>CM042257.1:23837469-24437469 GCA_023566225.1 Romanogobio albipinnatus | reverse complement strand
TACATCACTCCCTCCATCCATCACTTCCTCCATCCATCACTCCCTCCTTCCATCCATTACTCCATCCATCCACCCATCACTCCCTCCATCCATCACTCCCTCCTTCCATCCATTACTCCATCCATCACTCCATCCATTACTCCATACATCACTCCCTCCATCCATCAATTCTACCATTACTCCATCCATTATTCATCACTCCATCCATCCATCACTTCCTCCATCCATCACTCCCTCCTTCCATCACTCCATACATCACTCCCTCCATCCATCACTTTCTCCATCCATCACTCCCTCATTCCATCACTCATCATTCCATCCATTACTCCATCCATCCATCACTCCATCAATTACTCCATACATCACTCTATCCATTACTCCATCCATCACTCTATCCATTACTCCATCCATCATTCATCACTCCATCCATCACTCCCTCCTTCCATCACTCTATCCCTCCAGCCATCCATCACTCCCTCCATCCATCACTTCTTCCATCCATCACTCCCTCCTTCCATCATTCTATCCCTCCATCCATCCATCACTCCATCCATTACTCCATCTATCACTCCATCCATCCATTACTCCATCCATCACTCCCTCCACCCATCACTCCATCCACCCATCACTTCCTCCATCAATCACTCCCTCTATCCATCACTTCCTCCATCCATCACTCCCTCCTTCCATCACTTCATCCATCCATTACTCCATACATCAATCCATCCATCCATCCATTCCTCCATACATCACTCCCTCCATCCATCAATTCATCCATTACTCCATCCATCATTCATCACTCCATCCATCCATTACTCCCTCCTTCCATCACTCCATCCATCCATCCATTACTCCACTCATCACTCCATCCATTACTCCACCATCCATCACTCCCTCCACCCATCACTTCCTCCATCCATCACTCACTCTGGGTCTGATTCAGGCTCAATTTGATAAGGCAATATTGACGCCATTGTTTACAATCCACCTGAGCATATGCAACTAACCGTAATGGTAAGGAGCGTGACGTTTCCGGACAACATGCATAGGCGGTTAGCGAATCACAACACACAGGGCCAGCTAACCAATCTGAGCCCATTGTGTATTTCTGAGGGAGGGGCTTCATAGAACCAGGAAATCATCAGACCGTTTTTACGTGAAGGGACACAGTGGTGTAGAATAAAGCTAAATTATGTGAAAAAAAGTGTAGTTTTTTTTTTTTTTAAACGAAGCATGAACACATGTCAGACTGCACCCCATAAACACAATCAAGACTTCGAAAAAAGCGGATCAACCACCCCTCTAATAGGTGCTTTGGTGTGCATACGTTTATGAATTATATATGGACTCCTTATATCATTTGGTGTCCTCCAAGTCTCCAAGTGTCCTTTTTTTGAAAAGACGCCTACATTTACTTTGAAAAAAGCTTGCAGAAAATACAGTTTCGTGAGAATCATCCTTAAATCTGATGGGTTACTTTGCAGGATATAGCAAATTATGACAATGAATGTGTTAAACAAGATAAGTGGTGTATGCTTAATTTAACTATAACTAAGCAATGTTTTTTGACCTGGTAAGACCTGGTAAGAACTCTGGTATGAGCTGACCTGGTATCAGCTGAATTTTGGATTTGGACTAACTGTCATGTTTATTGAAAATGCCGTGACCACACTGGGACTTTTCACTGTTTGTTTCACTCCACTTGTTTGCATTTGCATGTTCCAAAAAAGGAACATTTATTCTGTTTGAATCCTGTAGCATGTGTCATTTAACATGCAAGCCAATTTTTTGCTCTTGTTCCTATACATGGAAAAGGTTATTCATGGAAATCATTCCTAATTTGGATTGATATGAATCCTGCATTGCTGTTAAGACAGTGTTTTTGACAGGATTAAATAATGAGACCAACTGTAGACAATGGCTGATCTCATGATGGAGCTTCAATTAAAGGGATCGTTTTCCAAAAAATACCACAACTGTAGTTTTTTTTTTATGGAAAAGAGCTGTGTGAAGATTCTAATATTCATAGCATGCAGGCTTGGAATTGCATGAGTGCAAGTTAATAATGACAGAATTACCATTTTGGCTGAACTGTCCCTTTAAGACAGTTTTGAACATAGAAATACTTTTTAGTTTATATGCAAAAAAGAAATTGTTATAACATAAATATTGTGCAGATGACAAAATAGACACATAATTAATGTTTTGTTACTCACTGGAAAAATATGACACAACCATCAATCTACGTTGTGTTTGAGTACAAAACAATTGCCTGTTGAAAGTTTGAAACAAGTGCTTTCATGCCGTAACATCATCATGCCTCATACCTCTCTAATGGAGGGATCAGCGGCTGACTGATTTGTTGCAAACATCACATCATGACCTGACTTTTATTTCTATCTGTTTTTCTAGAGTTACTGGGCTCCACAAAGAGGCTGAATGTGAACTACCAAGATCAAGATGGGTAAGTTCACTCCCTTTCCACACAAAAATGAGGAAAACAAGGAAACTTGTATGCAATATCACACGAGCAGGAGTGGTATGGCTCTATATCAGAACAGATGATGGGTGAATTCAAGTTGAATTCTCAAGTTATCTCAATGGCAAAACTTGTCCAGATCAACCTGAATTCACATTACATAAATGTAACTTATTTTGGTGGGTCATTTTATTGTGAGTCATCCAAACCAGTTCCCTTTAGAGTTTAATATTTATGCAGTAAACTCTGCAAACTTGACTGGAATTTATGAATTTTTCATGTTTATAACTGCTGAGGAGCAGATTGAAGCAAACAGAGCACATCAGACACAAAAGCTTTAATCACATGCAAGGTTTATTTGCACCTTTGACTGATCAGAACATTGCGTGTGTCCCACCTATGTTTAAAAACTGAAAATGTGCTGTTCTATCATGTCGACATCTTTTTTACTAGAAGGTGGTCTGTGCTTTTTGACGCCATGACTAGTTAACCCTTATTCAAAAATAGTCACAAAAACATCAATTGGGGATTTCTTTCTGTTTGATAAAAAACACCATAATTAACTGTTAAAAATAATATTTAAAAAACACCTGCCAAACTAGAATCAACATACATGAACAAACATACGTTATTTTATTTGGGGCCAAGAACAGCATTCTTATTATTCTTTCATTTGTTCTTCTTTTCTTCTTCTTTCGTTTACGCTCATGAGTCTATGGCAGCCTATAGAACAGATTGTGGGAAAGTTATGAAATTTGGCAGACTCATAGAGGTGAACTGTCACCATAGCAAATTTGGAGTCTCTAACTCAATCGCTCTAGCGCCACCAACTGTCCAAAGTTGCACTCAAGTTTATGCTAGTAACCTTTGAACCGTAAGGGCAAGAAACAAACATATTCCTCAGTTCAAGACGATTCTTTTTTTTTTCACAATTTTGAATTTGAATTTTGAATCTCCTCCTAGAACGTTGCTCTGATTTTCACGAAAATTGAACCAGATCATCTTTAGACCATGCCGAGAAAAATTCAAGTTGATTCATTAAACCGTTCTCGAATAACGTGCAAACATATTTGACGAAATGCCCCCCCAAAATGAATGTGAGGCTATATCTCTGCAATGCTTTAGCGTATTCTGGCCAAACTTGGTGTATGTTATAACAACCATGACCTGAGGCTAATTGCACGGTTTCGACACAGTGCCACCTAGTGGTCAGGAGATATGAAATGGCTTTTTTCGATTATAACTTCTGAATGCTGAATGGCCAAAAATCACAACTAAAATTGTCTCTTTAGATTCGGTGCAACATGCGGAGTCGGACGATACCCAATTTTCCCATATCAGCCATTTTGGGCGTCTGCCATTTTTAATTTTGTCGTAAAATGCTAGGTTTTATGAACGCATTGGTTTATCATTACACAACTCGGTAGCCTGTATCTTCGGCACCATGCCCTTACTGTATTCAAAAAGTTTCGGGGCAGTTATAATGAAATTTCCAAAAATGCTAATAACTTTTGATGAAATTAGCCTATTGTAATGAAACTGGGCCGAAATCATGCCGAGAACATAGATACCAATTTTGCCATATTTGGCCAAACTTCCTGTCCGCCATTTAGATTTTCTTTAAAAACCTACTTTTTCTAGCTCATCCTACATCGTTTGTCCGATTTTCACCAAATTTGAGTCAGATCATCTTCAGACTGTGCCGACAAAAAGTTATGGATTTCATGTTGATAGACAAAATAATTTTCTTTTTAGCGCCGCAACAAATTTGAAGCATGATGACTGAGGCTGTATCTCTGTAGTGCTTCGGCACATTGACACCAAATTTTGTATGTGTCATTGTCATCTAACTCTGACCACACCACATCAGGTTTGTAAGAGTTTTGTAAAGTGATAAACCATTAAATCACATTACTAGTGATTGTACTTGATTTTTCAGGCATTTTGCCTAAAATAATTTTAATATGCTTTTAATTGCTCATTTTTGCAGTTGGTCTGATGCTCCCAGCCATGCAGCCATGATGACTTGTCGTGCCTTCTTTGTGCTTGGCCCCTAAATGGCTGTTTGCAGCTATATTTTAGCTATTGTTTTTTATTATATTGACACACTCTACAAATCTGTGCATCGTTTCCGCACTCAGAGAAGAGATGCATCCTCATCCGTCCCTAAAGCAGTAATGACGTTATCAAGAACATTAATTAGTTAAACCGAGACAAATATGTTACCTGCAGGCCAGGGGATAGCTGAATATTTGGCTCATCCATCACTTCCTCTGTGTAGAGTCTTACAATAATGTTCCCCATGTAAATTAATTAGTGAAGAAAGATAAAACACTTGGCATTAAGCTGAGCTTAATTACTCATTGCAAAATGATCTGTTGAATTTTGCCTTGCAATATTTAAATGTTTTTTTTTTAAATCATTAATGATTTAAAGTGATTTTTTTTTGTAATATCTTTTTTTTTGCCAGTCTTCTCTGCATTATATGATAGCAATATAATGTACACTGTAAATCACAGTGCATTGAAAGTAAAAACAGTTAATTTTGTTAATTCTATTTTAAGAATTAAACATAATACGTACTATTAAATTAACCTGCATAATTACTGCATGCCTTGCAGACACATATTCAAATTATGCTCCATGTATTGACTTGTGTTTATTTGCTGAGCCTAGCTGTGGTTTTGTATGCTTTCACATTGTGTTTGCATATATTCTAACTAAGCATTGTGCTTTAACACCTTTGTGAGCAAACAGGAAAAAGCAAGTGCACAGGTGCTTATTTAAGAGATAAAAATGTAATTACGTTTGTCGTTTCTTCTCAATATATAACACAAACTTACATGTATTGTAGGTTTTCTTTAAACTATAGCTCATCGTTAGTCAAAAGCAACGTGACATGGTTTGACTCGTTTTCCCATGACTCTTCCCATGATTCCTTTCTGCTTTGAGCTACCATCACTGTTTGGAATCAAAGCTTAGACTGTTGAGAAAGCCACAGACTCAAAGCTCTGATCACTCTTAAAAATACTGGTCTGTGGCTCTGGGAAATGTTGTCTGGCGATGAAACTGCTACGTGTATGCTTTGTGTGCATTTGAGATCACAACCAATGTACATTAAAGGAAGAGGACATGAAAAAAGATTTTGTATTTGATGATTGAATGGAATGAACAGCTAGAGTTCGCCCCAAGGTATTGTTGTCATAAATAGCTCACGGAAGAAGACAAAGATTTTTGTCTTAATATTGTCCTTTTGTTTGGCCAACTTGAATTTGTTTGTTCACTGAATTTCTCATACAACTAGTAAATTTCTGTCAAGGCAACTACTGATTTGTTTCAGAAATTGCAAAGATTTTTCTTTGTTCATGGTGTTATTCTTATATGTTTTAAACCACATCAATATATGAAGTACACTCTGCAATCTCTGCCTCAGAAAATATGGCACAGTAAAAATATTTAATGCATTAAATTCACCCCTTTTTTTAAATGCATGTTTTTTTTATCTTGTGAACAATTCATCTATGCATACATTTATTTTTTTTATTTTGACCTAGTCATTTTTAACTCAATCTTCTGAAACGACAGACTTCTTTCTGGTGATGTTTTACGAAATTTTCCAAATATTCTGGTCTGCTTAAACCCTGTCCCTTTCTTACAATCGACTGCAAGCTTTCATTCAGATCTGCTTCCATTCAATCAACAACTGATGATTAAACACAAATTCCCGTACCACATTTTTTTTCTTTTTTCGATAAATAGAAAAATGATGTACATCATACTATGGAAGAAAATATCTGCCGCTACATATTACTAGGCCTGTCACGATAACAAATTTTGTTGGAGATAAATTGGCCAAGAAATTATTGCGATAAACGATAATATTGTCGTTCTGAGACCATTTTCATCTAAAATAATGATATTGGCATAATAATGCAGGTAGACCTTTTCAAAGATCAATAAACTTTTATTTCTAAAGACTATTTAACGCTGAAAACGGAAAGCATTTTAAATGTCCACAATAAATGAACAAAACAACCAAAACAAAAAAAGCAATGGACTCTCAGTCTGTTAACAAAAAATGCACTTGAATAAACAGCTGGGAAAACTGCAACGGATGATTCTGTTTTAGGTAGTGCTGGGAATCGATAAAAAAAACAAAACAAATTAATTGAATTTTTTTCTGTAATTAATTACGATTAATACGTTTTTAATATTTTAATATTGTAATGATTTCAGTTACTCTCCAAATTAATGTAGAAACATATTTTAAATGTGTTGTATTGTCATGTTTTTATGAATGAAGGCCAGTATCACTGATGTCTCTATGAAACATTAATGACGTCACATTACAGTATAACTGAAAGCTACCAATTTCAACATTTATTAGGCTTTAAAAAAACAACTTTTAATTTATGTGAATTTAAAACAATCTTTACATAACCCCATTATAATAAATGTTATTTTTTACCTGTGCCTTCCCTGTTAGACATATACAGAAATGTAATAGTTATCAAACACCTTTCTTAACTGCATAAATAATAAATTAAATATAGATTAATCATCATTAAAGCTAAAATTTTCTCTGTTCCCGTTGTTCTTTGATGAACATTAATGACAGGCATCATCAGTGCTCCTGTCACTTTAAGAACGGCCGCTGACGAACATGACGCGGATCTCACGCGCTGTCCTGCGCATCTCATTTCCTCACAACTCTTTAAGTTCATTTAAGACATTATTTAAATAATTTAAGACTCCTAATTTCTCAGAATTCTCTGTGTTGTTGTTATTGTTTGTTCATGAGCAAAAGAGAACTCGATGTGAGCAGGAGACTGACGTGAGTCTGTCTGTGGGTCGAGTGAGTGTGTGTGTGTGTCAGAGTGTCCCTCGATTAGCTGACATGAGACGCAGCCACACAGACAGGACATTGACATACAGCGCATTCTCATGTGTCTTGTCGCGCTTAGAAGCATTTACATGTATAAGAGTGTGATCATATAATGTATTGCTCAGCAAAAATGGATATAAAAATGGATGCTGGAAATTATCGCGGCCGGAAAAATGATCAAGCTCATTTTTTTAATCGTGCGATTAATTGATTTATTGACTATCGCGACAGGCCTACATATTACATAATACATTGCTTTAAAAGCCCCCTGAAATCAAAATGTACGTTTTTTTTGGTAGCTTTTAGTATGATTATGTTAACCTTAAGGTTATGAATAAGCTGGTGTGCTCGAAAACAATGACCAAATTTGCATTTAGTAGCATTCAAAACTTAGTCTTTCACTTCCGCTAAAATGGATAATGGATCTTCAGCTTCTCATCACATCTTCTGTCCAATCAAATGCTTTCTAGAATCTAAAGCGTCCCACCCCCTAAATAGACGCTGAATCTGCAGCTGAAATCAGTAACTTTTTCACACATTCACGCTTCTACATGGTGAATGGCACGTAGTGCACTATGTGAAGTTATTAAACGTAATTTTGGGAGGAGTACGCCCATCTAATCTTCCAATTAATACCAAGGTAGTAAAACCAGCATCTTACCTCTTCCCATTTTTAGTTCCTGCAGCATCCCTCCTCCCCTGCTCCTCCTTTTGTACAATTTTGCCTGTTATAGGGGGGCAATCGGAGTTCGGGCAGAATATCCTCTCCGAGCCCCTCTATAGCAGACAGCAAGCCAAATCTGTTTACCACTTTCACTAAGATTATATGGGCACACAAACTCGTGAAATAGGGGATAAGGAACGATTCAGACAGTGTAAATATGCTTTCAGTTGAGGCAAATTAAGTCTTGTTTCACATTAGTTTCACGCGCACAACACCGCCGGTCCGGAGAGAGCACAGAGCGGATCACATCCGCAAGTCGGCGCAGACCACAAAACATATCGGACCCATTTGAATTCTGCACAGAATGCTGTATTTCAAAGCGATATGGAGGATATTATGATGAGAAATGGTTCGAGATTAGAAGGAAACTACGGCCTTACCGAGCTGAAGGGCTCTAGTCAGACTGTGATACTGTGAAACTAAATGCTATTGGCTGGGAGGATTTGATTTTGAAAAGGGGAGGAGCTGCTTGATATGTCCCGTCCTGACTTCCTGTTTCAGGGGAAATTACTTCAACACATTGAATAATGCTGCGTGTTTTAAGGCACTTCAGTGGGCCTTTAAAAACCCCACCATCCTCACAGTCAACACATATCATTAAGTAAAAACATATTTTCAGTATTACCAATTAACAAATGCCCAACAGTGATGGTTAAAACAACAACAACAACATAAATAAACAATAATCTGATACTTTTTTTTCATGCTACAGTGCATGCTGGAAGCTCACGGTTCAGCTCAATGTGAAAATATTTGTTTGGCTATTTGGGACAACATTCGGGGGAAACAGTGTTGGTTAACATGTTTTTATGTAATTCTCATTTCTTGTATCTATGATTCACCAAGCCCTGTATGTTTTTGTATAGTCAGTGTGGGCACAGGTTGAATCTGATGTTGAATGTGGGTGTCCCATTAGTCTTGAGCGACGAAAGTGGCAGAAAGTTGAAAGCGTATTTCTCTGAAGTTGAGGGCCTCACATTAGCATGAGTGCTAATTTGCGCTTTCATGAGCAGCAGGGGAAGAACTGAGAAACCTGCTCCTCAGGGACCTGCAGCTGAGGTGGAGGAAAAACATTTCATTATTCATCACTGCTACTGGCACTCCTTTCTTTCTTTCTTTCTTTCTTTCTTTCTTTCTTTCTTTCTTTCTTTCTTTCTTTCTTTCTTTCTTTCTTTCTTTCTTTCTTTCTTTCTTTCTTTCTTTCTTTCTTTCTTTCTTTCTTTCTTTCTTTCTTTCTTCTCTCTCTCTCTCTCTCTCTCTCTCTCTCTCTCTCTCTCTCTCTCTCTCTCTCTCTCTCTCTCACTCACTCACTCACTCACTCACTCACTCACTCACTCACTCACTCACTCACTCACTCACTCTAATATGGGAAGAATAAAGTAATTTTCATAGGGTGACATACTGCTGTGTAAGAGGTGTCCCTAGTGGATGTGTTTAAGAAGGCTGTTTCTTCAGTGTGTGCTACTGAACCATAGACCGAGCACAGCATTCTTCAGATATGTGCCATATTAATCATCAGCGTTACTCACTCTCAACATCTGTGACTGCTGAACAATAGCTGTGGGGTGCTTTTTTCTAATCTTTCATTTGTTAGATTCACAAAACTCATGCCCTGAAATAGTCCCTACCGAAGTTATGAGGGGTTATTTTGGCTTAAATTCTCTTTGGGAGGTGATATATTTGAAGTTGTGCATATGAATGAGATAAAGGGGAAACGTTCATGTTCAGTGTGGACAGACAAATTACTTTTCAAGGTTTTCCTGCCTGGTTAGGACACGTATGTATATGAATGAGATAAAGGGGTTGGTTCGTCTTCTCTGCATGAAAGGAGCAGTTGTAGGAGCACTGCACCAATGCGATGGAGAAAACAGGGGAAGTAGCTAATAAAATGAGCTCAGAAAAACAAACGTGTCCTAACCTGGCGGGAAAACTTTTAAAAGTAATTTGTCTGTCCACACATTGAACGTGAAAGTTGTTATTTAATGTTTAATGTAAAGTTAAGAGGGACATAACATCCATCACACACAATGGGTAATTTTCAATTTAATATTTACTTTAAGAAACACTACCGTTCAAAAGTTTGGGGTCAGTAAGATTTTTACGAAATAAGTAAATAATTTTATACAGCAAGGATGCATTCAATTAAAAAGACATTATAATCAACCAATCAGATTTGAGGGACAAGTTTACAGTTTACTGTTTATGTAAAGTTTAGATTTACACCCAAGGTCGGGTGCTTCTATAGTGTTATTTACCTATTATTTCCCTCTGGTTTTAGGGATAAGTTATGGGTAGGGTTAATTTTAAGAAAATTTTAACAAAATTTTCGGACAGGAATGTTGTTTCAGGGTCAAAAATCACTGTGACCCTGCTCTGTGCACGTTGCTTCTCACCCCTGCTAAAGACAAAGCGATACAAGGGCTGCAGATGACGCCGTTGTTTTAGAAGAGAAACAGTGAGCAACAAAGTAGATTTATACTTTCATAAAACACTGGAGAAAAGGAGAATACATCAAATAAATGTATTTTTATCTGTCATACATATTACTCGGGCCGTGTGATAAGTATTTTTTTTCATCCACATTTAGCATTATTAATCAGCATGTTAAGAGCATTTTATAATAAACAATGTTTTAATTGAGAAAAGTATTTTCAGGAAAAGGAAAAGACAACTTAAATTTTGAGACAACTATTTAACTTTGTATGTTTATCATAAATAAAGTATTTGATTATTATGTACATTGTTTGTCTGTTTTCAGTAGATACTTATTTTAAGATAAATATAAAAATGTTCCAGACTTCAAGAGGAAAACCCTGAATGGCCATGCATCTTTTCTCAGTCAGATGTCCTTCTGCTATATCTAAATGTAAAAATCATAGCATGATAAAACATCTGATCTTACCTTTTTATATTCATATCCAATTGGTCTCAACCAATTGTTTTTTAATGATCAGACTCGCTGCTTTTGGCTCTTCCAATATCTTCATCTTTGATGACATGTTTTACTGTTTGCACTACTGCTGCCCAGATGGAAATGTATTCCAAAAAAAAGTATTGTCCGGACCTCGGCTGGGAAGAAAATATAGAGACCGGACCTGTTTGGAACTTTAATTGAATATCCCTGGTTTATAAATGTATAAGAAACACATTCATATTACATAGAACAAGTGGCAGGTCTTTTCATTTACACTTACACTTTGAGACTAATGCACATCTATGTTGACATACGGTTTCCGATGGTTTTGTCCTGTTTATTGCTATGGTTATGTAAATGTAAGTCCAGAAACTGCATTGTACTGAGCAGCATTTCAACTTTTATTCAAATTGTATATGAGTTATAAACAGAAAGTGAGCAAAGAGTGCTCTCTTTATAATCACTGAAGCGAAAACTCCCGCTATAATCAAAAGATCTATCTAGACTGCAATGAATCTTTTATTTACATCGTGTTTACACTTTGTTGGTAATAATGAAAGGATTTGCGAGTCTATTAGAGCACTTGCACAGATACTCATCTATCAGCGGGAACCGAATATACCTGTTACTTGGCACTACTGACACTGCAAAAATGCTGGTAAATCACTTTTTTATTTTTTTTATTTCAGTAGGCCTTTACAGACTTTGTACTGAAGTACTTTTTTGACAATCCTAATCGGCACATACATATAACTTATCATTAGTTCATAATTAATAACTTTGGACTTGAACTTCTAATGTCCTCTGTTTCATTTCATCAATCCATTCACTGTACTCCGTGAGCTCTGTTAGGGCCCTTGATTTTCCTGTATTTAAGGCGTTTTTGGTAAAATGGGGTTGTGTGACAAGTGCACTGTAAAATGCATAAATATCTCATGCATCATTAACTCGAGTCAGAGGGATTGTGATGAGGAGTTACACTTATGGGCTGAAATGGAATGTCTCTAAACTGATCCTTCAAACTTTAAATAAATACTGAGCAACTTCAATCAGAGCATCATTGAACCTGTTCACACTGAGACCGAATGACAGTATAGTATAAAGCAAAAGCTAGCTTCTAGTGAAAACAGGGACAGTTCCTCTCTGAGACAAGTACGTCTAAAGAAATCTTGGTATTCTATTCCTGTGATACATTTTTAATACAAATTATATATTTATCTGTCTCAGACAGACGTGCTTTGTTAGGATTTGCGCAGTTCCACCAGATTCAATCTGAAACTATCCGAGTCTGCTCGGAAAAGTCAGCTTAACCATAGGGAGCTAATTATACACTTATTAGCTGCACTGACACATTTTAATAGCCGTTCCTAGAACTTTGCCTACTACATGACCACATATTGTCCTTTAGATTAGTAAATGCCAAGTACACTTGGCATCACATTTGAGAAATGATAATCCTTTAATTCAGCTCCTCCTCTTATAACAATCCCTTCGATGTATCATATATCTCTAGATCTGTCTCGACTCTTGAACAGCACACTATTTATTACATGTGTTTGGTCCATAACTTGCATAGATATGGTAAAGGCGGAGATTTATTTGGCTTAATCTGCATAGGTTGAGTTCAGTCCTTTTAAAGTATGTTAAGAAATGTTCTTTTATTCATTTTTCAGTCGTCTATTCCCTCAAACACATGCATATTTTAGAAGCTGGACCATCCCCTGTCATAAAGTGACTGTAGAAGCAGAGATAACTGCTAATTGGGCAGTGTGCTCTTGCTGTGCCGTCAGGACTGATCGCAGTGCTGTACTCAGTTGAACTCTGTGACAAAAACATGTGCCAGACTTGCCAACATTTCCCTCTTTTACACCAGATGAATTGTTCTGTGAAATCAGATGCATTTTTGTCATGCTCTGTTTGTAAATTGAATGAAGGCTTTTTTAAAAATATATTGATTCAGTCTGGGCATAAAAATGGGCATATTTTTGATGTTTACAGTTTATGTTTCTTAATTAAATCTGAATAGTTGCTGCTTGGCCAAATGCTTTGATAATTTAACCAATAAACATATCAGTTCAGAGATCTAAGTAGCTTTTAACAGTTTCCTTGAGGTTTTTGTGTAGTTTTCAGGACTTTTTCCTGACTTTCTGTTCTTCACAGTTTTTCAGCTCTTCATCATGCTGCTCTCACTGGCACCACTGACCTATTGTCTCTGCTGTTGGAGGCACAGGCCACTGTGGACATCAAAGACAGTAACGGTGAGACCTTTTACCATTTTTATGCCTTAGCCAATGAGTTTATTTTCTTCACAGTGTTTTTTGTATTGTACTTTTTCCCATATCATCACTTTCCACAGTGTGGAAAGTAAAAAAAAAAAAAATGGATGGATGGATGGATGGCTGTCCCTGTCCCCATTCACTTTCACTGTATTGGAAAGAGCAGAGTAGACATTCTGCTAAACGTCTTATTTTGTATTCTATGGAAGAAATAGTCATACAGGTTAGGAGCAACATGAGTCTTTTGGTCAGTATCTCTTAAATATACCATCAAAACAAACTGGATAAGTGACCTGTTCATAGCAAATAGTAATTTATTCACATTCCAGACTCCAAGACATTTAGATACATACATAATATTGTGTTGTGCATGAGCTGATGATAGAAAAAATAAGTAGTCATTGTTTTTTCCTTTTTTAAAAGGGTTATATGTAAAAAAAAATAAAAAAACTTACAAAATGAGACGTTCCTCAACTTCCTAGATTGTCTATGAAAGCCTGTAGACAGATTTGTGAAGGACTCAAAAAGATGTTCAATAACACGTTTAGGATAATGTCCAAAGAGCCATCCTGTAATGTCAATGTGTCATGCAAAGAAAAGAGATTAATTCAAACTATAGCCAGATATGATCGATATGATCAGATGCTTTCTCACTGCTGTCATTTTTGTTGTGTGTTCATTTTGTTAGTGAGATGAAAGCGTGCAGCACATACAGTATTTACATATTCATCTAAATATCACTCTCAGCATTGGGGATGGTGTTGGGATGTTCGTTAACAGTATATCATTGCAAAAGTATTTCCAACTTATTTTTTCTTCTAAGCAAAAAAGAACATCGCCGTGAGTATATTGGGGCATTAAATCATGTTCAGTCTTTTGTAAGTGTGCACAAGTGCAAGCATGAGCAATAAGTATCTTACTAATTACTAATTTTCTTTCTAATGTCTCTAGTTACAAGGGTTTCTGAATTCTACATATAGCCTCTTTAACAGTAAAATGATTGCGCCACCAGAGAAAGAAAGCACATTTTCTTTTCCAGTGTGAAAAACAAACAAACAAACAAACAAACAAACAAACAAACTAGAAGCTAATGATTATAATGATTTTCTGCTCACTGTTGTAGGTATGCGTCCATTGCACTATGCTGCCTGGCAAGGGAAGGCTGAGAGTGTACTTATGCTACTGAGAGCTGGAGCTTCTGTGAATGGGGCTTCACAAGATGGACAGATCCCTCTCCACCTGGCTGCACAGTACGGACACTATGAGGTGGTATGTACCTCATTACTCCTGACCAATTTGTACCTGTCTACACTGACACAAGAGACAACAATATCAAGAGTCCAATACTGTAGGTCTTAGACTTTCACCTACATCATGGTTCATCGTACCAAATTGGTTTTGGTTGACAGTTATGGTGGGGACTTGCACTGATGTAGTCTGGTGCACTTTAAAGGATTAGTTCACTTCAAAATGAAAATGTCCTGATATTTTACTCGCTCTCGTCTCATCCAAGATGTTCATGTCTTTCTTTCTTCAGTCGAAAAGAAATTAAGTTTTTTGAGGAAAACTTTCCAGGATTTTTCTCTCTATCATAGACTTCCATGGCAACCAAAATGTTGAAGGTCCAAATCAATGCAGTTTCAAAGTGCTTCAGAGGCTCTGCGCGATCCCAGACGAGGAATAGGGTCTTATCTTGCGAAACGATCGGTCATTTAAAAAAAATTAAATAAAAAATGAATATACTTTTTAACCTAAATTGCTCAACTTGCCCTGCGATGTGCCAAGGATTGCGCAATCACGTCGGAAAGGTCACACGTAAGCAGAAGTACGGCCCCAAGCGAACGTGCAAGGACTAAAAAAACCCCTCCATCTTCAACTTCAAAATCATCCGACATCGTTGTTTTACCTTTTTTTTTTGCTAAAGGACGTTTATATTAGTCTTTGTAAACACAGGAGCGGTATTTCTGCCTACGTCTACCGTGACCTTTACGACGTGATTGCGCAATCCTTGGTACGTCACAGAGCGCCACAAGATGAGCAATTTAGGTTCAAAAGTATATTCATTTTTAATTTTATTTGAAAGTGACCGATCGTTTCGCTAGATAATAACCCTATTCCTCATCTGGGATCGCGCAGAGCCTCTGAAGCGCTTTGAAACTGCATTGATTTGGTCCTTCAACATTTTGGTTGCCATGGAAGTCCTGGAATGTTTTCCTCAAAAAACTTAATTTCTTTTCGACTGAAGAAAGAAAGACGTGAACATCTTGGATGAGATGGGGGGTGAGTAAAATATCATGAAATTTTCATTTTGAAGTGAAATAATCCTTTAAGGGTGTGATGATCACACTTGTAGCTTGGTTCTTTTGGTCCGGACCATAAAAGAAAATTATACATTCAGTCCTGGTTCGCTTAGCATTCATACTGTCATTTTTAACACTGAACCTAAAGCTACAAAACATAAGGTATACGGATAAGGCTACAACCCGATTGGACAGCTTTTATGACATTTTGCAATGGAATTTTGCAAACATCCAAAACAATGCTGTGTGTTGGGCTAAATGCACTTAATCACCATGCATTTTTTCTTTTCTTTTTTAATGATAAGTTTGTATTGCCATTACAAACTATGGGTTTGCCCTTGTTATACACTCTAAAAAAAAAAGGTTCTATATGGCACCAAAAAAGGTTCTTGGTTCGTAATCATAGGGGAACCTTTTTTAGTGCTATATAGCACCAATTTTGGTGCTTCAGTGGTTCTTCAGCGGTTCTTCAGAGGTGCTATATAGCACCTTAGTCAAAGAACCGGTGAAGAACCTCTGAAGAACTGCTGCAGAACCACTGAAGCACCAAAATTGGTGCTATATAGCACTAAAAAAGGTTCCCCTATGATTACGAGCCAAGAACCTTTTTTGGTGCCATATAGAACCTTTTTTTTTTTTAGAGTGTATCTAGTAATGCACCCCAGTGAAACTCAATTTAAAGGAAGGCGAAAAATAAAGCTTATTTACTAATAAATTAATCAATATCATTTACTTTAAAAATCGAGTTGTACTACAATTCGTTGTTGAAATATAAACATTTAAATGGTGGTTGTAATAACTTGTTTTCTTTGTCAGATTTATTCAAACACATTAAATAATGAAGACAAAAGGTTAAGTAAAAATAAAATGAATATATAATATAGTGCATATGTCTTGCAAAATGCTCCTCTCTAGAGTTATTTTTCTGACTAATGAGCTATGAATGGCTTTTCTGAGGTAACATGTAATATGGTGGGCCAAAATTGAATAAATTTTTTTCAGTTGCCATAATTTCGGTGCATCACTAGTTACTGAATCACTCAGTAGTATGTTCAAAATAAATGGGCAAAAAGGCTGAATGCAGCGCTTTGATAGCGACTCAGGAATGTGCTGCGACTCAAACCAAAATACTGCTGTTAAGGCTGTTTACAGATCTCTGGCAGTTAGATAAAAATTATGCGTAGTGTTTTATGTTTTCTAAAGGAAAAGGAAGGAAAATGCAAGACATGTCGTTGCACGCTCAAGGCAAAAAAAGGTCCCTAGCAAAGATATAACATTACTTTGCAGGTCCAGGGCTTTGTTTTAAAACAATGCATTTTTTTTAGTTAACCTAGCTGTGTACATGATACCTCTCAGAACCAGGTTAGATTGACCAGTTTTTTGGCTTCAAATGCAGAGTATTCCCTTTCCAAATGTCCTACCCTTTCTCACAAAACATGTCACAGGATATACTGTGTGCCATATAACGTAGTAATTTACAAAGAATCAACGGTATTTCTCTGGCTTTTCCCTCTTAATCCCTGACCTTTTTGGATGCTATTTCATCTTTTCATATGTGTAGACTAAAACCGATACAGCTTTTGACATTGTCTTCTATTGTGTAGTCCCAGAAACCTTATGCAGCCAGACACAGCTCCTCTGACCTTTCACTGCATCTCTGTTTCTGTGTGTCTCAGTCTGAAATGCTACTACAACACCAGTCCAACCCCTGTACTGTCAATAAGGTGAAGAAGACCCCTCTGGACCTGGCCTGTGAGTTTGGTAGATTCAAGGTGAGCCAGGGGGAGATTTTGAGGGTGTCACTTTCAATAATAATAATAACAGCATTTGTTGTGACCTTGTAACTTGTCCTGCCATTATACCACCTCAGTGGGATTAATATGTGCTTGAATTGTGAGATTCAGGTCTCAAAAAAAACATATCAGAGATGCCAATGTGGTGTAGCAAAAAAAAAAAGAAGACGACTGATAATACCCTTGCAGTTTATCTACACAATGCTGACAAATGATATCAAACAGAATAGTTAAGCTTATTCTCATTATTGATAATTATTGAGTGAAGATGACTTGATTTAAGCTATTGCAGTCAGTGTTGTATGAGTTACTCTAAAAAGGTAATTAATTACTAGCTACTAATTACATATTCAACGATTACTGTACTAATTACTCTCTCTAAAAAGTATTGGATTACTTATTACTAATTACTTTCTAAATCCCATATCAACTTCAACCAGTTGAACAATACAAGGATACAGACGAAACCACACTTTTGATTTTCAAATAATAAACAATATATAATTGCATAAATTATTATTGATCTGACAAAAGTGTGTTATGGGAGGTTACATAAAAATGTAGTGTTAAAATGTATGCTTTTAATGTTAAATTAAAAAGTGTAATTCCTTGCTTTACCATTTCGAAAGAAAAAGTAATCGAATTACAGTAATTAGATTACTTAGTAATTAATTACACCCAACACTGATCACAAATTAATAGACCAACAAGAAAATAAATAAGATTTTAGTTATATTGAATGGAAGTAAGCCTGTGGGTCAGAAATGGTCTTTACACAATCATGTGTTCAACTAGATAAAGTAAGTTTGTTGTTGGTGAAATGATTTATATTCCATATTGGCTTGTGTGTGTGTGTGTGTATAGTAAATAGTGTTAAAAGTAATCTTTTGCAAACCTAAAAAAGAAATGTCAATTTTTTTTATATACCTTATATATATCTTACAATTTTGTAATGTCTACATGCATCTGTAGCATTTCAAGTGATTGGTTTTTAATGTTTTATTTTTAATGTATTTTGACAAAATAGTATAGAATTAAAAAAAATCAGCCTATGTATCAGCTGTAATTTTAATATTGCTTTAATATAGATATTTATGTCATATAAGAATATGTGGGCACAATAGTTCGATTTCACCAGAGCGTGATTACATGGGGGCAGTGGAATTGTTCAGCTATTAGTATTTGTGCATCAATATTAATTAGGGCTTATTCGTTTAAAATTGCTGCGCCCTTTATAACTTCTATCGTAGTGTAAGCTTAAAGTGCTGAATCTATTTCCACACTGCATTCTCAAAAATAATTATAAGAAGAACTTCATGACATAACAAAGCTTGAAAGAGATCTTGTTTACGTGCGCATTCAGTGGCAAACAATATCAGTAAGCTCATACAAACGGCCTTAGATTACTTTCCTGATAGCAGTTCCCTGAAGCAGTCTTGTTGAGAGCTCTTTAATTCACCTTAAACTAGATTTGTCAGTGTGAACTATTTCCCTTTAATCTTTCGCCCAAGTCATTTGGAATTATAGAATGCAAATGCTGCAGAGAGTCAGGCTGATGGAATGAGTCTAATTTAGCAGCACACTAGCGAGTCAGTTGCTGGACTGCGGGAGGATTCTGCCCCAGCTGGAAACTGAATTCCATTTGACAGATTCTCGATGCCAGAGAGTACAATGTCATATGGCTGGGCTGACAACTCAGGCTGGATGCTTTCCTGTATTTTAAACTGCCAGTGACATCTTGTTTAGACTTAAGTAGGCAAAATTGGAGCACTTTTTGGCTGAAACTGCTCTAGTTTTGGATCGCTTTCTCACTGTTTCTCAATTCTTTCCCTCAGGTGACCCAGCTGTTTTTGAGCAGTAACATGGTGGTAGCTCTCTTAGAAGGGAACGGCAGGGATAACACCCCCCTCCATCTTGCTGCCCGCAACGGCCATAAGGACATCATCAGGTCCACTTTTCCCTAACCCCTTGCATCCTGTTGCGTGTTTATGCATTTTCCTTTCAGTCTACATAATCTGCTTGTGTGAGGAGAAGTGATCTCTTTTTAAAGACCTAGTGAGATGCCTACTACCTACATATACTGTAGGTAGACATGGAACATCACAAGTGAATGATTTGGAGTGCTTTACATAGGCAGCACGTCCCTGCTCCGCACATATTAGGGGTGGAACGGATCAAATTATGTTTTTTATTCACAGTTTTAGGGTCACGGTTTCGGTATGATTCGCTATGTGCTATGTTCAGGGTAATTAGGACATTTGTCAAATACAAATAAACAAAATAAGAACAATATTAATCAAGTTAAAAAGGCCTTGTGAGGCGAAGCCAGAAAATATGTCCAGAAAATATCTGTATTTAAAACTTTATAAACTACACTGAACAAAATTATAAACGCAACACTTGTTTTTGCCCCCATTTTTCATGAGCTGAACTCAAAGATCTAAGACTTTTTCTAAATACATTTGAGAAAAATAGGCCTTTTGTGTACATAGAAAAAGTCTTAGATCTTTGAGTTCATCACTATTCTTTTGCCGTAAGTCTACTTGTGTAGGCCGTCTGCCAGAAGCCAAACTTTTATGATGGATAGATGCACTTTTATGGACTTCAAAACAGAACTTCCCATTCACTGCCATTATAATGCTTGGAAGAGCCAGGACATTTGTCAATACAAAGATTGTATGTCATATACACCAAGGATGACTTGAGGGTGAGTAAATCATGGACTAATTTTCATTTTTGGGTGAACTAACCCTTTAAGAAATAATGCACAGAAAGAGTACATACTACACATGAACACGTCTTTCTCAACTGTTAACGTTTTACTTAAGACATAACCTACTATATTTGCTAGGATACTCGCCAAGACGGGCATGTTGACATCATTTTTGTGTGAATTTGTCCATTCAAGCTCAAGACTTGAAAGAGAACTCAATATTTGCACGCTATCTGCGATCCGCCGCGTGCGCGCAGATGAGTGCACACACACACACAAATCTTCTCTCAGTGTGCGCGAGTTCTCTTTTACGGTGACGCATTGCTTCCACACACATATTATTTTTTCCGCTCAATTATGTCGTAATAACGACATCTTATGTCGTTTTAACAACATCTTTTCTCATAATGACGAGATGTTATGTTGTAAAAACGACATACTTCGACATAATTTTCTCGTAATAACGAGATCTTATGTCGTTAAAACTACATATTTTTCTTGTTAAAATGACATATATTTTCTCCTAATAAGAACATGTGTTGTACAGTGATGTGTACAAAATATGCCTGTATCCACATTAGAGATTTAAAATAGCCCATGTGCATTTGTCACACTTCCATGTCTGAAAAGCAGAAGCAAGCTCAGTGTAAAATAGACTCATCCGCTGCCTGTATCAGTGGCAGTGCCCATAGCATGAAAGTATTGTAATTTATTGATGTAGCCTGCAGTTCATAGCAGCCACGGGTAACAGGTGCCATGGACCGCTCATGTTAGCATCAGTGGCATAACTTTAACCTAGAAATTACAGACCCCGGTGCACAAATATCATAACTATCTATAAGGCCTACTGTAATTAAGACATTCAAAAAATTTATAAAAAGAAAGACGCTTTCAGCCTTACTCAAAGGCCACGGAAACATGGCCAGTGGGTTCGTTACGCACATTAATCCATTCCCGGCGTTCTTATTTTGTTTCTTATGTATTAAATATACAGGCAATTAGTTTATGAAACCTTGATCAAAATTAAAATGCAATTTATAGAAAACAAAATTCACTTTAAAGAAATGATTTCTGCAAAACAACACTCAATAAAAGTCATGTCTGACCCCACTCCATGTCTCCAGACATATTGCGTGTCTTATAGCCTATCTTACTCATGCCGATGAAAGCGCCCGTGAATTCTTTAATATATTTTTTTACCACTTCATTATTTTGGCTCGGAATTTCGTTTGTTGGAAATATGAACTGAATTTAGAAATTCAATTTGAAATTAAAAACTTTGCGTTTAATAAACAAAATACATTTTTGAAGCGTTTGGAGTGGAGTAGGCTAAATGCAAAACGTAGCCTATTTAGATTCATAGTTAGGCTATATGTTTAAATATTAAATAGAAGACGCGCAATATGTCTGGAGACATGGAGTGGGGTCAGACATGATTTTTATTGAGTGTTGTTTTGCAGAAATAATTTCTTTAAAGTGAACGCGGCCGTTGAGTAAGGCTGAAAGCGTCTTTCTTTTTAATACATTTCTTGAATGTCTTAATTACAGTAGACATTTATAGATAGTTATGATATTTGTTGCTGCACCGGGGTCCGTCATTACTAGGTTAAAGTTACCCCACTCAGGCTAATCATGAGCGGTCCATGGCACCTGCTACCCATGGCTGTTAAGAACTATCGGCTACATCAATAAATTCGGCTACAACAATTTCGTGCTATGGGCACTGCCACTGATACAGGCGGCGGATGAGCCTATTTTGAGCTGAGCTTGCTTCTGCTTTTCAAACAAGTGTGACAAAGGCATGGGCTAAATAAATTCTCTAATGTAGATACAGACATATACACACATCACTATACAACACATGCCCTTATTAGGAGAAAATAGAAGTCGTTAAAACGACATAAGATCTAGTTATTACGACATAATTGAGTGGAAAAAATAATATGCATGTGGCAGCAATGCGTCACTGTACTCTTTCGCATCTTGCTCTCGAATGTTTAAATTGGCAAGGCTTAAATGAGTTTAGTTTAAACACAACATGTGCTGTTCCGGTGTCACCTGCACTCACGGGCTATCAACACCCGGCTGATGACAGCGTAAATGACTGGGTCATGGTCGAGCATACACACTTGCATACAAGAGTTTTTGCAACATAGTTTGTTGTCAAGCCGGCAGTCAGGCAAACTTTGGCTGGACGCCTTGTTTACATGTTTATCGAGCAAGTGAGGTGAAAAGAAGGTGTGGAATGAGTGTAGTGTGTGTAGTGCGTTTGTTGGTGTATTCATGTGTTGACCTGGGCTGCCCTCCCCTCTTGAGTGTAATGAGAGGGCTGTGACTGTGCTGTGATGGTAACATGCATAGGAATGAGGCCGAATAGGGTTACACCAGCCAGTCAGCTGCTTAACATGCTCCTCTAGCAGTAACCATATATGAAAGTTCAAGCTTCAGCTCTCCCCTCCACTGCCTTTCTGGAATGCTGGAACTTGTAAACATGGGAAAGATGGACAGTGGTAACAGGAGCCCACTGTACACTTCTTGGTATAAAGCATTCAGTTGCTTGGCCTTCATAAAAACTGAATGAATTTATGCTGAACAAACAGTTATTTACAAATTATTATTATTATTATATTTTGTTTATTATTTTTGCCATGTTGACTACTGACTGATAGCTCAACCAAAAATGAAAATTGTGTCATCATTTACTCCATCATGTGGTTCCAAACCTGTATGGCTTACTTTCTTCAGTGGGACACAAAAGGAAAAGTTATAAAGATTATATTGGCACAATGTTCCAAATCGTTATTTACTGATCATTTCTGAATTTCTCTGAAATGGACTACAAAAGTCATACAGACTACAAAAATTATATTAAAAGCATACACACAACAGGTGCTCACATTTCTCGGTATGTCAGTACATTAGTCAAAAATTGTATGGATCTAGAACATGAATGTGAGTAAATTATAACAGACTTTTCATTTTTGGGTGAAAACTTGTGATGACCTCTTTTAAAGAGGGAAGACAAGCCTTTAATCCATCCAATTGGCTGAATTAATCAATTTCAGCTAACTGGACAATGGAGACTGTACAACTGCTCTGGACACTGAATCCTGAAGAGACACTCAGAGTGTAAAATTGATTGATGATGCACAGGCTGTTTTTGTTACTCAAAGGCTTTAAATTGCCATGCCTTTTGACCCCTTGCTGGTGGTCTTGAACTTACTATCATCATGTGGTTTCAGTTCTGCCCACTCACTATAGAATTTTTGGTCTTTCTCTCATATTAAATTCATTTCAACTGAAATCAATATTTCATATTAATTTGTTAAGGGATTTAACCAATTATTTAATAATGGACATAGTACAGTGTAAGACCTGATCACCCTGTCAGGTTCGATCTTGTGGTAATGAGCCTACAATTAACTGTACCGTTTATTGAAGGCATGAGTGATTTAGTTCGCGTCTTGTGGACAGGATGGCTCATGTGTCGCTCTGGTCTATCACTCATTTTTAGACTGCTGCTAAAAGCTGGGATTGACATAAACAGAACCACTAAATCCGGAACGGCTCTGCACGAGGCTGCCCTCTACGGGAAAACGGAAGTAGTAAAATTATTGCTTGATGTAAGTAGATGCATACAGAATAATAGGAACAGTGTTGTAAATCTGCATATTTTCTGTCCCTACACAACATGCACTATGGCAATACATGGTTTATTTCTAAGAGTTTTAAGATTTATTATCAATAATAAATACTCTGGGAAAGACCCCAAAATTGGCACAACAATTCACAGTAAAGTGCTTGAGTCTGTCTGTCATATCAGAGCACAGTGATGTATCATTTTGTATTTTTTTTCTTTACGGAACTAACCCTCTCATTGCAATTCACTCATTTACTCTGTCGCTTAGGCTGGGATTGATGTGAACAACCGCAACACCTACAATCAAACAGCCCTGGACATTGTGAACCAGTTCACCACTTCACATGCCAGCAAAGAAATCAAACAACTCCTTAGAGGTGACTCAGACATTCAAAACTCCTGTATTTTCATTCTTCCTCTTCCTTTTCCTTGCCCTTTCCTTTCTCCTTTTCTTCTTCCTTTTCCTGGCAATTCCTCTCCTTTTCCTTCCTTTCCTTTCCTTCCTTTCCTTTCCTTTCCTTTCCTTTCCTTTCCTTTCCTTTCCTTTCCTTTCCTTTCCTTTCCTTTCCTTTCCTTTCCTTTCTTTTCCTTTCCTTTCCTTTCTTGATCCTCTTCCAGGCTTTCTTTTTTCCCCTTTCCATTCATTTCATTTCACATCTTTTCCTTCCTCTTCCCTTCCCTTCCCTTCCCTTTCCTTATCTTTTTTCTTATTTCCTTTCCTTTCATGTCCTTTTCCCTTTCCTTACTGTTTTTCTTGCTCATCACCCTTTCCTTTCCTTTCCTTTCCTTTCCTTTCCTTTCCTTTCCTTTCCTTTCCTTTCCTTTCCTTTCCTTTCCTTTCCTTTCCTTTCCTTTCCTTTCCTTTCCTTTCCTTTCCTTTCCTTTCCTTTCTTGATCCTCTTTCAGGCTTTCTTTTTTCCCCTTTCCATTCATTTCATTTCACATCTTTTCCTTCCTCTTCCCTTCCCTTCCCTTTCCTTATCTTTTTTCTTATTTCCTTTCCTTTCCTTTCATGTCATTTTCCCTTTCCTTACTGTTTTTCTTGCTAATCACCCTTTCCTTTCCTTTCCTTTCCTTTCCTTTCCTTTCCTTTCCTTTCCTTTCCTTTCCTTTCCTTTCCTTTCCTTTCCTTTCCTTTCCTTTCCTTTCCTTTCCTTTCCTTTCCTTTCCTTTCCTTTCTGTTTTTCTTGATCCTCTTCCAGGCTTTCTTTTTTCCTTTCCACTCATTTCATTTCACATATTTTCCTTCCTCTTCCCTTTCCTTATCTTTTTTCTTTTCCCTTTCCTTTCCTTTCCTTTCATGTCCTTTTCCCTTTCCTTACTGTTTTTCTTCCACATCACCCAGGCCTTTCCTTTCCTTTCATTTTCTTTCCTGTTTTCCTGATCCTCATGTCCTTTTCCCTTTCCTTACACATTTTTGTTCATTGTTAGTCTAGAGTGTGTTCATTTCTCTGAATCTGTTTTCATAGCATTTGTTATAAAGCTTATAGAGTTGCATAACATTACTGTCCTGGGGCATAACAATGGCAGCCCTGCCATTTTGTTTACGTGTTTGCGTGTCTGTGTCTAGGCGTATGTCTGGATGTGTTTAGTAGCTGCACCCTTCTACTGTCCCTCCTGTAATCCAGCAGCTTGTTGTCTTTGAAGTGCACACTTTGATACAAGCATTAAAACAGCCGAAGGAGCTGTGTTTGAAGATGAGGGGTGTTTAGCATCCCTGTTCTGAGCTCATCTCCTCATTAAATTTTCAGATGTGCTAAAGTGCTTCAGAGTATTTAAACTCTGCGTATTGCACTTCTTTATTGAAACAAACCCCAAAAAGTCTTGAATTCTTAGAATTTCAGGTTGTAGTTTGTGTACCTTGATCAATATGAGGTCTTCAGAAGTTACTTCTTCCCGCAGTAGTGGATTCGATGAATATTTTCAAGGCAAACTGTTTTTCTGTCTCTTTCATTTCCACTCATTCATGCATTTATTGTGCTGGGTTGTGACATTAGATGCCAGTGGAGCATTGCAGGTGAGAGCTTTGAAGGACTACTGGAATCTCCATGATCCCACTGCACTCAACATCCGGGCAGGCGATGTAATTATGGTAGGCTAAAAGAAATTACATTAAGCAAACACCCCACTATTCCTCACAAGAGGTGTCCTAATTTAATACTGTATAATGTGCGTTATGCAATAGGCCTATATAATTGGCAATGTGCTTGAGCGTTGCCTTGATCTGCATTCTTTCCAAATAACTATATTCTGAGAAATCACAGAAACATCAAAACCCAAAACAAGTTTAGGCTATAGTGGAAGAAACAGTAAAGCTGAAAGCAGTTTTAGAACGCTTTAAATATGCACTAAGATGCAAGACAACACACAGCATTGCATATCATATTTCTAACTGATAAAATCATGTCCTGCACATAAGACCTAGCAGTAACGTGAACAAGTGAGGACGGTAATTTGGTCTTCCCTACAGAGAATACTTTAGCATGTTGCAACAGGTTTTTGCCAATCAACCTTTAATGTCTGACTCGAATGAACTGTAGCCTGATGTTTGTGCTATAGTAGTGTGTGTTCAGCCTAGTTTCCATTCATAATGCGTGCTTCACACCCACTAAAAGACTTGTGTTCAGTGCGTGCACTCTAAAATGCAGCCCGAGGCTCAGTGCCATATGTATGATATGTCACTGTTCACACCTTGTCTGTCTAGATAGCTTTAGGCATCTATTTCTGCTAGCATAAAAGACTGCTGCGCTTTTGTGGTGGTGAGACATAAGAGACTTTAGGTATTTTTAAAGATAGCAATGAAAGATAGTTTCAATACAGCAATATTAGGACATTAGGGAGTTGAATTAGGGGTAAATTAACACATATCTCCATGATTAATACAGTAAGAGGTAAAATATGAACTGTTATTCACTTTTAGGAAAGAGATGTGCCCTTTAAAATGCGGTTTTGCGAAACAAAGCATTATGGGGTGAGTTCATTAAACAGCGTGGTTTATTTGCAGATTGCATTTCAGCACAAAAACGTATACTAATCACCAACAGTACAGTTTAACCGGGCACTAAAATGCTGAAATAGCACTTAGCCATGAGTATTTGTCATTCTTTTTCCTCGTGAACATGTTCCCATTTTATGTAAATTATTTTGGTTTAAAGCAGCACTAGGTAGGTTTTGCTCTCGGGGTCCCCCTAGAGTTGGGAAACAGTATTGTCCTCTACTACTGTCGTAAACTCTGTCATCCTGCATCAGGGGATGCATCGCACGTGCATTTGTTGACATGACAACTATGATAGCCCTGAACACTGTAGGAGGAGTTCACATGCAGGCAAGGGCGTAGATTTGGTTTGAACATTGGGGGGGTTGAACTTTTGGTATGCTGCCATGCTGTTATTTTTTATCTATCTATCTATCTATCTATCTATCTATCTATCTATCTATCTATCTATCTATCTATCTATCTATCTATCTATCTATCTATCTATCTATCTATCTATCTATCTATCTATCTATCTATCTATCTATCTATCTATCTATCTATCTATCTATATCTATCTATCTATCTATCTATCTATCTATCTATCTATCTATCTATCTATCTATCTATCTATCTATCTATCTATCTATCTATCTATCTATCTATCTATCTATCGCTTCAACACGATCTCATGACAATGCGTATCAATAGTACGAGTGTACAATCTCATGGAATGTATACGGTAAATTTTTTGCGTGCATATGCTACGCAGATTTTTGCGTGCGTATGATACGCACTTTATGGCGTGTATATGACACACTTTTGGGTATGATGGGGGTGGGGGTTAAGATTTTTACATTCCACCTTTAATTTCATTCTCACATTTTAATTTTTGAAAGGGAAACACATCGGCTCTTGAACAACTGTAAATCATTGATAATTACAGACACTATTGAAAAATGAACTAGCAAAACAGACGGCTGCTTTGGTAACTTGTTATACTGATAGTTATAGCTAAATACATTGCAATGGATATTCTCATACCTCATTCTCAGTACATGCTTTTTTTTGCATCCCTCTCTGACCAGCAGTTAATAGTCCGCTGTGCAGCGCTTCTCTTCATTTTTGCCGCTAACGTTACCCGTGTGCTCTCCCATTCAAACACCACTTGCGTTGTTTTGGTGAAAGTGCGACTCTTTGGTTGGGCGTTACCAATCGGTTCAATGGAGGGGGAGTATTTTTTGTCTGATTTATTATGACAAACTCATATTTGATTAGGAACAAAATTATTGTTACAAAATAAACAAATTTTCATGTGAAATATTGGGGGGGTTGTAACTGATGGATTTGAATATTGAGGGGGTTAGCCTACCTCCCCCCCACCCCCCCCCCCATAAACTACGCCCCTGCATGCAGGTGTTCTGCTTGCGTCGCGTGTGAAATGTCTTCATCCCAGGTACAGTGGCATATGTTTCAGCATGTCATATGAATATAATTTCATGGGTTTTTTTTTTTTTTTTTCAAACGCCAAATGATCGCGATGCTCACGTTTACAAGCCAGCGTCATTATAGTAGTCTAGTCTATTGGTTACCGTTCTACAGAATCTATATGATACTTCAATTCAATGTTTGAGTGGTAGGTAATAACCATATATCGTCAATATAATATCAAGCTACCATTTGAAAAATCGATTTGCATTATAGCTTGAGGCAAGACAAATAAACAAATATAATACTTTAATACGATCACTTTCTCGTTTCCTCTTTTTGCATTCCTCCGACAAAACCTTTGCTTTCTTCTTTTTCTGTGCTTCCTCGGCCATGACTATAACATCCGGCAAACAAAGGATAGTTGGGCTCGCACGTCCGAATTTAAGGAAGTGGGGGTGATGGTGGAAGTGACGTATGGCGTAAAGCAGTCGAATTTTGTAGTTCTTTTTTTTCTCGGGTTACTACCCGAAACCCGAAGTTTAAAAGTACGATTAAAAATGATACAGACCCCGTCAGGCTATGGCAGACGTGCCATTCAACCTATTGTAAGTCGATGTATCACAAGAGTCTTGAAAATATATTATGAAGGTTGAAAAGTTACCTAGTGCTGCTTTAAATAGTAAATTGCACCTTTTCACAAAACTCAGCACAATTTACCTGATATAAACAGCGTTGTGCTGTGTTTTCTTTTTTTGTCTCTCGCATTGGCCCATTAAAATTATTAAAAATTAATTTTCATCAATTGAAAATGAGGCTGAAATAAACTATAAATATTAAATGAAAAACGTAAACAAAAATGAGATGTTGCATTGGCAACTAACTGAAATAAAGCTCTTTGAGTACTTAAAGGGCTAGTTTACCCAAAAAGTACAATTCTTTCATCAGTTACTCACTCTCATGTCATTCAAAACCCGTAAAACTTTTGTTCATCTTCCAAACACAACTAAAGATGTTTTAAAAAAAAATGAAATCTGAGAACTTTCTGTACTCTCCACAGACAGTGCAACTACCACTTAGACGCTTCAAGAAGTTCATAAAGAGATTGCAAATGTAATCCATATGAATTGAGCAGTTTAGTCAACATTTTATATGATCGCTTTATATGCTGAACAGATTGAATTTTAGGCTTTTATTCACATAAACATTCATCACCACACACATCAGTTATGGTAAACAGAAGCTCAAGCATGTTCTCTTTACGTGCAAGAACCAATGAGGTTCATGCTCATGTGTTACGCAGCACGTTTGAGCTTCAGCAAGAACCAATGATGTTCATTCTTGTGTTATGCATCACATTTGAGCTTCTGCAAGAACCAATGAGGTTCATTCTCATGTGTTAAGCAGTACGTTTGAGCTTCTGCAAGAACCAATGAGGTTCATTCTTGTGTGTTACACATCATGTTCTAGCTTCAGCAAGAACCAATGAGGTTCATTCTTTGAGCTTCCACAAGAACCAATGAGCATCATTCTCTTGTGCTGTGTAGCACGTTTGAGCTTTCGCAAGAACCAATGAGGTTTATTCTCATGTTACGCAGCAAGTTTGAGCTTCCTCAAGAACAATGAGGTTAATTTGCGTGTGTTACGCATTACGTTTGAGCTTCAGCAAGAACCAATGAGATCAATTCTCGTGTTACGCAGTACGTTTGAGCTTCCTCAAGAACAATGAGGTTAATTTGCATGTGTTACACAACCAATGAGATTCATTATTGTGTGTAAAGCATCATGTTTGAGCTTCCGCAATAACCAGTGAGGTTAATTCTTGTGTGTTACGCAACAGGTTTGAGCTTCAGCAAGAACCAATGAGATTTGTTCCCACGCGTCAAGCAAGTATGGTTGAGTTTGTTTGTTGATCAATGTTTATATGCGAATAAAAGCCTAAATTCAATATGTTCATCATATAAAGCATTTGAGTCTCCTCAGAAAATTTGGACTAAACCGCTCAATTCATATGGATTAGTTTTATCTCTTTATGAACTTTTTGAATTGTCAAAGTAGTAGTTGCATAGCTGTCTATGGAGGGACAGAAAAATCCCTCAGATTTCATCAAAAAGTTTTCATTTGTGTTCTGAAGATGAATGAAAGTCTTACAGGTTTGGAACGATATGAGTGACAATTTTAATTTTTAGGTGAACTATCCCTTTAAATGACTAAAACTGAAATAAAAAAAGCTAAATAGAATTATAAAAAAGTTAAATTACTAAAACGTTCATCTAAAATTAAAATTCACAATATTAATACATATAATAGTATTTAAATTATTCAAAAATATAATTTGAGCAGTCAAACATTTTATATAATTATTCTAAACATTAGAAACAATAGAAAAATAGAAAACTATTGTTTTCAAAGTTGAAGTAGGATAATTATTTAAACCCAAATAAATATTGCATGTCAATGTGTTTTTTTATTCTGCTTCACATTGGGCATGCAACCATACAAGCGGCGTGTTTGCGCCATTACCTGATTTGCACATTTCTGTTATTTAATCGACTTTTTAAAAAACTCAGACATCCAATGCATATAAACAGCAAATTTATTCTAGTGTTTATTTCCAGGCCTGCTTTAAACACAATTGTCCTCTCTGCCATGTGTGGAATGTCAACTGACTTAATTTACCGCATTGTTCGGCCAAATGAGGAAACGATCACAGGCTTGGCCATGAAAAAAGGTTAGGGGATTGTTATTTAAAACTTGATGACACAAAGGTCATTCAGCTTTGAATAGTGAAGGGTACACAGAGGGCTATAATTAAATCGTAGATTATTTAAAATGATTGTGATTATTCATGATTACACATGAAAATAAAAGAGAAAAAAAGTAGCTCGAATTATCTAAAAATGGTTTTAGAAACTGTTATGATTGCTACTAAATTTGCAAGCATTTGGACACCATATCCTAACCAGACGTGATGCAATAAGATTCCAGCGACAAGCAATTTGTCTGTCCACACCTGACACGACGCGTCTACGTGACAAAATCAATAAAAAATCACAGCTAATTAGAAGAGCGTGTAGGCGGAGTCTCTCTGCAGGCTCACGGCACTCGCAACGTAATGGATAAGTACATAATCAAATTCATAAATATTACATCATTTTAACATTATTAAACATGCATACCGAGTGACAAACAGTCTTTGTCATAGAATACACTTGTTTGTTCACATTGAGTTCACGGAACCTTAAATAATCCTTTAATTAATTTTCAAGATCTGAGGCAAATTATACATTGTCGTTTTCAGTGTGGCTATAAAGGTAATTCGATATTCAAACCCACTTTAGATGCTTTTAACATTAAATAAATCACATAAACAGTCATACTATGCATGTTGTTGTTCTAGCCGTAACATCGCAGAAATGGAAACGTATCACTGTCGCGGCTGGTTAGGACAAAAACACTGATTAACATGGAAAAGACGCCTTTTATCATGTGTCGCTGTTGGCCCTGAATATCCTGTGATCTAATTGGTCTATTCCAGGTCTTAGAGCAGCACATGGATGGACGTTGGAAAGGGCACATCCATGACAGTCAGAGAGGCACTGACCGTGTGGGATTCTTTCCTCCCTCCATCGTTGAGGTCATTAGTCGCAGATCAGGTATATTGGAAATATCTATGTTTATTGTTCAACATACTCAAGCATTTAGAAAAATATGGCCCATTGTCAAATGTATGGTAACCTATCTAGTTAGCTACATTTTCCACCAAAGATAAAGTCAGTTACCGTAATTTTTCCAATAGAGATGTTTTCTATTTCTATAAAATGTTCTAAATTATATTATCAGCATAACACTGTGAGTCAAGATTTGAATTGAAACGTGTCACCCTTTTGCTTCAAAGAAAGCAGCATAAGTTTTTGACTTAGAAGTAGTGTAGAATTATCTTTTAATAAAAAATATTTTAATCTTTCAGAAACGTTCTTTATTTTCAGGTTTAAAATAGAATTTGAATCCCAGATTTTAAATGCGCTGTCTGACATTTGTATTTCACAGTATGCATATCAAAATAATGCATACTGAACTAGTGCAGTTCTCATAACTTCTTGTATAGACATGTGGACATGTAGTCCATTGATAAAGGCACACGCAGACACACACTCTAATGGGATTAACAGGAACATATTGGGGGCAGGCGGATCAGCTTTCGAGCCCTCTGCCTCCATGAAAAGGGGAGCTGGCATTAGATTGCTAGTGCCTGAGCAGAAAATCTTTTCCTAAAACGAGTCTGGATTTTTTTTCTGTGTGCGAGAGTGAGCGCAGCGGCAGACTCAGCATTCTGTCATGTCACAGCGTCAACATCCTGCTGCTCACACAAAATTAGCCTCCGCTCTAAGCTCCTGCTTCAACGCTGCTGGAGAGGACATGATGGAGGCAAAACAGCCAGATTAAGACCCAACCACTTATCTCATTGTGCTGGGGTGTTTCTCCCACCAGTTTTATCTCATCGGGATGTTAAAACCTCCCAAGGTCCATCTCAGTTTTTGAAACGAATGTAAGGAGAGGAAACCGACTTTTGTCTTTCATGTTAAAAGGATCGTTGACACAAAAATAAAAATTCTGTCATTCCAAACCTGTATGACTTTCTTATTCTGTGGAATGCAAAAAAATAGGTTTGGATTTAGTTTTTTTTCTCTCTATACAATGAAAGTCCAATGTTGTTTTAGACCCCGTTTATATTTATTGTATTGAGAAAAACAGGTTGACATGGAACAACATTGACATGGAGTCAATGAGTAAATGATGACAGAATTTTCATTTCTGGGTGAACAATTCCTTTAATTTTTCACTTTTATTTTATTATTTATTTAATGAATAATAAAATTATTATTTAGACTGCTGTTCAGAAGCTTGGGGTTGGTAAGATTATTATTGTTTTTGAAAGATGTGTCACCGAGGCTACATTTTTTTTTATCAAAAATACAGTAAAAACACAAATATTGTAAAATACGAATTTATAATAATTATTAAATTATATTAATTTAAAATAACTGATTTCTATTCTAATATATTTTCAAATGTAATGTATTCCTGTGATGGCAAAGCTGAGTCTTCAGTGTCACGTGACGTGATCCTTCAGAAATCATTTTAATATTCTGATTTGTTGCTCAAGAACAAATTCTTATAATAATCAATGTTGAAAACAGCTGTGCTGCTTAATATTTTTTGTTGAAAATGTGCTACTTTTTTTATAAAGTAAGATTTTTGAGGAATTTAAAACATTTATTTAAAAATAGAAATCGATTCGAACAAGTTACTGTCACTTTTGATCAATCAAATGTATCCTTGCTGCATAAAATGATTTCTTACAAAAATGTACTGACCCCAAACTTTCACACGCATGTCTCTAATGGAATCATCTTTCTCAAGGATGATGTTTCATTTGTGTCCATGGTGCCTCGTTTGTGTTTCAATGTTGTGTCTATAGGGGGCGTTCTCACCCGGCAGGCCTCACTGCCCGTCCAGAGACATCACATTCTGTCCCGAGCCCTGCCCTCACACAGTTCTCATCTCACCTCTCACACTGACGACTCCTACACCTTATACTCATCCACCCGTCCTGTACTGACTCACCACAACGGGCTGGATCAACACTCAGGTAGCGTGAGAATTAGACTCTTAGGGGTTAATTCAAGTATACACGCCTGCAAATGTGTGTATGCGTGCGCCCTGCAGCCGATTCTTAAGATTTTATTGGTCATGTCAATCACAGTACTGATTGCCTACACCAAACACTGATCCCTATACATACCGTCACTGTAACCTTAACCAATGAAATTAGCTGCAGATTTATAATCTCACTTTAAAGGAACACGCGAACTTTTTGGGACTTTAGCTTATTCACTGTATCCCCCAGAGTTAGATAAGTCCATACATACCATTCTCATCTCCATGCGTGCCATAACCCTGTCTGACGCACCCACCACTAGCCTAGCTTAGCACAAAGACTGGAGGTAAACAGCTCCAGCTAGCCTACTGCTCAATAAGTGACAAAATAACGCCAACATTTTCCTATTTACATGTTGTGATGTGTATAGTTACATTGTGTACTGAGACCGACGAAAAATGAAAAGTTGCGATATTCTAGACCAATATGGCTAGGAACTATACTCTCATTCCTGTGTAGTAATCAAGGAACTTTGCTACCGTACCATGGGTGCAGCGGCGCAATGATATTACACAGCGCCTGAAAATAGGCTAACTTCCTTTAACATGACCAACGTGACATCCTGCTTACACAGAGAGCGCGCTGGGGACTATTTTCAGGCGCTGTGTAATATTTCATTGCGCCTCTGCCCCCATGGTACGGCTCAAAGTTCCTTGCTCATTATGAAGGAATTAGAGTATAGTTCCTAGCCATATCGGTCTAGAATATCGCAACTTTCATTTTCCGTCGGTCTCAGTACACAATGTAACTATACACATCACAATGTGTAAATAGGAACATGTTGGCATTATTTTGTCACTTATTGAGCAGTAGGCTAGCTGGAGCTGTTTACCTCCAGTCTTTGTGCTAAGCTAGGCTAGCAGTGAGTGTGTCAGACAAAGTTATGGCACGCACAGAGATGAGAATGGTATGGACTTATCTAACTCTGGGGGAAACAGTGAATAAGCTAAAGGCCCAAAAAGTCGGCGTGTTCCTTTAAGAGCTCATTCAAGCTTCTTTGAGAGCAAAAAAATCCTCTATCCCTGACCATGCAAACAACACTTTAACCCATCATAGCCACACAACTCATGTGATTCCTAGTCTAAAGCTTATTTTGATCGCCACTGAGTCCTAAATGCCATAACACACCAAGCTGATGTTTGGCTGTCTGCTCACTTTTTGCTCACTGCTCATCCCATCGGTGGCTTTTTGGTCGATTGAGCATGTTGAATCGGCATCAGGCGATCTGTGAGACGGTCACTCTGATTGGCTTTTCGGTTTGGTGAACCACTGTACGAGAAGAAAAGTGAAAGTGATGAGAGCAAGTTAAGAAGACACTCATCTTACCTGAGAATTCCAATGTGCAGACATGGTCGTCTGTAATGAAGAAAGTGATCAACGAGATTTGAAATGGAAAGCAAGCACTACTTTGCTTACGGTTTGTATAATCTGCAGTACTAGTGTCTGTTTCCCTTTTTGAATGACGAATATGGACTACTACCAGCAGCTGATATTAGTCAGTCATTCCCTCTCACACAGACACAGAACGTACAGTGTGTGCTAGTTGGCTGCTGGCTACAGTCTTCGTGCTGTATTCAAGCAAAAACTTTTTACGCGACATGAAGAGACAACACAGTCTGCTTGCATCGTCACTAGTTTTTTTGGTGTCGGTTTCGGTGTGTCATGGCCTTAAGACTCCCAAAGTTCCCCCCTCTGGCCCTTTTAAAGTGTTTGTGTTTGCTAGGTGTACTTCCCAACAGTCCCAGTGCCCTGTGTAAGCCAGCTAGTCCCAAAGAGCCAGAGGATATTTGGGTCCTCAGGACCTCCCTCAATGGTAAGAGTTGTGTGTTTCCCCAGGCCCTTGTTCGTCTCAAGTAATTCCCTAGCCTGTTTTGTCATCCTTATGTCCATCCGCTGGTCCTTAAGCCTGAACACCAGTGACTTTCGTGTCAAGTTGAAGTTTTCCCAGCTGTTTCACTGGGTTCCTGTTCCCTTAGGCTATATTTGTCCCATGCTTGTGAGCCTACAATCAGCTTGCTATTCACGTTCCTTAATTCGCACTAGTCCTCCTCAACTTTCTCTTGTGCTTTCCGCTTGTCTAGAGAGACCTTGTTGGAGTTCAGAAAAATCTTTCCCCCATTTGTTGGCCAATGTGCAGAAAAGGAGTGTTTATTTATGGGACATTATTTCACCAACGGTTCTTTTTCGTTCTCCTATGTGTATCTGTTCCTCTTTCTTTTAGCAGGAGACAGGAACAGTGTGGGGAGCGCAGGCAGCATGGGCAGCAGTCGCAGTGCTGGCAGTGGACAGAGCACTGAGGGAAACTTTCCACACAATGGACCCCATCAGTCACCTTCTGTTGTCCAGGACACCACCATGGTGGGCTTCAGTCTCACACACTTCCAGTGTTCCCGTTAAGGCTGGGACACTCTGGCCCTCAAGATTCATTTTCTTGCAGAGTTTATCTCCAACCATGATAAAACTCATCTGCCTGTAGCTTTCTGCAGTGGTGCTGCTTCTAAATTCGAATACTTCCCTACTATATTTTATGAAAAATGGTTGCCAACGAAGTAATATCTCCAAATACCTAGTATTCAAAAAACAGTTGGCGGAAAGTCCCCGGATGACCTACTACTTCCTCCGAGATTCTGAAGTGCACATTCGATGGACAATTTGCTAACCCATGAGGGATAGTAACAACATGGCGGATGTAGTACGTCTGAATTTCATTCATACTACCCATATTCATACTATATAAACATACATTTATAATGGTCGCAAAGTAAATTCAAATTCAAATGTAGTACCTACTCACAGTACGTGGTTTGTGACGCAGCGCAGTAATTTTGAAGACCTCCATTAGCTTGTACAAGTGTGTTTGATTAGGGTTGGAGCTAAACTTTGCAGGAAAGTGGATCTCGAGGGCCAGAGTTGCCCATTCCTGCTTTAAGCTGGGGATTTTGTGATTCTGTCTCCATGTCCATTGATTTTCATTAGGGTACTGAAGCTGTGAGGAAACCTGTGTGGATAAATATGCAGCACTGATTAATTCTCGAGATAGGGACCCCACCACAGTACATAGAAAAAAAAATATTACTGTTATATATAGAAGCCCACAGAAGCCATTTTTGTCATGTGCTCTCAATATCTTATTTTTCTTGTAATCTTGACCAAAACAAGTTATTTTGAGTTTGTCTTGTTTTCCTGAAAAAGCAAGTCAGACAAATAACAATTCTTACCAATATTAAATATCTGTTGGTATTATTAGCCTAAATATTTATAATAGACTACATATGTAGAATAAACAAATAATAAAGTAAGAAATTAATGATTCTGAATTAGGTCATTGAAAAAAGTCTCTATGCTCACCGCTATAATTATTTGATCAAAAATACAGTAAAAACATTAATATTGTTTAATATTATTACCATATAATATACCATTTATAATAACTAATTAAACATTTAAAAATTATATTTATTCCTGTGATAGCAAAACTGAATTTTCAGCATCATTACTCCAGTATTCAGTGTCACATGATCCTTTAGAAATCATTCTAATATGCTGCTTTGCTGCTCAATAAACATTTCTTACTATTTTTTTCAGGATTATTTGATGAATGGAAAGGTCTATAAAACAGCATTTATTTAAAATAGAAACCTTTTATAACATTATCTTTATCTTTACTGTCACTTTTGATCAGTTTAATGCTTTTTTTCTAAAAACTATTATCTTCCTTAAAAAAGAAAAAAAAATGAACTGACCCCAAAGCTATGAATGGTAGTGTATGCAGCCGAAGGCTCCGGCAAATAGAAAAAGATTCTGCTAAGCATGTACAGTAATTAAAGGGAACATAGCTCTCATCTCTACCACAGTAGTATTCCCGTTTATTACATAACACAATAATCTCTGCATTTTATATGCAGCTGAGCATAGGGTTACTCATACTGTCGCATTTATTGCATTTAAATTACCATTGCGTATGTAATGGTGATTTCATGCTGTGAAATGTTGATTTCATGCCCTTAATATATTATCAATGACTGGGTCTGTAAGCGTCTGTAATATAGACTTACATTTGAAATTAAAGAGATATTCATTTGTGTTCTTGTTGATAATTATAATTAATATTCATGTGTAGTAATTAGACTCTCTGTGTGAAGTCTTTCACACGCAGTAGTCCTCTCTCTGAGCTATTTCTGCCAGACAGCTGTTGAGTTAAATGTGACACAGTGCTGTTTTTTTTCCTACGTGTAGCTGCCTCCCTCTGCTGGAGAACTGGTGGAACAGTGCAGTCAGGCCCATGACCCCACAAAACAGACGGACCCTCATTCAGGTCAGCACTGTCTTCAAGAGAGTAAGCCATAAAAGCAGAGGTGAAGAAGTAATCAAAAGATATATATTTATACATGCATCTAAATCACACTTAAAATATAATTGTAATAAGAAAAGCTCTGACATCTTCGGATATATTATATTATATTAAATATCTAATGCATGATTATATATTTTAATATAATTTTATATTAAATATCTAAGTGCGTCTTAACCCTTGTGTATTGTTCAAACTCACTATTCCTTTTCGGATGATATAAACTAAATTAAATCCACTAGATTAAACTGCTGTAAAAATGTATCACATAAAAAAAAGTTACTTTCAAAAGTAATGCATTACAATATTGCGTTACTCCCTTAAGAAGTAACTAATTGCGTTTTTAAGAAAAGTAATGCATTACATTACTTTTGCGTTACCTTTTCTCCCCGAGAATGAGCTTGTTTTTTTAATAATGTAAGTGTTTCATTTTTGGGCAAATGTAAAGACCCTTTCACACCAAAATTGGAATAATAAACCTCAGGCTGAAGGAAATGCAAATTCATGCTTGTACTTTCAGCAGTGCTGCCGTTCTGGAAAACGGAAAAATAGAATGCAGGAAAATAAAGTTTTACACTTACTTCAACAATAAAAACAAACACATTTAAATTAATTTTTGCTTATGGTCTAACTGACTCATCAAAGGTCAGCAGCAAGTACATTGGTCAATAAAGTGAGATTAAATGCATAAAAATATTTGTTTTATTTAACATGAGGTTCTGATTTTGCATTTGACTGATTTTATTCATTTTGAGAAATACTGAATCTTTTTTGTGCAAGTGAGATTAGTAAATGCCTGCTTACATTTAGTCTAGATCTACAATATCCATCATGTTTATGCACAACGCTTCTGCACGTATGATTTTTTTTTTCCAACATTGGGCCAAGAGAGATGTCAGTTGAAAACAAAGTAACTTGCGTTACTTATTTGAAAAAGTAACTCAGATATTTTGCTGTAAATTTTAAAAGTAATGCATTACTTTACTAGTTACTTTAAAAAAGTAATCTGATTACGTAACTCAAGTTATTTGTAATGCGTTAAACACTGGGTCCGATTTTGTAAATCTGCACCGCCCGTACCCACAGTGCTTAAAACCGCATCCGACCCGTTTTCCGACAGTAGCACTAATTAAAATCCGCACCCGACCCACTTTAAATAGAACCGACACCCGACCTGCACCCGAAATAAAATCAGTTTAGCATATCACATTATAGACAGACTTACAAAAATGTTTATTGCCAGCATACAGAAGTTATTACACGACCATTAACACAAGGACAACTTCATCCGAAGCTGAACCATGAAGAACATGGTTATGTGTCCTTATCATCTCTACGAGGCACCTTCAGTTCTGTCCCCTTTTGAAAAATACTGTTCGATAAAACTGTGCTTGGTTTGTTACCACAGTTATCTGCGTGCTTCCTCAGCGATGAATGTGGCACGGTTCCTGTGTTGTGATTCGACAGCAGCTTAGCGCACGTAACTTGCACGGAAAGGTCACGCCTCTTAACGGGAGATGTATGCGCTTAATGATCTCTACAGCGTCCCTGGGAAAGCCAAACAAAGGTGATTTGACTCCGGGATGAAAATAACAGTGTCTCGACGACATGGCGACAAACACAGTCAAACGCAACAATTCCTTTTCTCCACGCGACACGGCCTCTTCTCCACGTGGGACAGCAACAAGACCACGCCCCCTTTTTTCGCATATTCTTGTGGGCGGAGGATAGTCTGTTCTACTGTTCTACTGACGTAATTAAAGCAGGCTGTACCAGGATGTAGTCCAAGCCGGCCGTTCGCTGTAGGCTTTGAAAGGGAAGTTCTGTTAAATAAAATATCTCGCTTGGCATTGAACTTTGAGCTTTATAATTTTACAGGTATTATTTATGCTCTAACAGCAACATTACACACTAACTAAAGTTTGAACAATGGGATCACGAAGAACGGGACCTTTAAGGCAGATTTTGCATGCAGCAAAGCCTTTCACAATATTGTTTTCTTCATCTGAGAATTTCTCCCGGGAATTTCTCCCACACACTGGACTTGATTTTTGATGACGTATTGTCGACAACTTTACAATCTCCACTAGCTATTCTTTTCTTCAACTCCTCAAGATCCATCTCGACGACTACAGTGCAGGCCGATCGCGCGGTCGCGGTTGTGATTCTCCTGGGCACAAATAAACTGAGATGGATTTGAAATTATTTGATCAACTTGAAATACAGGCAAGGCATATTTTTGTAGCTGTGTTACTAAAAAAATATGCATATATTTTTAGGAACACATCTACAATATACATGCATATATTTTTACGTTTGCACATGACTGTTTTAAACCCGTGTTTAGACCTGTGTTTCTCCCTTGTCTGATCCGCACCCGTATCCGACACAGTTAGGTTGTTTTTCACACGTTTCAGCAATATTGAAGGATTCTGCCACAGTGTATTGTTGTTGGTTTTTTCATTTTCAAAGCATTTTCCAAAAATGTGTGTCAAAAAAAGATTTGTCACCATTTGCTGAAACACAGAGAAAATTGTGGCCAAATTAAGACTCAACAGCACCCCATAGTGGATGAAAACGTCCCCAACATAACATAAGGGTTAAGTGTCCAAATACATTTCAGGGCCAAATACACTCATTGATGCACTATATATAAAATACTTTGTCACTGTCCTCTAGCTCACTCTTCTAATTTATGATATCCTTGAGCATGTCTACATGTTGTATCTCGCCCATGAAAAAGACACATTCAGAAAATGGTGTAATACAAGTCTCACCTCAGCTCTGTGTGTTCATTAATTCTATTGTTCTTAAAAATAGGCATTTATTTAATCTATTGTGGTTTAAAAGTAAGAAAAATGTTCCTCCTAAGACCACAATAAAGACACAAGCAAGGCAGCTTAAAATACCTGCTCATACCTGCTCATTTTTACTTAAAGACTGACACTGTGCAGTGTCAGATTTCAGTAGGAGGGACACAACAGAGGCAAAGTAGTGTGCAAGTCAAAAAAGGAAAAAAGTAAATTTTAGAGGGAGAGAAGAGTATCAATGACACGGACACAAGACAGTGTTTTTGTAGTGGCTTTTACTACAAGAGGATCTAAAAATAAGCATGAGATCAAGAAATGCTCCTAAAATCAGCTTATTTTATGGAGGTGAGTTAAATGGAGGCGTATTCAAATGCTTGTTATTGCCACTGACATTTTAAAAGGTACATATCAATTGAATCTTATCTTCATGTTTTTTTAATGGGTTGTCATTTATTGGGTTTATTTATTAGATTTGTATTATATAACTGTAACTTTAGTTTCTTGCTCTTACTGTTTGTTATCATAGAAGAAGGGATATGCATGTCTGTCTCTCACACAAACACATACTTTCACAATCGCTCATCAAAACAGCCGTTGGTCTTAAATCCTCATTTCTTAATGTCAGTGATTGTGCTATTCTGGTATGATCCATTGTTAATGAAGATGAAAAAACAGTGCCTCGGGTCACAGGAGAGAATTTTTTTCTGCTGAAACATGTACTCCATCAGCACACTGATTTATAAACATGCAGGTACAATAACATGTTTGAAAGACTGCTTCGTGAGTTCATACTCAACAGCCTAAGGCAATAGCAGAGTCTATGACCAACAGAAATATGTGTGTGTGTGTGTGTGTGTGTGTGTGTGTGTGTGTGTGTGTGTGTGTGTGTGTGTGTGCGTGCGTGCGTGCATGCTTTAGGTGCTCTTGGACGAAGGATTCCACTGTGCAGCTCCAGACCTGGAGAACATGTCATCCATCCTCAGCAACTTCTAGATGGCAGGGTGAGGCCAAGGCAGAACATATACAACCATATACAACGTTATATATTATTTTTACAATGTAGTATATAGTACGTATTGTGAGCCAGATACAAAATGTCTATATTTAACAAAAAGACTGTAACTGCTTTATTTGAACTTTCATTTCCAGTGTGATCGTTGTACCTATTTTTCATATGGTTCTAAAGATGCAAGAGCGAGTTTTAAAGATTATTTGTTAAATATAACAAATAAATGTGTTTGATTTGTCTCAGTTGTTACAATGTAAAAGAAAACGTGATTCATCAGACCAGGCCACCTTCTTCCATTGCTCCATAGTCAAGTTCTGATACTCACATGTCCACTGTTGGCGCTTTAGGCGGTGGACAGGGGTCACCATGAGCACCTGGTCTGCGGCTATGCACCCCCATACACAACAAACTGTGACGCACTGTGTTTTCTGACACCTTTCTATCAGAACCAGTATTAACTTCTTGAGCAATTTGAGCTACATTAGCTCGTCTGTTTGATCGGACCACACGGGCCAGCCTTCTCTCCCCACATGCATCAATGAACCCTGTCGCCTTTTCACCACTGTTCCTTGGACCACTTTTGATAGATACTGACCACTCCACAAGAGCTGCAGTTTTGGAGATGCTCTGACCCAGTCGTCTAGCCATCACAATTTTGCCCTTGTCAAACTCGCTCAAATCCTTACGCTTGCCCTTTTTTTTGCTTCTAACATCAACTTTGAGGACAAAATGTTCACTTGCTGACTAATATACCCCACCACCTAACAGGTGTTATCAGTGTTATTCACTTAATAATGTTATGCCTGATCAGTGTATATTTTATATAATACCCCTATTACTACTGATAATTATTATTATTATTAATAAATTGTATTAAAGTTTTTTAACAACCTTTTCTTTTCCAGTTTTAATTAGATGTCACTTGCTGAGGTCTTGTGACAGATATAGTAAAGTCATGTACATACAGTTTGAAATGTATTGTGGAATAATGCCCACTCTTTCACTTTCTATTTAATGTATTTTTTTGGCAGTACACCATATACAGTTTATTAAGTAGTAAACTAGTGTTTCCTTAGAATAGGAGCCATAAACAATCATCTGAATCTTCTTTATTTTTCTATTGTTTTCAGTAATACGCTTATTATCATTTTCACATCTAAATGACCTGTGGCCCTTAACATGACTGCCGATTCTGCGTTTATGCATAATGCTCAATCATTTCTTTGTATCAGGATGCTGAGGCTATTTACCAGTGGCTCTGTGAGTTTCAGCTTGAGCAGTACACATCGAATTTCATCACAGCTGGTTATGATGTGCCCACAATCAGCAGAATGACCCCTGAGGTGAGCCATCTTTTTGTGTATCAGCATTTGAGTACACAAGCTTATGTTTGCATCCTGCTGCATTTCTGGCACAACACATTAGTATTCACTAATGCATCTAATAAAAATCAAAGCTGAACATACCATAACCAGGTTTATGAGGTGCTTTTAAGAAAGCTATTCATTTTGTAAGTGTATCAATCTTTTTTTTTTGCATGATTTTAGGATCTGACTGCTATTGGCGTTACAAAGCCTGGTCACCGCAAGAAGATCTCTATGGAGATCAGCAGCTTGAATATCCCAGAGTGGTTGCCGGATTACATTCCAGTAATTCAATGCTATGTTTTCATATAAACAGTTTTACACATTTACATACATGTGCTGTACAAGTTCAAGGTTATGACCCACCTAATGAGATTGAATTGCTAAATTCAAATCACAGACATTGATTTTTATATGCTTAAAGGGATAGTTCACCCAAAAATGAAAATTCTGTCATTAATTACTCACCCTCATGTCGTTCCAAACCCTTCCGATCATCTTCGGAACTCAAAGAATTAAAAAAAAATGAAATCTGAGATCTTTCTATAATTATTATTTTTTTTTTGCACAAAGAACTTGCTTTATGAAATTGAGGTTAAAGATTACTTTAATGATGTCTTTACTACCTTTCTGGGGCTTGAAAATGGTAGTTGCATAGTCTGTCAATAAAGGGACAGAAAGATTTCATCAAAAAGATCTTCATTTGGGTTCTGAATGAAGTTCTCACAAGTTTGGAATGACGAAGGTGAGTAATTAATGACAGAATTTTCATTTTTGGGTTAACCATCAGAAGCATTGTTGGTTAATCAAATACAATAATAGACAACTCACACTTGTCTGTTTGTTTCAGTCTGATATTGGGAAATGGCTCAGTGCTATTGGGCTGCCACAGTACCAGAAAAATCTAGCAGAAAATGGATATGACTCCATCAGCATAGTGCAGGATATCACATGGGAGGATCTACAGGAAATTGGTATCATTAAGTTGGGTAAGTGGATCGATAGATACATAAAATGTTTCAATTTAATGACTTTTTAATGTTTTCAAAAAAAGTCAATTTTGTTCACCAAGGATGTATTTATGTGAGATATTATTACTATTTAAAACAACTATTTTCGATTTGAATATATTTTAAATATTTTAAAATTACATTTTAAAATGTAATTTATTCCTGCAATGACATCAGCATCGTTACTCTAGTCTTCATTGTCACATGATTCTTCAGAAAACATTCTAATATGCAGATTTGGTGTTCAAGTGACATTTTTTTCATTATTATCAAAGTTGAAAACAGTTCAAAAGAACACTAGAAATCTATTGTAACATTATAAATGTCTTTTCTGTCACTTTTGATCAATTTAATGCATTCTTGCAGAATAAAAATATACATTTCTTTCTTGACCCCAAACAAAAATGATGCACTCAGATTAGGTATATACCAGATAAAAGACTGTGAATGAACTAAATGTTCTTAATGCCAATGTACATCAGAGCCAAAACCACATTTCTTTTTCCAAAGTATTTTTCCTAAAAGTATATCTGTGGTTTAACATATTGTTTATCTACAGGCCATCAGAAGAAGCTGATGCTTGCTGTTAAGAAGCTCAGTGACATACAGAAGGCTCGTAAGAACCAGGCCGTGGGGCAGGCAATGCTACAGCGCAGGAGAGCCCCCCCCACCCTCGAGCTGGTGGCCATCGAGCACCACGACAGCTCTGACTGCCCCTCGTCCCCTCTATCACCAAAGATGCTCACTTTCCAGGACAGCGAACTGAGCATTGAGCTACAAAACGCCATGGCTCGGAGCGGATACAGCGGAGGCCAAGATGGTCTCAGCAATGTGAGTGGAACAGCCATGCGTCTTAGTCAAGAAAGCATTGGTACACGGTCAGGAGGGTCAGGACGGTCACAAGAACGCCCAATGGCATCGGTAACCCCCCACAGCCGCTCACAAGAGAGTCTAGGCAGTATGGAGAGCAGTCCCAGCAAGGAACAATATGTCAGTATGGAATCTCAGGATAGAAGCCAAATATCCCCTGTCAAAATGCCGGCGGTGTTGACACAACCTAATCAACCTTTATCTGGCATTACAGCAAGGACGCCACCCATAATCACTAGTAAAATAGCACGCTTTGCATACCCACCCATCCTCACCAAACCCAGACCGGTGGTTTCTCCCTCTCAGCCCCATCATGGATCACCTCTTCAGAGGGGCTTTAGTTACCTGCAGCATCAAAACTGCAATGCCAACATGAGAAGCCCAGGTCCAATCAGACCCCAGCAACCAAACGGAGACCCATCCCGGTCCAAAAAGCGAACTCAAAGTCTTTCACGCTATGCTATGTCGGATGGAGAGAATGATGAAGATGACATCTCAGCCCCTACGACAACTTCCATCAATGTGGCATCTTATGCCACGCTTACTCGCAAACCCGGCCGCAGCCAACCGTCTTACGGATCCAGTGAGCGTCAAGTGGGTCGCAGTCATTCCTTCGCCATACGTGCCAAGAGGAAAGGTCCCCCTCCTCCCCCTCCAAAGCGACTAAGCTCTGCTGCGAGTGGGGTAACTACAAGTGGGGTTGAAACGGAGAGTGCAGGAAGTGTCCGAAGCATTGCAGCCAGACTGGAGAACAATACTGGAAGCCCCAATAAGACATGCAATAGCCCCGTTTTTAAAGCCATGTCGCCAGCTACCCCATCTAAAAATATGGGGAACCGCAGGAGGACCACTAGTGAATCTTCGATGTATGAAACAATGCATGGCGGAGAAAATCCTGCTACTGAAAACATCGGCCCTCTGAGGAACCAGCAACGTGCAGGTTCAACATCCTCACAGGAGAGCATACCTTTCGCTGAAGAGGGCAAAGTTACAATCAAACAAAGGACCAAAATAGCACCTACTAAGATAGAGTCTGATGCCGGTGTGGAAATTCTACAGCCGGCACAATCTATCAAATCGTCCCTAGAGGTGCCTGAGTTTAACTTAAAGGAATCAGACACGGTCAAAAGGAGACACAAGCCAAAAGAACTGCAGATGAAAGGTCAGGGCACCAGCACGCAAATAGGAAATGAGAGGGCTACAGTGACCGAGATGGTCTCGCAACGCATGCAGAATGGAGGATTGACAAAAAATCCTTATAAATCTGGCCTCTCTCCAAAACCAGGCTCTCCACATAAACCTCCCACCCCTTCTAAGCCCACACGGCATTCTACTGCAGCAACATCAGGTAATAATGCAACATGCCACTTTAGGCTATTATTTAAAGATGAAAAGAAAATGTATTTTTATATTAAACATTCATAACTACTTACAAACATACACTAATGTGTGGTCAGTAAAGGTTTTTGAAAGAAAGAAATACTTTTATTCATCAAAGACACATTCAATTGATTAAAAGTGACAGGAAAGACATCATATTACAAAAGATTTAATGTTAGAAAAGATTATGTAAGCCCATTTTACTAAAAATTGTATAGGGTAGAACTCCATTGTTTTATCCATTTGGATTGATTGGCTCCAGTGGTAGATATCTAACACGAATGAATCTCAGCCTGTTGCGATAATATAAAACTCTCCTGATATTAGAATAACAATTACTGAAGAATAAAATTCTGCATATTTTGTTACCTTTTTGAGCTTGGAAGGGTTCAGTTTGAGCAGATGTTTTATGCCATCATCTCTGTCCTCGTCAAAGCTCATTTCCCAGGACATTCAGCATCTGGCTCATATTTGCAAGCTCAAACATTATCTTAAAACTATAATTTTTAATGTGTGTGTGTGTGTGTGTGTGTATGTGTCACACACCGTTTCTGTCAATCTCATGTCAATCTTGAGTACCTATGGAGTAGTATTGCATCCTTCATATCTCCAAAAAGTCTTTAGTTTTATCCTATTTTTAAAAGACAGATACGCTGTACCGAGTCTTTCCAAATATCATGCGCAAGTTTTACAACATGTGTATGTGTTTACTCATGGTTTATGAGGACATGATTTGATTTATGGACTATTGTATGTGACTTAGCAGTAGCAAGTGGAACGGTTTTACACGTCAGACTAGTGCGTGTTTACATAGAAAACAATGGAATAGTAGCACATTTGAATGAAGAAGCACGCTTTGTGTGAACTAGGTTTAATATGAAATAAATAATTATTTAATAAGTGTATTGTTGTTTGGAGTGGTTTTACAATAAACAAACAAACACTTATAGTGGTCAACTAAACAAATGTATTTAAACACACATCATACATCGCATGCTCCAATGATAAATTAACTATACGTTCATGTTGTTTACTTGATGTGCACTTACACGCCGATAGCCAACAACACAGACATTTGAAGCAGTTTTACTCACCGTCCACGGTTACAACGCATAACTGTGAACCTTTATCGTTGGGACCGCTCTATCTTTCAGCATTAGACAGTCTGCAAATCCGGAGTTGAACTGGGCCTTGTTTATAAAACAATCATCGCCGAAATGCAGGGAATAAACTAAAACATTTGCGCAACTCCGTTGCTTCTCCGGAAAAACAAACTCCATCCACTGTCCCCTTAAAGGGATAGTTCACCCAAAAATGAAAATTCTGTCATCATTTACTCACCCTCAAGTTGTTCCAAACCTGTATGAGTTTCTTTGTTCTGCTGAACACAAAAGAAGATATTTAGAATAATTTTTGTAACCAAACAGATTGACTACCATAGTAGGGAAAAAAATACTATGGTAGTCAATAGTTGCTCTATCTTCTTTGTTACAAACATTCTTCTAAATATCTTATTTTGTGTTCAGCAGAACAAAGAAACTCATACAGGTTTGGAACAACTTGAGGGTGAGTAAATGAAGACAGAATTTTCATTTTTGGGTGAACTATCCCTTCAATGCTGGGTTCTATGGGAAGCTGAACAGGGTTGTCTTGCCCTGACAACCAAAAACACACTTCTTGTTGACGTCACATAGGCCCATACTCAAGAAGAAACCGGAAGGAGTATTTTTGGCACAGAAATACTCCATCAAACGTCCAACTTATTTTTTGAAACTTTGGCCATGTTTAGCATGGGAATCCAAGTCTTTAATAGTTAAAAAAATTCAGAATGCATGATATAGCATTATACCCCCCTTTAAAGAATCAATTATTGTGTAGAAGAAAATATACTTACACTGTTACACACCTCTGGTCGTTAGCGACCCTATACAATTTTTTTTACAAAAAAAGATTGGGAAAACAGTAATTCTTTTATAATTTGTTTGTTGTTATAATATTTATAATGAATTGATTGAGCAGGTTAAGAAGGTTGATGTCTAACTTTAAAAAATGAATGAGGAGGGGGGTAGTGAATGACATCCCGGGTCACTAATGACCCGAGGTATGCGTTTAAGGGTTAATCACAACACTGATTGATGCTATTAAATTAGAAAACTACCCCTGGGATTCTCACAAGAATTTGCCCATGTTCATATTCATTAACTTGCAAACCAATGTTTATGCTCTTACTAAATTATTGTTCCATCTCCTCCTTTGGCTGTTGTCAATTTTCTTCAGGAGTGACAGTCAATGTCGCACAGAGTGTGGCCTTTTCCGTTTCACCTCCCTGCAGTCCTCTAGCTCACTGTCCCCCAAACAAAGCACCTCAAGGTCAGGCTGCGCTGGCAGGAAAGCCACAGGTTGTGACCGAAGATCAGGAGGTTTTGGTCCACAAACGACTTGAGCAAACAAGCACATCTCTCGAGGCAGCACTTAAAGTTGTGGAGAGGAAGTTGGCTCAGGAAGATCCAGCAGAAAGGTAATACAAACCACTTATTTTTTTTGTCTCTTTGCATCTGTCCTCTGTCAAAGTAGTATTAAACAGCTTGAATCCACTTTTTCACACAGTAGAGGAAATTCTGTATTTCAATGAGACAGCCTTGCAGATGGTACTATAATGACCGAATGACCGCTTGTCACAACAAGCCTGCTGGGAAATCTAGCAATAAGTGATCTCCCTAAAACTAGTGCCTTTTTTTTCCTTTGACTCTTTGATCGTTTTGGCTGCGATGAAGACAGATTGTTGATGTCCTTATCTCACGGACAGAGACAGATGGTGTCTCAACAATTTAGACTTTAATTTGACTCCCCTCCTATTTTATCTCAACAAATCCAATGTCAGCAGTGTTGCTGGTCAATCTGTCTGCGTTGAGCCTTTTTTGCATTTTCAACAGATTTAGCTCATAGCGTAGCTTATGCTAATCAAGGATAAACCCCTCAGTCAATATGTTTTACATAAAGTAACCTCACTCCTGACTATGTTTGGATTGGAGTACTAGTGTACTAACTACTGAATAGGCCTACTGTGCCCTATACTCTATATACTAGACTTCTATTTTAAAAAAATTTAAAATAATGGAAACATTAGGCATTGAAAAACATTTTAAATAGATGTATGCTACTATATCTACTATATCTATCACATGACCTCAGCGTTTAATTAAAGGATTAGTTCACTTTAAAATGAAAATTACCCCATGATTTACTCACCCTCAAGCCATCCTAGGTGTGTATGACTTTCTTCTTTCTGATGAAAACAATCTGAATTATATTAATAAATATCCTGATGTTTCCAAGCTTTATAATGGCAGTTAACGGGGCTCTAGAGTTTGAAGCTCAAAAAAGTGCATCCATCCATCATAAACATACTCCACACGGCTCCGGGGGGTTAAAGGGATAGTTCACCCAAAAATGAAAATAAGGCGGTCGGCCGAAAGTTTACTGGATAAAGTTTTAAATATGAATATTTTTCTTATACAAATGTGTCGTTTCCTTTCTGAAGGCCTTTATTAACAAGCCGGAGCCGTGTGGAGCATGTTATTTGACGGACAGATGCGCTTTTTATGGACTTCAGATACAGAGCAACTATGAATCAAATTCTAATGCTTGGATTAGCCTGGACTTTTGTAATATAACTCCGATTTTATTCGTCTGAAAGAAGAATGTCATATACACCTAGGATGGCTTGAGGGTGAGTAAATTATGGGCTAATTTTCATTTTTGGGTGAACTATCCCTTTAATAAAGGCCTTCAGAAGCGAATTGATAGGGTTTTGTTAGAAAAATATTCATATTTAACACGTTATAACGTATAATATCTAGCTTACGCCAGACCGCCTTACATATTCAACTTACGGAAAAAGCGTAACTGACGCGACAATGATGTCGGATGTAGCGTAAGAGTTTTGAACTGCGAGAGGCGTTACACTTTCTTAAGTTGAATATGGAAGGCGGCCTGGCGGAAGCTAGATATTTTACTTTATAAAGTTTTAAATATGGATATTTTTGAGCCCTGTAGCGCTTGGAAACATGAGGATATTTATTAATATAACTTAGATTGTGTTCATCAGAAAGAAGAATGTCATATACACCTAGGATGTCTTGAGGGTGAGTAAATCATGTGGTAATTTTGCAGCAATCATGTGGTAAATTTCCATTTATCCGATCAAAGTAAAATATTGTGAAGTATTATTACCATTTTAAAACAACTGTTTTCTATTTTGATATATTTTAAAATGTAATTTATTCCTGTGATGGCAAAGCTGAATTTTCAGTAACCATTACTCAGTGTTCAGTGTCACAGGATCCTTCAGAAATCATTGTAATATGCTTATTTGGTTCTCAAGAAATGTTTCTTAATTTTAGTTTTTAAAGATTCTTTGATGTTCAACGTTCAAAAGAACAAAATATGTTTGAAATAGAAATCTTTTGTGACAATGTAAATGCCTTTACTGTCACTTTTGATCAATTGAATTCATCCTTGCTAAAAATCTTGCTGACTAAACTTTTAATTGGTAGATAAATTATTTGAAATAAAAATGGTTATTTTGGCTATTTGTGGCTATTACCTTCAGTTCATCTATCACATTGAAAGTTCAGGTCAAGTGCATCTCATTGTAGGAAACTGTATGCCCACTTCGCCGACGGTCGCTCAAGCTCCTGAAAATCCCGAACTCTCATAGCAATGTACAATGACTGCAGGTTGCTGTCAGTGTAAACCTTGTTCTTGCTTTTCTTTCTCTCAGGGGCGTTAACACAGTGAAGGCAGCTGGGAACATTCTTGACGATATAGGTAACATGTTCGATGATCTTGCTGACCAGCTGGAAGCCATGTTGGATTGACCTACTGGTCAATAACCTTTGTGCGGGGCCTTCACATGCGAGCTTGTGGATGTTTTAGACATGCAATATCTAACTTCTCACACTTTGTTTACAACACACCTTGGTGGTCCTGCTGACAAGTATTGGTTTTAACAGTTGTTGCAATGGACTGCGGTGCATCTGTTGGGTGGATCCTGCCTCAAATATCCACAAAAGGTCCACTTGAGAACTTTCACATCTTTCTTACCAAAATCTTCGGTTTGCCCGGACAGGATATCTGCAGTGAAGATTGCAGATTGTAAGCACTTACTGTTCAGATCTACTGTACTAAAGATCTTCCAACAGAGACGGTTTAATTTCCTGTTGTGCTCAGATCAAGACTCACAGTTGGCCTCTAGCAAATGGATATACGGTGTAAAATCTACAACCTGAACCCTGTTTCAAGTGCTCGGAGACTGATCACTCTTCAATTTTGTTTTCTGTAGACTGGACAATCCTTTATTCGGTTCAAAAGTAAGCAATAATACAACTGGTCAAAACGTTACCAAGAAAACTGCTTAGCGGACATCGTCATTGTGTAATGACCCAAACCTCATGGACCAAGTATGTTTGACTATAATGAAATGCCATGTCCTGCCAACTGATTCAGTGTTGTATTTGTAGTGGCACTGTACACTGTGCGTTTCAACCGTTTCATAACAATTTAACTAGATCTTAAAATGTTAAGAAAATGACATATTAATAGAGCAATAGTATAATTTGACAACCGTTGTGTTTTGGGAAAGAGAAACATTGTATGGATTACATCTATTATATATTTTTGTACCAGAATGATAATTTATTTGTTTTTTCAGGTTAAAAAGGGACAGTCCCTCTTTGTGAATGCTCTCACTCTGGTTGAAATTGACATGCAAAACTAGAAACTGTTGCAAAGCGCTATATTTTTTGGCTTGGCTGACCAAAAGGGAACTTGCATTTTAATAAACTGGGGCCCATGTGGTTAAAACACACACCAAACTATAGGACAAGAAGCGTTCAAATGGAGCTTTAAAGTCTTGAACAGCTATTCACTCTCTTGTGCACTTTTACCACATTTATGTAGTGTATGCACTATGTATCTTTTATTGTATCAGTTAATTTCTGCATGTACTGTACACTGGTGAGACAGCCAGTACTTGACTGAAAGAGACTTTCTCTAACCCTTTGATGTAAACTACATTGTGCAAAAGAATCCTATATGTAACAACTGCAAGAAGACCAGACCATCCTGTTCTTGCATGCTTTTTTTTCTAAGTAACAATCTGTAATTATAGATTTTGTATTATGTGGCATAATGATATTTTAATGGACTTTATGAAAATGGCACTGCTGGTGCTACAGTATCATTTAAATGAGCACTGTGTACTTTATTTCCCAAGTTCATTCCTTTCTGCTGTGCTTTGTGTGGCATTGCTCTGTCAAAAAACTAGACACATGGTTCATGGCTTTGCCTGGGGCCATGAGTGCCATACAGGAAGTAGAAATCAAATTCATCCATTTAAACTACTTGAAGTATTATGTTTAATAAAATAAAAACGTCAAGAGATCAATCCTTGAATTACATTGTGTCGTCGTTGCTCTAGCATTTGTTGTATTATATAGTACCAGCTCATTGAAAGTGTCCCTCGAACTCTCAAGGATTTCTAGTTTTATTGTAAGGACAAACAGTGGGGATAAAAGGAAAACGAACACAATCAAATTAAAAAAACACCAAAGAAGGGTGGAGAAAAAGAAGAAAGTATTCAGCCATTGAGCCAGCTGTCCTGACATTTGGTGTAGTCACAGATCTCGTCTGGTTTAAACCACAGGTTGATCTCAGCGTTGGCACTTTCGACAGAATCACTGCCGTGAATGATGTTCCTGAAGCGAAAGAAATGTTATATTAGCAAAAGTTGAAGTAAATAAATGGAACTAGCAGACAAACAGATGCAGTTTCTTGTGCGCACCAAGGCTGCATTTATTTGACTGAGAACAGTAAAAACCAATATTGTAAAATGTTATTACAATTTATAATTGTTTTCTATTTTAAAATGTATTTTGTTCCTGTGATGACCATTTTCAGCATCATTACCCCCAGTCTTTAGTCACATGATCCTTCAGAAATCAGTCTAATATGCTGATTCGGTACTCAAGAAACATTTCTTATATTATCAATTTTGAAAACAGTTGTCCTGCCTTAGATTTTGTGTAAACCGTGATGTCTTTTTTCAGGATTATTTGATGTTCAAATCAAAGTTCACTCTAAAAGGCCTTTCACATTAAACGATGTGAATGTATGACGCTCTTGAATCGAAACAATAGATCCAATAATAAAATCGAAAGAATAGATTTTGCAGTTCAAAAGAACATAAATCTTTTGTAACACCGTAAATGTTTTTACTGTCTGTTTTGATCAACTTAATGCCTTGCTGAATAAAAGTATAATTTTTTTTTTCATAATGGTGTGAGAAACACAAACCACGCAAAATCCTATCAGCAGTCAGACTGAAACGGATTTCCAAAAATGCGATTTGATTAGGATTTCAAAACGTATATATGAATGTAGCTCGAAACATATTTGTAATAGTCGCATTTCATGTGATTTTTGACTGATCACACTTGTATTTTAATTGGATATCAATCGAATATACACAACAAAAAAAAAACATTTGGATTGACAGTTTGAACGTAGCCTTTTGACAAACGCTGTAGTTTGGCCGAGGCTTGGAAGAGTTTGTTTCGTGTTTATGACATATTGAGAAGATGCATGCGTTTCAAAAGGATGACTCGCTTTGGAATTGATGCGAAAAACCTGTTCGCATCAAGCTCTGAGGAAGAACCTGGAGCTGAATTCAGATATGGTAATAGGCGTCATTTCCGACATGCACTGTGATTAGACCAATCACAATAGACTCAACCATCTGACCAATCAGAGTATAGGGTCACGGAAAGGAGAGGTTTAGAGACTGATGAATGGTTTTCAATGGACTAAGGATGGATTTGAATGGACTCTGAAATGATGTGATATACAAGTTTTGAGAGTGTTTTTTGACCTTGGATGCATTTAAACCTATTATAGGAGTCCTCTGAAACAAAATTAAGAACCTTTAAAATGACATACAAAGTCGTCAAAATGATATTGTAGAATACAGTATGAGATCTTACCGGACAACCTGAACGCAAAAGTCACCTCGGATAGTCCCAGGCTTGGAGTCAATGGGATTAGTCTCGCCGAGCATTACTCTGCCGGTTTTTATAACGTTAAAACCTTCCCACACCTAAAAATATATCACAGAAATAACATTAGTACAGTCATCTTCATGAAATATATGAAGAATATTTATTAGCAATAAGGAGAAGTATTATTACATTCAAAGTGCCATAGAGCCACACTCTGGGGAAAATAAATATAAATAGGTTTACCATGGCAACCACAGGGCCAGAGGACATAAAACTGACAAGCCCAGGGAAGAAAGGCCGATCTTTTAGGTCACAGTAGTGCTCACTCAGAAGATCCTCATCTGCCTGCAGCATAGAACGTTTTGTGAATTAAAAGTCTATTAATGACCTAAACTTTTTTTGTGACTAAATCTTCATTTTGAGGTCATGTTTACTGTAACCAGATGGGCACATGAGGATATATATAGGAGCAACTTTGCAGACCACAAGGAACTAGTAATTGGTTTAACCCCTAAAACAAGTGTGTCTGAAAGAGTTTAAGTTCCCTAACACTAAAAATAGAGTTTTGTACAATTATAATCTCAAATATATAAAGTTTTGAATCTGTTAAGTAACAATCAGAGAATCAAATTAAACTGCAGTTCTAATACAATTATACTATTTTTCAAAACTATTAACTAGAAAATATTATATATTATACATTAAAGAATTGCCCCTACAACTTATTTTCAGTGGCATATTTACTTATTTGAGGGCATTTTTTTTTCTAACCATGTAATATATATAGAAAAGAAAAAAGCTTTCTAAATCATTGTAATACAATAACATATTTTAAACATTATTCAATAAAATATATCTTATATTTTAATATTAAATGCATACAGCATATAGACAATCATTTAATTATTGTACCCATACGACTAGGTTTTAGCGCATTTCTTTTTTAAATAATGTAGAAATAAAGAAACAAATCTTGCCTTTTTGTCACATTTGCATTATACAATACATTCACAAATACAACTAGTGTTATTATAGCCTATAACCGCAATCTAAACGCCAAATTAGGGTGCATCGCCTACGTCTGACGCCCTCTTTGGCACTGTTTGGCTATTAAAAGGAAAGTCAAGTCCAATATAAACTATTTAGATTAAAACTGTTAATTTAATTTACCTGGATTAACTTCATAGCAACTAACTTGAAGCCTTTCAGTTCGAAGCGCTTGATGATCTCTCCGATAAGTCCCCTCTGCACTCCATCAGGCTTGATGGCAATGAAAGTGCGCTCTTCATTTCCAGACATTGGGCTACAATTAAGAAAAAGAAAACCGGTAAAACATACGCAAAAACAGCTGCTGACAGAACTGCATTCAAACTTACGTTGTCCCACATTTTGCGCACTGGGCTGGACGTGTGGATGGGGGTTTCGGCGATGAAACCCCTGAGCCCATCACTCCATTTCAAGTGACAGGGAAGATCCTGGTCTTGACCTGTATTGACGGCTTATAGGGTGGACTGTAACTGACTGCTTAACCGTGACTAGTGATCTGATCTGACCGCTGTCCTCAAGCATCCTGTCCTCAGCACGTTATCTAATAACTTTATTTAGACAAATCTATTATAGGCCTATAATACAATAAAGGCTGAAGTCATAGCCGATTAATATCATAATTTTCATTCGAATTTTATTTTAAACGGACACTTCTATGAAACAAGTATACAGGCGACTTATATTTGGTAAACTAAGTGGGCTAGCATTAAACCGATCTGCGCGTGTGCGTTCCCGACCTCAGAATTGTCATATTTCATTTGTAAGGTTACACTTTAGTCAAATTGACAGTAACAATATAATAAAACGCAGAGAAAATATTTGTCTTACTTTCTTTGACGACAGTCCACGAGTCTGAAGCTGATTCCTCACAAGCGCGTGCTTTCACTAATCCATGTTCATCTGCAGTAAGTGTTTTATGGAGGTGGGCGGAGACTGATTCCAGCGCTCGCGCATCCAGTGATTTTTAATCTTAATCTTACATTATATTAATTATTATTATTATTAAACAATAATACAATGATGTGACAATAATAACATTTTACATTTTAATAGTTTAAAAACATAAAACATTTTAATAATACTATTTTACATTTGAATATTTATACATTTGAATGAATTTGAATACAAGTAGGCCTACATTAATACAATGTTATATATGTTTCTCTTTTAGATTTCTCTTTTCTTATTCCTTTTCCTCTTTAGTTTTGTTTGTATTCCCTCCCCCATAAGAGTGTATGCATCTCTGTTTATACACGTATTAATAATAATAAGACTTAGTCATTCAATGAATGTTTCATGTTTTTAAATTTAGTCTCATGTCAACACTATTGCTCTAATGAGTTACAGTAATTCTAACATGTAATTACATATCAAAATTCAGTATGCAATCATTGCGAAGCACATTAGAGCATCAGAAAATCTCTGATTTATTAAGTTCCCCCAAAGCAATTTATCCACTAAGCATAATTTAACAGCTCCAGTTAAGCCACAGTATACTGCACATGGCCATTATCTCCATCTGTAGAACATATTTCCATGATGGAAGTTTGATGGTGTAAGATTTGGGACCCATTAGACCATCTGTGCAGTTAAGAAATATGCATTTAATCTCTGCTCAGATTCAGCATCATGAGTTAATCCTCAGGGAATCACTCATGTCAGTTACTTATACGCACTTCCACATACTCTTTTCCACAGTTCCATTAAATGTGTTATGCAACTGTCAGTGTCTAATACATGCACACTCAGTGTAGTGGCACTTTTGGCTCTTGTTCTTGTATCACTATTAATTGACCATTAGTAGAGTCTTTTGAAAATGTAGCGAAGGCATGTAAGGCGGTTAACTTTCAGCTTTGTACAAAAAAGCCTGGAGGGTTTTAGGTCTCAGTACATATTAAGTAAGCCTAAATTAGTGCACCACACTGACAATCAAATGAAAAGCAAGAGTGGAAAAGTGTTCATTGCTCATAAGTATACACTGAAAAAAGTGCATTGTTATATTGGTCTAATCAAACCATGGTTTCCTGTTTATTTTATTTTTTTTAAATATTAATTAATATTAAATCAAAATTTTAGGTTTGAACAAAACAATAATATGAACTAATACATTTGGATATTTGGATTATTATTTTTAAATTTCAGTGTACATGTATGCACATAAGGAAAAAAGTGTTTAACTGTAGCATATTAATCAATAATGCTGTGCAACTTTTCAATATAAATGCAACCCTACCAAAGTTTTAGGCTACTCAGTCTTTTATCCATTTCAGATATGACCCTGACATGACAAGAACGATTGTTGATAAGCTCTGTCCAGTTTGAGCAATAATTCATGTTTGCATTCTCAACCCATCATTCCTATTTGCAGTCAATGCAGTTTTGGCAACAGAGGGATTTATGCTGCTGACCCTGAGAAACAGACAAGAAACAAACAACTCAAATGCCCCCAGCAACCTCAGTACCCAAACACTCACACTGTGCAATGGTGGAGTAATCATACTGACCAAAGATTTTTTTTTTTAGCAAATGTGTATCATGCAACACAACCTGACATGTATAATCATAAGTGATCTAAAGGTGCGGCCACATTTGCCGTTGTTCAGTGAATTTTCACGGGCTTAATCCAGTCATCTCAATCCACCCCAGACAGTAAAACGTGGTAGATTCCTCAAGTACCACACTATGTTGCTGTCTGGTGCGCAATTTGGAACGTCGCATTAGGGCAAAATAATTTCCCACGCTGTGTTGACCAACAGAAAGGTGCTTCGTTTTAAAGTGACTGCTTCATGCCTCAATACGTTACACTATTGACAAATTGACCTTTTAGCCCACAGTATTTTGCTAGTCACATTTACTATTGTCCAACGAATTTTCGCAGAAGAACTCCAGTCATTTCAATAGGAATCCACACAAATTTAGCATGTGGGTGAAAAATTTCCTCAAGTAGGTAGATTTGTGCTTCCTACACTAGTGATAATAGACAATATACCTTTTTGCCTTCGCATTTTTACCGAAAGTTTTCTAATGTGACCACACCTTAACACATATTTGAACATGCGGTCTTCTAGTTCATTGTGTTTGTAGAATAAGATCTTGACCACTAACTTAATAGACATAACGGCCAGGGCTCTTATTTCCACGAATTCTTCCTTCTAACAGAATATGCACTTATCTGACTAAATGGATAAATAATCCTCTACTAATCTCTTCCATGCTCTGTTTTTACCAGGGCTTAAAGTAAGGATTAAATGAGGTAGCTGCCAAGTGGTATAGTGTGAATCACTGCCTCTTTAAATTTGACTTAAGTCACTCACTTTAGATCTTGTCCTTTCTCCTTCAGCAGAAATGTTTCCCCCTTTTCAGTTTGAACTATTTTAATACACATCGCTTGTCTAAATAAGTATCTTGTGTATTTGTTAGGATACCTGATTAATGTGGCAGAATGTCAGTCAATCAGCACAAAAGCATTACGTAATGCTCAATGAGGACTAACAGCTCTGGGGAGAATCTGCAGAAAATATTAGCAAGTAAAAAGTCTATTGTAAATTACACAATTTTCTATACTATCCATTCCATTTGTTATATAATTACATTTGTACTCCAGCAGCTTTATTCAGATCACCTCATGTAATTGTAAATTTTGGTGCTGTAATTTTCCGCATCATTTATTTGTCCACATCGTAGCAAGCAGAGTACGCAGAACCAATAATAAGCAGGTATTCTTAGTGTTTGATTTCCTTTCATTAGAGACTTCATTAAATTATTATAGTACTCAGATGAGGTCTACTCCAAAGTTAGAAAGTAAATGCTCTCTGTTCTTGCTGGCTGGAAACTTTAGTATGACAAAATAACCCTCAGCCTTTAAATAAATTTGGGGATTTAGGTGACCGGGAGGGGACATGTTCGGTTCCCTTTTGAGGAACTTCTATGCGTCAGCTGCTGATGCAATGGGGGACGTGACCTCTAGGAACCCGGTGTTTGAGGCATGTGTACAAACACGCCATACAATGGCTGACGCAGTGTGATGATGACGTCGGCTACCGTAAAGAAGGCCACCTGAGAATACGTCAGAATAATGGCGAGCAGACAATTCAAGCACTGGGTTCCTCCATGCCAGCATGTCCAATTAAAAACGGATATATATTTAATAGATCTGTTTCCTGGTCAACGCAGCAAACCGCTCAATGCGATGAGCTGGTGAAACTTGTGCTCGTGCCATAGCCAGACTGAGTTTAAACTGGTTCGGCTCAAAGCGTGAGACTGCGGAAGCTCATTTATATTAACGATATCTGCGGAGTCATAAGTGTGCAGCTTCGGTGAGCTTTCCCTTTCTCCCAGACCTGCAAATCGAGGTGTCAGGTGAGTGGAGACATCCATACTCTGCCTGCATGGTCCATTCTGCTTTGAGCAATTCGGATGTAAAGGATATGAGAGAGCAGGGTTATGGGTGGATGTCTCGGTTGGAAAGAAATTTAGTAAATTATCTTTCACCGGTAACTTCCTCATAACTGAAGGCTGCCGTTTTGCCCTATAAACCATGTCAGATGACTTTTAGGTTGGTGGGCAGAGCGTATGTGGAGGCTGGGCAGCTGGTAGAGCTCTGCACACTATCCCTGACAGCAACATAAGCTGCGTTTCCACCGCAGGAACTTTGCCCAGGAACTAGGAACTTTGGGACGGTACTTGTGTGTTTGCACCGCAGGAACCAGGGTCTAAATGAAGTTCCGGGTAAATATTTCCCCCTCCGAATGGCCCTGCTCCCGAGGTAGTACTTTTTCAAAGTTCAGGAACTTTCGGGGGTGGGACTTGGACGCTGAACATGCTGGTTGGTTGAACTTACGCAGCATTTTATTTCAACTGGCATTTTTAAAAGTCTTTTGCGAGGTTCGTTCTGTGTTCACTAAATATCAGTCTTGCTCTTTCCGTCTGATGGCACGCGTTCATCTCAGCCATCTCACGGGCAATGTTCGTAATAGCTGATATGTTGTCTTATTTTAAATATAGCTTTACGAGCTTCCAGAATACGCTTTAGTATCAGTGCTCATCTCTTTTCCGCCGTTTTGTTAATGACCCCTTTAGTAAACTTAATAAATACAAAAGCAGCGCTGCTTGCATCTCCTCCACTTGTTATTGTTGCAGACAGTATCGCGCAAAAATGATTACTGTCCGTCGCTGACTGGGAGGAGCAGCCGCGCCGCGTGCAGTCCTACATCACCGGACTTGGGCCGAATCTGGGCGACATATGTTACTCTCGATGGCAGTACTGCAAGCTTACCAGGAAGATCTGCTCAAAGACCTGGATCGGGGGAGGGTTTATCTCCTGAGGCGGTCTCTGAACTATGTATGGCCACAGATCTCCATGCCGTCAAGCAGGTGGCCCACTCTATTGGCCGGTCCTTGGCTGCTATGGTGGCAATGGAGAGACATCTCTGGTTTAACTTGGAGTTAGATAAAGCTGTCCTCATTGATGCCCTTTTCTTGGCTGTTTGGCACTGCCATTGAGATGGTGGTGGAAAGGTTAAGAGAGGCGAGAATGTAGTTGGCTGCCTTCAGGAACTATATCCCTCGTCAGGTTCAGGTCCCTCCTAAGTCGTCTACGCCCTTTCCAGTAACAAGTTCCTGGGGAGAAGAGCAGAACATGAGTGCGGCTGCCCCTCCTTCCCCTCCGAGCAGTGGGGACTCGGGAGCAAAGTTGGCACAATAGGAGAAGGCCATACACAGATCGGGGAGATGTGGATGTGGAAAAGAAAGAGGAGATTGACTGAGCAGGGCCGCTATTGATGCTCTCGCCCCTTTTTTTATTCCTTTTAGCTCCTCCTAGATCGCCTGTGCCCTTTCCGGGAATGAGTTCCTGGTGAGAAGAGCAAAACGTCAGTGTGGCTAAGGCTAGCTCTCCTACTGAGGAACTGGGAGCAAAGCGAAACTGTATTTAAAAAAGCCACACACAGATCTGGGTCCTGTATTTAAAAAAAAGGGAGTGATCGACTGGGGTTGCTGCTTGAGCCCTTTCTCCCTTTTTCATTCCTTTTAGTTCCTCTTAGATCGCCTGTGCTCTTTCCAGGAACAAATTCCTGGGGAGAAGAGCAAAAGGCGAGTGTGGCTAAAGCTAGCTCTCCTTTTGAGGTATCGGGGGTGAAGCGTATGAAGTCACACACAGATCTGGGCGGTCTAAACTGAGGTTGGACCCACTCCTCACCCGAAGAGTTAGCTATAATGCTTACTATAGCCTGAGAAGCAGGCTGTTTTGGCTGCAAGGCCTGCTCGCCCGCCGACACACTAATGGCTCGGGGTTGAGGCCTTCGAGAATCTTCGAGAACAACAAGCAGGCATTTGTCAGCATGGTGTAGTTGGCATGGCGTCCCCATAGCATCAGCAGCTGATGCCAATGTGAGATGGTGGTGATGATGCTGATACGCAGAAGGTTGCTGGTTCGATCCCAGCGGTCACCACCAGTGTGTCCTTGAGCAAGGCACTTTACTCCATGTTGCTCCGGGGGGATTGTCCCTGTAATAAGGGCACTGTAAGTCGCTTTGAATAACAGCGTTTCCCAAATTCATAAATGTAAATGTAATGCCGCATAGAAGTTCCTTCGAAAGGGTACATCTAGGGTTACATATGTAACCCCTGTTCCCTGAAAAAGGGAACGAGATGCTGCTTTGCGCTGCCATGCTTTGGGAATGCTTCAGACAATACAAATCTGATGACGAGTTCTTAGGCAGCCTTCTTACATATGCTGGGGCGCACCTTGCGACATCATCGCACTGTGTCGGCCATTGTATGGTATGTTTGTACATATGCCTCCAGTGGTGTACAGAAAGTATTTTTTCTTCGTTATTGTACTTAAGTACATTTATCAAGTATCTTTACTTTACCAGAGTATTTTTATTTTGAGAAACTTTTACATTTACTTCACTACATTCTAAAACATAATATCATAATTTTAATCTCCTAAAAACATGTTGTTCTTCGTTATTTTGAAATAATTTTTTAAATTGTCACATGCTCCATGTAACGGACAGTGTCCAATTTGTGAACGATCTAATTCTTTTCAATGAGCATGTAAAATTGGTTTGCAAATCACACCATGATTCCTTTCGCAAATTGGACTGTTCTCGAGTCAACAACTCACTGATTCTGACTCCGTTAAGAGCGATTCTTAACTGAATTCACAAGTCTTACTCAAAGGGGCCAAGAACCCGGAGATCCTCGTAGTTCAAGTGTGTGTGCGATGTTGAGAAAAGTTAGTTACAAATGCAGAATTGAATTAATACTGATACCTGCTTACCTTTAGTTTTGTTTTTGACTTGAAGTTAAATATTCACATTCTTCATGATATCGTTTGCAGGGAAGAGAATCTATTTTATCGCACTGCATGAAAATTTGATGTTTTCATTGAAGTTTTGTAGAATTGCGTTCACAATGCTGATCTGGTTACGCTGAAAATAGTGTTACACGCTGGATGCTCGCTGCTGCTTCAGCCATCATATGGTAGAATACAAATATGTGTTCAACAAGCTGACAGAAGTCAATCCATTTCTTTGTTGGAAATGTGTAAATCTAACTGAATTTTATTGTTGTCATTGTAAATATTCACTTTCCCATATGGCCAAGGAGGAGAATCAGAGAGGGTCATATTCAGCAACACTGTATTTTTTGTATTTCGTAGAAGCTTGTGAAAAGTGGCTGCATGCAAGTTCTGCTAATTCACAAGCCGAGTCATACACGCAAATGTAATGTTAATTATTAAACCAAACAAAATACAAAACTTTCAAAAACACTCAGCAATGTAATTATTTTTATTGAGTGACAGGCAGTGGGTTTAATCAGTGATATTATTACTATAGATTTGCTATTCTCGTCGCCTCCTCAACCTGCTGCCTAGGGGTTTTTACACATAAAAAAGGCAAAAAAACTTATTAAATTGTCCAGTTTTCTCCCTGAAGATGATGTGAGTTACTACGACAATTTTCGATGCAGCATGAATGACCTACAATGGCGACATTTTTCACAATCATGACAGGAAATTAAAACTCACTAGCAGAAAGGCAGCGTGATCCTCCCAATATGGCGTATAAACAAAGCAGTTACCCAGAACTCAACACGGTGTGACATCAGCTTCACATTCTCTATTGTAAATGAAAATCATATTTAGATCATGACTGTCAGTTGAGTTGTTGAGTAGGGTGAGCTGTTTAAGGCAGCCCACTGTAATGCTTGAATGTCCACATCACCGTCTCAAAGGGGTAGGTAAAAAAAAAGAAACATAATTAAAATAACGCACATTAATGCCCAAGCATCTTCCCCCAATGCTGTAGCAGTTCAAATGATATAAAACTAGAATGTTTGCATAGCGTTCTTCTTAAAATGTTATGGATTAAGCCATGACGTCTGTTTTTATATTCTTTGTCAACACATTTTGTTTTTCCTCATTTTTAAATACTATGCTATATTTTGTGAATTCGGGTAAAGAAGGCCTAAAGCATGATTTGAGAGGTGGATGTTTTAGATTTTTTACTCCAATTAGCCTAATGACATTTTTTTTTTTTTATATAGATAAAAAAGATTCACATTTTATGATATCAGCAAACAAACGTTCATTTCAGCAACACAATAATTATTTTTTCATCCAGTATTATTCAGTAATTCTTTTTCTAACCCACTGAATTTTCTAATTCCCCTATTGATTCCACCCAAGGCCACACGAGGGCGGTGTATCGGCGGCACAGTCATTCCAGATGGCTTCATTGCTCCATTCTCGGCCTGCCAAACACACGTTATCGACAGAGCAATCTAGCTGTTGATGGATCCTCATTCAGCTAGCCTCCTGCAAGGATGAATTCGGGAGAACTGTAAATGAGGACTACCATATGGTTGGTAATTTACTGTGATTTACATATAAATTGATATAGAAAGAGAACTCCCATCCGTTCACACTTAACTTTCCACTTGTTCTCTGGCTCGTTTTAGTCCACTCGTCTCGAACGGATAGTTAGGTAAAAGTTAAGAGCTGAGCCTTTCAAAAATCTGATCTTGCAAGGCACATGGCGAGTTCAGGTTGTAGCGTTTTATCCAATAATGGCTTGAAAGAAAGATCACCCAAACTGTTATCATATTTACAAGAATAAAACCTTGTTATATTTAAATAATTATAAACACTAATATGTGATCATATAAGATGATAATGTTGTAATGATTATACGTTGACGTATTTGGTTCACATTTTAAAGTAGCTATTTACTGCAGTGGTTTATTATTATTATTTTTTATTTAAAACAACATAACTCTTTGAATCATTTTGAATTTCTTACTAAATCTGTCTTGGAATGCTTTTTTTTTTTTTTTTTTTGCTACAATCTCTTTATGTAAATATTTTATTGTTTAATCTTGTCTCAGACCAGACATTAAATGGAAATGATGATTAATTATCAACACCTCTGAAATATTTGTATGCATTGCTTTAGGGGACAGGTGGTCTGGGACTGGGATTTATTTTCTTTTCATATACATTTTTACAATTGCTGTAGAATGCCATGACCAATATCAATCTGGTATTATTTGTTTTGTGCGTCAGGGTATTTCATTCTTGCTGTTTGAAAGTACAGTGACATTAGGAAAATGCACTTACCCTCCATTTCTGGTGATTTGATGGACTGAGAAATACATTAGCCAAAAGCATTTCTGGTAAGCTTAATTCATTTTTATAGTATCTGCAAATAGTGATTGACAGTTGTCATGGGTGTCGGAAGCAAAAAAAATGTGGATGGGTCCTCTCTCAGACTCTCCTTTTCCTGGAGTAGATGGCATTTATATAAAGTACAAATGTATTGCCTTGTTTACTAAACGTCTGGTTGGGCCAGACAAAATTAAGTAAATCAAGGAGTTTTTGAGAGCGGCAATAGAGTAGGGGTAAAACGCATGGCATGAAGTTTTGACGCAAATCGACCAGAGGTGCGAATCTGCCTTTTGCCGAACTAGTTCTACTCCCTTTTCCCATCACATACAGATAGGAAAGGCATTTATTTTCAATAAAAATTAAGAAAATATTAGAAAAGTGGAAATAAAGTGTCTAACGTGTTTAATAATGTGTTTATCGGTTAGGGTTAGGGTCACATGACATTTTGTTATCTTTACTTTGAATAAAATGCTAACATTTCCACTTTTTTACTGTCCAGTGATAATTTGGAAAGAAAACAGAATGGAAGCCTACTGCAATGAATTTAACTTTGCGTGGAAAGGGGCAATTAATTGCTACACAGAACATGTTTTTTCATTCCGTTGCGCTACTTTTCTATCGTTTTTAATGTAAACATCGCCCTAGTGTTTGACTGTTGTGCTCTCATCTCGTTTCCATACTTTTGCAGAGTGTCGTGCATGACACAGCTTTATAAACACGGCAAAAGTTATAATAATGTTAAAAAAAGACCTGAGACCTCTCTAGACCTGCACTGACCTGCGACTCGCATTTTAACCTCAAAAACGCGTCCTGTGTGGATGACCCTAAACTGCAATACAAGATATAAAGTATTCTTATTTCAATGCTATTATTTAAGCAGACAGTTTGCCTCGTATATTCATTTTAATAGCATTAACAGCAAGCCAAAGAGGGCAAGGTTTCAACTGAAATATATGCATATGCATTTAACATTTACATTTATGCATTTGGCAGACGCTTTTATCCAAAGCGACTTACAGTGCCCTTCGTACAGGGACAATCCCCCTGGAGCAACATGGAGTAAAGTGCCTTGCTCAAGGACACACTGGTGGTGACCGCTGGGATCGAACCAGCAACCTTCTGCGTATCAGTTCCATGGTTTAACTCACTGGACCACCATCATTTAAACATGTACATTATGTTCTAGCTCCTCTGAGTCTGTCCATACAATAAATGCACGTTCTTATATGTGCGAGTACCTATTTTTTATATCTAATTTCAACTTGGTATGAATCAAATATCAATATTATTATTTACAATATACATACGAATAAAATTCAACTTAATTCACAAATTCACACAAATATTTCTGCCCATTTTCGTTCGTGTGATTGTCAGCCTCTGCTTCTCTGCTACAGACTGAAGCGTGCGCCGCGCCAAAATGCTGCACATTTCTGGTGTTATTTTTGTGATTGTTTGGAGCATTCTACAGACCTTCATCAAACTTTTCAACACAGAGCCCACCTCAGATGGTTTTTAATCAATGCACAAATCATAAAAACAGATAAACAGTATCTGTTCCTAAATTCTAACTGGGTGGGCAAGGCAGATGTTTGGGTGGGCTCAGCCTGCCCATGCTTAGAACCGAGACAATAAAAGTGAGTGGGTCCAATATCATTGGTCGTAAAAAGTGGGTGGGTCTTATCTAGTGATCGACCGATATATCGATTTACCGATATTTTCCCTGATATTTAAGCATTTGACCATAATGGGATATCAGTTTTGTAATATTGGATTTGCCGATAAACGGCGCCATTTTATGGACGTTTTGAGAATTGCGCGCAGGATCGCCATTACGGCGCATCTGAGGCGAGATGTGGGGAGACGAGACAACGGCGTGCACAGGTAAAGTATACTTGCCTGCTTTACTGTAATTAGTAAACTTTATTTAACATAATACACAAATTGGATGTTACATAAATGCCTGAAATCTAGCTAGTTTATTCAGGATTTGACGGATTATTTTAGCCTCCGTGAGCTCGTCTCTCTTAGAGACAAGCTCACAGAGTCACGTAAAATAATCTGTCAAGTCCTGTCCAAATACAGAGACGCAACTTTGCATGAAGTAAATAATAAAGCCATGAATGAGCACATGTTGGAAATAAAAGCGCTGAATTTAATTCTCTCTCTGTTGTCTATGCTCATCATTAGTCTCGTGAAGTCGTCTGTATTTTGCTGTTCACGCAGCGGGTTGATGCTCAGGAAATGCTCCACTGCCACCGCTTATAACTTTAACAAGATTCACTTGTTTAAAAAAAACGTAATTAATTATATAAACATTTACTTAACCATTAATTCACTAATAAACATTGAAGTAAACAACTCTATGGATATTAATTATTTATTATCTCCGCGAACGATCGCAGTTTGAGTAGTTCTGTGTAAATGCATAGATAAACATCAGTTTGTCAGCCAATATTTCACAATCTAGAACGACAAAAACATGAATAATTCTGATATAACTTAACATACCATTTGAGAAATGCAATAAAATACGATGTTTTGTTTGTTATATTCCAATATTCCAGAGAATATTATTTAGTTATTTAACATTATCCAGCAAATTCTTCACTGTTTTTAACCTATTAAACAGTTGAAAAAACTACTAAAACTGTAGTTTAAAATTAAGTATTACATTTCAGAGCCATTTATGAAAACTAGCGAAACAGCCTTATAGCGCAGAATGTTTTCTACACTACAACCTAGTTCTGCTCAACTGGGAGTATTAAGCTACATTAAACAGCAATACTATTCCCCCCCCCCCAGGTGGTTTAGATTGTTTGTTTTCGTTTTTCAATTGGTTAGAATTACTTTTATGTGCTTTATTTATTTTACCTTTTTTTCCCACCTAATCGAAGATTTTATTTTTTAAACAAAAACAGTTTAGCAACAGTGCACTTTTTAATTTTTTGTTTTCTATGCAAGGAGGGAGTGATTGTTATAAATAAAATGGTTTTGTCATGTGTAAGGTTCTTTCTCTTTGCTTCTCACTATCCTTTTCTTCACTCACTCTCCTTCCTGATTGTTACACACACACACACACACACACACACACACACACACACACACACACACACACACACACACACACACACACACACACACACACACACACACACACACACACACACACACACACACACACACACACACACACACACACACACACACACTTTCTCACTCGCTCGTTAGGCTCATCTTCTCTCTGTCTACCTGCACCTGTTAGTCATCGCAATCAGCACCTCGCTGCCTTGCGATGACACCTGTTCCCACTTTTGTTTGAGTGCTTACCCTTTATCTAGTGTTTGTTCTTACTGCCTCTTGTTGGATCATTGTTTCATGTCATGCGTTACGACTGCTGCTTTCTTCATGTCTGATTTGCTTTGGAAGTGCTCACCTGGTCTTGTTTGTCTGATACAGCCTTGCGCCTAAGTTTAGTCTGAGTTCTGCATTTGCTGCAAGAGTACCTTCGCTGTCCTCTGTTCCTGACTGTGATTTATTCTCAAGAACTGCCTCCACCTCTACTGGTGTCCCGATCTCTCTCCTCTTCGAGATAGGATCATCTCAGCTGCCTTCTCAGTTTGTTTTCCAGTTCTGTGTGCCTTAACGACAGACTGCCTTGTTTAGATTCTCATTAAAGACCGTTGTTATCCTGTCAACCTCTGCTTTTGGATCCATTCTTTATTGACTCTGACAGAATGATCCAACCAACCATGGATCCAGCAGAGGAGGAGCCCGTCCGGTCGGCTGTCGAGTTCCAAGGAGTGATGCTCAGCAGACACGAAGAGGAGTTGGCTGCCGCCCATCAAGCAGTTAGGAGTCTTTCTGCTCAAGTTTCAGATCTGTCAGCTCGTTTTCTCCACTATCACCAAGAACCTGCGGTGACACCCAACCGACAGCTGCCCTCAGAACCGCGAGTCAACAACCCGTCCTGTTATGCCGGTGAGCCCACTGAGTGCAGAGCCTTTCTCATACAATGTGAGGTTGTCTTTTCTCTGCAGCCCCAGACGTATGCGGAGGATCAGGCTCGCATTGCATTTGTTCTCTCGCTTCTCACGGGACGTGCACGCGAGTGGGGAACGTTTGTTTGGGAGGTTAAATCGGCGTGCTGCAGTAGGTACGGGCTCTTTAAGGACGAGATGATAAAGGTTTTTGATAGATCTGTCTTCGGTTGTGAGGCTTCACGTCTTCTTGCTGTTCTACGTCAGGGCAGAAGGTCTATGGCCGATTTCGCTATTGAGTTCAGGACAATGGCGACTACTAGTGAGTGGAACAAGCCTGCACTAATCGCTCGTTTTCTGGAGGGGTTAAACATGGACCTTAAGGAGGAGATTTATGCGCGGGGGTTGCCGACTCAGCTGGATCAGCTTATCGATCTGGCCATTCGCTTGGATAGATGTTTCGATTAGAGGCGACCGGTTCGTTCTTCTTATTCAAAGCCATGCAATGTTTTTTTCCCCGCTGCTGTTCCCGTTCGTAACCAGTCTGAGGCTGAGCCTATGCAGGTCGGGGGCATGCACATCTCCTCAGAGGAACGACAACGGCGGATACTCAATCGTCTCTGTTTTTACTGTGGATGCCGTGGCATCATGCACGTTAAAAGCCAGAGCTCACCAGTAGACCGAGGAGTACTGGTGAGCGCTTCTGCCATTTCCTCCTCACCCAGATCTCGCACTACGATCTCTGCTGTTCTCCGTTGGGCGGGTTCTTCAGCGACTGGTCCTGCTCTCATCGACTCGGGGGCGGAGGGCAACTTTATCGACGAGGGATGGGCTTGTGAGCACAAGATTCCCTTAGTCAATTTAACTGACTCCACTACTGTATTTGCCCTGGACGGCAGAGAGCTCTCTTCGGTTTGCCGCGTCACCGTTCCGGTGAGTCTCATCGTCTCCGGTGTTGGGGTAACAGCTTAGGACCTAGGCCCAGTAGTGAAAAATGAAGACCAAGAGTCAGGAGTTAGATCAATTAAAGAAAAATTTACTGAAGAATAGTTTGCAGTTTCATCAGCAGGAGCCAGCTTCAAGTCTCACAAGGAGTTCGTAGGCCGCACTCCCTCTAACAGTCTCCCGGCCTCCGCCTAACGTACATACAATTTCTGAACAGTTATAGTGTTTTCAAGGTCCAACCACGTCATTACTGTCATGTGGATTGATTCTGATTGGTTCTAACAACATGCAATGTAAGCTACTTTCCACACGTAGACAGATAGGAGCACATATCACTAAAAATGTGTAGACTCGTTGTCGCTCAGTCCTAGATTTAGATCGCCATGACCTCGGAGGTCACAGAATGGCGTCTCCACGTCTGGCATCGTCTGCAGAAACCCCATCTCCAATACTGAACCTGCACAGATCATGCAACGCACATACACACACTGCCTCCACCTCTACTGGTGTCCCGATCTCTCTCATCTCAGGATCATCTCAGCTGCCTTCTCAGTTTGTTTTCCAGTTCTGTGTGCCTTAACGACAGACTGCTTTGTTTGGATTTTCATTAAACTGTTGTTATCCTGTCAACCTCTGCTTTTGGATCCATTCTTTATTGACTCTGATATGTTTGTTCAGTTCAGTGGTATTGTAATTGTGTCAAAAACAGAAGAATAACAGTAAATAAATATTGGTTCTGTATATTGGTTATCGGGCACATAAAAACAAAAATGATCGGTATCGGTTCTAAGAAATCAATATCGGTCGATCACTAGTCTTATCCCACTCACATACAATGGTTCCGACACCCATGACTGTTGTACAACTCAATTCAATGGCGTCAAGGCTGTAATGTGATCAGTATGTGTTATGTTATGCAATGTGATGGCACACATCAAATTAGCCATTACGGTTTCTCCAATGGTAGAGCCATGGACCCTCTTATGTTCCATTAATGAGACACTCTGATATAATACTTACAGTTATTAGGGTGCATTCTGGGCTGTAAGGGTTTGTGGGCAATGTTAGTTGAAAAGCAATCATGGGTGCACACTTTGAAAATCTCTTGTAAACAAGCATGACATCCAGATACCTTTGTTGATACCACTTAAGTTAAAATACTCCCCATAAAAGGTAAATGTGCGTTCTTATCATTTAGAGGACAACTTTATATTACCAATACAGAATATTCTTTGTGTATTTGTATTTTCAGTAGGGAAAAATGATAAATAAGGGTTTTCATGACTTCCAAAAAAATGTGTTACCAACTGTGTAAAGATTTTGTGATTGCCCTTATTAAATGATAATGCTTATTGTTGAATCATGCACATGTATCAGTTTTGCTGTGGTGTTTAGGCAATCCATCTGTGCTCTGTCTGTATTTGTATTCCCAAAAGTCAGAGAGTTGGATAAGGAAGGTGAGCAGTCAAGTCAACAGCTTAATTTCTATCACAGCGACCTACTTTACACCCGGACTGATGCGAGGAAAACAAGATTATATTTTTGAGTAACACCGTTAAGATGAGGGTGACTGATGCGGCACTGTCAGAAAGCTCGAACACAGCAGCAACGCTGTGATATTTTCATCACTTTGTGGCAAAGTTGTCATGCCAGTTGCAAGTTATCAATGAAGCTTATTGGCCTGAGCTCTTCATCACATACAGTTAGGTACTACGGAAATTGGACTGTGCGTGTGAGATGGGGAGAGATTGTGTGTGTGGAGGTTAAGGATGTGATTTTTGAGAGTGTCATTTCGCATAATGATCATCAAGTATATTTGTGGTGCAGAGTCAGATTTACATAAAGCTAAGTGGTTATGTTACTTGTCCAAGTAGTAAATGAAATGATTGACAAAATGGTTTATTCAAATTTGAAATATTTTGATTCACCTTGACAGGACTGTAATATAATAAATCTTACCTTTCTTAATAGTTTATTGCTGTGTCTTAAAGAAATTGTTCAGCCCACTGAAATTGTTCAACCCTCACTGTTTCAATGCCATATTCTGTTATTTTTCTGTGGAACACAATCATTTTTGAAGAATCTTCATGCATCTTTTTTCCATAAAATGTTTTAGCACCCGAAAAAAAAAATACTCATATGGCAATTCATAACTGTAATTGTGTGTGTAATTTGTATGTCATGTGATGTCATTCATACATTTTTGTCAAATCTGCTTACGCCCCAGTGACAGGAATGTTTGGGTTGGGGTTAGGTGTGGACCTTCTATGGCAAGCTGTTTTGACTTTTATTAATTCCCAGGATATGAATTCTTGATATCATCAATTACATCTTCTCTAGTTCAAATGCTAATTCTTGATATCAACATTTAAATTGTCACTAGTTAAAATGCTAATTCTTGATATCAGCAATTGAATTTCAACTAGTAAAAACTCTTAATTCTTGATATCAGCAATTGTATTTTCAAGGTTCAAGTTTATTTAGCCATTTCAGCAATACAGTTGATAGGAATTTGTCTTGGTATGCTCACATAATTTACACCAATGCTCTGACACTGCACAGACATGAACACAGACATGAACAACATATATTGCACATTAGGTGTGTCAACGGGTTATGGACCAGACCATAAGGTGCTTTGTGCAAGCGACACAGCCAGAAATCAGTCCACAAGTTTATAACCTAAATCAAATATTTAAGCATTAAGCCATGTTTAAATATCGTATAGCTTGGAGGTAGGTGCTATCTCTAAAGCGTGATGTTCTGCTGGTGATGCTTATGTACCTCTTGCCTGATGGCAGAAGAGTGAACAGGCGATGTGCTGGGTGATAGGGATTGGTGGTGATGTTTCTCGCCTTCCTAATAATTCTGGTGACGTAATGTGAGGCTATGGTAGGTAGACTGCAGCCAATGATCTTGCAGGCTCTGCGCACTACTTTCTCTAGCTGTTGCCTATCCTGACTGGTCGCGTTCCCGTACTAGGACAGGATAGAGAAGGTCAGCACGCTTTCTATGGCGGCTCGATAGAAATGAGTCATGCTTCTGGCTAACCCCAAATCTACTCAACTGATGGAGGAAAAAGAGTCTCTGATGAGCTTTGCCTACAATGAGACTAATGTTCAGGTCCTATGAGAGGGACTGGTGTATGGTAGTGCCCAAGATGCAGAAGGTGGAGACCCTCTCAACAACATGCCCACTGATGGAGAGAGGAAGGTGCTGGACTGCCTTCTTCCTAAAGTCCACTATCATCTCTTTGGTCTTAGATGTATTGAGGATTAGGTTATTGTCCTCACACCACCTGACCCAGCTGTTCCACTTCACCCCCGTAAACAGATTCATCCCCATCAGAGATAAGACACTACAGTTGTATCATCTGCAAATTTTGTCTTGCCTGAATGATAAAAAACGACAGAGTTATTTGAGTCTCTAGTTATTTGAGATTTGTCAAGTCGAATGCGCTGACACAACCGCCGACTCGAGGGGGTTAACAGATGTTGAATGGGACATACAGTTGTTGGTATAAAGAGAGTATAAAAGAGGAGACAGGACACACCCTTGTGGGGTGCCGATGTTAAGAACCCTGGTTGATGACATATGATTATGAATTTTGACATATTGTTTCCTACAGGACAAAAAGTTCAGGATCCATTGACACAGTACAGTATTAACACCTATGGCTAAGAGAGAGTTATACAGCCTAATAGGGATAATAGTGTTAAAAGCTGAGCTAAAATCAAGTAGCAGAACACGGGCATATGTTTGCTTAGCTTCAAGATATTGGAGAATGAAATGTGTGCCCAATGACACTGCATCATCACTAGTAAAATGTCACCAAAGGCTGCCACTCAAATTGAATGATTGATATCAACAATTTAATTATCAACAATTAAATTCCTGATATCAACAGTTAGCATTCCTGATAACAAGGATTCAATTGTTGATATCAACAATGGAATTCTTGATATCAATATAATTACAGATATCTAAAATGCTTTCTTACTAGTAACAATCACATTCATGATATCAGAAATTAATATTGTCACTAGTAGCAATTAAATTGTTGATATCAAAAATTGATTGGTTGAAATCATCAATTGAATGTTAATGGCAGGCTATGGTGACATTTTACTAGTGAAAATACAATTACTGATATCAAGAATTCATATCCTGTAAATTAATAAAAGTAAAAACGGTTGACGGAAGTGGGCGTGTCTGTACTTTTATTTACTATTTAATCAACTATCACAAACTATCCATCATTTGAAAGCAAAAACACTCGAGATTCATGTTCTGAACTTGTTTTTGCAATAAATACATCAGAGAGGAAAGAGTTAAATGAAATGCTAAAGGACCGGCCATGTAAACATTAGCATAATGAACGCATTACTCATCTTTCTCTTGTCGTTCAGATCAGATCGGACGAAACCAAAAAACAGCAGCATACATGTCAGTGTAAGGATCCACACTTCAAAATGCATCCCACTTTTTAAGCCAAAACAACGTAAAAAAAGGAAAAAACAAAAAATCCTCCTTTGTGTGCATGAGCGTTTTGAGTTAATCATGACCATTTTCAAAGAAATATCGATTCTAATCAGTATTCTGGCGATATCCCCTGCTAGCTTATGGTGCGTTCACACCAGACGCGAATGAAGTGCTTCACATGAGTGATTTACATGTTAAGTCAATGCAAAGACGCGAATAGACATTCTGCGCAAATTTAGCTTTTGACGTGTGATTGACACGAGTTGAAAAATCTGAACTTTGGCGGATATTTGTGCCGCGTTAACCAATCAGCTTTCCTGTAGCTCAAACAGTAGAGCATGGTGCTAGCAACGCCAAGGTCATGGGTTCGATTCCCAGGGAAAGCAAGAACTGACAAAAATTTAAAAAATGTGTACCTTGAATGCAATGTAAGTCGCTTTGGATAAAAGCGTCTGCCAAATGCATAAATGTAAATGTAAAATGTAAATCAGGAGCTTGCTCTAGTAGTGACAAACAATGAGGACAAAATCATATGTAGATACCCGGAGCTGTACGTACTTTATAGAAACAGGAATAAAAAAGATCTTGTCATTAGGAGTCATTATATACAGGAAGCGCATTACTGGCTCCGCCAGGTGTCAGTCAAAAAGCCCATGGTTTTCGTTGGATAAAGTCAGTCAATGCCTAGCCAATGCCTTGCCAGCAAAGGTTTGATTGATGAACGTAGTAACCAATCAAAAGGCATCATCTTGCGCAGGGTTGAATATTACTCTTGCTCACCGTCTCCATGACACCGGCGCGGGCCTGCCAGTTTTTACGCACACACATGTAGCGTCTGGAGTCTCTCTCTCATGGGATCAAAGTGATGAGGAACAGCAGAGATGCTTTTCTCTGCTCAGCTCTGCATATAAATTAGATCCCTGCTCCAAGGGCTCCAGCAAGTCTGAGTTAGATTGCCCCACTGTCGGGTTAATGACCAGCCAGAGTGTGACCAGGAGATACGATGATGGCCCTGTGAGAACTTCAAACAGATCCCAATCAACCCTAAATCGCCTTTCTGTCGAGAATGGCCGGGGGATGACCTTAACATACACACACACACACAAGCATTCCTCTTTATTTAGCCTTTAATTAAACTATCCCAGAAATTACATATATGATGATTTCTTAAGTATATGCATGCTCCCTATATTTCTTATGTTCATGTGACGTAAAAGCCATCTTAAATGCTCAAAATGGCTCTGTAAAGAAGATACACTGCTTTTTTGCGTTTAAACCAAGGCATGTTTGATGTCTAAAGGTTCCTCTTTTTTTGTCTTAGTCAATGGTGCAAAGTATATTATGAGATGTACCGTTAGTATGTTTAGTCCATTTGGAGCGAAACTTTACTCATTCTGGCTGCCAGCAAGAACATTCCATCGAGTAATAAAGTCCTAACAAAGAAATCCTCTCCCGCCTGAAATTCACACCAACGATTGGTCATCTCTGGGAAGATGGGCGTAGGTTAATGGACTTTAAAGGACAGAAACACAAGCACATTTTGGGCTCAGTCAACTTGCAAAGACTCCAACGAGACAAATTTTCTTTTCCTCCCATCACATCAGCGCGGCTCGCGGGCTTTTGCCCAGCCAAGCTGGTCGTTTCCTTTGAAGATCGACCCCGCGACACGGCCAGCGGCGCGGTCCATCAGAGCGCGTGCATCACTGCGCACCAGGAACCTTCTTAGCTTGGACGAGATGAACTTTCCCTTCCAAGACACTCGCTTCTAAACACCTTTAAATCTCCCGCGGACCGATCAAGCTCCGGAAGGACCAAACGGAGAGAGAGCTTCAGCGCATGAATGCTCTGAGAAACGCCAATGCACGCATCTTGCTTTACACAACACAAAGAAACCATGCAAGTATCAATTCTATCGAAATTTGATGCGTTGTAAGATTGTACCCCTGTTTAAGGTGATGATGGTTCTTGCTGGCTCTAGTGGTTACGTTTGGGAAAGTGTCGGATTGGACACGATCATACCCTTCTTCTTTTCCTTTCTCCTAATCCTCCTTCTTTACTTTCCATTATTCTGTATATAATATGAGGAGCTGGTCAATGACCTGAAAAGAGCTGGGACCACCGTTTCCAAGGTTACTGTTGGTAATACACTAAGACGTCATGGTTTGAAATCATGCATGGCATGGAAGGTTCCCCTGCTTAAACCAGTCAAGGCCCGTCTTAAGTTTTCCAATGACCATGAAAGTCATGTGGTCAGATGAGACCAAAATAGAACTTTTTGGTCATAATTCCACTAAACCTGTTTGTAGGAGGAAGAATGATGAGTACCATCCCAAGAACACCATCCCTACTGTGAAGCATGGGGGTGGTAGCATCATGCTTTGGGGGTGTTTTTCTGCACATGGGACAGGGCGACTGCACTGTATTAAGGAGAGGATGACGGGGCCATGTATTGCCAGATTTTGGGGACCAACGTCCTTCCCTCAGTTAGAGCATTGATGATAGGTCGAGGCTGGGTCTTCCAACATGACAATGACCCGAAGCACACAGCCAGGATAACCAAGGAGTGGCTCTGTAAGAAGCATATCAAGGTTCTGGCGTGGCCTAGCCAGTCTCCAGACCTAAACCCAATAGAGAATCTTTGGAGGGAGCTCAAACTCCGTGTTTCGCAGCGACAGGCCAGAAACCTGACTGATCTAGAGAAGATCTGTGTGGAGGAGTGGGCCAAAATCCCTCCTGCAGTGTGTGCAAACCTGGTGAAAAACTACAGGAAACGTTTGACCTCTGTAATTGCAAACAAAGGCTACTGTACCAAATATTAACATTGATTTTCTCAGGTGTTCAAATACTTATTTGCAGCTGTATCATAAAAATAAATAGTTAAAAAATCATACATTGTGATTTCTGGATTTTTTTTATTTAGATTATGTCTCTCACAGTGGACATGCACCTACGATGACAATTTCAGACCCCTCCATGTGGGAGAACTTGCAAAATAGCAGGGTGTTCAAATACTTATTCTCCTCACTGTAAGTATTCACAGCCTTTGCCATGACACTCAAAATTGAGCATCCTGTTTCCACTGATCATCCTTGATGTTTCTAAAATTTGATTGGAGTTTGATTGGTAAATTCAGTTGATTGGACATGATTTGGAAAGGCACACACCTGTCTATATAAGGTCCCACAGTTAACAGTGCATGTCAGAGCACAAACCTAGCCATGAAGTTCAAGGAATTCTCTGTAGACCTCAGAGACAGGATTGTATCAAGGCACAAATCTGGTGAAGGGTACAGAAAAATGTCTGCAGCATTGAAGGTCCCAATGAGCACAGTGGCCTTTATCATCTGTAAATTATGTGAAGGTGTCAATCTGAAGGTACTTCAACAAAGTATTGAGCAAAGGCTGTGAATATTTATGTGCATGTGATTTTTTTTTTTTTAAATACATTTGCAAAGATTTCAAACAAACTTATTTTATGTTCTCATTATATGTTTGTAAAATTGAGGAAAATAATGAATTGAGTCAATTTTGGATTTTTTTTGGAAGGCTGTAATATAACAAAATGTGGAAAAAGTGAAACGCTGTGAATACTTTCCAAATGCACTGTATGACAGAAATTCAGAATGTTATTTTTGGGTGAACTATCCCTTTAACGTCTTTTCATGTTGTCTGTATTACAAAATTACAGTTTCTTTTACAGTTTGGAAACATGACTTCCAAAGGGTCAACTAATTATAGAAACCTAATTCTCAACTTTGTTTGAACCTGCTGCGGGAGGAATAAAAAAATCTCAGGTTCCCATCTGTCTTGGGACTTAGTTTGACAGCAGAGCATCCTGAAAATTGGGCTGTTTTTGGATCTCTCTACAAACACTGTGTTGGTGTGAATCCCAAACATGAACACCAAGTCCCTGCTGAATAACTAAATATGAGAATTATACAGTGTGATTCACAAAGAAACTGACAAGCAAACACCACCTCTTTGTAAAAATGCACTACGTGAGAGTAAAATAAATGACTTAAAGCAAGCATAAGTCTTTTTGTCATGAAGTTAAAGTCTGGGAAAGGGTCACCGGGGCCACTTAATTTGTCAAGGACAGCGGAGGTGTCCATTAATATAACATAAACCTTACTCACCCACACCTTCCTTCCCCAAACCTCTGCTTTTGTCTTCATTAGATGCCATGACGTGTTCTCCGAATAGCTCAGAGTGCCTGTTAGCAGACTCGGAGCATCAAGTACCCTGTGAAGACTTTGAGTCTGTGAAATCGCTTTTCTGGCTGGTTACGACGGAGAACATTTTTATTGGAAAGGCGAAAAGCTGAGAAATTCACTGAATACAGATATTTTCTGAAGCTGTACTTTAGCTTTGTATCCGAGCAGAGAGTTTCATGGTAGCAGGTCTACTTTTTTCAGGTGTGGGATTTGTTGTGCCTTGTCATTACAGAGGAGCAATACGAACTCAGCCATCACTGTTGTTCTCCTCTCTTGTCATTCTGGGGATGGATTGTACAGGGATGAAAGAGACAGCAGACAGGCTCGAGATAGAAGGCTCAGTTGAACTGTCAGATATTCTGAGCCTCTTCACATGAATAAGACTCCTTAATGTTGGTAACCTTGAGGTTTGTGTTTGCTCACCATAGAAACAGACTGCTGAATCTTTGTTCCCCTGGTAACCTACAATGTGAGGCAGTCCAGCTGGTGAGAGAAAATTCTTCCTATACCAATTGAGCAAATAGGGTGATGATGATGATGATGATGATGATGATGATGATGATGATGATGATGATGATGATGGGAGAGGCTGTAGGTGGAACGGCGGTGACAAAATCTGAGGAAGAGCTTTGGCACAGTCTTAGATTACATAAAGCCTCAGTGTTGCTTAATATTCACTGCATCTCCGTCCTTCTGGCTCTGGGACTCTGTCTTTATCTTGTTGAGGATCTAATATTCTTCAATACAATCTTCCACTACTTTTCTCTCTGGCTGATTCCCAAGCATTTTTTGACTGAGCAAAACTCAGTTGTCAGAAAAGGAAACAATGCATCTCCTTAAGGCAAAGTTTGCATCTCCTTTAGGCAAAGATATTGCATGACTAATGCGTCACTTTTCAACTTTGACCTCCGGGCTTGGCATTAATGCACTTCTTGCTTGTTTATTTGAACAAAAGCAGTAATATGTGTCAAATGTATGAGATAAGTTCGCCTATGTCTTTTTGTAGTCTTTGAAGTGAAGCTGTGAGTCCGGACTCCTCAGATGCCTTATCAAATAATGAAAGCGCTGGGGTTACAACATATTCAGATTGCTTGGCGAACACCCAACAGATACTGGTTTGAAACAGCAGAGGGCAGTGTTCTCTTTGCTTCACATAGGAGTCTGTCAGGTGCAGGCTGTTTGATTTTAGGTTTGATTCAGTGTGTAAGTTGTAGGTGTGAGAATAGTAGCAGCATTACAGATGTTGTTAAAAGTGTCATTCAGCACAAGTTTTTCAATTCTAAGAGTTAAAAATGTGTGAGATTTTTCAAACCAATGCAAAAACTGTATACATTAATGTTCAAAGGTTTGGGGTCAGTAATATACATATTTATATATTTTAACTTCTATTTAGCAAGGTTGTATTAAATTGACCAAATTGACAGTAAAGACATGGTGTTATGTTAAAAAGGTTTTCATTTCAAATAAATACGTCTCTTTTGAACTTTCTATTCTTCAAAGAATACTGAAAAAAAATATCCACAAAAATATTAAGCTGGTGTCGGCTGTACACTGATTACATTACTTGGCCACCGCAGCATTGTCGTTTTGCTTCCTTTTTTTTTTTTATAGAAACAAAATCCATTTAGTTTAGTTGGAAAACGGACACTACAATTATAAACTGAAAGCATCTGATCTAGAGTAAGTAGAGATGACTGACAAGACGATGGTGGAGGATTTGGTAGATCCTATACATCATTGACAAATACCACAGACATCCCACCCTGCAAAAAAATTATTTCCAGGAGACATAATTTCAAGGAGACATGGGTGGTGTTGTGCCTCAAAATCATTTCCAGGGGCCTCCACAAAATCGCACATAGTCACAGATGCAGCATTTGAAATGCATGATAACACCAGGTATAACGGTAATGCGTCTTGGCTGACCACTTCCACACATCTGAAAACCAGGTGGAAACAGGCTTTCTCTCTTGCTCGCTTGATTTCCGGGATATTGTTTATCATTTGCAGGCGCCAGGGAGCTGCTATGTGGCAGACTAAAGGACCTTTCGGGAGAGGTGGGATGTTTGAACATTGTATCTTGTAAAATGTGCGGTCAAGCAATTTCAATACAATGTACATAGATAGTGGCTCCATGAAGCCTACAAATTACAGGCCTATACAAAGAGCGGCAGTGGTTGCGAATACAAAATCGAAAGTGAAAAGCAAGCACTCATTTAAAATGGCATGCCTACAATGGGCATGTACGCGTCAGAACTGGACCTTGGAGCAGTTGTAGCCGTGTATGTATGCACCGTTTACCTAGGAAAGTGATGGCACCAGGATGCACTGTGGGACGGCAACGTGCCGGTGGATGGATCGTGATGCTCTGGGCAATGTTCTGCTGGGAAACCCTGGGTCCGACCATTCATGTGGATGTAAATTTGACACGTGCCACCTACCTTAACAGTAGCCTGCTTTTACACTGTTGGGCCAGTGCGAGCCAGGGCTAATAACCTCGGACCTGTAGCACAGAGCCCAAAACCACGCTGCTTTTCCACTGTCGGGATAGCTTCACTAAAACACGCCTCTCTGGAACAACGTCACACAAACTCATAATTTCACCAACAAATGGAAGTTTTATCAGAAAATGAATCAGAAAGAAATCACTGGAAACTAGTGAGATCGCAAAGCGAACATAAAAGCAGCCGTTTGTTGGCATTTTCGTTGTTTACTTAAAGGTGTAAAACCCAAGTATCGATGTTTTACAATAATAAGTGATACATTGATCATAAATGAATTCATTTGTGTCAAGATTTCACATTAGTTCCACAGAAATAAAGTGGTAGGCCTATGTACCATTATTTCACGAAAGAGGACACGCATACTTATTCAGTCGAGTCTGTTTCTGTTTATTTGTTGTCACAGGACAGTATGTTTACATCACGTATAGAAAGAATGATAATTTGTATTTTTTACACATTTTCCACCAAAAATACGACCTGAGGAGCTTTAGCACTATCTCCAGTGACAGTCCCAGTACAGTTACATTTTCAGTCAGCGAAACAGAGGACGCTCCCAAAAAACAGGAGTTGCTTTATTTTGGCTGCGTGCTTTCATGTTGTCATGTTTTGTGTGAACATGCAACTGATGAGTTCTCATTAGCTGCATGTTCATGTCACGTTTGGTGTGAGCACGTCTTGTCAAGTGTTTCTTGGTGCCATGTGCTCATGTCTATTGTCTAACCCCGCCCACTTTGTTTCCCGATTATTGGTTAATTTACCCCACCTGGTTACCCTCTTTTGTTTGTTCCCTATTTAATCTCCTTGTGTTTGCAGTCTTCTGCGGAATCGTCGTCAAATGTACCTCATGTTTTAATGCTTGTAGTTGAGTTGAGTTGAGTTGAGTTGAGTTGAGTTGAGTTGAGTTGAGTTGAGTTGAGTTGAGTTGAGTTGAGTTGAGTTGAGTTGAGTTGAGTTGAGTTGAGTTGAGTTTTCCCCCTCGGGGTAGTTTGTTTTGTCTTGTTTTATTTTATTATTCACATTAAAAGCCCATTCCTCTGCATCTGAGTCCTCGCCTCATCCCTTCTACAAACCCTGACAGATCCGCTGCCGTCTCCAGACTCTAGATGAACTATGCCTTTGTTTGTAACCAATCCTCAAGCCCGAGCTGGCCCACTTTGAACCAAGGTATTCAGCAGGACAAAAAACCCTGACCATTGGCCCAGAGGAAGCCCCAGCGTGGCCCAATGAAGCCCCAGAAGTGACAGTGGAAACGCGACTGGCCCTGGCACGAACTAGCACGCCTGTTTTTGGCCCGACAGTGGAAACGCAGCCATTGTTACAGGCCAGGTACACCCTGGTGGAAGTGGCCTCTTTCAGCAGGGCGATGTGCCCTAACACACTCCAAATTCCTATCTCAAAACTAAACTGAACAGAATGGTGACACTGTCTGTATGTGTGGAATCTATTGTGACTTTTGTATTTTAAGTAAATGCTTTTAATTTTTTTGCTAAAGTCAAATTCCACAAAAACATTTTGAATGTAAATTCTGTTTGAAAAGCTTCAGGAAATGCGCAGATTTGCTTCTACTCTTTTGTTGTTGTCACTTGGTAGACTGATCCATTATCTCATTCATCCCTCTAGCTAGAACTGTTGATCACTTTGTTAATTCTTTGTGACAGAAGGCTTCCTGTGGTCTCTGCCTCCTGAGACTCTGTAATTCATTTTTGTCCCCTATAAGGAACTCCAAGATCTGAATCCATGGGAAGGAATAGCTTCTGGCCTGAAACCATGTTCTAATAAAGACTACATACTGGGCTTTTCAGTCAAATCCCATTTGTTTGATTAAACCTTGGTAGTCACTTGTCCTGTCTTCTCAAATACTTACATGTACATGCACAACAAAAGTCCTGGACTGCTGGGTATAGAAGGCTTGTTTTGATATTTTGGGATCTGTGACGTCACGCCGGCAAATACATTTGCATATTACTGCCTCCAGTGCAAGGCATCATTGCACCATATTCCCAGCCCACTGGCATTCAGTCACGTAACGGCTGACTGACACTTGCCTAAACTGTATGTGAGCATTGTGTCGCATCAAAAGCAAATAGAGCCCATCACTGATGCTGTCTACACTGGACACAGTATTGGCCTACAGATGCGCGTTCAGGTTCTGACATACATGCACTTGAAAAAGTTTAAAAATGTGAGAGACCACAAACATGACAATAAGAAATAAATTGTGTTACTCTATTGTGTGGAGTGCCATGATGTGATCAGGAAAGCACACCACACAATAACAGATTCCATTCATAAACAACAGAGTCCCGCCTGTGAATACGGGGAAATCTTGCAAAATCTCTTACATCCAATGTGACTTTAAAGTAAACAAACATGGCGGACGACCGGCTAGAAGAAATGGTGCTTATAGTGTATGGACTGCTTTTTACAGAAATTTTGCGGGGGAAAAAATAAAAATGTTTAGAAGAAGTTGTGGAGAACATGGATTTTACAGTACATGTTACAGCGTGAGCTGGAGGTGAGTCTTCCATCAGCCCGCTTTCTGATTGGGTATTGTTTCGTTTCACGTGATAATCTCAAGAGCGCTGTGAACATGTGGCTGGGCGATATGGCCAAAAAAATCATACCTCTGTATTTTTTGGTTGAATGACGATATACGGTATATATCCCGGTATTTTCTATATTTTTCTATTTGGAAAAAAAAAAAGTATTTATTTTAATAGTAATTTTATTTCACATCCTGCAGAATGAATTCCTAAAAACAATGTTGATATTGAAGGCTATAAACAAATACAGGGAACGTAATGTAGGCTATGCAATATATTATGTGCAAAAATGGGGTTTACAATCTAAAAACAAAATTAATAATTTTGTTTTTAAATTCACTTAACTAAAAATGAAAATAAAACAAAAGCATATTAGCCTATATTTGATTACCCCATTTTAATGGTCACTTTCATAAAAATACACTTACTTTAGGTTTAAAATTCCACATATGGCACATTTATTGTCCAACAACAAATATTTTATATTTGTTACATAAGTATACTTTAGTCAGAATTATTGCGTTCCTATTCTATTGCGCTCTGTCTGTTTGGCACGCATGCACGGAAGCCTGAATTTTAGCGGAGATTCACTTGTAGAAGGCTCGCCCTCTCCTGACAGCAAAATTTACATATATTTGCATGACTTTAACATTTACAGATGGAGAATATACCTGTGAAATGTAAGTTATGCACTGAGGAAAGCACCACATTTCAAACGCATTAAACACCGCAAGTATTTATCTGTCTGTCAGCACAAGTAGCCTAACGTTATCTCTCAGAGCATCTGACAAGACAAGCTGCTATATCTTACCAGTTATTTTGAAGCCCTTGATATAAAGCATGTCATGTTTGGGACAAATTGTATCATGCACTTTCCCTGTATCAGCTCACTCTGCTTAATATGCTCAATATAAACAGTATTGCCTCATTCCATATCGTTTCTAAAAAAAATTGTACAAACTCGATATACCGCCCAGCCCTATGTTGAATATGACCACTCTTTATGATAAAACTTGGTTGCAGTGACATTAATTTCTTAATTTATGTCAGGGGGGCAAAATAATCAATCGGTAACTTATGATATTTTGAATAGAATAAAAACATGCACTAATATTCAGTCACGTCTGCTACAGTTTGTGTTCACACAGCTGCACTAAACAGCGTCCGTTAGGGGTTTTAGTCCAAAAGTGTGCATATTTGGAGAAATATTGATTTATTTGCACGTTTTACTTTTTTTTTTTGTCATACTCAATACAATTTATGCAACCTGAAGAGCTGAAAGGGATTACATAGCACTGTTTGTCTGTTCTGTTCCGGGTTTGCGTGAGTTATGACCTCAGCGAGCGCTCGTTCAGTCTAGAGCTGTAAATCATATTACATGATCATAATTCCTGCCCTTCTGGATGACAATGTCCTGTACATTTACTCGTTCTGAGCTTTGTGAAAAACAAACCCAAAGAAACATTTCTACACACGAACCAGGAAGCCAATAAACACATAATTACGGTAGTATATGATTTGTGTGTGATTTTCATGCGATTTGGGGTATTTTCATATCAATAAAGAATGTTTACATTGTAAATGCTAAGCAGATGTAGCAATTCGCTGCTTATAAAAGGCTATACATAACATATTTCAACAACATTATATGACTAAAATCCACATCGCAATCGGAAGTTATTACAAACACTCATTGGTGGTTTAAAGTGAATTTTGAGTAAAAGCATAATATTAATCTTTTAAATTGTTACATAGCGTGATGCTAATTGTAGTTCTAATGCACCTGTCGCACCAGGCATTATTCTGTTTCATATCTATTTTGTCAAAAGAATTCACATAAAGTCAAATGCCTTTTTTTTTTCTTTCTAGAAAGACTTCAGATAATGGGTGGATTAATATTAGGGCTGTAATCTCCCAGTCGATTAGTCGATTTATTAGTCAATACGTTCTGGCTCGACCAAAATTCTGATTGGTCGATTTTTTTCATCAGGTGGAGAACACTAATTGCTAATGGGGGTGTTTTTAGAGCACCCCTGTTTCACAGGTAACAGTCTGTCTTCAGAACACCCCTCTTGTTTTCACTTCTTTTGGATTAGCCCAACCCACTGGTGAAGAGAAGTATCTCGCTGGTCCTTTGTTTTTCATTCCCCGCTGTCTCAAACGCACGCCCAAAACGATAAACTTGAGGAACGGCCATCAACATACACATGAGGGGGAAGCGTCACAACACCACGCTTCAGTCGTGCTGCAAAAGTGGATCTGTACTGTCCGTTTTGCCGCGTTCATTTCATCAGGTGGAAAGCACTAATTGCTAATGGGGGTGTTTTCAGAGCACCCCTGTTTCACAGGTAACAGTCTGTCTTCAGAACACCCCCCTTGTTTCCACTTCTTTTAGATTAGCCCAACCCACTGGAGAAGAGAGACAGATTGAAGTAGGCTAGTTTGCTGTATATTATTTATTTAATTGTGAGCGTTTTTTCTGCTCTTGATCTGGCTTGTTTAATAAATATTCCTTTTTTATTAAAGTGGACGTGCCTTTTGTGTTTAAGAGTAAAAGCTTTAAGTTAATAGTCTATTTGTGTCTCAGCCTCGAAGCTGAGATTTATGTTTATTTATAATTCATTTAGGCAGACAACAAGGCTACCAAGTACTGCGCACAGTGTGCAGATAATTAATTTAACGTTTTTTTTCCTAACGTCATTTTTAGTCGATTTTTTGTCGAAAATTTCAGGACTTCAGTCGACCAAGATTTTCTTTGGTTGATTACAGTCCTAATTAATATATAGTGGGTTCAAAGTTGTATAGATAGGCAAGCCATGTAATGCCAGAATAAAAGCTAATAGACTCTGAATAAAAACAAAAGAATAAGGATAAAAGAAAAATGAAGATTAGGTCTCATAGCCAGCAGAAGTGTGAAAGGTATGTCGAGTGAGAACAATAGAAACATGAATGGGGCAGTTCGCCACACCAGACATAGACAATAGAGTGCAAGTGGGTGCATTATATTATTATTATTAGGGCCGGGACTTTAAAGCGTTAATTAAGATTAATTCATTACGGGACTTTAACGCGTTAATTAAGATTAATTACGCAAAAAAAACAAAAAACGATTATACTGGAGCACCAACTAGCGTTCTTGACTTCCGACAACAACAAACCAACCACAGTGAACATGAACGAAGAAGCTGACGAGACCGCTTTGCTTGGCCCCGTGGATGGGAAAATTTGTTTTAAAAAACGAAAGGATGGAAGCGTTGACAAGAGCATGGTTGTGTGCAAGCTATGCAACAAGGAATTTGCGTATCACCGCAGCACATCGAGCCTCAAATATCACCTCAACGCAAAACACATAGGAGTTAGCGTGGACGTTAGTCCGAGTAAAGTTAAAAGGACCCACACCCACACTGTGAGTAATTGTGGGCGCATCAGATGTGTAATCTGATGCTGCTTTAAATGTTGTACATGTCATGTCGTGACTACTATGTTGCTCGGAACTGCACCAAGAATTTCACCTGCTGTTGCACTTGTGTACATGGCTGTGTGACAATAAAGTGATTTGATTTGATTTGATTTGACTCCACCAGATGACTGGTTTCAAGACCTGGGGCCCGTTCTTCGTACCTCGCTAACTCAGTTAGCCGGATTTGATTGTTGACGATTTGGCATGATCTTGGATTGTTTGGTTCTTCGACGCTCATCCTGGACTTGCTGTCATAGCAACAGGTCCGTAAGCTTAAACCTGCTCGCGAGCAGGCTTATTTCATGTAAACAGGATTAGATTGCATCTTGAGGTGATACTTAAAATCTGTCCCAGCCACTTCTACTTTATTACAAGAGTTCATTACTGAACCAGGGGCAATAATAATCATTTGAAATAATAATAATATACACATTTTAAATTGTATATGTATATGAGAATGTATATAATATTATAATGTTGTGTATAATACTATAGACACAGCCACTTGATTGAGCGATTTATTTGTGATGGAATAATTACTTTATAATTTTATTGGAAGTTTGCACACATGTTGTACAGTTAATCTGAGCCGTGCATTAATTTAAGTGATGACGGATATTATGGGATGGCTTGATGCAGCGCAGGAGATGCAGAGAATTTGATCTTGACCCTTAAGAAACTTTAATACTGTCACGTTACAAATCTCCTTCAAAATGAATTAAAAATTGAATTACAACATTGAAATAAAAATGTAAAGGGTGTACAAATACTGTATAAATTCGTGAATATAAATAATTGGTAATCATGTAAAAAAAAACAAAAAAACATTTATCATTGATCTATTATAACTTTTATGTTGGTTTGGTCGTTTAGCTGTTTCCTTATAAAGGTCCAGATATTCGTGGTTTTTTTTTGTGTAATTTGCCAAGTTTTTTGCCAGGTGGCTTTTTTAATTATATGATGTCATTACGTTGCTGTCTTGATGCCAGCCAATCGCTGCATTGCTGATCATGGTTTCGAGTATCGATGCATCTGCCCTCTTCAGTGAAAACAAGAACGCGCAGTGATCTTAGATCATTTAATCCAGATATTTAAATCTAATCCACAAATACGTTTGAAGAACCAAATTAGCCAGACATCAGTTATCACGATTAAAAGATCTGGGATCTGTCAAATCATCTCAGATGTATTAAGCGAGGTACGAAGAACGGGCCCCAGGGTAACTAAGTCACTGGTCTGCTGGACTGAAATACATAAACAATATTTTGTTGATTAAGCTTATGTATTCAGTCATTATTCAATGGTATACTAAAAATCCATGTGAAAAAAATGACTTCTTACTGTTCTCAGGTCAAAATTACTTCTCACTGTTCTCAGGTCAAAATTACTTCTCACTGTTCTCAGGTCAAAATTACTTCTCACTGTTCTCAGGTCAAAATTACTTCTCACTGTTCTCAGGTCAAAATTACTTCTCACTGTTCTCAGGTCAAAATTACTTCTCACTGTTCTCAGGTCAAAATTACTTCTCACTGTTCTCAGGTCAAATATTTATATGCGATTAATTTCGATTAATTAATTACAAAGCCTCTAATTAATTAGATTATTAATCGAGTCCCGGCCCTAATTATTATTATTATTATTATTATTATTATTATTATTATTATTATTATTATTATATTACTTTATTAGCATCTTATCAGCCTTCTCTAAATTCTCACATTAAATGGTGTTAGAAAATCTGTGTCATAAAAATCCTAGTTTTAGGGATAACATCCTCAGATTTGAAATGAAGCATGACCATAATTTCTAAGTTTATACAACACAGCCACATCTTATTTTTAAACACTTACATCACATGCAATAGCAAGTGGGTGTTGGTACAGTTTCCTTTGTAATGATGATAGTAAATCGTTTTTCTGCATATATATTCGTTTTTTGTGCAAAAAACTCTATTAACATTATAAGTGAACCTTCATGCATGTGTGAAATCAGTCCAATGTTATGACGGAACGCCATAGGTGGGTGACGTCATGACCATTAAGCCATAAAGTGCATCCAGACCAAACTATGTCAGCTTCTGATAGGTTGAAGTTGATCACAGGCATGCAGGAAGTATGGCAGGGCGACGCAGTGTCTCGTTTTCTTATCAGGGAACCAAGGTTACAGTTGTAACCGATACGCTCCCTTTCAAGGGAACTTGCGCTGCGTCGTAAGCTTACGACACTATGGGAACAGTAATGTTCACTCTGCCCTAATGACAAATGCCTGTCTTGAGTGAAATCAGGTGAGAACAACTGAGAAAGAAGCACCTGGGATCCCCGGTTGAAGCGCAAATCTAGACAAACCAGTCCTTGGACCTGATTTGAGTCATGATTTGAAAAAGTTAACATTTAGGGCCCTATTTTAACGATTTGAGTGCATGGTCGCAGGTGCAAGGGCGTGTCGGAATCCACTTTTGCTAGTTTAATGATGGGAAAAAAACGGTTGGCGTGCCAGGCGCATGATCAAAAGTATGATAGGGCCCTTAGAACTTGAGCTTTTTGACCAATTTAGATCTAAAATCGGACGCAACCCCCCACAATCCTTCAATGGAATGACAAAATACCAGCTAGAACCTGGACTCTTTCTCGGGTGGAGGTACATATTATATTGCCTCCTTGGCCAAGAGTCTTTACCTCTTATTCCATCACCTGAGCCTGCTCAGGGCCCACTGTAGTCGGCAGGACCCAGATGAAATGGGAATGACAAGAAACTCAATTCTGTATCCTTTTCCTAATGTGAGCAGGACCCATTGTGACACGTTTGGCAGAAGTTTTCATGCTGTCAGTCTACTAAGGGAACCAGTCTCTCGAGACTAGCATCTGGTGCAATTAGAGTGTTCAAAGATCCTCATCAGAGGTTGCAAGTCTCCTAGTGTCGCTACATTTCCTGGTGGACAGTGGGATATTGACTCGTTGGAAACCTGAGGTGGCGGGGTTGGCAGAACGGTACCCTAAAGGCACAGAGAAGCGGGCACCATATGATGTGGTGTGAGCCACTTCCCCCTGGAGGGGCCTGTCCTTACAGGCCTGAGCACCTTGGCATCATGCCCTCTTAAAGGGATAGTTCACCCAAAAATGAAAAATCTGTCATAATTTACTCTCCCTTACGTTGTTCCAAACTTGTATGTGTTTCTTTGTTCTGCTGAACACAAAATAAGATATTTAGAAGAATGTTTGTAACCAAACCATTGACTACCATAGTAGGGAAAAAAGTACTATGGTAGTCAATGGTTGCTCTCTCTGCTTTGTAACAAACATTCTTCTAAATATCTTTTTTTGTGTTCAGCAGAACAAAGAAACTCATACAGGTTTGGAACAACTTGAGAGAGAGTAAATAATGACAGAATTGTCATTTTTGGGTGAAATATCCCTTTAAATGGCAAAACCCACAAAGACACAATTGGCAGAACTTACAACACTGCCAAGTAGTCTAAAGAGATACCTGCCTCTCAAGACTGACCTCTAGTGTGGGCAAAATATAATGTCCGGTGCCCTGAAACAGCTTGCCGGCAGCAGAGTATGTGAGCGGAGTGGAGTGGCAAAAATTTCCCCTCTGTGCTCTAAGCAATCAGCAATCACTCCGCTCCAGGTTCACCATTTTGCACTCTGTGCTCCACTCCTCGCTCACTGATATTAGACACACTGCTTCGTATTCTCTCCCTGAGGTAATTGAGGCTATGGTATGTAATGAGGCTACATGATGATGAGACATATCACAAAAATTCTGTTTATAACATGGGTGTAACGGTATATGTATTCGTACCGAACCATTACGGTGCAGGGCTTTCGGTTCGGTGCATGCGGGTACCGAACGGTTTCCGAATACACTCTTTAACAGTTAACAATCGGCTTGTTTTAAGCATGGAAAACACTTCAATCCGAGTTCCCACACAAACATATTAAGTATTCAGTCCATTTTATCACGACATCAAATGATAAATTGCCATTTTGACGCTCTTTAATCTGGCATGACTGATCACTGATCACAATTCAAGAGGCCACGCGATGCGCGCGTGTACGTGAACGCGATCATCTCTTCCTAAAGAATAAACATGAATGAACATCTGAAGGCATGTGGAGGATACATTACAACTTACTGTCACGTATCAAATGTTTTGTAATCGCTCAATCAATGTTTCAACTTCGGATATACGTCAATATAACTGCTTGCAAACTAAACAATGTCGCATCACATTTACCTCAGGCAGTCATTCAGTGTCCACAGAATTTTATTCACTAGAGAAATCAACTCTGTCACTAAATATATGCACTATATTAGCCTATTCATTATATTCTACTTAGTGATGTTAGTGTTAGTGATGTCTTGATTATTTCAATGAAAATGACACACACTGTGTATAAATGATTATATTTCAACAACAAATTGGAGAGAAACTATTTTATAATTAGATTTAGAAGTTATTGCAAAAATGTATGTGAAGTTTACATGTTGGCATACAATGTGTTATTTGAGTGTTGATTATTATACCTAAAAATAAATAGCAACTGAATTTAGGCTAATAGTTTGGGCTCTGTTGTTAACCTTTAATATTAATGTGCAAGTAAGGGCTCCCTATATAGTTTACAGCAATAATTATAATTTAATTCATTTAAGGACAGACACTTTTTTTCAGTAAACCACTGTTAAACCGTAACCGAGGTAAGTACCAAACCGTCAGTTTTGTGTACCGTTACACCCCTAGTTTATCACATATATTTAATGAAAAAATAAAAGTAAATAATACTAGGAGAGTGATTTCAACATAGTTTATTGGAATACTAGTGTGCAAAACATTTTTCCTACGACCTGCCAAGCTTATTAAGCTACATGGTAATCAGCGTTAAAAGTTTAAATATCTATATTTTATCTACGGGTTGCTACATTACAGATTTCTGCTCATTCGAATTCACAGATACAGATAGAACTGTAGATTACATTTGTTTGAATGCATTGGTGAGAGAGCTATTGCATGTGTAAATAAGTGCTACCTGTTTAAAACCCATTGACCCAATCATATTCAATATCTAGAAGGTACAAAAAAACTTTGCGCTCACGTCCATCGCCGACATCATAATGCCTTTGCATTCTTTCTGATTTGAGTGATGGGTTTAACGTGTGATTTCTTGCTAAAATATAGCTATATTATGGGCCGTTGGCATGAACTGTATTCGTGATGGAGCGTTCTCAGAGTGAGTGAAAACCACTCCGCTCCGACTTTAAGAACCCATTCCTTGCTCCATTCAAAATCTCACATACTCTGGCCAGCATATACTCTGGTGACCCAGTTTCGCAACATTCCAGGGCAGAGACTGGCCCAAATTTACTGGATCCTGTTCCATAACCAGAGCCTGCTCGGGGCCTACCACTGCGGGTATGAACCGGGGGGGAAGAAAACCAAATAAGAATCTGTAGCCTTTCTCGCTGTCTGCAGGACCCATTGAGATATTTTTGGCAGAAGTTCCCAACTTCCTACACTGCCAAAAAAATCTACTAAGGGAACCAGATTCCAGAGACTGGTCTCTGGCATAACTAGAGTAGCCAATTCGGTTCCCTGAAACAGATGACCAACAGGAAACAATCAAAATGATTCCTCTGAAACCCTCCCAGGGAGTCTCCCAGTGGCGCAACGTTTCCGGGCGGACACTGAGACTAGAAATTGCTGGAGACTGCTGAGCCCTGAAGCACACAAGATGGTGAGGTTGGCAGAACTGACTCCATGAGGTGTTATCCACATTCCCTTGGAGGGGTTTACCCTCAAAGGCCTAACTCTTTTGGCATCAGGACCTCTTTGCTGAAGCCTTCCTTGAGAGGGTGATGGTCCTCAAATCCATCTACCCCTGGGAGGACTTCCAGCTACTTAAACAGACATCCAGACTTCCAAAGCCAGATGGCTATTTCACCATTTAATTCCTCAGAATTAAATGCAACCAAAGATCAATCTGACAAGTAAATATATTCAATATGGTGTGGATGAAAGGCTGAGTTTAGTATATTAATACAGACATGTAACTTTTCAAAGTCAGATGAGTATTTATCATTTAATTCCTCAAAATTAAATGCAGCCAAATATCAACCAGACAAGTCAAAACAGTCTGGATGAAAGGCTGAATATAATGTTTTCATACAAGTAACTTTTCTCAAAGCCAGACAAATATTTAATTTAATTTCTCAAAATTAATTACAGCCAAGAAACAACCAGACAAGTATACACGGTCTGAATGGTAGGCTGACTATTATATTAGAATTGTTTCAAAATACAAAAAGAATCATAAATCGCAGCTTGCAAACACACAATTAGTTTGCACACAATCATAGGAACAAGAGAGAAAGGGAATCTCCTGTCTGCTCAGTTCCCTCCGGATATATATATAGCGGACCCATTATCTACACATTTCCGAGCCACTACATTTCTTTATTGCATAAGACCTTCTTCCCTCGAGAAGAAAGCCAACAAGAGCGGAGCTAAAACTCTCGATAGTGCATATACATGTTGGGACATTTTTTGAATGAACACAGTCAGCCCACTCGGGAGCCGACCGTGCATGCTCCGCTCCCAAACAAACAACACATAAATCTTGCGTATCCCCACTCGTAATGTAACGAGGGCAGGGAGGGACACGCGATTCAAATAGCTGTTTGCTCGCCATTATATTCCTGTCTTATATATTATATATATGTGTGTGTGTGTGTGTGTGTGTGTGTGTGTGTGTGTGTGTGTGTGTGTGTGTGTGTGTGTGTGTGTGTGTGTGTGTGTATATATATACCGGTACTTCTGAATGGGCTGAGGTTGGGATTTAGTAAGTTTGAAGTGAAAGTATTTTATGAATGTATACTATATGCGGAGAGCATTTAATCAGTAGGGGAGAGTGGGGTAATGTGAGACATCAGGTTATGTGAGACACCCCCTGTATCTAGTCAACAGAACACATTTGTGGTCATATGACCATTATGTTTTCAAGCCCCTTCAATTTCCCCTTGGCCATGAAGGAGAGGACCTCATGGTGCTGTGGCAAGCATGTTTTTTGCACAAAATATTTTTTTTTGCATGTAAAAGTACATTTTCTTGCTGTCAACTTAATCAACTGTTGTGCCAAAGCAAATTGATTCAGGTTGAAAAACTTATATCACACATGTTGATGAACTACCAACATATAAAACCATGTGATGATGCTAGCTGAAGATTATCCTGAATTGCTAAGAGAGATCGTTTTTTCTAAAAATGTGGCGATGGGGTAAAGTGAGACAAATGCTGTGGGGTAAAGTGAGACATGAGGCACAAGTTAAGTTTAGTCTTAAACATATTTTAATGTAATATACCATTACATATGTTTTAATTTTAATGTCATAAACATTGTAGAAAAGCCATCATGCCAAGGCAATACACCAGGAAGACAACCTGGGGCACATGTGACTAAAAGCGATGTGGTGAAGAAGCTGCCTTACATTTAGGATCGATTTTAAAGCACTATTACTTGTATATAAATCACTCAATGACCTAGGACCTAAATACATTGCAGATATGCTGATTAAGTTCATACCCAACAGATCACTCAGATCATCAGGATCAAGTCAATTAGAAATACAGAGGGTTCACTCAAAGCAAAGGGAGTCTGCGTTTAGCTATTATGCCAGCCGTAGCTGGAACCAGCTTCCTGAACAGATCAGATGTGCTCCAACAGTAGCCACTTTCAAATCCAGACTCAAAACACATCTGTTCAGCTGTGCATTTACTGAATGAGCACTGTGCTACTGTACGTCCGACTGACTGCACCTTATCTTATGCATTTACTGAATGAGCTCTGTGCTCTGTCTGAACTGCTTGCACTTTAATTATGTGTTTCAATTTAACCCGGTTTTATTTTTAGTTTTAATTATACTTTTTATTGTTTATTATTATTTTTAATTTTGTTCTGTATTTTTTTTGTATTTCTTTTAATTCCTATTATAACTGTTATACTATATATATTTTTATTTTATTCACTTACAAATATTTTCTTCTTTTGTGTAAAACTTATTTTCTGTGTAAAGCACTTTGAATTGCCACTGTGTATGAAATTTCCTATACAAATAAACTTGCCTTGTCTTGGCTAGTTTCAGAGTGGAAAAAGTAAGTAGTTCACTTTACCCCCTTGATTTCTCTGGTCTGTCACAGTTTACCCCTAAGATGGGGTAAAGTGAGACACAAGATGATTTTTTTTTAAACAATCGTATTTTCACTGACCTTCGTCCTAAATACATTCTGATAATTTCCATTGCTATAGGAAACATCCTGAATTAGTGGGAAATGTGTCAATTTTACTGATATATAATTTTAGCTCGTTTAGAGGGGAGCAAATGTAAAAAAAATTCTCACTTTACCCAACTCTCCCCTATCGTTATCTCATTTTTGACTGAAGTGGCTTTTAGAGGCTTTTGCATCTGAACTCACACACGCACACACGCTTGAGACAAACAAACAAGCACAGAAGCTGACATAGGCAGTTGACGTCGTGACCATTTTTTGTGGATCAGATTATTATTCAAGATCCATCTGCGCATCCCTAATTAAACGCATTGTTAAAATCATCTGGAGTTTCATGAACGACATCTGAAGTCTCTGCTCAAAATTACATTGTAAAATTGAAATGCTTGCCACTTGTTGATGTTTATAAATCAAAGCAAGGCTTTTTGGGAATGTGCTGTATGAATCCCAGGGGTCATTCTATAGTAGGTACTTCTTCATGTTGGGGCAGAAATATGGCTGCAGTGCTCTTTAGCTCTGCCAGAGCATGGCCTAGAGCGGCCCTCTGTTCTGTCTGAAATGAAACTGTCTTGAACACAGTTTAAATCCTCCTTTGAAATAAATCCTTATCATCAATTTGATGTCAAGGTAAAGTGTCTGACATCACCTGACTCTCCTCATGTCTTCCACATTAATGAGTGTCTTTTTCAGGTTTTAGCTGCCAAACCGCTTCAGCCTGCCTCTCTCCCTCTGTTTATAGACCAGCATGAATAAATGATGAAATGATAATACACAGCAGCAGAAGCTTTTTTCCCCTCTCCAAGAGACGACTCTGCAGGAGACCGGGGACTTGCCTGTATTAAAATGCATTAACAGTAAATCAGGTCAGGCCTCCACTGCCTGCTATAGTTTTTTTCCGCTTTCGAGGTGTGGGGCTGCAGGCAAACATCCCTGCTAGTTTACATGGCTGAGATTGGGATTGAATCAAGGAAAAGCGAATGAGTATCCACAGAGATACATACACACACAGGTGTAAGTGTAGAAGTAACAGACCCAAAACTGATTCCTAGCATCTGGGGACTATGATATAGTAGCATAACAAAAAATGTTAGAGAGCAGAAGATCTTGGCTTTTTAATATTTAAAAATGTTTGTGAGCTGTTGTGTAATAAGCAGAGTACAAACGTTGTGCCTAATGCACACTTTAAATAACACAAAAAAATCCTAAGCTTTAGACCTGATTTTTGTTGGTCAATGGCGCAGTCGTTTTCAGTTGCCTCAAAATAGCAACGTGCCAACAATGCGCCTGAACACACCTTGTTTTCAGACCAGCATGCCCATGGGCACGAGTGCATTTGCTATTTAAACAATGTGGCGCTGGATGTGAAAATGATAACTGCTTAGAGCTGAAACTAGTAAAAAATACTTGCGTTGAGCCGATTGCGCAAGAATCAGTTTTTTATTATGCCTTGTGCGAATATGACATTTTTGGGATCTTTTCACTTTTAGAGGAATGGACTTTAAATAGAGTGACAGAAATCTCTCAGGTTTCATAAAAAATATCTTCATTTGTGTTTGGAAGTTAAACGAAACGACATAAGGGTGAGTACATGATGACATTTTTTACATGATTACATGAGTACATGATTACATTTTTGGGTGACTCATAGCTTATAAATACAGTAAGCTGAGCCTTGGATAAAAGAACTCTATATCGCGCAAATCATATTGTTTACATCAATGATACATATTGTGCTATTTTTATATCGCAATGTATTGTTATACGATGTATCGTTACACCCCTAGTAGTTTGTCAATTATGTCCATTTAAGTTCCAAAAATCAAGATGAAACATTTCACTTTTAAATAGAGATGCACCGATATATGTAAATACATCTATTGATGCTACTGGACACATCTTCGGTGCTGTTCCTGGAATCATTGGGTGTTTCGGGTCTTTCAACATCATACAGGCGACACAGCTGAGACTGATCAGACCCCAGTTTGTGTCCAGTTGGCAAATCTAGCTACTTTGCCCCCATGGATCTACTCTCTTGAGCCATATCCATCTTGAGGCTTTCTCTGCTGCTTCGGTGGTGTTGTAGATGGCTCTTCTTCTCCTCCCTCCATCGATGCCTAACAGACTGAAGGCTCTGAATCCCCTGCTTCTGACCTCGATTGGGAGACACCTTGCTCTCCATCCTGCATGTCGACACTCGCTGACCAGTCCCTCGTACTTGGCGAGCTTCCTTTCAAAGGCAAATAAGCTGATAATTATTTTCATTTTAGAAAATGGCTGATATTGTAATTCTATAATATTTTGAAAAATAAAAAAATTTAATCAGTGTAAAATGCCAGTGAATTTAGGTATCACATAATTTAGGCATTACAACATTAATCTCATTTTGAAATTTGCTGAACATTACATTTAGCAGTGTTATTAATTGATGTGTTTTTAAAGATTAATTTATGTGAACATTAGATGGCAAAGTTATTCTAAATTTAAAAATGGGTGAAAAGAGCATGCAATATTCAATAGCAAAAACTCTTGTTAGCTGATGTATTGTGCTTTCATATTATCCAACCAAAAAAATCAACTATATCATGATATACAGTAGTGGCCAAAAGTGATACTTGAAGCATTTTTGCATTTTTTGTAGTTGTGCATTAAGTATTTTTGTTGTTGTTGTGATAACGTATTGAAACATGCCTAATTGTGCAGACATAATTTTGGCCAGGCTGTCATACATGCTGATTATTGTAGCGGACTCCCCCAATCAGTTACACTCTGGCCATTGGCATCACTCCCTTCACTCCCTGTTCACGGAATACACTACCCAGAATCTCTCACTCGCCTCACCTGACTCCCTTTAGTATTCACTCACCTGAAATCACTCACTTCATTACTGCAGCTCTACAAAAGATACTGGGTGTGTCTCATTCAGTTCCCTAGCTCCCGAGCTTGTGAATCAGTATATCTTGTACACACGTTTGGGCACTGGTAAGGACAGTAAAAGACGCTGGCTCGCTAGACATTGTGACACTGATGACTCTATTTCCGGCGACATGACAAGTCCTCATTGAACCACATCATTACTGGTACTGGCAGAGCTTATATCTTTCTGACATTACTTGTTAAAGGGGCTATATGCAACTTTTTCCCCAAAATAAACGTAACTATAGCCTTTTTATTTTACCATTTATGACTCAAACATCTCCTGATGAGCATACTGACACCTTGTCCGCTCACAGTGGGTGCACCTATAAGCCTGTATCCTATTTTTCATATTTTCTGACGGGTCGTCTTTTCCCGCGCTGTCTGCGGATGTGACGTCAAGCGCGTTCATGTTAAACGTTTCAGATCACTCTGCCTGCCACCACCGCTAGTCAGCGAGTAGCCTACACTCGCAAGCAGTGCAATGGATTTAACGAATACACAGAAGAGACCCAGGACAACTCGGACACCAACAGTAACTCCACAGAAGACTAAAAAAGTTAAACCCCTGACAAGTGGCCAAAAAAGGTCGAAGATTGAGAGAGACCGGCGCATTGCAAGGACTAGAGTGAACATCGGCTTCGCATTTGACTTCGCATGCATATATATATATATATATATATATATATATATATATAAACAAAAATAAATATGAATATTGCATCAGTAATGTAAAGTCTTTTTGGGTGTCTAGAAAAGCGCTATATAAAACTGATGGATTATTTATTATATAGCCATGTAAAGCTACATTATATTGTTTGTTGTTTCTATATCTTAACAAAAAATAAGAGGTAAATGAAGATGTAAAGTGTGATGCATTTTATTTCACATAAGACATGTAGTCAATAAATATTGCTAAATAGTATTATGTATATGTGTCTTTCATACTTGGTGATAGTAAGCTACTTGTGTATAATAAGTGGTCAAGGACAGTGCTCAGTCGTCAAGGACAGTGCTCAGATTTGTGTTTTTAATATTCTACGAAAGTTTCGGTCTGTGCGCCCTTCATCAGCGTGTATGCCAATGGCGAAATGGGTTTATTTATTTATTTAATGTATTAATTTTTTGTGTAGTTTGTCAGCTACACGTTTGACGTTTTGATAAGAGAACACTTATCTCAAACATATGTATTTGACTGTTCTTACCTCTGTAAACATAATGTTGACCTCCTTGCAGCAGCTGACTTGTGAAGTGTACACGTACGAGCGCGCGCTGCGAGAGCGAGCAGAAATGAAGATCAGTTCTGTTTTTTGGCCACAGGTGTCAGTCGCGAGTTTAAATTTCAGAAAAACGCATATAGCCCCTTTAACATTACATGTTATTTAAAGTACATTATGATAAATACTTTGTTTGTTACATATACGTGCAATATTTCAGCCATACATAAATTATAAGTAAGCTAGATTGTTTTCATTACCTGTCTAACGATGTATGTTTATGCTGAAATATAATAAAATAATGTTTTAAAACCCATCGTGTCGTTATCAGTCATTATGTGTAGTAAGTTGGCTCACGTGATTTGAGTTTCGCGCTTTAGAACTTACGTTAAGGGAGCATAGTGAGCATCGATGCACCCTGGGTTTTGCGGTGCATTGTGGGACTTTTTAGGGAGCGACCATTTCAGTGCACTGGAAAGATTCTGCATTTGAGACAGCCCTTAAAATGGCCGACTCCCTGATCAGTGCCTTGACTACTGAACTAGGGAGCTGATTGAGACACACCCACTATCACCTCCTGTGTTTGGTCACCAACCTGGAAAATGTAGGGTACGTTTACAAGACAACGATGTACTAAAAATGAAACGTTATTCCTTTTATAACGTTATATCATTTCACGTACAGAAAAGTTTAGTGTTTTGCTCTAATATAACGTACTAATATTTTATTTAAAACAAATATCCCCTCTGGCCATCGCTTTTGGCCACTACTGTATACTTGTACTGTTATACCATGATATAAAATGATTCATACCATCTCAATTTTTTGCCATGCCACCCACTCATAAAAAGTAGCAATCAGTAGCCAACACTTGCTGAGATGTTTGAAATTGACAGCATTAATTTTTTTTTTTTTTTAATCCAAAAAAGTCAATGATGTGGGCTTGAATCACAGTAGCTCTTTCTCAGAGTAAAGGTCACCTTTGGCTGCAGCCCAGCTGAGAATATTGAAAATACAACCGTCTTTTGGATGACTGGCTGTATAAAGATAAAGAACAGAGATTACTTTTCAATTAGCTGCCGGCGCAGATTCACAGTATGACCATGCATTCATAGCTATTCATTAGCAAGCAACAGTGAAAACTGTCCTCTCCGCACATGCCTGACTAATCCTAGAGGGCTGAGATAGGACCATCACTCCAAATCACATCGGCTGTTTGTCTTCCTGTCCTCAAACAGCTGCTGTCATGCAATAATAATCTGACATTCAATTAAGCTTGAAATCATTTAGCGAGCTAATTAAGAAGGAGAGATGTAGGGTTGTTAATCTGTCGCTAAATCATTAGGGTGTAAAAACACTGCTGTAGCCACATTAAACAAATAAAACACCAGTCAGTGCTCTTTGATTTGGGTTGTATATTTATGTGTCCCATGAAACCTCTTTTAACAATTCTACTGTAAACTGTGCCTCAATCCTTTATCAAACTGTAGTGCATCTTGAAACCTACTATACTATAGTTTTTCCCTAGCTAATTCATTCCTGTGAAGTAAGTGGAAAAAATCCATATCAAAGATATATGTCGGTTAGGAACTATTTCTCCCACTGATAATCAATCTCTCACATGGCGCTGAATGAGTTTTGCATCTGTCGGTTTGAAGATATTGCCCATTTTGCACCTTATGGGGTTGAGAGCTTTCTCTCTGATGCCACTATGACGTCTCCCAGCTTGCTTTGTTCTTGTAATCACCTTCCCCCACCATGCTTTGTTCTTGCAATGCATGATAACAAGACGCAGTCATGGCTTAGGAGTTTTGAGATTTAAATTCATTCATAGCATATTCATGTGTATTTAAATCTCTGTGTAAAATTGTCAGCGGATATTGATCCATTTTCCGCATCGTCATGATTCTGTATTAGCAGCAATGAGCGTCAACTGCAAATGGTCTGCAATGTCTTTTGCCTGTAAAACTCTGACCCTCATTTTCAGAATGAATTGGCTGTGAGCAAAGCAAAATTTACTTTTGCATTAAATATTCTGCAGTCTAAATGAAGGCCAATAAATGTCAACATGCATTATTCAAAATCTAGCAAAGGTAATGAATATGGAATACAGGTAGTGCATTGCAGAATTTTCTTTTCATACATTTTGGATATGATGAAAATATGCATGATAAAACTAAAATTAATCAAGCATATATATGCATTATAAAACCGAAATTAATTTGATATATTACATTATGACCACTAACAGGAGAAGTGAACAACACTGATTATCTCTTCATCACGGCACCTGTTAGTGGGTGGGATATATTAGGCAGCAAGTGAACATTTTGTCCTGAAAGTTTGTGTTAGAAGCAGGAAAAATGGGCATGCGTAAGGATTTGAGCGAGTTTGACGAGGGCCAAATTGTGATGGATAGACGACTGGGTCAGAGCGTCTGAAGTGGTAAGTATCTATCAAAAGTGGTCCTATGGAAGAAACTGGTGAACCGACGACAGTGTCATGGGCGACCAAGGCTCATTGATGCATGTGGGGAGCAAAGGCTGGCCCGTGTGGTCCGATCAAACAGACGAGCTACTGTAGCTCAAATTGCTCAGGAAGTTAATGCTGGTTCTGATAGAAAGGTTTCAGAATACACAGTACATCAGTTTTTTGTGTATGGGGCTGCATAGCCGCAGAACATTCAGGGTGCTTATGCTGACTCCTGTCCATCGCCGAAAGTGCCAACAGTGGGCATGTGAGCATCAGAAATGGACCACGGAGCAATGGAAGAAGGTGGCCTGGTCTGAAGAATCACGTTTTCTTTTACATCATGTGGATGGTTGGGTGTGTGAGCATCGCTTACCTTACATGACACCAGGATGCACTATGGGAAGAATGAAAGATGAAGTCCTTAAGTTAAGACATTTCTGCAGCTGTAGTAATAAAATGCAGGTTATGTTGTCCATTATGCAATTGATTGTATATAAATTTGTAATCACAGGAGTTATATCCAAATAATAGCATTCATTATAATGAACATACAGTATGAAGACCATGATATGTAAAAGAAAGTAAATATGTATATATTTTTCACTCTACAGTTCACTTTAATTATTGCTATCACTCATTTATCTCCCTGTCCATTGCAAACGGAAGACTCCGCAAACACAGGTGGTTGGAGTTTGATTTACTTAACTCTTTCCCCTGCCTGTGTGTTTAAAAAAAAGGTTGCCAGCCACTTGTATATTGAGTCCATTAATACCCCCAAAGCTTGCATAGTCCTATATTCTGGGACGACATTTAATTCAGTAACGTTAGGCAGTTTTGATTTACCGTATTGTTCTGAATATGACAACCCTGATTATAAGACAACCCCCCTTTTTCAAGATGTACCTTTTGGAAAAGGGCTTTTTGAAGACCAAATCTTGTATGTTATAAAAATAATTTATATATATCTTGTATATAAAATCTTATTCGGAGCAATAACGTATTAGCTTTTTGATCGCCTTATTTTCCATATACATATGTTTACATATGCTGTCACTTGTTTCTGCTTCTTCGCCTGTGTATTGATCGGGAGATTCTGTACGCTTTCAGAAGATGTGTAATAGCACCCCCTACCGTACAACAGTGAAAACACATAAAGCCGGACATTTCCGTCTATGGCGGAGAAGCGTTGTCTCATAAATGATAGAAATTTCCATCAATGGTGGGGAAATAGTTAAAGAAACTCATATTTATATATAACTCTCTGGCAAAGTTTGTCAAACTCGATAATATAAAGAAAATGGTGAGCAAATCTTCAGAATTTTTAGGCTTATCTTTGAGTGAAGAATTGGGGCAATACTTCCCTTGCTGGTGGTGGTATCAGTCAGAGTCGCAGACCTAGTACCTGATGGTAATCATCAGCCGTTCACTTTTCTCTCTCTCTCTCTTTCTCGCTCTCTCACACACACACACACACACACACACACAGAGAATCTGGAAAACCCCCAGAGAGAAACAGAGAATTCTTTTTCTCTCTTCCACACCCACATTGACATTTATATCCCCCACCAATAGAGCAGCAGCCCGTATTATTTGTTTATTTTTCATCCCTGTATTATTCACTCATTTTGGCTCATTGTTTCCCAGACCAATTTCCAAGTGGGTTATTGTCGCTCATTGTGAGTATCATTCATTAGTTTGCACCAAACAGCAGCGCCTTATTGAATTGTAGATCTATTCCGGTGACTGAAGAAATATTCCTGTAAAACAGGCACTTGTCACTCATATTTTTATTACCTTCAATAAGCCTCAGCCGTAACTTGTTTCCAGACTTCCTGGGCCATTTTGGAGGCATGCGGTTTCTTTGCAGTAATGCCATTTTGTGTGATTGGAAGCAGCAGGATTCTGTCCTATAACCTCTAATTAGCTCAGCACTTGTGTGAAGGCGATATTCTCACCTCAGAAGGTCTATTTAAATGACTGGTGATTAGCATCAGTGACGCTGCTCTTGTAGAGCTTCATCTGCCTGCTCTATTACCCAGAGATCAGGGAAGACCCTAATGTACAAATGCAACAGCCTTTGATCTGTGTTGTGTTGGGTGGGAAAATAACAATCAATAGATCCTTGCATTGCTTTGAGAACAGCTCTTACCACAAACATGTATGTATGCAACAGCATTATAGACTTTTGGCGTTTTGTTCTACAACGTAAACTGCACTCACTCACACCAAGCTGTCTTATCTAGTTACTTATTCAAAACGTACATTTTCAAAAATGAACATAACTGCTTCAAAATTTGCGTTTTCACTATGGGTGTGTAATTTACTTTGAAGAGCAAAACGTCAAAGTAAAGTCAAGTTATGTTATTTTACACATAAATGGAAAAACCCATTATAAAACCCCATAGGAATATCTTGAAGGAATCATCGGCGAATTAGTCTTCCAGGTTCTGTCGTCACACCTGCACCACTCTAATGTTGTAAACAAAGCAAAAATAGTTGATTTTTAAAAATATATATTTTTGTAAACTGAAAAAAAAAAAAAAAAAAACCTTGTCTATGCTCTTGTCAATGTATCCTCATGTGAGCTTTTTGTTTTTCTATGCATTTTTATAGCTGGGTGATTCTTCAACTACAGGCACTTTTGGCCTTGTGAACTTGAGGGGAAAAAAAGTGTTCAAATAAAAATTGTCACAGTCTAACAGTTAAATATAACTAGTCTAGTTTAATGATCCATAAGAGAACGCATTATAAGACAAATTGGAGGGGTTTTTTTTTATTTTATTTTTTTTACATATTTTCCGATCCGCACTGAACAAATGTAATTTCCATCACATGTAAATATTTGATTATTATTTAAAATTATTATGATATACATAATTTCTTAACAGTGTAAGACCACTTTCACACATAGTTTTACCAATTTATACCTATATTGCAATTACCATAGATTTGTGGATTAAGTAAATTAATTGTCATGAGGCCAAAACACAAAGCTTACATCCACCACAACCTGAAACATAATATTGCATTGGTTAGATACATTTCAGAAAAATAACTGCTTGTGTTATTACATTAAGTGGAACATTATCCCATAAACTATGCAGAAATTTTGAATGAGTGATTCAAATTTTGTACATTATTTTTTAAAAGGTTATGAGGTGGTGGAAATGACTGGGTGTTGTGTCCATTTAGAAAAACAGAAAAAAATTATTTGAAACCCATTTAACAAATCATTAGTCATTAGTCTGTTTGGTTCCATAACCAAATGAACAGTTAGTCTTACTGTAAACAACTTTAACCACAAATAGTCACATGAAAAATGTAATCTTAAAAATAGATGAAAAGGCATTTCAACAAATATATATTTGAATAAATACATTAGCGTTGTACATTTCAATAAATAAAATATTCATATGTAGCCACTGAATTGCACCTTGTAAGCATAAATGACGGTGGTGGAAATGAGAATCCTACAGTATTTTGCAAAAAAATCCAAGCTAGTATTACAGATTAGCTATGAATTGGTAGCAAGCATTGCATGCATGCAAAATACATCTATTTGTGTTAAAATAATCAAATTATTTACAAACTCATTTGATTTTACGCCATGTTTGGAAATGACATACAATAGAAATATTTTCATTTCAAGCAATATTTACCTTGAGTTTTCTTCTCCAAGTTGCTGAAGAAATTTAAAATCTCCTCCATGTCAGACATGTGCTGTGATGTCATTTTTCATCTCCATAGAAACTACCCAAACAATCTTTAAAAAAATCGTTTTAAAGGGACATTACAGCGTTGTGGTGGAAATGACGGCAATACTGTGGGACAACTACATTTTGTATATAAAATCACATTAACGCTTTAACTGTCACCCCCTTTTTGAGAATACACATGAAAATGCACTATCCAAACTTAAAGGGCTGTAATTCAAGAATGCTTTGGAATATAGACCAAAATGAAATCAATTCAAAATATGAAAGTATGAAAGAGTTATGGAAGTTTAAATTTACTGTAAATTAAAAAAAAATGTACTAAATATTTTTTATTTCATATAAAATATATATTTTACAAAAAATAATTTACTCTAAAATTACTATAAAATCAAAGCCATATGTCTAACCAATTTGTGTTCCAAATTTGAAGTTGATATCACAAAAATTGAAGTTCCCATGAGATTTTGTTTAGGTGCTGTACCAAAAATAGCCACCGGGTGTCAATCAAACTCCATTTATTGTTTTTTTGATGCATTTTCCTGTAAATTTCTGTCCAAATATCACTTCCATCACAAAACAGTCACCAAATATGGACCATTGAGAATCAGACCTTTCCGACAATGTGTTTTGTCAAGATTGGAAAAGATTTTGAATTTAAAGTAGTTAAAATAATTGTTGTAATATGAAACATGACACAGCCCACTAGGGGAGGAGCCCACTAGAATAATTTAGAGTAACGTTTCCATGGTAACACATTGTCCGATTTCAAAACGGTTTTCACAGGATGAATTTTGAGTTTGTAAGCTTTCAAATGATACCTAATTTATGATAATTACTTAAATATATGATACGAAAAAAGGCGATCAAAAAAAGAGCACCAGGCGTCCCACCTGTGGGACGGTGACAGTTATTAATAGTTGTCTGACCTTAAAAACCTCAATTATGTTTTGATTCTTTTACTGATACTTTGTTCAGTCATATTAAAAAAATAGATTAATCATTTTTTTACACTTCTTTTTCATTATTGAAGATCAGAAGTCTGGGTGTGGGGCAAGCACAAAACAGCAATATTTGCATGTATAATGATGTTTAAAAAGGTGATGTTTAAAAATCATTATAGACTACCGGTAAAAAGTTCCTAAAGTACTTTCATTGTAAATTTAACTGTGAAAGTGTGAATTTTTCAAAATTAAATGTTTTTTTATAAAATATGATCAAAGGACATGAAAGTGCCCTTAGTCTAAGAATTGCCCAGCTGTAGTTTACCCTGTTTTGCCAACTAATTTTGTTAGATAAATACCTTAACCGAGTTTAGTGTTTTGTTCTTCCCTAATATTTAAAATATATAGCAAATGTTTTCCCCATATTTTGATGGTTTAATCGAACTTCTAGGGTCAACAAATATCCCCTCTAGACATCACTTTTGGCTACTACTGTATTAGAATAAAAACTGTAACTATCAAAGCCATTATGGAAGCTAACCAAAACTACACTCCTATGTACATTTGAAAATATAGTTAAAATAAAAATTATTTTAAGAATGCAAAACTTGATGCACAAATGGTAGCTTTCTTTCTTCTGGAGAATACAAAAGATGATATTTTGATACATTTTAACAATGAAATTAACCATTTTAACCATGAATGTCAGTGGGGACTAATGCTGTTTTGCAACATCTTCAAAATATATATGTTCCACAGAAAAGTTATACAGGTACATGTTTTGGAACAAAATTATGGTAAGTAAATTCATTTTCATTTAGAAGTGATCCTATTAATGTTAAACAATTGCCTTTCACATTTTGTCAATGGGCTGCTTTCCATGTTTGACCACTTTAAAATACAGAAACCATCAAGAAATGTACATATCTAACATGTGCTCCTAAGAGTTCCTACTCATGAAAGCATAGCACGTACCATACTATCATATTTCCCCAACTCTGCTTCTTTAGAAGAGAAGTGAAATCAACAGTGCAGAAACATCATTAATTCAACTGCTGAAAAATATGAAAAAACATAAGGTCTGCAATGTCAAGTGCTTTGAAGGCTGTGAACTTGCACGTCTCTCGTTAGGGTAATGTAGGGAGTGTGCATGGTGTGTAGAGTAGTGTTGTCACGATACTGGGATTTCTAACTTCGATACGATACCTAAAAAGTATCGATATTCGATACCATTTTCGATACCACGGGGAAAAAACGCTTATATACTGTCAAATAGATATTTTTTATATAATTATTTTTTTGTCCGTCTATTGAAAGTCTAGGCAATTAAACATTTCTTCAGAAGAGATCACTTTATATGATAAAGCTTTTAAGCTTTTTCTCATATATAAACGTTGATCAATTACCATTACAATTATCTCACAAATATTTGCTAACTAATTTTGTTGCAATAGCTTTACATAAAGCACAAGGAAGCTTGATTTCAAATTGAATTTAAAGACTGTAGGTCTAACAGTATTCAGGTAAGAAACTGGATTTAAAAACAAAAAGTAATCAAATTTAAAATAACATTGGATAATCTTTATTGTAAAAAATGTAATACAGATGAATCCATTAGAGTTACACAAGTTAATCAGTCAAGAGCAGCAAATGATAGTTTGTCTTTTTGTAGTGAATAACAAATATCTGCTGTCCCTTTAAGTCCCGACGCACGCATGGATCCCAAACACTGTTCCTGCTACACATTCTTCCTGAACTGTTTACGACTGTGTACATGTTAATGCTCACCAAGATGGTTATTGAGACATTTTTTGAGCGTATTTGACCATTAATAAGCTGGAAAAAGGGGCTCATTTTTGCACTTGTATGTCAGAGGTGGCTTTATTATGGTATGTCTGTGCCTGCCTATGTCTATGTCTTCAGATGCGAGCGCAAAATCTGCGGGAATGAGTAGAATTAACGTTATGTGCAACCCCGCGTGAAATTCAGACCGGTCACACCAACACTGAGACGCTGTCTGTGTTCAGAGGGTTAATCGGACTGAATGAGAGGAGGCGGGTGCGTGTTAACTTTCTGTCGGTCGGAGAGGAGAGCGTAGCTGGTATCGATACTGTTGAAAAGGAGTATCGTATCGTTTCAGATATTTCAGTATCGATACATATCGAAATATCAATATTTCTGCCGACACTAGTGTAGAGAAAATTTGATGAAACTCCATGACACAATAGCAGTAGGCTAAAACAAAAATATCAGTTCAGTTTAGATACTTCAAGTTTAGGTTGTCAAATAATCGTAGTATTCTATTCAATATTCACTATAATTAAGTATTCATTTTATCGTTCAGAAACTATCCATTGTATGCAATGAATTTTGTGCACCAAGTAGGCAAAATTAAGTTGTCAAATCCTTTTTTGAAGCTATCAAAGCATATTCATTACTGACCTGAATCACAAATCACTGGGGATATCTTGAAGTGCAATTACCTTCCCATCTGGACAGTTTTTCTGTAACTTTTTATTCAAGTAGATTATTCCCCATGGCCTTCAGAGCTGATGGGGGAGTTTGTTCCCCAATTTCCCTAACTATTTTTTTTAAATTGGGAGGACCCTTAAGCCACCTGAGAAAAAATAATTTAAAAATGAATTCTCATGCAGTTTATTTTCATGCTGTGCTATCCATCACATGTGACACTTGAAAATAATTAACACATTAATTATTTACATAAGTTAATGCATTGAGTATGATGGAAGATTCATATTTGTACAGCACTTATTAATTCTAGGTTAATTTTAATTTATAAATATACTATTGTTCATTGTTATTTCATGTCCATTCTTAAAGATGTAATGAACTGGCTTTTAAAAATTGTTTATACTGTTGTCTGAGGTCAACTTATGACATTTGAGGGGTTTTTACAAACACTCGGGTTTGATGGGCCTGCTGCTCTGAAGACTTGGAAGTAAACGCCCACGGCTAGGATTGGATAACAGTTTTGCATATTTAATGAACTTGGCTCCCCTGTGAGTACACGAGGAATTGTTTTGAAAGCGTGTGGAGAAACGGCAACTGAAATGATTCGTCCCACAGGGCTCACAAAATATCGTTATCAAACAAACACAATGATTTATCTCTCATCCACCCGTGATTGATTGGAATATATTTTTTTTTAACTTGGCCCACCCGATCGGTGTATAGAAGCGCAAACCGTGCAACACACACACACGCACGCTCGCACACACACACCAAGTACTAGTACGTTGCAGACTACATGATCAAAACTTCCCCGTTTGTATTTTTCCTTCAAATATCAAGTCAAGAGACTGAACGCACATCAAGAAAGGAATGTTATTTCATTATTTAAGATAGACCTGATCCTGAATCGCAATGAACCAACAGAACACAAATAAAGGATTGTCCAGCCTTTGACAGCTTGGTAATGTTAAGTTAGAAACGTACACATAATCAATATATATCAAACGATCTGTAACAATGCAATACTGTCACAATACTTATGTAAACATTTTACTCACATACTGTAAGTGTGTTGCTTCATTCATTCATGTAATCTCATCTTGTCTGCAAATCCAGTCTCTTGTTCAAATCCGTGGTTAAATGAAGGAACAGACGCGCAATTTCTTCCCCACATGAGCTGGATATTCATTAAAAATAAAGTTAATCCATGCATTCATAATATTGGAATTCGAATGAAGCTTATGCGGTATGTTTATAAATTCTATTTGGTTTAGCTCCATGTAGGCCTGTGTTATGTTAGTGGCATAAGTCGGCTACAGAAATAGGCATTGTTCTTCTATTGTTGAGGCGGTGTTTCACTATACTCTGACATCATAGCCTGGCACATTCTAAGATCGAGCATTTTCTGGGCCTGGTGTCTATAAAAGTTTTCCTTTGACTAACAAGGAAGTTTTCAGCTCTGAAACTTACAGGATATTCTTATATTACCATGACCTTTTTTATATCAAAAGCTCAAGGGAAAGTTGATTTCTCAATTCATGACCTTTAAAAGATTAATGCTGATTTATACTTCTGCGTCGAGTGTATGCTGTAGCTACGCCGTAGGCTGTGTGTTGCACGCGTATACTACGATGTACCCTGACGTGCACCTCTCCAAAAATATAACAACACGTCAATTGTTCTATGTGGACCGCAAGCGCTGTGATTGGTCTGCCAGAACCCCTCCCTCAGGCCAATAAATTAATAAACAAATCTGCGCTAGGAGTGTGTGTGTGTGTGTCCAGAAATGGGATGATAGTTTCATCCTTACATCTGCTATATAACACAATATTCACTGATCTCTCCAGATCATCTTATTTATCTCTACGAATCAACTAGAGACACTTTATTTGTATTAGATACAACAACGCAAGCTGCAAGAAAAGTCGCTATCTATTTGCCGCCATCACTGCTGCTGCTACTCCGACAATGTAAACAAGCTGCTTCTTCTTCGGCTTTTGCCTTGATACTGTGGGTTACACCATCAACATGCCCGTGGACAGTGCCTATAGCAGTCTGCATGTGTAATTGCACATTGACGCAGACAACAACGCAGAAGTATAAATGAAAACCGTAACTTATGGCATAGAGGATACGGCGTAGGTCCGATGCAGAAGTATAAATCAGCCTTTAAGGCTCCACAGGGTAAAAGGCTCCTTTGATTTTATTTTCCTCTAAACCACTAGATGGCACAAAAACTTGCCTCAGCACTTTCCAAAACATCCGCTTTTCAAAATGCACATGGAAATTCGTCTGATCTTTGATGTGATTACAGGCAGCAGTGCAAAGTTGAATCTGCACTCATTTAAACTAATATTTGATGTTTTTAAAAATGTTGTAGATTTAAGTAGCAAATAAGAATCGCTAAAATTATTGAATATATTTTGAAACAAAGGTCTTGTTAATGTTTGTCAGTTTTGTTCAAGGTAATTAAAGCAACAGTTTTTCAATAACGGAAGAATATGTAAAAGTATGGTATTTGGGGTATTTAACATGATGATAAACAGCTGGCTGACTTTTCCATTTGTGGACATGACATGGTTAGATTCAGATTGTAAGTATCATACAGTATATTAAGTTGAGTGTCCACCTTAGAGATAACCACCATATTTATAATGAAACCATCATATTTAAAAATGTGATATTAATCATATCATATAATAAAATAAAAAAAATGTGTTACTACTGTAAACCTATTTTAAATTATTATGGGATCTCATTCAATGCTTTCAGAAACTTTACTTTTTTAAATGATTTTGTTTCTATATTTTTCAAATATATTTCTATATTAACATATTTTAATGACAGCATATTTATTGAGCAAAAATTTATCATTTTATTCATCAAAATAAACAGAAAATAGTTCACACTTTGCTAAAGTGATTGTTTTGAACAAGTATTAACTTAGACATTATTAAAAACATATTATTTTAGGTAAAGTATTTGTATCAATACTGTGCCTTTTGCCCCATGCTGGTGAACCTTTTACTCGACACCCCATACATTTTTAAGATTTTTAAATAAAATAAACCACTTTTATGATTTATTTTCACACAAAATCTGTCACGCCATAAATGTTCAATACAAACATATATATTTTTCTGTATATCATACATTATAGGAGTAGTTAAAAGCAAATTTTTCTTAAGGTGTGCCTTTAGCCCCGTTGTACCCTACCCTTTAATTTTTTTCTTGTTACAATAATGGTTAGGCTTATGCTGGGTACACACGAAAAGATAATCGGGGCAATTTTGGGCCGATTTCTCCCTTCCGACAATCCTAGGTAAAGTCCTGATTATCTTGATGGTTCTACAATGTATTATGATTTCTCAGTCTCCTACAATTTATTATGACCTTAAGAATGTGTAATTAGACTAGTTTAAATGTTTGATTAACAAACACACTACCCTGAAAACTGCTGAACAGTTTATCTCTCCACATCTAGAAGCAGAGTGTTGTATCTAGCCAACGACTAGATTAACATTAATCACAACTAAGCAGAAGGAAATGATAGCCCTGCTGAGGAGAAACAATATTAGAGTGTGGTGTCAGTGGTTTCTTTCATGCTTGTTTATGCTTTATTTTTCCCTAGTTGTTTTTTATTAATAATACTGGACGACAAGATGTACATTCAAAGTGCCAATGCCAATAAGCAAAACAAAGAAAAACAGCTTCTGTCTAATTGACTCAGGGTCTATTCATTAGACCATTTCAATCCCACAACAAATTGCTTGGGGGATTCTTGAAATCCCTGAACAATCTCAAACACTGACTTGAGGAAGAAAAAAAAGTACATGAAACATCACAAGGCACAAATATGGGGTATACAGAATATGTGGCACATAAAGGGAGCCCACTCAAGAGAAAATGTGATGAGTAAAAAACAAAAAGAAAAAAGCAGGGAATTTCAGCAATTCTGCATTTTGGCCAGTACACATTGTCAATTTATAATAATTTACTTACATTATATTCACGAACTCCGTAACTCCCTCCTCTGGCCATCGGAGGGAGCCATCACCGGAATACTAACTAACTCATGCACTACATTTCCCAATAGCCCGTACCTTGGACTGATTTCTCGGCAGATGTTGCCCAGCACCCGGACTATAAAGGCCTGCCACTCACCTCAGTTCACAGCGAAGTCTTGTTTTGCCTAGGTGGACATTTCTGAGCGTTTCATTAGCCTGTTTGACTGCTTGTTGCCAACGTCTGTTGTTCCTGACTATCGATACTTGCTGCCTGCCCATTGATCCTTGCCTGGTTATTCTTCTATGAGAGTTATCTGCCTGTCCTGACCTATTGCCTGATATCTGACCACGCTTCTGCCTGCCACTGTCATTGCCTGTTTATCCCTGCCTGTACGACCTCGCTATTCCAATAAAGCATACAAATGGATCCCAGTCTAAGTGATGAATCATTACATCACTAAAATGAGGCTTTTACAATGCCACCCAAAACTTTACTTCAGTCGCGATGTAACAGACATGTTTTTTTCCGTATTGCATCCTACATCTGAGTGAAATGGATTATGGGAAAAAAATATTGGGAGGTAACATGGTTCTATCAAACAGTTGTTGATTGGATTGAGACAAATGTGAATAAGGGCTCTGCAATATAGACAAAATAATCACATTGTGATTCTTTCAATTGATATTGCGATTTGCATTTTTTTATTTATTTGATTTTGCCAATAGTAATCGTGTACAAGAACACATTTCAGAATTTAAAAAAAAAAAGTTTTAACTGCTTGATAAATAAAGCTGTAAGATAATGTCTTTAGAACACAAGACAAAATTAATAAATATTAACTAATTTCCAATAGCTAATAATAATACAAAAATACATATCTCTCAAGTGTTGATACAGGTAATTTGACAGGTCTTTTAAATACATGGCTTTGTGACACATCCTCTCTCTTGCGTCCAGACCTATATATTATGTTTCATGTACTGCAAAAGTATAATTGGTGGCTGTAGTGCAAGACTACAGGATATGAAAATAGACTTAGAAACTTGAGAGGAAATGAACATGAGATGACTTCTTCAAATATGATGCAATTAACTTCCTCAGAGCGGGCAAAATTTCTGTAAATGAATTCTGTTATGCATTTCAGAGGACTAATCATTTCATTTTTTTCAGCTTCTTGTGTAATCACCCTCATTAGTTTTCACAACAGAGAAGGAGATGTTTAAATTTCTGACATGTAATCTGTTGCTTTGGAGACAATTGAGAGTGAGTTTACATCTCTCACAGGAGCCTGCAGATGTGTTATTATTTGCTATCATGTACAGGAACACTCCATCCACTCCATCGGCTTTATCTATCTACACTACACAAACATTTTATGATTGAATGAACAAATATCCTTTGGGCACAAATCTTGCTGTTAAATGCATTCAAAACATTCATGAAACTCCAGAGAATAGCTCAATTATTTCAGGTTGTTTTCAAAGCAACAGCTGGATTCATTTCCCCAGTCCAATCGGTTTTGATCAAATAAACTGAGACATGGAAAAATGCTTTTGCTGATCAGAGCGGCATTATTTTCAGCTTAAAGAGAGGAGAGATCATTAATACAACAGTGACATTCCACTCAGCTGTCCCATTTTCTACTGTTTACCAGTGTGCTCAGTTCCAGATTAGTAGTTTACGGACCATTTCTAGAATAATTCAATCAGAATCGCTCAAAGTTGGATATATTCCGTCTTTTCTTCATTTTATTTTCCCCATTGTGCTGAACACCCTTTATGAACTAGGCCGTGTTGGTGAAGCAGGGTTGTGAATGATAAATGGCTAAAGGTCTAGTGAGGGGGCGGGACTGTTGTAGCAGCAGAACACAGTGCTTTAAGGAGCTCATTTGTCATCTAGAACCCAGTGTGCTGTGCGAGGTGAAAAGGTCCACAAGTCTCTTAAATGAGCTCTGAACTTTCCCGTTGTCCACGGGCTATACTACGTAGCAATCACCTCCACGTCCTGCCTTCCTAAATTCCCCTTGAGCTTTGTCAGCCGAGAAGGGCAAGATTAAATGGCATATCTAAACCGTGCAGGTAGATGACCTCTCGTGTCCTGCATGCCTATCCTGGCTGTGTTATTCTTCTTTGTTTATAAGAATTGGTCTTAATAAATATATACACTGGGCTATATATACACTCACCTAAAGGATTATTAGGAACACCTGTTTAATTTGTCATTAATGCAATTATCTAATCAACCAATCACATGGCAGTTGCTTCAATGCATTTAGGGGTGTGGTCCTGGTCAATACAATCTCCTGAACTTCCAACTGAATGTCAGAATGGGAAAGAAAGGTGATTTAAGCAATTTTGAGCGTGGCATGGTTGTTGGTGCCAGACGGGCCGGTCTGAGTATTTCACAATCTGCTCAGTTACTGGGATTTTCACGCACAACCATTTCTAGGGTTTACAAAGAATGGTAATGAAAAGGGAAAAACATCCAGTATGCGGCAGTCCTGTGGGCGAAAATGCCTTGTTGATGCTAGAGGTCAGAGGAGAATGGGCCGACTGATTCAAGCTGATAGAAGAGCAACTTTGACTGAAATAACCACTCGTTACAACCGAGGTATGCAGCAAAGCATTTGTGAAGCCACAACACGCACAACCTTGAGGCGGATGGGCTACAACAGCAGAAGACCCCACCGGGTACCACTCATCTCCACTACAAATAGGAAAAAGAGGCTACAATTTGCACAAGCTCACCAAAATTGGACAGTTGAAGACTGGAAAAATGTTGCCTGGTCTGATGAGTCTCGATTTCTGTTGAGACATTCAGATGGTAGAGTCAGAATTTGGCGTAAACAGAATGAGAACATGGATCCATCATGCCTTGTTACCACTGTGCAGACTGGTGGTGGTGTAATGGTGTGGGGTGTTTTCTTGGCACACTTTAGGCCCCTTAGTGTCAATTGGGCATCGTTTAAATGCCATGGGCCTACCTGAGCATTGTTTCTGACCATGTCCATCCCTTTATGACCACCCATCCTCTGATGGCTACTTCCAGCAGGATAATGCACCATGTCACATAGCTCGAATCATTTCAAATTGGTTTCTTGAACATGACAATGAGTTCACTGTACTAAAATGGCCCCCACAGTCACCAGATCTCAACCCAATAGAGCATCTTTGGGATGTGGTGGAACGGGAGCTTCGTGCCCTGGATGTGCATCCCACAAATCTCCATCAACTGCAAGATGCTATCCTATCAATATGGGCCAACATTTCTAAAGAATGCTTTCAGCACCTTGTTGAATCAATGCCATGTAGAATTAGGCATTTCTAAAAGCAAAAGGGGGTCAAACACAGTATTAGTATGGTGTTCCTAATAATCCTTTAGGTGAGTGTATACAACGTTTTCTTATTGCATACATGCATACATTTATGTAAATTAATCTGGATTATTCTAAAATGGAGGGAGTGTCTGGAAGTAATTATTATCATAATACTCACCGTAAAGTCTCCAAATAAGGAGGCTATATAAAATATAATATATAGATACACACCTATCAATTATTGAATTCAAGTGTTTCAATCAGACCATTGCCACAGATGTATAAAATCAAGCACCTAGCCATTCAGTTTGCATTTACAAACATTTGTGAAAAAATGGGTCGTTCTGAAGAGCTCAGTAAATTCAAGCATGGTACTGTGATAGGATGCAAATAAGTCAGTTTGTGAAATTTCATACCTGCAAGATATTCCATGGTCACAGAGATGGGTCACGGAGTACTGAGGCGCCACGCTCTGCTGATTCCATAACTGAAGAGTTCCAAGCTTCCACTGGCATTAATATTAGCACAAAAACTGTGGTGCAGAAGCAAGCTTCACATCACAATGCCAAGGAGTGGTCAAATGGAGGGGTGTAAAGCATACCACCACTGGACAACACATCTCTGTTTTTGCAGTCTGATGGGCAAGTCTGGTTTTGGCAGATGCCAGGAGAACATTACCTTTCTGACTGCATTGTGCCAACCATAAAGTTTGGTGGAGGAGGGATAATGGTATGGGGCTGTTTTTCAGGACTTGGGCTAGTTGCCCTGAAGGGAAATCTCGAGACATTTTGGACAATGCTATGCTTTCAACTTTGTGGGTACAGTATGTATTAATATATGCATTTAGAATGCAATGTCATTACAGTCCTTGTTGGTGTAATAATCAGGTGCCCCTATAATTGTGTCCATATAGTTTGTGTATGTATGTATGTTATGTATGTAATGTATGCATGTACATTTTTAGTGCTGTCAATCAATTAAAAATAATAATAATTAATCGCACATTTTTTGGAATTTTATATTGTAATAATTTCACATTTCTACAAATAATGTAGAAACAACTTAAAGACAGCATATTTTAAATATTTGTTGTAATGGCATCTTTTTTTTCTTCTTTTTATTTGTATTTTTATTTTTAAAAATGAAGGCCAGTATCACTGATACTAATACTGCTTCTCATGGCTCTATGAAATTGATTTTATGGATTAAATTTTTTTTAATGATAGACATTCAGCATTACAGTATAATTGAAAGATAGCAGTTTCAACTTTTATTAGGCTTTTAATTTAAGTGAACTTAAAACAATCTTTGCATAAAACCATTATAATAAATGTCACCTCTGCCCTATAATCAATATACAGAAATTGAATAAAGTTATTAAACACTACAGTATTAACTGTATAAACTGTATAAATTATACATTAAATATAGATTAATGCTTATTAAAGCTACAATTTCCTTGATTAACATTAATGACAGACATCACAACAACAGTTTAATTAGGTTGTTGTGACATTAGGATCTGCTGCTGCCGAACATGACGTGCACCTGACGCATTTGAACTCTTTACATTCATTTAAGACGTTATTTAACCAATTTAAGACTGCTCTTATGAGAATACTCGACAAAACTGGCATTTTGGCATAATTGTTGTGTAGTGTTGTTTGTTAAAATGCGAAAGAGAACTTGATTCTGGTGTGCTCCGTGCGCACAATACTGGCGTGCTTTTTTATGTGTGAGTGTATGTGTATGTCACATAGACAGGGCATTCACAGACAGCGCATTCTCTTTTGCCTTGTCATGCTTGAATGGTTTAAAAGCATTTGCATGAATAAGAGCATGATCATATAATGTAACGCTAGCCAACGAATGACAGAAAAAGTGAAAAGCTGCGTTAATTCCGTTAAATATTTTTAATGCATTAAAATGAAAAAAATTATCACATACACACACGCTGATTTGGACAGCACTTATGCTGTGTTCCAGGCAGGTTTTTGAGCCCGTAAGTTACAACTTCAAACCACAACTCACGACTTTGTAGCATTCCAGGCAAAATCACGCCAAACTACCTGAGCGCAAGGAATCGTGTAGTAGCTAGATTTAAACAAAGCATGGCCTTTATATGACCAAAGGTGCTTACTTGCTTATTTGAGGGAAACAGAGGGGAAAAAACAGCGCATACGGCAAGAGAAGCTGTTATACCTTTTATTTAACGTTAATTGTATATTTGTTTCATAAACACTGCATCCGTACGGGGCTGTCATTGTTGTTTCGCGAGCTGTGAGACGTCAGATCTCGTAAATGGGAGTACATCGATCTAGTATGAGTTCACGGGTGGGAAGTCACGGGTTTGACTGCCGTTCCAGTGCACTTTCACGGGTAGAAGGTTGGAAAAACACGGGTTAGGGGTTGCCTGGAATGCGGCATTATATACATACATGCATGCACTCACCGGCCACTTTATTAAATACACCTGTTCAACTGCTTGTTAATGCAAATATCTAATCAGCCAATCGCATGGCATAAACTAAATGCATTTAGGCATGTAGACGAACTGCTGAAGTTCAAACTGAGCAACAGAATGAAGAAGAAATGTGACTTTGAATGTGACATGGTTGTTGGTGCCAGATGGGTTGGTCTGAGTATTTCAGAAACTGCTGATCTACTGGGATTTTCATGCACAACTCTCTCTAAGGTTTACAGAGAATGGTCTGAAAAAGAGAAAATATCCAGTGAGCAGCAGTTCTATGTCTTGTTGATGCCAGAGGTCAGAGGAGAATGTCCAGACTGGCTAACGCTAATAGAAAGGCAACATTTAAAGGGGAACTGTTATGCAAAATAGATGTGTGTCCTCAGTGTGTGTAAACAACCAGCCTATAATGGTAAAATGCACCCAATACTTTTTTATAATCCCCATAAATCATTAAGAATTTCTACAAACGTGCTGTTTCAGATTTCCCCCTACCCCTACATAAGAGTATGTTACGACTGGTGACGATCTGCCCTATTAGCATAGACAGCCCTGAGTTAGTCCACCATTTCTGTTTACTTACTAGAGATTTACAATGTCTGCGGCAAAAAAACATTACAAATGTTCTGTTGTTCGATGTAGCAATGAACAAGATAGAATAAGAGTCTCCATTGCAACTCTGGTTCAAATATATAAGGCTGAATACAGCTTACTGACAGTTTCTGACATTTTCAGTGCATGAGAGAACACCGGAGCGTGAGCTCTTGAAGCTCCATCCTCTTCTTGAAAGGGGGCTGGTAGCACCAGCTCATTTGTATTTAAAGGGGCGTGTTTTTCCTTACCCCCCAAAAGTGGCAATTTTAACATGCCATAAAAATAATCTGTAAAAAGGGGCATAATTGGTCCCCTTTAACTCAAATGACTACTTGTTACAGCCAAGGTCTGCAGAAGAGCATCCTGGAACGCACAGCATTTCGAACCTTGAATCAGATGGGCTACAGCAGCAGAAGACCACACTGTGTGCCACTCCTGTCCACTCAGAACAGGAAACTGAGGCTATGTTCGCACTGGCTTACCAAAATTGGACAATAGAAGATTGGAAAAATGTTGCCTGGCAGGTGGCAGGGCCAGAATTTGACCTAAACAACATGAAAGCATGGATCCATCCTGCCTTGTATCAAAGATTCATGGTGCTGGTGGTGTAATGGTGAGGGGGATATTTTCTTGCTACATTTTGGGCCCTTTAGTACCAATTGAGCACCGTTTAAAAGCCACAGCCTACCTGAGTTCTGTTGCTGAACATGTCCATCCCTTTATGACTGCAGTGTACCCATATTATGATGGTTATTTCTAACAGGATAACGTGCCATGTCACAAAGCTCAAATCATCTCAAACTGGCTTCCTGAACATGACAATGAGTTCACTATACTCAAATGGCCTCCACAGTCACCAGATCATAATCCAATAGAGCACCCATAATTTCCATCATTAGAGATAAGTTAGGGTTAGGTTTAGGTTTAGGGGTAGGGGTAGGGATAGGGTTAGGCCTATGTTTTTGGACTGGAATGTTGTTCCAGTATCAACACAATTTTTTTGCATCATGTTGACGGCTGTGTATGTGTACCAGGGAAAGCAATGCCACCAGGATGCACTGTGGGAAGATGACTGCTGGTGGAGGGAGTGTGATGCTCTGGGCATTGTTCTGCTGGGAAACACTGGGTCCGGTCATTCATGTGGACATGAATTTGACACTTGACACCTACCTAAATGGTGCAAATATACCCCTTCAATACAGTGGTATTAGATGATGGCAGTAGCCTATTTCCACAGGATATTGCACCCTGCCACCAGTGTTGACAGATTGGGTCGACAATTTGACAAATATGACTAAAATGTTAAACTGTCAAAACACAATTAAGAAATTAATCGATGGCTTTAACCCTCGGAAAAACACATGCATCATTTTTAATGTCAACAGTAAGAATAAGCCAATTTAAGTACAAAAAGTGCCCAATATAAATGATCAGAATAAGCAACTTAATAATTAGCAGGCATTTCACACATGTTAATGCACACACCACAGCCAAAATGTGTCATTCTGTACGATAATACAGCAAAAAAATAACATCAACAACGTGCTTACATTTGTATTGTGCATTTAGTATAGTACATATTGTAAAACATAACGCACTTAGCACAGTCAAAACTGAATAATCGTTGATTCAAACCTCTTTCAGCAGCTGTCGTGGACGAGTAGAGTGCAGTCTAGGCAGTTTAAAAGTTGCAGATGTCCTGATCAGGCCAGTGTGCACATGACGATGAACAAGAGTTATATTCAAATTATATACTTATATTCGATTTCAATTAAGTAATTCAACTGTGCAACTGTCCCACCAAAGGACAACACAACTTAATACTTTTATAGTGGTTCCAAAAAAGTTAATTATTTGAACAATTCTGAGTCAGTGGAATTGCCTGATTTAAAAGCAGGATATGGTGTCACATCTGTGGACACGGTTTTCAGTGACAAAATGTATCAAGTTCCTACGCTTTTAGAAATATATGGATGAAAAAAAAGATTGCCATTTACTAAAATAGACACTTATGCCTTTATTTATTTGTATGCTTTTCTTTTTAATTTATAAAAGTTGTAATTTATTGAACCACGCTTAAGACAGTCACACCATAGGATGATCATTTTAAGCATTTACTGCATTTTAAATGATGACAAATACTAATTATATAAATTTTTATCTGTGACAGTGAAAATGCCATGTCAACAACCCAAATTCACAATGAACCCTAATGAACCCATTCTGCGTTAGTTCAGGTGGGCCACGATATCAAGCTCCGCTATCAGCTGATTGGAAAAATTCCAACCCCGCCCATATCAGCTGATCCAATTCCTATGCACTTAATTGGCAACTCTCAAACAGGGCACCTTACTTAAGCATAGATTATGTTCCGTCTGCCTGCTTGGGTGCTTCCACTGCACACTGCTTTGCTACCCACCGCCACACCAGCTCCTCCTTAAACTGTGTTTAACTTAATCAATGTCATTCTGTTGTCATTGATGCATGCTCTGTTCTCAATAGGGGGATTTACGCTGCCCTCCCAGGTTAAAAAAAATGGGAGGTTGTCCCCAGAAGCTGCTGCTTTTCCCTGTCTTGGCTTTTCATGGAGCTCATGCATTTAGAAGAGAGCCATATGCGCCAAATGTAAATTTAGCAAAATATGCCAATAAAAATGGTGTTTATGGTGTTTTTGACTTAAGTGGACCTGACTGAAATATTTTTTTAAAACAGAGGTTTATCATATAGTAATTCTCTTAAATTCCTTTTTCCTGCTTCCTACTGTTCGGATACTCTTGCTTACTGCTCCGCGCTTTGCTCTATCGCTTCTATATTTTAGCATCACATATTGCCGCAGTAGCATGCTCTACCCCAGACACAAGGATTGCAAACACTAGTTTCCTACCACCAAATATACATCTTGAAAACAGATTTGAAGTATTAATGAATGTGGGTGAGGAATCCCCAAACGTGATGAATGTGACCGAACATAGATCGAATCAGCCCGTAGCTAACACTGATGCTAACAGGCGCTCAAGGTCAAGCAGACAGCGGCCCTCAGCTCAGAGCGCAGCCGAGCCCAGGACTCTGATAGTGGGTGACTCCACAGTCAGAAACATTAGCAGCAGGGATACATCTACATGCTGCCTTCCACAAGCAACAGTTTCCGATGTAAACAGGGAACTTAAGAACATTCTGATGAAACATAAGACTGCAAATCGACTTTGTGGGGAAGAACGATATTCAGAGAGAGCAGTCAGAACTCCTTAAGAGGGATTTCAATGAACTTTTTGAAACACTTTGAACACTGAAAGTTCAGCCGTTCATCAGTGGACCACTTCCAGCAAGAGGAACAAATAGGTTCTCACGGCTACTTGGGCTTAATACATGGCTGCAAAAAACCTGCAACATGAACTTTATCGACAACTTTAATCTCTTCTGGAGTCAGAGACAACTGTTTACATCAAATGGCCTCCACCCAAACAAACTCGGTGCAAGAGTGATAAAGGACAATATTTATTTTTCACTTCATCATCCTTCAGCTGTGTGTGCTAACCCACTCAACCTGGATGGCACACACACACCAGTAAAGAGTATGGACGATCACAGGACTTAATTTCAGCATCTGAATGGACATGTGGTTGATACACCCCACAAGGACAATGATAACACCACGCAGCCACAACAACCACTTCTCATGGACTACGTCATATTCTCGCGCATGCGTCGTGGTGCTTCCTGAGTTCACGGCAGAGGCCGACAAGGAAGACAAGAACTTGTAGAATAAAGTCGTTATTTTGATTTTTTTTTTCGCACAAAAACTATTGTCGTTGCGTCGTAAAATTATTGTAGAGCCACTGTAGTGAGATGGACTTTGTAACAACGTTTTTAGTGCCTTTTATGGGTCTTGTGAGTGTAAATGTACTGAATGTCAATGGAGGCCTTTCTCAGCCATCAGCTTTCAACAAAAATATCTTCATTTGTGTTCCGAAGATGAACGAATGTCTTACGGGTGTCGAACGACATGAGGGTGAGTAATTAATGACATAATTTTCATTTTTGGGTGAACTAACCCTTTAAATACAAATAATTTCTAGTCAACGACTTAATAACCACAAACAACCTAGATTTTTTGCTTCTAAATGAAACGTGGCTAGAAGACAGCTGCAGTGCAACAGTCCTCAATGAAACAGCCCCTCCTAACTTTACTTTTATGAGTGTCTGCAGGGCAGTCAGGAGGGGTGGGGGTGTCGCTGCTCTATTTAAAGATGTCTATCAATGTAAGCAAGTATCATTTGGTGACTTTTTGTCTCTAGAATATCTGGGCATTGTGCTAAAAGGTGCTCCACGCATCCTGCTTATCATTATTTATAGGCCTCCAAAATATTCTCCGGCCTTTATTGAGGACTTTACAGAGCTGTTATCAGCAATCTCATCTGCGTATGACTGTTTTGCTATTGCTGGGGATTTTAACATTCACATTGTAATGCTGAATCCAGTACAACAAAATGTCTCATGACTGTTCTTAACACTTTTGATTTGACACAACATGTACACGGACCCACACATGACCGTGGACACACTCTAGATTTACTTATCAGTAAGGGTCTAAACATTTCATCGATAGTTATTAAGGATGTGGCACTGTCTGATCATTTCTGTATTTTCTTTGATATATCAATATCTCCTGCCATTGAAACTATATCTGTCTCTGTCAAAAAGAGACTAGTGTGCTGTTTATGAAGGCTATATCTCTAACACCAAGCATATCTGCAGACTCTGTTGATTTTCTCCTTGACTCTTTTAACTCAAAAGTTAAGAGTGTAATTGATGATATTGCTCCTGTGAAAGTCAGAAAAAAGAGTGGCAAACAAAAAGCACCTTGGAGAAACTCACCAGCAGTGCAATTAATGAAAGACAATGCAGGAAATCTGAATGCATGTGGCGAAAGACAAAACTTGTAGTCCATTATAACATCTATAAAGGCAGTCTTCGTGCTTTCAATGTGGAACTAGGCAAAGCTAGACAGACCTTTTTTTCAAATATATAAACAGAAACATAAACAACACGCGCACTCTTTTTGCTACTGTCGAGAGACTAACAAACCCCCCGAGTCACATTCCCAATGAAATGCTCTCAGACAGCAAATGCAGTGAGTTTGCTTCCTTCTTTTCCGAGAAAATCAATAATATCAGAAAGGCGATCAGCACATCCTTGAGTTGCTCTGGGGTGAGTCATATCAGACCACAACCTCAGAAAGTTACTATGACTGATTTCGAATCAATTGATGGTAAAATTTTAGAAGAAACAGTACAGCACGTTAAAACATTAACCTGCGCCTTGGACACACTCCCCACTTCTTTTTTCAAAAGTGTGTTTAACTGTTTAGAAGCAGTTCTACCAGAAAGACTCTGTAACAACAATAAACATTTATTTAGGAGCTCAGCAAGCAATCAAGTTCTTAGGCGTAGACCCTGTTCGTAATTCGCATTCCGAGGGTACGGAATCTGCGTATCCTGCCTGAAGACGAAGGCAGGGGTGCAGCCCACCCCCAAAGATAGGTGGACGGAGGATCCACCGGGTACGGGGCCCACCCCCAAAGAATGGTTTATGAAGTATACTCACGGGTCCCGAATCCTGAAGTTAGAGAAAAAAGAGAGAAAAAAGAAAAAAAACGTATTTTAGGTTAAGATGCGAAACCACTGGCCATCGTAGTTCCTGATGCTAGATTCACAGCTACCATGACATACGGACATATGGGCCACAGCCATCTTTTGATGGGACACATGGGCCACAGGCCATCTTTTGATAGGACACATGGTCTACAGCCCAACTTTTGATAGGACACATGGGCCACAGACCATCTTTTGATAGGACACATGGGCCACAGGCCATCTTTTGGTAGGACGCATGGACCACAGGCCATCTTTTGGTATAGTAGAAAGACCACGCTATCATAACGTACCGAGCCGAATTGGCAGAAACACCACCACCAGTAGTTGCATAGGGATTTATCTGAACCATTACTGGAGAGCTTGCTGAGCTTCGAGGATGATTTTTGAATCAGGTCTTATATAAGACTCGAATGCAGAAGAACACCATCTCCCCAGTAGCTTGAATGTTGGCCTAGAAATTCCACGGTTGTAGCTATGGTCCGTTACGAAGAGAAGGAGGTAGACTGCAGCTTTTAAGGTCAGTATAAAAGTGGGTCTGAAACATAGACCGTAAAAAAATATGGACGACGCGACTTCATTGACTTCCGCTGACCAAAGTTGAAGCTTTCATAGGCCCGCTCACGGCGCTGACATCTTGGGACCGAGTCTGCGCAGTAGCGATCTCGGGACCGGAGTTGCGCAGTAGAGAACAGGAAGTAGAGGCGCCATTATCAAAAGCCCGCCCACACTCTCGCAGATGCAGAACAATTCATTATGTTGGTGTGAAATAAACAGTTATGGAAGTGTAGAAATTAAAGCTAAAGCTCCAATCTCCTCCCAAAAATCCAGAAAAAAGTCTGTTAGTGCCTCAGTGACAAGTTCACTCAGAGAAGCCGTCAATCTCAGCTGTCAATCATGACGTCACACCCCCCGTTTTTATAGCATCAAATAACTCACTAAAACTAAACTTATTTAAAAAACGAACACTTGAAATGAAATTATTGTAATAAAAACTGCCTAAAATGACAGAAACCATCTTTAGGAAACAATTATTTGAAGTGTAATTAAATTGTTTAGTGTGTCTCGCACCCATTCAAATACATGGAGAGGCGGGGTTTAGGAGCTATACTGGGACCGGCCACCGGGGGGCGATCGAGGCGCGAAAGCTTCAATTTCTGACTGGAGCACTACAGGCTTGGTCTGAAACCAGGCCTTAGAGAGAGGTGCTCCATTAGATAAAATAAATAGGGGGAGTGGTCGGAATGAATGGGTTGAATGGGTTGATGTAAAACTCTGGACAAGTCCTTGTGCGTCTGATTAACGTACGTTAATACACAGCCTGACATTAATACACTGAGATCCCACAGTGTGACATCAGGATCACAGTCTGAAAAGCAACAAATCACAATGACTAAAAGCGCACTGTGTGTGCCAGCTTTAGTGAAGAGAAAAATCTCACTGCGAGAGAGCTCGTCGTTTGAGGTGCAGCCAGGAATCAATATGCATGTGCAGACTGTGTCAAGCAGTCAACACTATATTTACTCCCCTGTATATTGTGTTGGTCTCGATAGAATTAAAAAAGTTGCAAGAAGTTGCAAAAGTATCAAGAAAGATATTTCTTGATAGGGGAGACCTTGGTAGAGGATGCCAACTCCACACATTGAGCTATGTTCGTAGCAACACCAATCTGAAAGAATGGCCCATGTACAGGTGAGTTGGAGAACACATTTCTTTCCATCTGCTTTTAGGAGGATTCTAAACCCCTGGGTGTAGCTCCCGCTCACAGCTTGATAGAACACCATCTAACCGTCAAACCTGCTGAGAGAACCCCCAAAAGAAAATAAACCAGAACAGCATGACAATTACGTAACACAGCTACCGAACCTATGAAAGATCAATGCGAGATTCATCATTTGATAACCTAAGCCAGGATAATACTGTGTGATTTTGGCCACGTTTGGCAGTATGAGACAAATATCGCAATCCTAAAAATTCCTTTGATCCTGGAATAAAATCTGATGTCTTTAATAGTTAGCTTGACATGCTCACCAACACCATGGTGAAAGTTTGGTCTGAATAATTTCACTAAGGTGAATGGGTTGATGTAAAACTCCGGACAAGTCCTTGTGCGTCTGATTAACGTACGTTAATACACAGCCTGACATTAATACACTGAGATCCCACAGTGTGACAGGATCACAGTCTGAAAAGCAACAAATCACAATGACTAAAAGCGCACTGTGTGTGCCAGCTTTAGTGAAGAGAAAAATCTCACTGCGAGAGAGCTCGTCGTTTGCGGTGCAGCCAGGAATCAATATGCATGTGCAGACTGTGTCAAGCAGTCAACACTATATTTACTCCCCTGTATATTGTGTTGGTCTCGATAGAATTAAAAAAGTTGCCGTTTACAATGCGAGTGTAGCCGATCACGGACATGTCTTTTCTGTAGCTCAGACAGTAGAGCATGGCACCAGCAACGCCAAGCCACGGGCTCGATTCCCCAGGGAAAGCAAGACCCGAAAAACTGCCAGATGTGCACCCTGAAAGCAACTCAAATCGCCCCGGACAAAAGTGTCCGCCAAATGCATAAATGTAAATGGAAATGTCTGTTGAGCGCTTGAATGCAATGCCTAATTGGAGGAGTTAACATAACACAGAATACACGCAATCAGGATTGAATGGTACAGCGATTGTTCACTGGCTAATTCTGCCTTCTAGTGCATACGTTTGACCAACGAAGAGTAGAACATGCAATAGATTCATGATTCGGTGTAGTCAGATTGACCACAGCAGTTTCCACTGGTGTAGGAGTTTATCTGAACTGAAGCATTTGACAGTTTCATTCATTTATAAATGGAGCGCACTCTGCTCGCTTACTGTATTCATAAAAGATTTGAATAATTGTATTCCCGTGCTGCGATTTAGATGCTGTACGGATGCAATCTTTATGTAAAATGGTTCGAATTGAGTACGGAATTAAATTAGTGCTGCTATCGAATATCAAGTCAAACCTTGTTTTGTATGCACACCTTACCCGACATATGGTGCTGAGAGTAGAAGCGAGATACACATTTGTTTTATTCATAATTGTAGCCATGGCATCCTAGCACGGAAGGACCGAGTGAGACGTAACACTAACTTCTAAAGTTCCTAAAAATAGAAAGAGGTATCCAGATATCAGTAGCTGAATAAAACACAAATAGAGTCAAATTAACTGGAGTAAAGCGAAGACAAAAGCACACAATTACTATATATATGACGTGTTTGTTTTAATTAACTACTTTTATTCATATGTAGCGCATCTTTATAATGCGATAAGCAAAGTACCTTTATATGAGCACAAAACGCTACAGTTCTTCCTCGTAGGGAAGGAAGCCATGTCGAATCACGAAAGGAAGCCATTCCAACACTGCGTGCCCCGTATGTTTGAGCAAAATATGTACTGGATGACAGGCCAAAACACTTCTAAGCTTGAAACTATGTTGTCAGTTTAATTGCATGTTGTATGTGATGAACTCACAGCCCTTTGACGATGAATCTAACACCATTGATTCAGACGGATCAGAGCACTGATGTCGGTGCTGTACTTAAATATGCTAATTTGCTCAGCATAGTTTTTAAATCCAATTTTAGCGATCTGATAACACTGAACCCATTCACGATTTCAGCTTAACTTCAGTTCATCATGAAGCCCCGATTAATGGGTGCATGTTGCTTTAAAACCCATGTTGGTTTCCTTGCATTCGTGGGGAGAATGATAAAGGCTAATATGCTGTGCCATCTGTTTTGTTTCAGCTTTTCTAAACAAAATACTATCAATGACGGTAACCAGTGTCATGCGAATCATTTACGAGCACTATGGATAGTTACGACACAAGCTAGCCACAACGAGCGATCACGTTGCACAAGCGAACCGACAGACACCTGTGCGTGTCTCATACGATGTGTCTGCTCTATACGGACATGCTTGCGACAAAATTGAGAAAGAGTAAAATACTACACCCAATCGGCATCGGAATGCATAACCATATACATATCACTGTGATGAATGCTGATGTAGTGATGACGCCAGAATAGTGATGAAAATCACAGCCGTGTCTTTGATAGCATGCCCAGATAGTCGATTGTTCTGAATCTGAACGTGAGATTTTGCTCTTGTTAGTGAAGGCACTCACGTCTGTTGCCGCGGCAGCCCAGTGAACAGAATGATAGGCTGACATGGACTTAGAACGCCACTGTATGTACATTATTAACTTTATAATAGGACCAGCGATCGACTGCTATGGAACGTCCGGATCGTCAACTGCTGAAGCGACAGCATCTGCGAACTCAGACATGAGTAAGTACTACCTTTTTATGCTACAGTAAAGGATATGATTGGATAGATGAGAAGGTAATTAGTGACGTAACAATTGAGTCTTCCTGGCAGAACTTGCGCTAGCTTCATATCTCCTAGAAGTGGTAAACACCTCACTTCTTTCTGGGACTTTTCCAAACTCCCTTAAAACCGCAGTAGTTAAGCCTCTTCTGAAAAAGAGAAACCTGGATAACACCATATTAAGCAACTACAGACCAATCTCAAATCTTCCCTTCATAGGCAAGATCATTGAAAAAGTTGTTTTCATCAGCTGAACAAATTCTTGAGCTCAAACGGATACTTTGACAATTTTCAATCTGGTTACTGACCGCATCACAGCACAGAGACAGCGCTCATAAAGATAATAAATGATATTCTCCTCAATACAGATTCAGGCAAAACATCAATTCTGGTACTATTCGACCTCAGTGCTGCATTCGACACTGTTGACCACAAAATACTTCTTGACAGGCTAGAAAATTGGGTTAGGCTTTCTGGAATGGTCCTCAAATGGTTCAGGTTATACTTAGAAGGGAGAGGTTATTATGTGAGTATAGGTGATCACTACATTTGATCACCACTCACATCACTACATTTGGAAACAAAGATGAAATTCTCAAGGTGAATGCATATCTTGAGGCTAAAGGTCTAATAACAAAAAATCAAATCAGGAATCTTGGTGTGATTTTGGAGTCAGACCTGAGTTTCAGTAGTCATGTCAAAGCAATAACTAAATCAGCCTACTATCATCTCAAAAAAATTGCAAGAATTAGATGCTTTGTTTCCAGGCAAGACTTAGGTCGTTCATGCTTTTATCACCAGTAGGGTGGACTATTGTAATGGTCTTCTCACTGGCCTTCCCAAAAAGACCATTAGACAGCTGCAGCTCATAGAGAATGCTGCTGCCAGGATTCTGAGCAGAACCAGAAAATATGACCAAATCACACCAGTCCTCAGGTCTTTACACTGGCTTCCAGTTACATTTAGGATCGATTTTAAAGTACTATTACTTGTATATACACTCACCTAAAGGATTATTAGGAACACCATACTAATGTTTGACCCCCTTTCGCCTTCAGAACTGCCTTAATTCTATGTGGCATTGATTCAACAAGGTGCTGAAAGCATTCTTTAGAAATGTTGGCCCATATAGATAGGATAGCATCTTGCAGTTAATGGAGATTTGTGGGATGCACATCCAGGGCACGAAGCTCCCGTTCCACCACATCCCAAAGATGCTCTATTGGGTTGAGATCATTTTAGTACAATGAACTCATTGTCATGTTCAAGAAACCAATTTGAAATGATTCGAGCTATGTGACATGGTGCATTATCCTGCTGGAAGTAGCCATCAGAGGATGGGTACATGGTGGTCATAAAGGGATGGACATGGTCAGAAACAATGTTCAGGTAGGCCATGGCATTTAAAGATGCCCAATTGGCACTAAGGGGCCTAAAGTGTGCCAAGAAAACATCCCCCACACCATTACACCACCACCACCAGCCTGCACAGTGGTAACAAGGCATGATGGATCCATGTTCTCATTCTGTTTACGCCTAATTCTGACTCTACCATCTGAATGTCTTCAACTGTCTCAACAGTCTTCTGCTGTTGTAGCCCATCCGCCTCAAGGTTGTGCGTGTTGTGGCTTCACAAATTTTTTGCTGAATACCTCGGTTGTAACGAGTGGTTATTTCAGTCAAAGTTGCTCTTCTATCAGCTTGAATCAGTTGGTCCATTCTCCTCTGACCTCTAGAATCAACAAGGCATTTTCGCCCACAGGACTGCCGCATACTGGATGTTTTTCCCTTTTCACACCATTCTTTGTAAACCCTATAAATGGTTGTGCGTGAAAATCCCAGTAACTGAGCAGATTGTGAAATACTCAGACCGGCCCATCTGGCACCAACAACCATGCCACGCTTAAAATTGCTTAAATCACCTTTCTTTCCCATTCTGACATTCAGTTTGGAGTTCAGGAGATTGCCTTGACCAGGACCACACCCCTAAATGCATTGAAGCAACTGCCATGTGATTGGGTGATTAGATAATTGCATTAAAGGGAAATTGAACAGGTGTTCCTAATAATCCTTTAGGTGAGTGTAAATCACTCAATGACCTAGGACCTAAATACATTGCAGATATGCTGATTAAGTACAAACCCAACAGATCACTATGATCATGATCAAGTCAATTAGAAATACCAAGAGTTCACTCAAAGCAAGGAGAGTTTGCTTTTAGCTATTATGCCAGCCGTAGCTGGAACCAGCTTCCTGAACAGATCAGATGTGCTCCAACAGTAGCCACTTTCAAATCCAGACTCAAAACACATCTGTTTAGCTGTGCATTTACTGAATGAGCACTGTGCTACTGTACGTCCGACTGACTGCACCTTATCTTATGCATTTACTGAATGAGCTCTGTGCTTTGTCTGAACTGCTTGCACTTTAATTATGTTTCAATTTAACCCTGTTTTATTTTTAGTGTTAATTATACTTTTTATTTTTGTAGCACTTTGAATTGCCACTGTGTATGAAATGTGCTATACAAATAAACTTGCCTTGCCTTGCCTTAACATGAACTGATCTACATATATCCATGTCTGCTGTAAAAACTATAAAAAAATGTACACTTCCGTTGTGTCTGGCATTATGTTTGCAGGACACACTGATGTTCTGGTAGAAAGGGTCATCCGTGCTTCTCTTAGCTTCAGCGGTGGAACGAACACAGCCAGCTCGATCTCAGTACAAACACAACTAATTTTAATCCTGACAAGAGTCTTGGTTTTTATTCTGGTATACTTTCACTCACTCACTCCCTCCCTAACCTTATCATTTAAAATTGATGCCAACTCCCCAATGGCCTTTCTTATGGAAGCAAAGAGACTTTGAAGTTTGGAGGACTCCTCTGAAAAGCCCTCAGGCATCTCCTTCATAAGGCTACTGCTACCATACACCCCCCGCCTCTTCCCCACCATATCTCGCTCTTTCTCTTGGCCACTCTGGATCTTAGGAATCCACTTCTACTGCAGCACAATGAATAGCAAACAAAATGTGAGAAAGGGCATGTCAACAAATTCAGACAACGGAAAATTGTGTGTGTGTGTGTGGGGGGGGGGGGGGGGGGTATACAAATACATATACATATTCGTTTTCAATATGTATACTCTTAAATATTTACAAGCATATGCTTTTGTATAAAACAATGTAAAAACACATTATAAATATTTTAGTGGCTGTGGCACGTACTGTTTGTTTGTACTTGAAATGGTATAATTCCTACACTGTATAAGAATTAAAGGTTTAAACAAAACAAAGATTATTGTAGTATGTTTTACAAGAAAATTCTATTTCAGTCTTTCTACTTCAAAATGTCATGTTTAATTAAATGTTACATGCCATTTCTTCTGTGAAATTTACTAGCAGTTTCTGAGTGAAAATTTTCAAAGTAAATCTTACACCATTTTTTTAAATTAACTTTACTGTTTACCATATGTGTTTAGTGAAATGCATATAGACAGGAGCAGAATCATAGCCTAGAAATCTAGACGCACCCTAGCGGCAGAAAATGTATTTTGCCGCGAGTGTAGTCTGACAACTCTCGGTAGACCTGAGAGCTGGAACTCACCAAACTCTGGTCAGGCCAATCACATTGTGTATAGAGTTGGTGGGCGGGCTTAACATAATGACAGCACGTCACGGCAGAGTTGCGGAAGTTCTGCGTGCTACTCGTAAACAAAGAAGCTGACGAACAGCGGCCTTTTGAATCGACTTTGGCTGCAACTCTGGAAGACTTGGAAGCTTTTCTTTGAGAAAAGAATGTCACTGAAGTCATTCTTAAGAAAAGAAGATATGTTCGAAGTTTTGCCTACCGGATACAGCGAAAGTCTATCAAATAATGTTAGCTCGGGTTCACCTTCTTCTTTGCTCTGGTTGGTTGTGGTGCTCATGGCGCTATCCAATTGCGTGCAGAGGTAATTTGAAAGACAACTGTTTATCCCGCCCCTCGGATTGAGCCCTGTCAATGGTGAGTTTCCAGACATCTTGATGTGGGTCTGGCTTGTCAGGCTAGCAGAATCATACTATTTTGTACAATTTATTTAATGTTTATTTTGAATTTGTCTTTAAATTAGATTTGTTTTTATTAGTTTGCATTCAAATGTCTTCTCATCTTCTTTTGTGTTCCACAGGTGATAGAAAATCATGCGGGTTTGGAACGACATGAGGGTGAGTAAATTATGACAGAATTTTAAGCATTAGATTTTTCTCAGGACAGTTGTAACTCAGGATAATTGTAATTACTACAGTATAACCGCATTTTCACCTTTAATCTATATATAATTAAACCAATTATATTAGTTGTCCTAATCAAAAACAAAACCTGAAAACAATCTTCCGCCAGGTTTTCTCTTCTCGCGCTTGGGGAGAGTTTGCTAGCAGCTCTCTGCTTTATTGGTTGTCCTTATAGAATAAACAAGCAATGTTTCTTTGCTTGTCCTTGACCCTTCAGAGCACCAGGCAGGTAATGGTTCTTGATAAGTTGGAAATGGCTGCCGGAGATTAAAGTGAGTAGTTTGTAGTTGCTTTATTGGGGTGTTCCCACCCTGCTGAATTGAAGTCAGCTCGGTGGGATGGGATATCCGTCTCATTACTTGGGTCTATGGCCTTGCAGGAATGGAGGCAGAGGGCAACACAAACATGTTTAAGAGCTGACCTGCTTTTGAAGGAGTCTGAGATGGAGAATATGGAAGAAAGCGTGTTGTAACTCCCTCTTCTTGTTTCCATTAGCACTTGTTCTTAGTTCAGTCCCTTTTCCCACTCATACGCTATATTAAAATTAAAATTGCAATGTCTTTAGGTTTTTATGAATTATGCTGGTGAACAGCATCAATTAATAAAACCGTCTTTGAGGAAAGATTATGAAGAGCCAATTATTAATATCAATTATGTCAGACCAAAATATTTTATTCTTGACAAGCTATTTCATGATATTGTAGATGCCTATCTAGTTTAAAGCATCTGGTACAGAATGTCCCAAAAAACTGATAAATGTATACTCATAAATTGAAGATAAAAAGATAGTAACTTCTCAAGAAGCATCTAAGAAATTACTACAGAAAATCTGATATCTGATGGTGAGTGCTCTTCAAAGGCTTTTATGCTGGCATATGAATGCAGCCAGTGAGATTCAGCATGTCTCAGGCAGTTGAGGTTTTGATTTTTAATAAACCTTATTAAGTCTATTTTGAAAACCCATGGGTGATTTCATAATCAGCTTCTCAAATATCACACATTTCCTGAGATCACTGTTGCCAAGATCTCAGTCAGATCCATGACTAATTGTTTTTCACCAGGCTAAAATCCTGAGGGACGATGTTGCCCATACAGAATTTCACAGATAATGCCAAGGATAAACTAAAACTGCTTTGAATTTGACTCCCATTGGACCGAAGCGTTGCAGCATTGTTCATAATAATGATAGAATCCATTCTGTCATGCAACCACAAAAACTCTTTTCTACAAAACATTATCACTTGTTCCTCTTGCTATGCTACATTGCCTGGGGTGTGTGGATCAAACTGAAGCGTTATGATATAGAACTCTGAAGCACTGCAGCTACAAGTTGTCTGTTGTCTTGTTTGTCAGATGTTTGGTAATGTACTGTTTCTGAAAGTCCAGATGAGGAGGTGTAAATTTTTTGCTGTAACAGTTTGAGGCCGATTGGATTTTCACCCTGCGGACATTGGCCCCCTGTGTCTTGGATAATGAATTCCTATTGATTTTCGTATTCTGTGATATACAGACATCTACTTTATAAGATGTAATTGTCCTTCTTTGGTGCAGACTTTAACTAAATCACCACAGACACACTTTGAGTTTCCTCCAACTTCAATTTATTTTTGCACCCCATTTACCATACTGTAAAAAAGAGTGGGGGGTGATGGTGGAATGCACACTGAGTTTTTTACACTGTCAAAGACTTGGATTCCTGTGCTAAACATGGACAAAGTTTCAAAAATTAAGTTGGACGTTTGATGGAGTATTTCTGTGCCAAAAATACTTCTTCCGGTTTCTCACAAGTTTTGGAAAGTTTTTTTCGAGTATGGGTCTGTGTGACGTCAAATGAGGTGGCCTCATACGGGTCCTAAGGGCACTTCTCCCTGAAGGGCGCGCGCGTATCCGTAGACCAGAGCGAGAGAGCAAAAGCAGTACGCCCATCAAAGCGCTTTGCTCGGCTGCGCTGCAGTCACAGGACTTCACGACATCAACAATGTCACCAAAGAAGTGTGTTTTTGGTTGTCAGGGCAAGACAACCCTGTACAGCTTCCCAAAGAACCCAGCGTTAATGGGACAGTGGATGGAGTTTGTTTTTCCGGAGCAGCAACAGTTGTGCAAGTGTTTTGTTTGTTCCCTGCATTTCAGTGACGATAGTTTTTTAAACAAGGCCCAGTTCGACGTCGGATTTGTAGCTTGTCTAATTCTGAAAGATGGAGTGGTCCCAGCGATTAGGGGTTCACGGCAGGCAGTGAGTAAAACTGCTTCAAATGTTTTTGTGTTGTTAGCTATCGACTCGCTACTATTCCATTTTTCTATGTAAACACGCACTAGTCTGACGTGCAAAACCGTTACGCTTGCTACTGCTAACATTAAATCACATATAATAGTCCATAAACCAAATTATATTCTCATAAACCATTAGTAAACGCACAAAAATGTTGGAAAACTCGCGCATGACAAGCCGCTAAGCATATATAAGTTACAGTACATACCATTGAGACGTCCTGCTGTAGTCATTGCTGCTTCTCCTGTTCAATTTCAGCCTCTAGATTTGATTCTGGGTCATATATGTATGGCTAAATCTAATTGATCTCCATGGTTTATTTAGGATAAAGTTTTTTTCCTCACGTTTAAGGATGTCACAGCTTTCAGACGCTCTCAACGCAATAGCTGCGCACGCTCGTCATTCTTTAGCTCTGCCCACATGATATGCCTCCAGCCGCTCGTTTTTTTCGTAAAGACTCAGTACAGCGTATCTTTCTTTTATAAATATAATAAACTAAAGAATTTTCGGAGATATGAAGGATGCAATACTACTCTATATAGGTACTCAAGATTGACATGAGATTGACTGAAACTGAGTGTCCCCCCCCCCCCCCCCCCTTAAGTATTCTGTCTTTTTTTTTGTGAAATGTCTTATAGTCTGTTTTTTTTTTGCATGGCATATGTAAGACTGTGACCAAATTGTTGACATATTAAATATGGTCTATTTATGGCATTACTTAGGAGAATATTAGTCTTCTGACTATTGCATCATAGCTCATTGCTGTCCAAATCTCTTTTCAAATGCATTATAATGTACATTGAAATAGCTGGTATGTTATACAAATAATAGATGCAATGAAAAAAAAAAAAAAAAAAAAACATTAAATAAATCTTTCACAAGAATTAAAACTGTGTATCTATGTAACCTAAAATTTGAGATAAACATTACGAACATTGTTCGACCTTACAAATGTCACCTGCACCATTGAGTTCACAGCAATATATGAGACTTTTGCTCATTTGACATCCTTCAGAAAGGAAAGTGACAGTTATGGTAGTGTACACTGAAGGGCTTCAGGTTCTTCCCAAACCTCAGTGCTGTAATGAGGTTCCATATGGTTTAGAATTAATTGAATGTACTGTGGCTGACAGCCCAGGTCTGGAGGGTAATTCTACAGCAGGGACACTGGTTCCGCCTCAATTGAGACCTGGCAGATTGGAGTCCTCTGAGAATTTGACCCTCAACCCTCAATCCAGAAGTATGTCATAATTTGGACATCACTGCCCAGCAGTACCTTTTTCTCCTTTTTGCTTTGTTTAAAGATTTCAGTGCATTTCTCCTTGTCATGGACATAATTCAACCTTGTAATGCTGTTCGGGGATGGAGGTGGGCAGGGCCGGCCCGTGGCATAGGCGGAATAGGCAAATGCTAGGGGCGCCACTCATCTATAGGGGCGCCAAAATATATTACTGATACTATTTTATTCATATTAATTTGAAATATTACCAAATAAAGCGCAAAAAAACTTAATTAAGTCCCCGCATCTTCCCGGTCCGCCTCATCAATCTACCCCGCTGAGCTACTTGAAGTGCGTCAGAAATATAACGCGCGATCAGTTTAACTTATGGAATTTGTTGTGTTGCGTCGCCTCTCGCCGCATCTAACGTAGACAGTATAATTTTTTAGGGTGCTTGGCCGCTCGCGCCAGGTGTAGACACGGTTAAAGTTGCCTGATTATTTATGACGGATTGCCGAATTGTAGTGTCAAAAAAGACAGAAGCCCTCTGATGCAGGGAAGATAAGGGATACACTGCAAAAAATTATCTTCTTACTTAGTATGTTTGTCTTGTTTCTAGTCTAAATATCAAAAAATTCTTAAATAAAGATGCATTTACTAGATAAGTAAAATTATATTTTGTCTTAAAACAAGCTAAATTATCTGCCAATGGGGTGAGAAAAATAATTTTGTTTCTGATTGTTTCTGATTGTTTCTTGTTTCTATCCCAAACAGAAATAAGATAATTCTTCTCACCCCATTTGGCAGATAATTTTGCTTGTTTTATCCCCCGGAAAACAAGGAAAAATATAATGTCATTTTACTAGTAAATACATCTTGATTTAAGAATTTTTGATATTTGGACTGGAAACAAGAAAAAAAAAACTAAATAAGAAGAGCATTTTTTGCAGTGTAAAGACAGAGGCAGGCTAATGAATGAACAGTTTATCTAAATGCATAGTAGTAAAATACTAATGTTCGCTAATTAATTCCAGTTTTATATATGCAAGCAGCCGTTTTGGGTTCTCCAGAGGCCACAGACAGTGTGGTTTTATAAAAAAAAAAAAAAAAATCATGTAATATCACTTTTTTAATAGCCTAATGTTTTTACTCTACAGTTGTGCAGTTTTAAGGGGACATATGGCAATTTTAAAATGTATTTGCCAAAATTAGTAATGATATTTATATACAAACAAAATTTTATGTAAATTTCACATTAAATATCTAAATTTCTCAGTTTAATTCATGGTGAAAACATGAATGTGCATAGTTTAGTGGAAGATTGCTGCCATCTACTGGAAAACAAACACTTTTGCTAGTTCTCAATAGTTTGTGCATGAATGCCAGATGCACTGCTATTTTTGTTTAGGCTGTAATGTGGCGTAGGTGCTATTTTTGTATAGTTTAACTATCATCAGCCTTTAAATGTTTTTTAATAATAATAATGTCATGAACATAATGATGGGGTAGAATGGACTGGACATCATATAAAACAACATCAATGCATTACAAAAATAAAACAGTACCAGTGTTTCCACAACTGAGACTGATAACATGTAGTGCTAAACCTTGATACAAGGGCAGCAAATTGGTCAGGGCCGGCCCTGGAGGTGGGCACTATCTTTCAAAATAAGTTTCTGCTAATTTTTTGTGGATCAGAGTAGGATATAATTAAGCATGTATTATAATGTAAATAGCATGTAAATAACCAAACTGTCAATTGATTATTTATAATATTCTCATACCTCATTCTCAGTACATGCTTTTTTTTGCATCCCTCTCTGACCAGCAGTTAATAGTCCGCTGTGCAGCGCTTCTCTTCATTTTTGCCGCTAACGTTACCCGTGTGCTCTCCCATTCAAACACCACTCGCGTTGTTTTGGTGAAAGTGCGACTCTTTGGTTGGGCATTACCAATCGGTTCAATGGAGGGGCAGTATTTTTTGTCTGATTTATTATGACAAACTCATATTTGATTAGGAACAAAATTATTGTTACAAGATAAACGAATTCTACATATTTTTCATTTGATCTATTGTGATTTTCATGTGAAATATTGGGGGGGGTTGTAACTGATGGATTTGAATTTGAATATTGAGGGGGTTACCTCCCCCCCATCCCCCCCATAAACTACGCCCCTGCATGCAGGTGTTCTGCTTGCGTCGCGTGTGAAATGTCTTCATCCCAGGTACAGTGGCATATGTTTCAGCATGTCATATGAATATAATTTCATGGGTTTTATTTTTTTTTTCAAACGCCAAATGATTGCGATGCTCACGTTTACAAGCCAGCGTCATTATAGTAGTCTAGTCTATTGGTTACCGTTTTACAGAATCTATATGATACTTCAATTCAATGTTTGAGTGGTAGGTAATAACCATATATCGTCAATATAATATCAAGCTACCATAGATGAATCTTCAAATTTGAAAAATCGATTTGCATTATAGCTTGAGGCAAGACAAATAAACAAATATAATACTTTAATACGATCACTTTCTCGTTTCCTCTTTTTGCATTCCTCCGACAAAACCTTTGCTTTCTTCTTTTTCTGTGCTGCCTCGGCCATGACTATAACATCCGGCAAACAAAGGATAGTTGGGCTCGCACGTCCGAATTTAAGGAAGTGGGGGTGATGGTGGAAGTGACGTATATGCCGTAAAGCAGTCGAATTTTGTAGTTCTTTTTTTTTTTCTCGGGTTACTACCCGAAACCCGAAGTTTAAAAGTACGATTAAAAATGATACAGACCCCGTCAGGCTATGGCAGACGTGCCATTCAACCTATTGTAAGTCGATGTATCACAAGAGTCTTGAAAATATATTATGAAGGTTGAAAAGTTACCTAGTGCTGCTTTAAAGGTCACAAAGTAAATAAAGTCAAGTAAAAAAAAAAAAAACTATGTCAAAGTACTTTTATATGAATTAAAAATAAAACCTAATAAAACTATTGAAACTAAGCAATCATGTCTTGTTTCACCAACTAGAGATTACACAGCCCCGTATATACATTTATATAAAAGGCTATACAGTGTTACAAATTGTTTTATTATTTTATGTTAATTAACATGTACAAGGAAAAAATACTTATAGTTTATACACAAAAAAAAAAGTTTATACACTAAAAAAAAAGTCTACACCATCTACATAATAATCCATTTTAAAATGTTGATCAGTGGTGGGACTTGGAGTTTGAGGGGACTCTCTTGTTAATTTCTACATTTTCCAGCTCATTTTCAGCTAAACTTGCATACAACTGAGATCATACAAACGATGGAATTTTAAATCACAAACAAACACTAAATTTTAGCTAACGTGATTTCCGTGCTAGTCGTACCTGTGAATGTTTAGGTTGGATGTTGAGTCCTTTGATAAAGAAAGCGTCTTCATATATGGAAGGCATGGTTTGCGCTATACAACTATATTCCCATGTTTCCTTTTTCCTCTTTGAAAACAAAATAACTGACATTTCCATGCATGAAAACAGTTTTAACTCTGCAGGAAGATCAAGCATCATAATTATAACTTTTCTACATCTCAATCTGCGTCTGAGGAGAATGATTGTAGACGGACGTTATTGTGCATGTGCGTTATAGGTGGCGTATGCGACCAGGGCGGAGCAGGCCGGGCAGATGACCAGGCTGGCGTAGGCAGAGCAGGCGGCCAGGGTGGAGCAGACGACCACCACAGCAGCGCAGACGAGGTTGAAGACCCCCACGGCGGAGCAGACGACCACCACAGCAGCGCAGACGAGGTTGAAGACCCCCACGGCGGAGCAGACGACCACCACAGCAGCGCAGATGTGGTCTTGGAGACCCCCACGGCAGAGCAGACGACCACCACAGCAGCACAGACGGTCGGGAGAAGAGGCCGAGCCCTCTCTGGGCTCGTGACAGGAGGCGGAGCCCTCTCTGGACTCTGACCACTGGGTGGGGCTGGTGCCATCTCTGGACGCTGGTCAGTGGCTGGAGCCATCTCTGGGTGCTGGTCAGCTTGACGCTGGTCAGTGGCTGGAGCTGTCTCTGGACGCTGGTCAGTGGCTGGAGCCGTCTCTGGACGCTGGTCCGTGACTGGAGCCGTCTCTGGACGCTGGTCCGTGGCTGGAGCCGTCTCTGGACGCTGGTCAGTGGTTGGTTTGGCAGAAGGCGCTGGCATGGTGGTGGCCATCTTGGCAGATGCAGTGGAAACGTCACAATCCTCCTCCATGACACCCACTGTAAAAGCAGAGCTGCTCACCTGAAGGGCATAGTCAAGGAACTCACTCAAGGACCCTCAAGGGGCCATCTCAGATCAGTTTGGTTTGTAAGTGTTGGTTGAGTCCATAGCAAAAAAAGTCAATCAACATAAAAGTCCAGGAGGTTGGTGGTGTTTGAGATGTTCAGAAAGTCTCTGATGTGGTCCTCGAGTGAGTGAGTTCCTTGGCGTAGTCGAACAAGGGTGACTGCTGCTGGATCCATTGTTGGCGAAGTCTTCTGTAACAAACCGCTCCGAGACTCAAAGGTTGAGGATCCACATGCAGCTTTATTTAAAGGGTAATCCAAAATCGAAGTCAAAAACAGGCAACAGGTCATACACAGGTAATCAGTCCAATCAGGCAAACAAAACAGGAGAGACAGGCAAAAGGGTAATCCATGGAACAGTAATCCAAAACCAAGAGACATGAAACCAGGGAAATGCTCAGAAATGCAGTGATACAACTAACAAGACTTCACAGTGAATGACAGAGTGAACATGGTTTATATAGGCTGGGGTAATGGGGTAATGGGGGTAATGAGGTAATGTGACAGGTGCAAACAATGAGTGATGATGAGTCTGGGCAAAGGATTATGGGTAATGTAGTCTGATGAAATGACAGTCCGGGTTGGAGTGCCCTCTGGTGGTGATCACGGGCACGCACACTGGTGAATTGTGACAATCTGATTACGTAACGCCATTACATGTATTCCGTTACTCCCCAACCCTGCGTATTAGTGCTGTCAAATCGATTAATCACGATTAATTGCATCCAAAATAAAAGTTTGTGTTTACATAATATATGTATGTGTACTGAAATTATTATGTATATATAAATACATACTCATTCATGTATATATTTAAGAAATATTTGCATGTATATACTGTATTTTATATATAAATCGAACAAATGTTTCTTAAATATATACATAAATTAATCAATTTGACAGCACTAATATGTATATATTTAAGTGTTTTTTTAATGAATAAATATATTAAAGCATCTGTTAAATGAAAAAATGTGGTGTAAATTTAAATGCATTTTAAAATAACAAATGCAGATTCTATATTTATTATCTGCATTAAAACAGGAATTGCAATTGTAAAATCTTTCATACTTTATTAATTAAATCTTGCATGTTTTTGTTGATGATTTTTTTTTGTTGAATATAAAACAAAAAAACGTGTTATATCATGGGTGATATTTCATACTTGTTCATCTTCGTTGATAATTAAGTGCTATAAGTAATTATTTTTTGGAACGCTGCAAATAAATCATCCCTTCTACTTGACAATGGTTGTCTTGAGAAATAACGATCTGTGACAGCCCAAGGCCATGTTTTTTCCCCTCTCTCAGTTAATGTGCCTGTTAGTGTTTGTCGACATCGGATTGGCTGACTCGTGGATGGTGGGTTTTGGGGAGAGGGCGTGCGGTTGACGTTAGCGAAATGAAACAATGTCAAATATTGCAACAAATTAATTAATTGATTGCATGTTTAGAACCTGGTTTAAGCTGTAACTGTTTTAGGTTTTGGCAATGCACCAAAGCTTATAATATCTGTTTGGATAGATGTTTTATAGATTATTTTTGTAAATAATGGATTGGCTTCAGGTCTCGCAAAGAATGGCTATTTAAAAGTTAAACACAGATGAAAAGGCTGTGTGAAAATTTATATCCTCCTATTTTTCAGTGGTGGCAAGGCTGATCTCATTGGATTTTTTTCACCTAAATGTGAAGGTGTACGCTTTGTCCTCAGGCTGACGCCAGAGTTAAAAGCAAACAGGACGTCAGACACGCAGACAAACCGGAGGCATGTGCTGCATTTTAACCAGCCTGGCAGCCTCCTCACCTGCTGATCTTCAAAGAGTTTGATGATAAATGAGTCCTGCGAACAAAATATTCAAGGTGTGAGAGTAGCGTACCGATCTATGCTGCAACATGATATTTACCAATTGACTTTGATCTGCATAATTGTGTATAGTTTGTGTTTCTGTGGCACATTTTAAAATAGAGTGCTGCTTTTGAAAGGCAGTTTTAGAAGAACTCTAGAGAAACTAGGTTTACCTCAGGCAGGTAGATTTCCTGTGAAATGCTATTGCTGCCTTCGATTCAAAGTCGAATGTGGCTATTCTTACTCTATATCTCCAACTTCTCATGATAAAGGGACCTGGTTCTAGGAAGGTTACGTGTAAGGAAACGCAATGGCATCACTATTGCATTGCAGGACTGTGATTGTCAATGAGTAAGTCACCTAGCAACCAAATTATTAATAATCAATACTATGTAATACTAACATCGGTTTTGAAGGTATATCAACAGAGGTAATGTTTTACACCTGTCTATGCAAATGTTTAAAAAAATATGATCAGAATATCGACCTGCATAATAATGTGGAGCGTTAAATGATGGCTTAGGTATTTAAATGTAAACATAGGAGAAATTAACATACTTAAATATGACATTATACAACTGCATTTCTACATATACTGCATTGTGGATGACCGCATGAGATTTTAAATTGGAAGTCTGGAGAAGGAAGTTGGAAGTTTTGACTTGCAGATTTGAATAGTTTTATCAATACACCACCCCTTTCCACACCAGAGAGAACGGAGATTGGGTATTCAGCTCTGTGGTTATAAAATATGATTACAGCTTCTGTTTTCACAAACAGCACAGACAAGAACATAAACAGCCTGTGGTATATATTTTGGAGAACAACATGGATCCGGATTGCTTATTGAAGAGCCACATTGTGACATTACAATTGTGCCAAATAGCTCTGGAGAAATTTAGTCTAATGTGGCACTCACACAGACACACAAACTCCTGAAAGCAGGAGAGCAACATCAGCTCAGTCTAGCATATCGTTTATATTTTAACCGCCAGCGTATATAACATCAGCAGACTGCAGTGAAACGCTTGACTAGGCACTGTATTGTGAGTCACTTGGAGAGGCTGTTAGCTGTTGCTCGCTATATTGACTTTTGAGATCTATTCTCCCGCTGAATGCAGCACAATCTCCTGCACAAATGTAATATTGATAAAGGCCGTGGCCTTCCTCTCATCCTGCCAACCCTGAGATCGGAATCCAAAACTCGTGAATAGATCTGAATGAAAATTTGTGCCAGGGAAAGAGAAAGAAATGTGTTTATATGGACAGGACAAATTGATGTAGCAAACAGAAATGGAGCAGGTTTGTGTGTGTGTGTGTGTGTGTGTGTGGGGGGGGGGGGGGGTCTTGATCTCATAGCCTGCTGACTTTATTAGAACCTGTATTTAGCCTCAAATATGGCAGTCGCTTATGACCCGTGAGTGGGAGTGTTAATTGTACGTTAGCAGTTCTATGCTAATGTTAATTGGAGCGGATCAATAAAATGCTCACAGGGCAGCCATGAGCTTTGTACATGGGTCATCAGTTTCAGAGAGTAGGCTGCAGAGTACTGAAAATCCTGTTTTAACTGGATTTGCAATGTGGATTTTAAATTTATAACGCAGGGAAAGTGCACATCGAAAATGGAACTATTATTTTATCATGAATTCAGTGTTTTTGACCAAATCTGTTGAATGACCGATTCAATTAGGCCTACTTACTTTATAAAGACATATTTATATACTGTATATAATATATAATATATATATATATATTATTATATATATTTATATAATATATACTTTATATTTGTATACTGCACTGTACATATACAGTTGTGGTCAGAATTATTGGCACCCCTGGTAAATATGATCAAAGATGGCTGTAAAAAAAAATCTGCAATGTTTATCCTTTTGATCTTTTATTTAAAAATTCACAAAAATCGAACTTGTGGAACTATGTGGCCTTATTAGGAGATAATGAGACTGTGACTGGTCAAATTGTTTAGGCTGTATAAGACACTGTGACCACTTGGACTGTAAATTTAACGGTGCTAGTTAAAACTTTATATTCACATAAATGCCTATTTGTTCAAAACAAAATTTAAAACAAGAATAATTTTGATGTAAAGCTTTCTAAACGAGCGTAAGCAATTACTGAGTAACCCATTTTATTCCTTTCTGTTGTGCTGTTTGTGTGTTCGCATGCCATTTCAAATTAAAACACAAAGCCTGCGCATTTTCAATTCCTCATTACCGTAATGAGCAAATAACACAAATATCTGTTTTTCAGTTTTTCATCTCTGCGTCTCAAGTAATGAATTCATCACTTTCAATGTCCGCATAAACCATTACTTTTAACTTTTGAACCATGACAGAGAGGCTACCATTTAGACTAATGGAAAGAAGACTTTGATGTGCTTTGGCAGTAGTGACAGGCAGAGTAAAAACTAAGAAAATGTCCTCTGAGAAAAGAGAACTTGCATCTGCATGCAGAAAACATAAAAGGATTGCAGGAAGGTGATTTGTTATTGTAGTTTTGGTTTGTGTAGGTCTAATAATGCAAAAACACACCTGCAGCAGTATTTTATGGGACTATTTAAAACCCATATTTCACATACTGCAGATTGATATTGTTCAGATAGCGTTCAGGAGGGTTAAACGTTGAAAAGTGTGCTTGTTTATCCTTTCCATACTGAGACCATGTTATATATAAATGTAAGTTTATTCTCTTGGCTTATTCTCTTGTTAAATGTAACGAGAACAAGTCTGAGACCACTTTGAAAATCTCAAAATGTTATTTAAACCTGAGTATAATCAGGAATTCTTAGGATTTTAAAACATTTTAAATAAAGAAATATTTCTGATTTCTAGGTCCCTAAATAGATGAGCAAATTGTGACGTGTATCATATGAACGTTTTTGTGTTACTTTGTAATTCATGTTCTATTTTCTAAATTTTGTTATAAAAATATTGCATTAGAAACATACAAAATAGAAGCATTTTACCTTTAAAACCCTTTATATGACAACACCAGCAATATGAGTACATTTTATGTACACAATCAGAGTTGTTCACTTCCTTTATTCAGAAGTTTTGCTTTTTGCAAAGAATTTTACTGTATACCTTCCTCTATATTTCCTTGCACTTCACTTGTCCTTTTCAGATGAAACCAGGGGACTAATGTGAAACAGCAGTATTGAAAGAGCTCAAGTGAGCGAATCGTTCAGGAGAGCGGAAATGTACTGTCTACTTCACAATAACACCTCGCTGTACTTTATCTACTCGGAATCACTGGAAGGATTACTGTCCAGATGAACCTGACCGCACCATGATCACGTCTGCGGCGCTACATGATGTGTCTTTCCAAGCGTGTGATTTTTCTCTTTACTCTGGTACCCGCCTTCAGAGTTGCCATTTGCTCCCACTCACCCACAGCCAATTAATATTTCACAGTCTCGACAGCCCAGGCACAAATTCAAATGGCCTTGAGAAGGGAGCTGCTTCTTTCTTACTTCACTCCATTTTACATTCTATATCAATTAAGTTAAAGTTCTTTTTTTTTCCAGAGATTTTGAGATGCTTTCTCTTTTTTCACCCCACCGTCCCAGAAGTCTTCATTAAAAAACTGGGAGAACATATTCTGAATAGAAATGGTGTCATCTATTTGCCATCAGACAATACCGCAACAAGTGGCACAGCAACTGAGCTCGCCATTGAACGCGTTCTCTGGAGTGACAAATCACGTTTCTCTGTCTGGCAATCCGATGGAATCCGAGGAACTACTCGAGGTGGTGACTCATGCGGTGGCCAGGTTACAACTGGACTGGCCACAGGAACAAAAGACCCTGAAACGCTCAAAGTTAGATGTTGGATTACTGCCCGGTGGCCAGGAGGAGGGACCTGAGCGACGGTCTCTTCCCTTTTTTGAAGACCTCCATGACGAATTAACTCGTTCATGGGGGAAACTATATATATATTGTGTGTCTTTTGTACCTTCGACGTCAACATAGTCAACTATTGTTGGTGCGAAGGCTCGCAGTTATAGAGTTGTTGCCTCAGATTGAAGAGACACTCGCAGGCTATCTTTCTCCTGGGAGCACATCGTGAGCTACACACCCCTACACATCGTGAGCTACACATCCCTACACACCCTACTAAGCCATGCAGAACAACTTCCACGCTGGTGGGGAAAGCATTTCAATCAGCGGGTCAGGCTGGTGCTGCACTGCACACTGTAAGAGAAACCGGTCAATTTAGCTCAAAGTGAATTAATGAATTAATTACATTTTGAAAGTCACTTATTTTACGGCCAACCAAATTAGTCTGTAGTGGATATTAATATCCAAACTATAGTGAAAACACTATTTATTAGCAAGGTAACAAGATTAGTAGTTTAAGACATGGCACATAACCCAAGAACACATCTCTTTAAATACCAACAAGACTTTTGATTATTCTAACACATAAAACTAATATCTAACACATACAAACATGCACACACACATTCACACAAGTTGCAGAAAGAAAGAAAAAGAATGAGTTTTAAGAGAGGGAAATGATGAAATCCCAAGTTTCTAGTAATAATGCCTATGCATTTTATACGACATGACCGGAATTAATCATCAATCATTTATTTAACCATTCTATCGTTTCTTAGGAGGGGTTATTCAATTTTATATCAATGCACCATTGGTTAGAATCTGGATACTTGTGTTTTTGGGGATTCCCTTTGTCACCTTAGATGTGAGTCGCCGGCAAAGGGGCCATAGAACTTGTTCCCCTCTCAGAGAGAGAGTCAGGCTACTACAGTCGGTACTTTCTGGTCCCCAAAAATGAGGGGGATTGCATCCGATTTTAGATCTTTGTGGTCTGAACCGTTCTCTCAGAACATACAAGTTCAAGATGCTAATGATCAAGATGACTGTGTCGCAAATCCAACACAAAGATTGGTTTGTCACGATCGATCTCAAGGATTCATAATTTCATATAAAAATTCTGCCACAACACAGGAAGTACCCAATGCTTGCTTTCGGCCTAGCCTTGTCACCCCACACATACACAAAATGCATGGATGCTGCTCTGGCTCCACTGTGACTCTAGGGCATCCGCATTTTGAATTACATAAACAACTGGCTGATCCTGGCCCAGTCTCAAGAGCTTGCACTTTGACATCGGGACGTCATCTTGTATATCTGGGGTTGAGACTCAACGCCAAGAAAGTGTTCTCTCTCCGGTCCAGAGGACAAGGTATTTAGGGGTTGTATAGGACACGGTCGCTATGCGGGCACAAGTGTCTTCCGCACTTGTCGAGACCATCTTAAACACCCTAAACAATATCAGGCTAGGCCAGGAAATTACTTTTAATCGTTTTCAAAGAATTCTAGGTCTTATGACAGCTGTGTCCACGGTTATACCTTTCTGCCTTTTACACATGAGACCGCTTCAGTTGTGCCAGGGGATTTCCTCCAAGAGCCAGTCCCCAAAGGCGAATAATGGTTATGCGCAGCAGGCTTCGTTCCCTTTCTATGCGGCTCAGAGTCTGGTTCCTCGTCTAGGGTCCCACTCGAGGTGCGTGCTGTCGTCGTAAGATGCTAACAATCTGGGGAGCGGTCTTAGATGGCCATCCAGCCCAAGGGATCTGAAGAGGTCAATATCTTGATTGGAACATCAATTGCCTCGAATTGATAGCTGTATTTCTGGCCCTAAAGTACTTCCTCCAGCAGTTAAGGGGCTACCATGTCCTAGTGCGGGTGGACAACACTACAGTAGTCGCTTACATAAATCGCCAGGGCGGACTACGTTCGTGCTGTCTGAACAGGCTAGTGCAGCAGGTTCTGCTTTGGGCTCAGGACAACTTCCTGTCCCTCAGGGGGATTTATATCCATGGGCATTTAAATGTGGGATCAGAACAGGCTGTGACACACAGGGAAAGGAAACTCCACCCAGAGATAATCAAACAGATTTGGAAACGATTCTACGAAGCAGAAGTGAAATGTTGTTTGGCCATTTTATGTTGTATGGCCATCTCCATAGTATGGACGAAAATACCATGGAAGCCCATCAAATATTTGGTTACCGTTTTTGTGTTCAGCAGAAAAAAGAATTTCATACAGTTTTGGAACAACTTGAGGGTGAGTAAATGATGACAGAATGATGACATGGTGAACTATCCCTTTAAAATTAATGTATATTTACATGTATTCTTCTTATACAAGATTTTTCCTTCCCTCCTTCCTTTATATTTGTATTACTATAATAAGAGCTACACTTGAAATCGAACTGTGATTGGATATATATTACAACAGCAATTGTCACTTGGATTTTGAGAAAGTGATGCCTTGGATTTGAACAGTTATTCTAAAGATATTCTTGTATGTGAAGCGTAAAAGCGTAGATTTGCAAAGTGACAATGTTAACACCTCTATAAGTGTAGCACCAATCAGCATGTCCCTATAATAGTGGTTGAGAAATAAAATGTTCAGAGAGACTGCAGGTTTTTCAAAGCATTGTATTTTCAAAAAGAAGAAATGATTGAAATTTTTTGACTTCTTCCAGGAAGCCTTTAATTCAGACCTTGAACTTGGGCAGTTCAATGGATCTGAACGTCTATTGCAATCAATATTTGCACTTATGATTTTATGCTTTCTGAAAATGTGAGTTTCTCTATTTTGTTTTTCCTGAAATGATTGCAATTTTTCTCAGAGTTATTCTGTAATTGTCATGGCATGCTGCTTGTTTTTCGGTATGAAATCACAAAACTCACCTCTCAGAATGGAAACTATTGCAACTTTTTTTAAAAAAACATTATCTGCGGTCAATAAAAATTAGTCACCTAATTTTATTGTGTTTAAATGGATAAAGATGGAAAAGAAGGAAAAGAAACTGGCATTGGTACATAATACAGTATTTTACCCACGTTATTCCATATATGTTTGACTTGCTTTCTTCTGTGGAACACAAAAGAAGATATTTTGAAAATTGCATCAGTGTTTTTGTGTGTATACAATGAATGTCAATGGGGTCCAGTGTTGTATGGAACCCGATGTTCTGCAAAAATGTTCCACAGAAGAAAGAAATTCATACAGGTTTTGAGTAAACTATCTCTTTAAAGCACGAGATGCTCTCTGGAAAATTCTCAAGTCATGTTGGATAACACGGATCATCAGGTTGTTCACAAATATGTGCGTAAAGCCAAAATTAAATTTGAAATGTGCAGGATTACAGTGCAAAGCCTAAATGTAACCTGTAAATTCTGGCAGTTGTTCATTCGCTTGGTTAATCAGACTGTTAATTAATACAATCATAATTAATTTGCTAGCCGGTAATAAATGTGATACCAATGCCCATGCTTATAAAAATTATTTATTTATTTTTTGTTGTTCTGCCAAAATGTGACATTGTCTTGTTTTTAATTATCCAAGGGCGTCATTACGTATTTAAGCAAATTGCTTGCAAATGGAACAGAAAATTGAATCCGTATATCTGAGAAAAATCTTAATATGTCATATGATGCTAGTGGAGAGCAGTACCACATATTTCCATGACTATTTTTAAGCTTATTCCTAAACTTTCTTGTATACCTTTGCTTTTTGCTAACTGTTTGGTAATCAGTAGCAGTTTTAGCTTTTATCTTGTCAACAGTATTGTCAACTGCTGTCTTTGTCCTAGGCTTCATCCAAAAACATTGGCAGCTGACTTGTTGCCTCGCTGCCTTGTAGGCAATGACTCTGCAGGCAGTGTTTGCTCACAAAGCTACCTCACGAAACTCTAAGAACTTAAAGGGGACTCTGTTAAAGGGAAACAAGTCTATTTAGCTCAAATTAATTAATTAATTAATTCATAGGGAATTTTGAAAGAGTCTTTTTTACGGCTGAGCAAATGACTCGTCCAACTCGTCCTGACCTAAACACATCTACATGCCAATATTCAGTTAGTCATAGCGCCACCTGCTGGCAACAAGAAATGGCATGCTTTATACTATAATTCACTCCCAGAAACACTTTTAAATATGCCATGAAATCCCAAACGCTGTATTGGGGATGCGTGAGCCTGTAAAAGCTCAACAGCGCTGTGTTTTCCAGCAGTTAGATCAGCACGTTCAAATCAAATGTGCGCATCTGTTACACAGGATATCAGTTCTGACTGGATCTCTTCCCTAATCGTCCCTCGCTAACGTTTTCGTCTCGTTTGTATTTGTTGACGAAAATGACAGTATGTTTTCGTCATAGTTTTTGTCATCCAACACTAGTTTTTATTTAGTTATCATCTCGTTTTCGTCAGTGAAAAAACTTTGTTGACGAAAATTATGATGAAAATTATTCGTCAACGAAATTAACACTGGTCCTGACCTGAAGACATCTACAATATTCAGTAATAGTCAAAGCGCCATCTGCTGGCAGAAGGAAGTGTGGCGCATTGAAGTGACGTTGCCATATTTCTCCTATATTTACCCTCTTAAATGCATGTCGCCCACTATTCACTGTTTTCCTGAGGCCACCGGGTGGCGGTGCATGTGCGAGGGCCCTTTCATCGCTGCTTGCAGCTTTAATGTTCTCTTTGGGGTTGCTCAGAGTTTGCGGGCAATAAAGTTTTAATTGGGTTGGTGTCAGCCTGAGGCAGACTGACCGGCACCTACGTTCTTTCGTTGATAGATGGTTGATTTCTTGGAGTCTGGGGTGTTGAGTTGGGTTTTGTGTGGAATTATGCTTGAACGAATCATTTGGAAGATTAATTTGTGTCTGCGCCCACAATTCCTACAGAACTAATTTCGGACAGTCTTCTGAGGCAGCGTAACAGTTTAATGACCTACAGCAAAATAGAGTGAGCTTTGGTGAGAACTAAACAAATATTTAATTACTACATTAGTAATTTATCGCTAGAAATGACATCCGAAGTGGAAAATGTTGGTCAAAAATGTACATTTACACACAAACTGACCAGCAACTGCAATTTACAGACGCCATCTTTTATTTTTCTAGCTCAACTGTCACAGAATGGAAAGCACAGGATTGTGGGATATCAAAGGCAGTGAAGAATACATCTTTGCTGCCTTCAAAAATTGATCAGATGAAGGTATCTCAGGAGACAGGAAGTGAAGCTAACAATAGACTCAGACATGCCTTAATGCCTGCCTACCTACCTTGAAATGCGTCCTCCGCAGGAAACATTTTTCAGTTTTGGTATGCAACCCTAGTTTCCCACTCTCTTTAGCTACTGTGGCAATTCAACTGATCATCACACCTGTTAAGGTGATGATACATGGGGCAACTTTTTGAACAATGTTTCCTGGGCAATGTTGCTGTCAACAGGCAACCTAACCACAACCGATCTAAAGGATACAGATAGAAATTTGTTGACCATTCTCAATGGGAAAGTGCCCAAGCAACATCGCTCGGCAACATTGCTCAAAAACTTTGCCCACGTGTATCATCCCCTTTAGTCTTTTAGTTTGTTATCAGTGTATACTTAAATTCTTTGTTTCCTCAGTCAGTCAGTCAGTGTCGGTTGTTGTTTGTGTTTTATGCACACTGTTACTTCATCTTGTCTTACCGTGTGTTTATTCTTTTATTAAAATCTCTGCATCATCTTCGTCTTTTGGAACATCTTGTGACTTATAAATAAACATAAATACCATGTCAGAAGCAGCTTCTGTTCCACCTTTGCAGTGTAAAGATGACTTGTTGCTTTTGATCAAATGTAATTGGTACCAGCCTATACTTACATTTAGGTAATGAAAAAAACAAAGAACCCTGATATATTTAATACAGTAATTACAAAGGTAAAAAAAAGCTTACTAATATCTATTCATTAACAACATGTATTCTTATTTCTGTACCATAGTTATTATATTGATTTAATTGTGTGCTTTGTATATGTGCATTTCTGAAATGCATAACATGTACAAATCTATTTAAATTGTAATGTAGATGCATTTTCTGTGAAGCTGCTTTGAAACTATATGTATCGTGAAAAGCGCTATACAAATAAATTGGTAACACTTTACAATAAGGTTCATTAGTTAACGTTAGTTAATTACATTAGTTAACATGAACTAATTATGAACTGAACTTATAAAGCATTTATTTATCTTTGTTAATGTTAATTTTGACATTTACTAATGCATTATTAAAATCTTGTTTAACATTAGTTAATGCACCGTGAACTAACCACGAACAGCTGGATTTTTATTAACTAACGTTAACAAAGATTAACTAATGCTGAACAGAGGTGTTGTTCATGGTTAGTTCATGTTAACTAATGCATAAACTTAACATAAAAATTCATATCTGACCCTAGTCCAAACCTGGTTCACCTGCCATGTAATTTTCCTTCCAGTGTCCGGTTAAAACCTGCTCAAGTCTTTCTCTCTGACAGTTTTCCCTGCGAAAGCAAAATGATACCGTGGTGCCAGGGTAACCATATTTCATTCAGCTCCCTGACAGAGAAATTGAGCCATGTGTGCAGCCTTGATGTTGCACAACAAAGCCTATTATGTATGTTTCTGAGAAGCTCTAAAGTGTGCATATACTTGTGAGAAAATGAACAATGTTCTAAAGGAAGCTATACAAATTATGCCAGACACTCAAGCCTATTACACCGGTCAGAGTGTGTAGGTGGAGACAATGAATGTTTCAATCTGCTTTGCGGGAAAATATAAATTTAATGAAGGTCATTTTAAAGCTGGTGCCTTTGTGTGGAGCTTTGATAGATGGAGCGGCAGAGAATTTTCTGCCATGTCAGGGAAGAGGAACACGGCAACCATAAGTCTGTATTACACTTTGCACATTCACCTGAGAGAGAGACAGCAAATCACTCGAGAGACGACAAATCACTCATGCATTCTGAAAAAGAGTTAGGAAATATAACACCATTTAGCAAGTTAGACAGTAGAACATGGGCGAGATGGGTGGCCAGAGGACACAAATCAACCGAGGCGGCTGTTCATCCTTAGTGATTTGCTGAGGAATTGTATTGCTATGGTGGCTGAGAGCTTTGATGAACTGAATCTTATAGCCCAGAGTAAGAAAAGCGATAATGTAACAAATGTAGTGCCAGTAGATGTCCTCAGCACACTGAGAAAATGAACAATGTAGGTGTACTTGCTTCAAACAAAATACATCAAGGTTCTTTTCTTGTTTTCACTTATATATTCAAGCAGTGCAGTCCATCATAAGGGAGATTTTTGACGGACTTCCCTGATCATGTGGTACGGTGCTGCGGAGGTTTGTCCTTTTAAAAATACTGCAGAATCATATTTTTTTGCGTTCACCAGAAATATCTGTAAATCCATTATTTTGTTCTTTCTTTTTAGAATTACCGTATGTTGTTTTCACAGAAAATGAACCTGGATGTTGCAATTTTTGAATCTTGGAGACCACCTGCATCTGCTCGCATCCAATTGATCAATATTCTGCAAGGGGACCAGATGGGTTATTTGGGTTCTTTTGATGGCATACAAATGAAACTTACAATACCGGATCGATGCAGGATCAGGTGATGATTGCTGTGATCTTCCTCGATTCAGTTTTTTTTTCCCTGGGTCATCTATTGCAGCATCCATAGAGAATACCATTTGCCCTGCTGAGTTCAATCATTTCTGCCTGCACAGGTTCATGTGAGGGTAATAGAGCAAGTTAATGCTTCAGTGCAGGGTTAAAAGACAATATTACTAAGAGCAGCACTCACTATATTTGATTTGGGCCTAACAAATAATATGATTTGTATTTGGAAACTCTATAATAGTTTTTCATTAGAGCAAAATTCCATACACTCCAGCTTCTCTCCACTTTGCTGCTATATTAACTGTTGGAAAATGGCAGGGAAGAAAAGCCTGTTGATAGTTTTACCAAGGGAGCTGATGTACAGAAAAGGGACAGTTCACCCAAAAATGAAAAATGTAATAATTTATTTAAAAAAGAAAACGTAGCATAAAATACACAAATAAAACCAGCTGTTTTAACGGGGTCATGAACTGCATTTTCTATTATTTAAGTTTCCTGAGGTGCACTTATAATGTCACTTTAGAAATAAAGGCCATTTTCTATCCTGATTTTAGCCCTCTGATTTGAACGCTATGTTTGTAGGGGCGTGTCTGCTGTGAGACTTCAATGTAAACACCCACTTTATGATTGGCTGACATCTTTGCATATGAAATATGTATTACATGTGGAACTCTCTCTTTTACTACATTTTTACTATTAAAGCTGTCGAGATTAACTTATAGTGAAAAGTGTTGATTATAGCATACTATTTAGATCTACTCCTATCGCATGAAAGGTTGCAGCGATGAGAATTGTAGCTGATGACAGATGTCCGTTGAACTAATTAATGCCGTGATCTCCTTATTGCTACTCAATTTCTGCTCTCACAAATGTTTTCATCATAACGAACAGTGCCAACACAATGTAAATAAGAGATTCATTGTGCAGTTTGAACAGTGTCATTGATTATAATGGGAGTTTTGGGGAGAGTCACTGATAAACTTGCGTTGTGATTGACAGCTCCAGTGAGTAAAGGGGGATAGGGGGTTCTGTATATAATTTAATCACAATTTAAATAACAGATTATTTTCATGCTACTAAGAGAAACAATGTGAAGTTGACACTGTTATTTTTAGCCCAGTGATTTTGTTTCTCTCTTCTCTCCTTCTCATCTCACAAACGCACCAGTCGGCAAGTCTAAAGATGTGATTATGTAGAAGTAGGCATTGATCTGATTCTGCAGAGGCGGTCTTTCTATGCACTATTACGTCATAATGTGACAATCCAGAACTAGTCTTTTTCGGTGCTTTGTTTCAATAAAAGCTGTTATTGGACTAACAAGGACGTTTTGAGTTCTGAAACTTAAAGGATGTTTTAAAGGAGACCTATTATGCTCCTTTTTACAAGATGTAATAGAAGTCTCAGGTGTCCCCATAATGTGTCTGTGAAGTTTCAGCTCAAAATACCCCACAGATAATTTATTATACCATGTTGTATATGCCCTTTTTTGAGTGGAAGGTATTGTGCTTGTATCTTGAAATGCAAATGAGCTGCTACTCCCTACCCCACTTTCCAGCTTGTGCCTCGGATACACAACAAAATTATGTCAAAAATGTCCATCTTTAGTGAGTAGTCACATAAACACAGTTGGTTATTTCTTATGTGAATGTAAATAGTGCAATAGTATGCGTGCAAATATTATGAAATCTAAACGTCACTGGTTGAAATCGAACGCTGGAGATTTCGTTATTTAAACAATATCTTATGTATGTGTGTTGATCAGTGTTAAAAGAAAATAAATGTCTAAATTAGATCGTTTGAATTATGCACTCGCCTGTCGATCTCTTAATGTCTTAAAGTCAAGATGGGAAAGTGACAGATGCTTGGCAAGGTGTTATGGTTTTTCATCAGTTTTATAAGCAAATTAATTCCAAATTTCAGGTCTACTCCTCTCTTTATTAATTAGTTTTGGGTGTGTTGAGTGAGATACGACTGCTGTATTCATTTTGTTCTATGTTGCCACAATTTGTTTTTTTTTTAACCCTTATTTAACCAGGGAAATCCTTTGAGAACAAGTCTCTTTTGCGAAGGAGCCCTGGCCAAGAAAGCCCTAATATACAATATATATAATATATTTTCCCTAATATACAGTACCTTCTGCTATATATGCTGTTAATATAAATCAAAACAACAAAAGAAAAACAGAAAATCACTTACTGCTCTTGCTTGAATTAACTTTAGTAGCTTTAATAAGAATACATTTCTTGAAAGCTGCTGTTAAATGCTCTGGGGAGGAAATAAACATGGCAGACTCTGTACAGCTCATTCAGGGCGGGATCTATGCTAATTGGGCAGATTCTGTCAGCAGTCGTGGGTGGGGCCAAAGCATATATGAGATGCCACAAATGCTAGAATTTGCAAATTACTTGTTCTGAGACACTGCTCTTCTAAAAAAAGAAGAGCGGGTCTATTTTTTTTATCATTATAGGGTAGTTATTGACACATTGCCAAAACATATTTACAGTGGGGAGAACAAGTATTTGATACACTGCCGATTTTGTAGGTTTGCCCCCTTACAAAGCATGTAGAAGTCTGTAATTTTTATCATAGGTAATCTTCAACTGTGAGTGATGGAAAAATGTCCAAAAAATCCAGAAAATCACATAGTATGATTTTTAAGTAATTCATTTGCATTTTATTGCATGATATAAGTATTTGATACATTAGAAAAGCAGAACTTAATATTTGGTACAGAAACCTTTGTTTGCAATTACAGAGATCACACGTTTCCTGTAGTTATTCTCCAGATCCTTCAGGTTTTGGGACTTTCAGCTCTTTCCAAAGATTTTCTATTGGGTTCAGGTCTGGAGACTGGCTAGGCCACTCCAGGACCTTGAGATGCTTCTTACGGAGCCACTCCTTAGTTGCCCTGGCTGTGTGTTTCGGGTTGTTGTCATGCTGGAAGACCCAGCCATGACCCATCTTCAATGCTCTTACTGAAGGAAGGAGGTTGTTGGCCAAGATCTCGTGATACATGGCCCCATCCATCCTCCCCTCAATACGGTGCAGTCGTCCTGTCCCCTTTGCAGAAAAGCATCCCCAAAGAATGATGTTTCCACCTCCATGCTTCACGGTTGGGTGTTACAAACAGAGGGAACACGGAGAACAGATGTAGGAGGTAAACAGACTTTATTAGCAGAACCAGGAAGTGAGCGGATAAGGTGAGTGTCAGAAGTGCAAGTCCAGCAGATAGTCAATGACGATGGGTGATACTATACTCTTGATTGCACATGGTGACGGAGATCCGGACGATGGAATGATGGAGCCAGGATACAAGACGAGGGAACACTCAGGATACTAGGAGATACGAGGAGACAGGTAGGTATAGCAGGTGAGTCCGTAGTAGCAAGCAGTAGTGTGAGCATGTGCAAATGAGACTGGACAGTGACTGAGTGAGTGCGTGGGGCTTAAAGGGTGACTTCAGTGATTTAGCATTAAGCTTTGTATTTAAACTGGGTCATTTATGCAGTAGAAATGTGAAATTATTTTTGAATTTGGTGCCTTCTAGACTGAGAAAAGACAGAAAATGTATTTGTCTCATGTGGATGAAAGACAACAACTCCCAGAATGTACTTGCTTCACTGCCCTACGAGCCCACTCCGTACACCATCGTTTTGATCTTCATAGTAATATGTGGTGGTTATAGTTTGTAATAAATAAAGAAAATAAGAAGTAGTGTTATTAAACAATATTGTTTTGTCACTAAGAAAATGTGATTAATGTATAGCTACTGTATGATTTTGTTGATGACGATTTATCTTGCTTAGAGTGGTATGGGTGATCGATTCTTGATTACTTTTGCCTTGGGCTCGTTCATCTGCTGGGGGAGGGGCCGCGCCGCGGGCTGCTCAAACAATATACAGACTGAGAATTGGAAGCAGCAGCTCCGTGTGTCTCGTCTTCATTGAGTTTGATTTCTCCCCTCATCAGGCTTACTACAAATTTTACTACAAATACAATCATTCCAATAAACACTACAATTAAAAACTGAACGTTTCTTTTCAATAAAGTGTGAGTGAGCCGAACGAAAGTCACGGGATAGACGCAGCAGTGTCAGATTTCATTCATCACGAAGAGCTGAGCAGAGCTGAGGTAATGTTAAGCGCCAGTCTGGCACATTTTCAGATCGCATATGGAAGCTAAACTATCACAGGAATTCATTGAAAAGTTGAAACACTCACTTTACTCTGTACCGCTCTCCGTTATTATGATTGTCCGTGCGGCCGCCTGTGTCTTACATTCTGTGCGTGAGATCTCTCCCCTATAGGCGGGTTGATAACATGCGTAACAGCTGCATCTAGCGGCTGTAGTCTTTGCCTCTGTCCAAAAAATCCTCAGATGACGCAAAATGACGATATTTGTGTCATCTGAGGAATTTTTCCAGAAATAAAATGCATAATTCTCTCGTCTCAGGGGGATATAAGGGGGTAAAGTACCATAATTTGAATATACTACCGGGTTTCTACTGATACAAAGCCTAATGCTAAATCACTGAAGTTACCCTTTAAGTGCAGGCAGTAATTGCAGTGATGATGATGTACAGATGCGTGTGATCAGTACTCTGGTGAAGGTGCACGTTGTGACTGAAGAGAGGGTGGAGCCTGGCGTGCTTGTGACATTGGGATGGTGTTCTTGGGGTTGTACTCATCCTTCTGTCACGGGGTAGGCCAACCTGGCTGCACCCACCCCCAAGACCCGTACCACCCTTGGGGAGTCGGACAGAGGCCCGGCAAGGAGGACAGACAAGGTTTCAAGTAACAATATTTTTATTAACTATAAAAGTGGAAAGGGGGATTTAAAATGGTGAGTCTTCTAGGCAGGGTCGTTCCGTCCTGCGGACCCGCTTCGCTACCTAGCAATCAGGTGAGTATTCGGGTATGAGTTCCTCTTGAAAGACTGGCAGACACAGAGCTTGTAACGGAGAAGTTCACTGCAACGCAGACAGGTGAATACACAGGTACGTAATCCTCTTCCTCAGAAATGACAGACAGGGGACTTGCGGCTGGAGGGCTTCAGGCTGGAGGGCTTCACTGCAAAGCAGTCAGGTGAATACACAGGTACGTAATCCTCTTCCTCAGAAATGACAGACAGGGGACTTACGGCTGGAGGGCTTCACTGCAAAGCAGTCAGGTGAATACACAGGTACGTAATCCTCTTCCTCAGAAATGACAGACAGGGGACTTACGGCTGGAGGGCTTCACTGCAAAGCAGTCAGGTGAATACACAGGTACATAATCCTCTTCCTCAGAAATGACAGACAGGGTACTTACGGCTGGAGGGCTTCACTGCAAAGCAGTCAGGTGAGTGTTCAGGTATGGATTCCTCTGGAGGGACTGGCAGACCCAGGGCTTGTAACGGAGAAGTTCACTGCAACGCAGACAGGTGAGTACACAGGTACGTAATCCTCTTCCTCAGAACTGACAGAAAAACTCAGGTAAGTAGTAGACATCCGGCGGGTTTAAGTTCACACAACAACACGGTGCATCACATCACTTCAGCACTGCAATTCAACACTCAGTGGGAAATACATATATCAATGGCCGTTGCCCATTTTCTGACCTGGCATTCACGTCAGGGAGTCCCATAGACAAGAGAGCGGGGATGAGACCGGTTGCCCTACTCACAGTCTCTCACAAATGATCTTATTTGTCCAACGATTTCCTCCTTCCGGTCGAGTCGGCGTGCCCCTCTCCCAAACTCACAATGCCATGCCCGTTTTCCAGCCCCACTTCCTCTTCTCCAAGCTCACACTTCCTCCGCGATTCACAGCCCGCAAAAACCCCCACCCCTTCCTCTTCTCCAAAGCTCACATCTCCTTCGAGATTCACAGCCCCCAAAAACCACCCTCTGCTGCCCTCTCTTCTCCATCCTCTCTCCTTTTATCCTACCCTAATGGCAACGTAATCCAACGTGCACAGCTGCCAGCGATTTCCGCTGATCACCCCATTCGCGGGGATTTTCCGCTAACCCGGAACTAGCCCGGTGTCCCGTTATTATTGGTCCGACGGGAGGCAATCGCAGCGAACATTAGTTCCGCCTTGAAAGTTCGAATTTTGTCACCCCCGTGACATACCCCCCCACCAAACCGTTCTAGTCCCTAGAACGTGGTGACTCTACCCAGTCTCCGTACCGTGCCTGGGGCCGGCTTCGGTTATCCCGCTGGGATCGTCTTGGGGGCGAGGGGAAATTTGCTTGCTCAGGTTCAATGGCCGGTCCCCTTGGAACCACTGCCCAACCTATCATCGGGGTTCGTTGGGCTACAGGCCTTGGGTAGTTGAGGCAAGGGCGGATCAGGTTCCGATGCAATACCCGTTCTGGGCTGGTTCGGGTTGCTTCCGGCGCCGCTTGTACTTCTCTCCTGGCGTCACCCTCAAGTGAATTTAAAATGAACTGGGTCTTCTGTGTAGCGTTTAACCCTTGGAGGCCCGCCAAGTACTCTACTTGAGTTTTCCACGCCAACAAGCTGAGTTCTGAACCTGGTCCTCCATACTTTTGGGCCCATGGGGCTCCCATAAAGATGGGCATAACATGTGGGTGACCCACCGGTACGTCTTCGTCTGCCATTGCTCCGCCTCTGTCTACTCAACCCAAGGTGGAACCCTGCCAACTGACACCAAATTATGTCACGGGGTAGGCCAACCTGGCTGCACCCACCCCCAAGACCCGTACCACCGTTGGGGAGTCAGACAGAGGCCCGGCAAGGAGGACAGACAAGGTTTCAAGTAACAATATTTTTATTAACTATAAAAGTGGAAAGGGGGATTTAAAATGGTGAGTCTTCTAGGCAGGGTCGTTCCGTCCTGCGGACCCGCTTCGCTACCTAGCAATCAGGTGAGTATTCGGGTATGAGTTCCTCTTGAAAGACTGGCAGACACAGAGCTTGTAACGGAGAAGTTCACTGCAACGCAGACAGGTGAATACACAGGTACGTAATCCTCTTCCTCAGAAATGACAGACAGGGGACTTGCGGCTGGAGGGCTTCAGGCTGGAGGGCTTCACTGCAAAGCAGTCAGGTGAATACACAGGTACGTAATCCTCTTCCTCAGAAATGACAGACAGGAGACTTACGGCTGGAGGGCTTCACTGCAAAGCAGTCAGGTGAATACACAGGTACGTAATCCTCTTCCTCAGAAATGACAGACAGGGGACTTACGGCTGGAGGGCTTCACTGCAAAGCAGTCAGGTGAATACACAGGTACATAATCCTCTTCCTCAGAAATGACAGACAGGGGACTTACGGCTGGAGGGCTTCACTGCAAAGCAGTCAGGTGAGTGTTCAGGTATGGATTCCTCTGGAGGGACTGGCAGACCCAGGGCTTGTAACGGAGAAGTTCACTGCAACGCAGACAGGTGAGTACACAGGTACGTAATCCTCTTCCTCAGAACTGACAGAAAAACTCAGGTAAGTAGTAGACATCCGGCGGGTTTAAGTTCACACAACAACACGGTGCATCACATCACTTCAGCACTGCAATTCAACACTCAGTGGGAAATACATATATCAATGGCCGTTGCCCATTTTCTGACCTGGCATTCACGTCAGGGAGTCCCATAGACAAGAGAGCGGGGATGAGACCGATTGCCCTACTCAAAGTCTCTCACAAACGATCTTATTTGTCCAACGATTTCCTCCTTCCGGTCGAGTCGGCGTGCCCCTCTCCCAAACTCACAATGCCATGCCCGTTTTCCAGCCCCACTTCCTCTTCTCCAAGCTCACACTTCCTCCGCGATTCACAGCCCCCAAAAACCCCCACCCCTTCCTCTTCTCCAAAGCTCACATCTCCTTCGAGATTCACAGCCCCCAAAAACCACCCTCTGCTGCCCTCTCTTCTCCATCCTCTCTCCTTTTATCCTACCCTAACGGCAACGTAATCCAACGTGCACAGCTGCCAGCGATTTCCGCTGATCACCCCATTCGCGGGGATTTTCCGCTAACCCGGAACTAGCCCGGTGTCCCGTTATTATTGGTCCGACGGGAGGCAATCGCGGCGAACATTAGTTCCGCCTTGAAAGTTCGAATTTTGTCACCCCCGTGACACTTCTTCTTCCTTCAAACACAGCGAGTGGAGTTTAGACCAAAAAGCTGGATTTTAATCCATGACGGCATAGTGTGTTACTAATGGTTTTCTTTGAGACTGTGGTCCCAGATCTCTTCAGGTCATTGACCAGGCCCTGCCGTGTAGTTCTGGGCTGATCCCTCATCTTCCTCATGATCATTGATTCCCCACGACTTGAGATCTTGCATGGTGTCCTAGACCGAGGGAGATTGACCGTCATCTTGAACTTCTTCCATTTTCTAATAATTGCACCGACAGTTGTTACCTTCTCACCAAGCTGCTTGCCTATTGTCCTGTAGCGCATCCCAGTCTTGTGCAGGTCTACAATTTTATCCCTGATGTCCTTACACAGCTCTCTGGTCTTGGCTATTGTGGAGAGGTTGGAGTCTGTTTGATTGAGTGTGTGGACAGGTGTATTATACAGGTGTTTATACAGGTAACGAGTTCAAACAGGTGCAGTTAATACAGGTAATGAGTGGATAACAGGAGGGCTTCTTAAAGAAAATCTAACAGGTCTGTGAGAGCCGGAATTCTTACTGGTTCATAGGTGATCAAATATTTATGTCATGCAATAAAATGCAAATTAATTGTTTAAAAATCATACAATGTGATTTTCTGTTTTTGTGTTTTTTTGTATTCTGTCTCTCACAGTTGAAGTGTACTATGATAAAGATTTACAGACCTCTACATGCTTTGTAAGTAGGAAAACCTGCAAAATCGGCAGTATATCAAATACCCACTGTATGTTCAAACATCATGTAAAAGTGAACTTTGTATAATAGGCCCCTTTTAATAATACAATGACCTCTTACATATAAAAAAATCACATGAGATCAAGATTTACATGCTATTGGAATTAACGTAAATATTAGTTTCCTAAAAATTGGACATGAACGCCCTCTCAAATTAAAAGTTGAATGCGATGAGCTCTTAAGCATGACTTCAGAAGTTGGAAGTATTAAATTTCAAATAGCATAAGGAGGCAGCATAATGCCTCTGAAACGTGTTTTTCTCAGCGCATAACTTGTGTTTTATGGTTATATCCTTATCTTTAAATGTTTAAATATTAAATGCAAATCTTTAAACATTTACATTGTGCATATCAATGAATCTTCAATGAATGAGTGCCAGTGGGTGCATGCACGTTACACTGATGGAGTGCAGTAGAATAGGAATGCAATAATTCTGACTCAAATATTTTTTGTTAGAAACCAAGTGTAAGATTGAAATTGTACAAGTAATCATATTTAGGAGAGCAGTAACAGTAAAGGCACTGTTGTTGGAATAGCCCATTAATGTAATATAATTAATATGTTGAGACGAGTGAATGTGTTCTTCTTCATATCTCATTAAGATTTTGTGCTTTTGTTTTTGTTTATCATTTATAATTGTCATTTTAATTTATGCTTTAGTAAGCAATCAGATGTTTGTATTTGAACCCTTTTTTGCTTTTAGCCTACATAGATACATTCACTATATGTGTATTCATAGGCTTTTATATTACACATTGTTTGGAGGACGGCATTGGGCAGGATGTGGAATAACATTGTTTAAAATAATGGATTAAAATTCATATTTAATGTATAATCATTTCTAGATTTTTTATCAGATTAATCAGAAAAATAATCAATAGATTAATCGATTACCAAAATAATCATTAGTTGCAGTCCTAAAGCAATCCATTATTTCTAATATATTATTGCATTCCTAAATTATTTAAAATTCATTGTTTAAATTATTACAGATGCATGGGCGGAGTGCAGTCGTGAAGACAGCACAACTCTGTTGCATTGGTTATAGTCTATAGTTTTAGATTCCACACTAGTAGGAGTCCACTGTGATCATCCTAGTGATCAAGGTCAGAGGACGTCTTCTCATTATTGTTCATCTCCCCATGGATGTTTCAGTCCAGAAGAATCCGCAGGAAAATTCTCTATACACTTAAGACCGCAATGCCCCCGTTATGTGCACTAACACTGCTGAACATACAGAGGAAAGTGGTATCATTTGTCTTCTGCTTAAAGGCAATGGCTCCATAGACAAGGCTGCCAGAGTTAGAGCTGATGGAAGTGCACTTCTCTGAAGTTTTGCCATATAGGTCTCTCCAAAGAGAGACGCTTTTAAAATATTAATAATAATATCCACTGGTTATTTTTTTAAATTTCTGAGTCTGTCGATAAAACATTTTATTAGAGAACATCAGTGTACTAGGCTCTCTCTGTTGGCATTGCTAGTTTTTAGTAAAAGGCAGAGTCTCTGAAAAAAGCAGAGCCATATTTCCCAAAGCATTAAGTTAGTAGCAAATTCAATGGGGCCCACATGTCTGAGACAACAATAAAAAAAATGTCTCGGTTACGTATGCAACCCTCGTTCCCTGAAGGAGGGAACGGAGACGTACGTCAGAACTGACCGACAAATTATGATCTGTCTTCAGAGACCAATCTACTTCGAGTGTATAAGAAACGAGCCATTCCATATTGGCATGCGGTCCACGCACCGCGGGTATAAATACGGAAGTGGAATACCGCATATTGCTTTTCCAACTGAGGAGCCGAAAAAGTGACTCGGCCCTTCAGAGGAAGCACAGCACCTGGCGACGGGACGTACGTCTCCATTCCCTCCTACAGGGAACAAGGGTTACATACGTAACCGATACATTCCCTTTCAGTTGGTCACGTTCGACGTACGTCGTAACTGACCGACGAATTGGGATCCCTACCAACACGCCAGAGATGCTGGCCCTTCCAGCACCCTGCTTGAGCTTACTGGAGTGCTCCAGCTGGAGTGGGAGTCAGGGCTGAAGCAGGGAAGGTCCGACACTGCTGTTTTCTGCAAGACCCACTCAGTGTTACTATTGGATAATGCTGGGAAAGCGTGCCCGTCTCAGACGTTGATGGAACGCTGCGGAGCCACGTCTTCCAAGGGAGGAGAGGTGGAAATACTCATAAGGACTAACCTGGCAGGGTAGTGCAACATATGGCAGTCTCTGGGGTGGATCCAACCTGGTCCCAGGGGGGAAAGAACACACCCAGAGACGACAGAGCGGGGCTCTGTCAAGGGAAAGACACAGGGCTAGCCAAGTAGGGTAGCGGGTACCGTGGAGAATACACATATGGGGTCGCCGTGAGGGAACCAACACATATGGACCCCAGCCTACACACACGTTCCACAAGCATACGGGTGCACTCTGGCGTCAGACGGCCGCAACGTCTGACACCGAAGGGGTGACGGAGGAGCTCGACAGGGTTCACCATTTCTGGGGAACACAACTGGAGAAGATAACGCACGTATCCGGCCATAGGCGGGAGTGGCGTAGCAAGCCGACACAGGAACGGGTACTTCGCGTCTACCGGCCGTTGGAGGCGAGTACACAGGAAGAAACCGGCTCCACACGGAGGTTATAGAATCTAGCGAACGTGTTAGGTGTCGCCCAGCCCGCAGCTCTACAGATGTCTGTCAGCGAGGCGCCTTGAGCCAGCGCCCAGGTGGAAGCTACACTCCTTGTGGAGTGCGCTCGCAACCCGAACGGGCAAGGCACGTCTTGCGATTGGTACGCCAAGACGATAGCATCCACTATCCAGTGGGCTAATCTCTGCTTGGAGACAGCCTTTCCCTTCTGTTGGCCTCCAGAACAGACGAAGAGCTGCTCTAAGGTCCTAAAGCTTTGAGTCCGGGCTGGATAACAAAGCCAGGGCTGGGTCTGCCTTGGGAACGTATCCGGTCCGAATTCTAGGCACGATTCGTTGACCGAAAGTGCATGCAGGTCCCCTACCCTCTTGATTGAGGCCAACGGCGGGAAGAACACCAGTCAACGAACAGGTTCCACTTCAAAGCATAGAGGTTGCCTCGTAGAGGTGGCTCTAGCCGAAGTGATGGTGTCTACCACTGCTTGTGGTAGGCCACCTAGAACCTCCGCGTCCCGTCCAGGGACCAGACATGGAGTTTCCAGAGGTCTGGACGCGGGTGCCAGAGGATGCCCCGTCACTGAGAAAGAAGGTCCTTGCTCAGGGGAATCAGCCAGGGAGGGGCTGTCGAGAGGAGTGTGAGTTCGGCGAACCAGGTCCGGTTGGGCCAGTAGGGCGCAACTAGCAAGACCTGCTCCTCGTCCTCCCTGACCTGTGCTAGAAGGCTCACTGGGGGAAACGCATTTTTGCGTAGGTCCAGGGGCCAGCTGTGCGCCAGTGAATCCGTGCCGAGGGTGCCCCCGGTCAGGGAATAGTACAACTGGCAATGGGACGAGTCCGGAGAGGCGAACAGGTCTACCTGCCGGCTCCGAAAAGGTCCCATATCAGCTGGACGCTCCGGGGGTGGAGTCGCCACTCTCCCGGAAGTGTGATCTGACGAGAGAGCTCGTCGGCTGTCTGGTTCAGCACACCAGGGATGTGAATAGCCCGAAGCGACCTCAGATGCTTCTGACTCCACAGGAGCAGATGGCGGGCGAGTCGGAGCATGCAATGGGAGTGTAGACCACCCTGTCGGTTGATGTATGCAACGGCCGCAGTGCTGTCCGTACGAACCAGTACGTGAGCTGGGCCAGGGCAAGACATACCGCCTGAAGCTCGAGGTAATTGATATGCCAATTGTGGCGAGCAGCGAGGCAGAGGGACCGTGAGAGCGGGACGAGGCGGCGCTCATCAGTGGGGATGGGCGTCAGCTGCGTGCTGCAGCCGTCTCGTGTCTCATGGAGGAGTGAGGGAGTATAAAGGAGGAGCGACGACAGTGAAGGACGAGAGAGGACCAGGCCTGGATTTTGTGTTATGTTTTATTTACGTTCGGTTTTTGTATGCAGGCAGCCGTGAGGGGCTGTCACCGCCATTTTATTTTTCATTAAACTTGTTGAATGTTCGCCGGTTCCCGCCTCCTTCTTCCCATACGAACAAACTTTACTACACCAATGCAGCTGGGGCCCCATCCACAGACCCGAAACTGCATGCCCATTGTATGTGGCCCCCCAGCCCGTGGACGAGGCATCCATGAAGACCACGGCATGCCTGGAAACTTGTTCTAAGGGCACTCCCGCCCGTAGAAACGAAGGGTCTGACCACGGGCTGAAAGTTTGGCAACAGTACGGGGTAACTGAGACCAGGCACTTGCCGCTCTGTCACGCCCATCTGGGGACTCAGTCGTGTAGCCAGCGTTGAAGCGGTCTCATATGAAGCAATCCGAGCGGCGTTACCACGGCTGCAGATGCCATATGCCCCAGGAGCCTCTGAAAAAATTTCAGTGGGACCGCCGTTCTGCCCTTGAACGTATTCAAGCAGTTCAACACTGACTGGACTCGTTCCTCTGTGAGGCGCGCAGTCCGTTTGACCAAATCCAGCTCCATGCTGAGATAAGAGATCCTCTGCGTGGGACAGAGTTTGCTCTTCTCTTGGTTGACCCGAAGGCCCAACAGGCTGAGGTGACGGAGCACCAGGTCCCTGTGTTCACACAACTGCTCTCGAGACTGGGCGAGTATAAGCCAGTCGTCGAGATAGTTGAGGATGCGAACGCCGAGTTCTCGGCGTGGAAAAATGGCTGCCTCCGCGACTTTCATGAAGACTCGGGGCGACAGGGACAGCCCGAAGGGCAAGACTTTGTACTGATATGCCTTCCCCTCGAACGCAAAGCGTAGGAACGGTCTGTGTCGAAGGAGAATAGAGACATGAAAGTATGCGTCCTTCAGGTCGATCGCTGCAAACCAATCTTGGGGACGGATGCATTCGAAAATGCGTTTCTGCGTTAACATTCTGAACGAAAGCTTGTGCAGGGCACAATTCAGAACACGCAGGTCCAAGATGGCCGTAACCCACCGCCTTTTTTGGGTACAATGAAATAGGGGCTGTAGAACCCCGACTTCATATCAGCTGGAGGAACCGGCTCGACCGCGTCCTTCGCCAGTAGGACATCGATCTCTGACTGCAAGACATGGGCATCGCTGCTCCGCACGGAGGTGAAGAGGATGCCCTTGTACTTGGGAGGCCGGTACGCGAACTGAATCGCGTAGCCGAGTCTGATAGTACGGATGAGCCAGCGAGACGGTCTGGGGAGCGCTAGCCAGGCTCGGCCCAAGAGTTTTTGGCCCTTCGGGGAAGCCCTGACCGTCACCCTCAGATCTTAACCAAAGGCATCAGCCAAAGTAGCAGCCCTCTGCTTTGCAGCGGGAGGACCACTAGATCGGGGGATGCGCAATGGGCCTAGATCTAAGCACTGCGTGGGTCATGTTCCCGCAGTGGGAACATGAGTCATTCACGAACGCTGCCTCAGCGTGCTGAACGCCCAAACACGTGAGACAACGATCATGACCGTCAACTGGGGACAGAAAACGACGGCATCCAGAAACAGACGGTTTGAATGACATCTTGAAAAAGACGCAGGGTCAAACCGTGTTGCTCTTTTAGAAGAAATTTAGAAGCATTTACTTGTCGTCTTAGACTTAATTTTAAGATACTAGTATTAAGTATTAAGCATTAACTTAAGATACATTTTTCACTCACATTTTTATGCAGAAGTGATCTTTAGTAATGGAAAAATTTTAATGAGATACATGCTAAATAGAATCAGTCGCTTGAGCTCTCAGAAGTTTGGATCCCACTGTAAGAGTATCTAATCTCAAAGGCACATTTCCCAAAAGCATTGTTATCCAAGTAATGTGTAAAACTACTTGTAAAATCATTGTGTTGATATTTCTATTTTCTTCTACAGTTTATCAGAGGCAAGTAGATAAAATAGCCTATGTTGATTTTTTTTTAAAGCAAGTGTCTGCCTATGCTATATCAAAGAATTTGAAAAGTGTTGGTGGAACAGTATGTCACATAATAGACTTGAATTTATGTGACAGAATATGATACAATTCTATCTAGGCCTGCCTTAAGTGTAACTAGTTGCAGTTGAGGTATGATATTGTCTTAATAATTAATTTAATATTTTAGGTTTAATATGATAATTAATGTATAAAGTATTATTCATGTTTAATATGTTGCATAATGGCAGTCACAAACTGCGTCATTGTTGTAAGTCTTTTTTGTGTATGTAAGTTCCTAGAGCCTAACTTTAGGCTAAGTTTAAGTCACAAAATTTTTCAACTAAATATCCAAATAAATCTAATTATTTAACTAAATTAACCATATAAACTAAATTACTGATCTAATTACTGATCTAAAGCCCACATTGCCACTGTATGATAATTGAAATTAATTGATGACATCACCGTTTTCTCCAGAACGGCTATACAGCTGAATAAAATTCTGTTGCATTATTTTCCTGTTTAACACTGTGAAGCTGTTTTGAAACAATCTGCATTATTAAAAGCACTATATAAATAAAGTTGACATGACTTGACTAAGTGGCGACTGCAGAGCAACATTGTGTGTAATCACATTAGATGCATTTATCTTGCCAAATTATTTATTTTTGACATTATTCTTACATTAGGCAAGGTAACGTTCAATTTTCACCTTTGAATGCAATTTCCTGTTTTCGAAGGGAAAATTCTTGGAGATGTTCGCAAACATTTAATGCGTGGCAAAATTCCTATCGTCAGTAGTGTAGTAATGCATGAAGCACCGTTCACACAATTTTGTACCAAGCAGCTTTTTGTTGGTCATTGCAATGAATCTGTGAAACACTTGCGAAATCTACATGGGGAAACTTTTTGTCTTCACACGTACTTCATGATCACATTGATCTCTATTGAAATGACCGGTAAATATGACCTTACCTTCATGCTGATTCAACTGTTAAAGAAAATAACTATACCTCGACAGTTTTCAGAAAGCTGGGAATAACACTGGCCCGATAGATCATCCTACAAAATTATAAAAGCAATTCAAAAGCCTTTTGCAGTTCTTAATGGCTCTATAGTCATTGATTTCTGATTGACTGAAAACTTAATACAGCTCTATGGGACGGTTCCTCATAAATTTTCAAACAACGGCATTTTTTATTCCTGCCTAAGCCATACATTTAAAACCTTCATGCTTCCTCCATGGCTGAGCCGTTTCCCTCCGACACATCCCACAAATGTGCTATATTGATCATCGCATCACGTTCAGACTGTTTCAGCTATGATAACATAGAACTAAATTGATCCTAAGAACTGCCTTAAATTTCAACCATTTTAGCTTTTAGATGTGCTTTTTTTCACTTCATATCTGAAACGGTTTTGTATTGCACCATGTCATATTATACTTTATGGAAAGCCGTTAACAAAGACAAATTACCCCAGAAGTTGGGAGCTTATACCTCCATTGCATCAGATATCTCTGCAAAGACTGTCTTAATATAGACATGAAAGATACTGAGTAATTTAAGTAAGATATCTTGTACTTCTAAAGTTTAGTGTATTATGTTTATTGGCAGTTTGTTTTCCTCCTCATTTTTCTTTAATGGTTTTTATTAGTATGCAGAATGAAATGGGTTTGCAACAAGTCTGATTGTTGAACGGTGTCGTCCTCTTAAGAAAGAGACCAGCATTATATTGCCTTGTCCCGTAATTGTCAAACACCAGCTATTGTTTATTGCATTGTATAAAAGGAAAAGGCTGTAATGTGCTCATTTGAAGAAAAATGAGTATTGTGAAAAACAAAACAAAAACAGCTCAATTACTAATATCCAACTATGTCCAAAAGCTATTTCTGAAGCTTTCAAGATGGTTGAGTTACAACTAGCGCACCTGGAGTTATGTATTTTGTGATTATGGCTATTTGAAATAAGTTTTTCCCATCTAATATCTACGATCCAACTGCTTGGTGAGTGACCGGCATGAACATCAGACAAATAAACAATAAAGACAAATACTAGAAAGTGTCATAATATTGCAGGAAGCCTCCAGCACATACAGCACACGTAGCCACCCAACATGGCAAAATAGCTTTTCCGCCTTTCTATTTGGGCTCAGTAATATTTTCATAGTGTAAGGTTTGGTGCCAAAAAAGCATTTATTATTGTATGAGTCCCTGAAGGGTGCTCCATTACCAGACCACAGTTTTTCATTCCATTTTGGAAAGGTTTTTTTTTTTTTTTCAAACTAAGATAAATAGTTTTGTGAACTAATTTATTTGTCTTTTATATTTAAGCCTTTTAGTTTCAATTGGCAAATGAAGCATGAACATTCATTAAATAATACAAAAAAACTGTATGCCAGACAGAGGCAAAATGTCTCATTCAATATTTTACTGCAAAGTCAAAACAGAGAAATTATGCCATTATTTATTTGATGCAAAAAAGCCACAAATGATCTCATTGTCATTATTTTAATTAAAAAACATTGATTTGTTTTTTCGTGTATATGCTGATAAACAAATTGAATGTGAATAACTATTGAGAATGGAAAGAAAAAAAAATCTTGCAGCATTAAGCTAATGAGAATTTGGGCATAGGCAGGTTTTCTTTCTTATTTGAATGCACGATTTATAAAATGGGCTTTATTTTGTACAATATAGCATTAATATAATATATATAATATATATATATATATATATATATATATATATATATATATATATATATATATATATATATATATATATATATATATATATATATATATATATATATATTTATTTATTTATTTAGGCATTTTCATTTTGCTTTGTTTTTGAGGAGAAATGTGACCAGGATAATTCTCCCTTTTGTTCTGTAAATACAGAACAACATCAGGAGGAGCAACACGAGCAATGTCATATCTGTATAAAGACCCAGCTGTCTGTCTCATGTTTATTGGAACACATGCAAGATTAGTTGTAACTGATTGGGTAAAATGCTGTAAGACATGAATATGTCTGGCATCTAGGTTAAGGAATCCATGTTAATGCAAATTCAGAGGCTATGTTGAAGGATAAGAAGGCTAGCTGACAGTTCTGTCAGGATCAGAATGTACTTCAGCTGAACCTGCTGCCTTGTGGATTGCATTAAAAATATTACGTCTTATGAGAAACCTGAGGTGACTGTATGAGCGGATTTATGGCACTGACTTGACAAATCTGAGATGGCCATTTTGACGTGAGAATTTGTCTATTTTCCAGCAGTGCAGTCGTGCTATCATCTCCTTTGTGTCTGTGACAGGCTCTGAGAAACACTGAGAAGAAAAGTCCCATCATCACAGGAGAGGAGAGAAGGCACATTTGCTGCCACCGAAATAACATTATTCTCTCCAATATCTGTTACACAGTGTGACACTGAAATTAATCCAGAAAAATGTGATGATCTGTGGAAAAAAGGACTGAGTCATATTTCTATGTTTGATAAAAGAAGCAGATATACATAGTCCTCCTATGTTTGGGTAAAGTGAAGGAAATGTCATGATTTATGCCTTTAATGGGTCTGTACCTAGGCTAACAACCATAAAACCAAATGCTGCTTTCGATGCATGATTCACGTTTTCAATGCAAATTTATACAAAATAGACAGCATGATTATATAGGCAGGGAATGCAACGCACACAAAAAATGTAGTCATTTTTTTTATTTCAGTGACAATACATCCATGGATTCCTTTTTGATGACTTAAAAGTCAGAATTGCAGATTAACAGATTGACTATTTTGACTGTGGGTCTTTTCCTCTTCTCTCTGCATGAGTGTTCAAATCAATCGTGTTTTATCAAACAGACGGAGAGCTTTGTTGTATTTAGGGCTGGGTATTGTTCAAAATCTTTCGATCCGGTGCCAATTTCGATACCTCAGTTTCGATATCGTCGATCACAGGAAGCAGTATCTGCCGATACGATCACCGAAACGGATCCTCTAATATCATGAATTATTTATAGGGAATTTTACAGACATTCATTCAGGGCCTGAATTTTATTACTGACAATGGGGGATTCCCCCCCTTAGGTGACTCTTGTCATATAAATGTATATAATTATCTCACCTAAATATTTGATCATGCAGTGCATTTTTGTTTTTAAAGACACATTTTCAGGTCTAACATTAGTATGGAGTTAAGAAATACTGAAGACATTAAATAAGAAATCAAATGTAAATTAATATTGGTCTTCCCTGAATAAATTAAATTAGATTAATCCTTACACTTAAGATTGCAAAAGTTAGTCATTCAAGAGCAGTGAGTGTCATAAAGGCAGTGCCGCCGCTTCCATTACACGCATTACGCGCTGCGCGTAGGGCACCCAGTGCTCAGGGGGACACCACAAGAAAATGCTCTTAGCTGTTGTGAGTAACTGTCAAAATAAACTTGAAATGACATGAAAATGTGCAACTGACTGGAGAAACGTGTACCATGAAGAAAAAAAGGGAAATGATTGTTAATTAAATAGAAACGCTACAATCTACAAGGCAGAAGTAGCTTTTTTGTGACACATTTTAATTAATGACAAATATCTTGCTCAATACCTCATTCCAACCTTCATATTTTAATATTTAGGTAGCATTTAGAGGCACATCAGTGCCATTATCTGTATCTGCAAGGATGACAATATTATAAAATATTTAAAAGATAAATCTGGAAGTTTGTCAAAACCAGATAAAAAGATTATTTTTAAATGCATTTTTAATTTTGTTAAACATTTATAGTTGTCAAAGCACATATGTTTTAGGGATGCATGATATACACTCACTAGCCACTTTAAGTACACATGCTCACATGCTCAAATCAACCCAATCACATGGCAGCAACTCAATGCATTTAGGCATGTAGACATGTACTGTGTTAGAAATCGAGAAGGTCTCCCGCTTTTGCATAGTTTATGCTTGCTGTTTAATAATCATTTAAAACTTAGCAAATTTGCAGGTCCAGTAAATTAAAATATTTATTTTGAACTCATGGAAACTATCATGTATAAAACACAATTAAACAATTTAATAATCAATTAAAAAGGAACGTATACCTGTATATTACGTTATAGCCATATTGGATCAGCGGTTTGGAAAAGCTGCGAACACCATCTTGTGGTCAGATGCAGGAATTTGACGCGCTACTCTCTCTGTCCATTTAAGTATTTTCTGGCTTTTAAGTGCACATCAGTTGTACACTTGTTATTGCAGTGCATTGTGGGATTGAATGATATAACAACCACTATGGCCCTATTTAAGGGTATAGGGGGCGATTTCAGACACAGCCATAGTCAAGACGATCTGCTGAAGTTCAAACTGAGCATCACAATGGGGAAGAAATGTGATTTTGAACATTGCATGGTTGTTGGTGTCAGATGGGCTGGTCTGATTATTTCAGAAACTGAAATGCAGTGAGCATCAGAGCATTTCTGAATGCACAACACGTCGAACCTTGAAACTGAAGGACTACAGCAGCAGAAGAACACACCAGGTGGCACTCCTGTCAGCTGAGAACAGGAAACTGAGGTTACAATACACAGGCTTACCAAAATTTGACAATAGAGGATCGGAAAAGTCTTGATTTATGCTGCAGGATTAAGATGGCAGGATCAGAATTTGGCATAAACAACATGAAAGCATGGATACACCCTGCCTTGTATCAACAGTTCATGATGCTGCTGTGGTGTAATGGTGTGGGGGATGTTTTCCTGGCGCACTTTGGGCCCCTTAGTACCAATTGAGCATCTTTTAAACGCAACAGCCTATCTGAGTATTGTTGCTGACCATGTTCATTCCTTTATAAACACACAACCCATTCTCACTCCCAAGGCATCAAAATCTGAAGCATGGCCATGTGCCTTCCGCGTCAAAATGAAGATGCTAAAGGTACCCCAAGGCGTCACTATATCGACACGCAGGGTACTCCATTGATTTCAATGAGAAACCTTTGGCGTCATAGACAGACGTGTTTGGCATAGGAATGTTGTCGTCATGATGAAATGATATATTGAGTTTTGATTTTGCCATTATGACATGTTAGAGTGTGATTCTCAATTTAATTATCCAGCATACTTTTATTAATTTTTTTTAATTTACACTATTTAGACAAGTTTGAACACCCCCCCCCCCCATATCCCCATACAACCCCATCCCATCCCATCCCTAAACCTACCTATTTGTGTATTATATGATATAAAACACATGATATAACGAGCAGATTCGACTGCAGGCACAATTTATTCAAAAAGTACAAATATTCTAAGTGTTCCGAGGCCAAACGCAATCAGCGTCTCCATCCGCGATTTCAAAAATTGCCACCTGAAGACACGTTACGTCAGATTTCATAGTGAAATTGCATCGGCTCTCGTATGTCTCGTGACCAGTTGCGTCATTACGTCAGCTTTTATTGTAAAATATCATTGGCTCTTGTGTGTCTTGTGACCGATTGCATCATGCTAAAGAGTAGTGTGTATCATTTGAATGAGATATGACTGACTGAGTGCGTGTGTGTGTGTGTTCACAGAGCGGTGGGATCATCATTTCAGCGATTAAAACATTAAGATCAACTCCGTTCTTTACATGAAGATATCGTATGACTTCAGAAGACTTGGAATGCAACATGAGTTAATACTTTTATACAGTTTTTGGTCATTTATTGCAATAAATACCTGTGACTGTACTTTTATTTGCCTGTTACATGTTTTATATTGTTTAGAAGTGGGTAAGCTTAGGGTAGGAGTTGGGTTAGTTGCTCCAAAATATAAAAGTAGCCTATAAATATTCATAAAATCATGTCTGCTTTTACAAATGCAAAGAATTAAATGTGTCTTGATGTGACACATTGGGAAACAACTGAAATCAATGGAGTACCCCTGCACGTCGATATAGTGACGCCTAGGGGTACCTTTAGTGTCTTCATTTTGACGCGGAATGCATTTGACCATGCTTCAGATTTTGACGCCTTGGGAGTGAGAATGGGTTGCAACACAGTGTACTCATCTTCTGATGGCTACTTCCAGCAGGAAGCTCAAATAATCTGAAAATGAAAGCTTTAGCATAAGTTCTGCCGGGAAGACTTAATTGTCACGTCACGTCAACTTTATCTATCCAATCACATTCTAATACCTGGGTATAAAAGATCGGTACTTACGCATGTCTGAGTTCGCAGATGCTGACGCTTCATTTCAGTTGATGATCCGGACGTTCGGTAGCGGTCGATCGCTGGTCCTATTATAAAGTAATAATGTGCATACAGTGGCGTTCTAAGTCCATGTCAGCCTGTCTGTTCACTGGGCTGCCGCGGTAACAGACACGAGTGCTTCACTAACAAGAGCAAAATCTCACGTTCAATCACTTTCATGGAGGACTATCTGGGCATGTTATCAAAGACACGGCCGTGATTTTCATCACCATTCTGGCGACATCACTACATCAGCATTCATCACAGTGATATGCATATGGTTATGCATTCCGATGCCGATTGGGTGTAGTATCTTACTCTTTCTCAATTTTGTCGCAAGCACATGCATCGTATGAGACGCACACAGGTGTCTGCCGGTCTGCTTGTGCAACGTGATCGCTCGTTGTGGCTCACTTGTGTCCATAGTGCTCGTAAATTATTCGCATGACACCGGTTACTGTTATTGATGCTCAAGATGGCGCCGAGGATGGCCGCTACGTCGCAAGCTCCGCTGAATCATTGTAGTTTTTTGTTTGTTCTGTTTACAGTTTTTGTGTTTTTTGTCTTGGATGTTGTCTGCCTTACTACGTACGACAGACAGACACTTTTGGACATTGGTTCGGCAATCGCACACCGAAAACCGGACTTTAAATTCATCAACGACGACACGTTGCTTACAAACACGGCAGCGGAACCTTTTGTGTGGGCGGCCCGACCGCGCAAACGCCGCCGGAGACGGGGAAGCAGAGCCGGCGTGCTCATCAGAGTAAGACGCCGCGCAAACCGACCCCCGCTTCCCAGTATTTTACTGGCTAATGTTCAGTCTCTGGACAATAAACTCTGCGAGCTGAGAGCGCGGATCTCTTTCCAATGAGAGACGAGGGAGTGCTGCATTATCTGCCTTACAGAAACTTGGATGTCTGCTGAGATTCCAGATTCGGCCATCGAAACCACGGGGTTCTCCGTGCACCGAATGGACAGAGAAAAAGATCTCTCAGGGAAAAGCAAAGGCGGGGATGTGTGTTTTATGATCAACAGATCCTGGTGTGATCAGAGGAACGTACATTCTATCAAGTCTTTCTGTTCTCCTGATCTGGAACTCCTCATGGTTCTGTGCCGACCATTCTGGCTACCGAGGGAATTCACAGCGGTCATGATCACAGCTGTGTATATTCCCCCACAAGCCGACACAGACCGGGCACTAAAGGAACTGTATAGGACAGTGAGTGAGCAGGAAACCACGCATCCTGAGGCTGCGTTTATTGTGACTGGGGACTTTAACAAAGCCAACTTCAAACGCATTGCACCCAAATACCACCAACATGTTAACTTCAACACGCGAGGGAACCGCGTCTTAGATCACTGTTACTCTCCCTTCAAGGATGGTTACAAGTCCCTCCCGCGCCCACCATTCGGCAAATCAGATCACGCTTCCATACTACTTTTGCCCGCTTATAGGCAGAGGCTGAAACAGGAAGTACCCGCCCTCAGAACCATCCAGTGCTGGTCGGACCAATCGGACTCTATGCTACAGGACTGTTTTGATCACGCGGACTGGGAGATGTTCCTGTCGGCCTCTAATGACGACATCGAGGTCTACGCTGATAGCGTAACGTGTTTCATCAGGAAGTGCGTAGAAGACGTTGTTCCGACCAAAACAATTCGGCTGTACCCAAACCAGAAGCCGTGGCTAAATGGGGATGTTCGCGCGGCACTCAATGCGCGGACCTTCACTTTTAACTCCGGTAATGCGGAGGAGCATAAACAAGCAAGTTATGCCCTCCGGAAAACCATCAGAGCAGCAAAACGCCAGTACAGGGACAAGATTGAAGGACAGTTCAACACCACCGACTCCAGAAGCATGTGACGGGGAATTAACACCATCACGGACTATAAAGGGAACACAAACTCTACTGTGAACACCGCTGCCTCTCTCCCGGACGAGCTCAACACCTTCTATGCTCGCTTTGAGGGAACTAACACCGCCCTCGCGGAGAGAGAGCTTGTGGCTGAAGATGCAGAGGTCAGTTCACTCTCCGTATCTGTAGCGGATGTAACCCGATCCTTCCGGCGGGTGAACGTCCGTAAAGCCGCGGGTCCAGACGGGATTCCCGGCCGCGTGATCAGAGCGTGCGCGAACCAACTGGCTGGAGTTTTCACAGACATTTTTAACCTGTCCCTCTCCCTGTCTGTGGTCCCCACATGCTTTAAAACGTCCACCATTGTTCCTGTACCTAAGCAGTCAAAAACCACCTGCTTAAACGACTGGCGTCCTGTTGCTCTGACCCCCATCATCAGAAATGATGTTTCAGTAACAAAGTTCGGGAGGAGCACGTTCAAATGATCTATCTAATCATCATGTCATTCCAACCAGCTGTCAGCAATAAGTAATCAACATGTCTACCCAATCAGCACAAGTGGAGGATCATATAAATACCCAGTCAACTCACCAATGTTTCTCGACAAGTTTTGCAGCATTTGGTCCTTACCATCCGTTACAATGTCTGAGATAGAACTTTATCCGTCCGATGACGATTCTCTTGTTGCCCAGGATCCCCTACAGCATCCCACCGATGCAAGGAGCACCCCGACTCAACAGGACACAGCACCCGAACCTCCAGCAACACAACGCGGCCGTCGGCCCAGCCGCGCCGCCTCCCGTACCCCGAGACGCAGAGGCGTGCCATCGCCTCCACCATCAAGACATCCATCATCTCCAGCTTCCTCCTACACTTCAGCACAACCTACGATTCCAGCAATAGAAAAATGGACCGTGTTGGGTTTAAGGCAAGCGCTAATCAGCGCTGACGTGCATTTTTCTAGAAGAATGAATAAATCTCAACTATACAACCTTTACGTGTCTCTCCAAGCAGCTTCTCCATCTCCAAAATCCACTCCACTTTCCAGAACCGCCAACAGGTCAAGAAATCACAAGGCTCCAAACTCACGCTCTCATAAAACACCCTCTCCGTCCCTCGCAGGACCGGTCCTTCCTCGAGCGCCAGTCCGCTGCAGCAGGCCTTCAGCTAGCCTGGGCCGCGCCCCAGATCCCGCCGCCACTGCCACCGCTGCCGCCGACGCCACCCAGCCCAACTCGTCTCTCTGCTCCGCCGAGCTACAGGCCGCAGCTTTTTCCAGCGTTGCACCACAGCCCACAATGCCAGCTTCCTTTTCCCCAGGCTGTCCTTTCAGCGTGAGTATGCTTCCGCCAGCAGCGCAGGCTCCGCTATCACAGCCTTTTTCTGCCACTTTGGCTAACCCTTTCCCTTGTCCTTGGCCTGCAGCCCCACCATCAAAATCTAGCGCGAGGCTGCCTCCGCTAGCGGCGCAGGCCCAGTTGCCTTTTTTTCCTCCCCAACTTGGCTCTTTTCCCACTTTTCCCGTTCCTCCTCTGCCGGGGGCCGACCTAAGCGAGAGGTTGCCTCCGCAAGCGGCCTCAGCTCCAGCTTTCCTTCCTCCTAACACTTTTCCCCAAACTCGTTCTCCTTTTACCTTATTTTCTGCGACACCAATGCCCATCCCGCCGAATGCTACAGCCTTGGAACCTCCCCCTGTTGCCAGCAACATCAGAGCACAGATCCTCACAGGTGCGGATATCGATTTATCTTCCCTTCTTTCTTTACTCCCTCCCTCAGTTTCAGATCGTCAAATCGACTGTGGTGATTTTGCAGTCACTCTCAAAAACCCAGCACATAATTCATCCCGCATTCTTTCGTTCTCTGAATTTGCTATTGCTTTCAGCCGTTTCAGCGAAATAATTTGCGCTGCACTCCCCCACAGGAGACGAGAATTAAACGATTATCTCGCGATAATTGCAGAGCTTGCGTTATCGTATGGAGGGACCCATTTTTATACTTATCATAAGCTGTTCTCAGCAAAATGCGCCGTCCGTGTAGCTCAGTGGAACCAGTGTCCTTACTGGGGCGCTTTAGACACAGAATTACACAACAGAGTGTTCCTAGGCTGCCGTAACATTTCCTGCGCGGTTTGCAGATCTGTTTCTCACTCCACCACAGCTTGTCCTTTGATTAACCCTTCAAATTCCCCCAGCACGGATTCACCACAAGTAAAATCTACCAGTTATGTCCCGCGGCCAGCAAACATCAATTTCAACGACTCTTCCATTGATTCCAAAAGAAGAAACACCTATTCATCCAGCAGTCAAGTTTGCAACAACTTCAACTCGGGACGATGCTCACGACAACGTTGTCGTTTCATGCACATTTGCAGCTATTGTGGCGGCGCTCATGCCCGCACAATATGCCCTGTAAAAAGAGCCGTAAATAAAGATTCAAAAAATTACCTGTCGACTCCCGTGAATATTTCCCGTTTGTCTACTGAATTGTCTCACCACCCTAACACTAACTTTACTGACTATTTACTGTCTGGTCTCGAGCACGGTTTCAAACCCGGCGTGGAAAGCCTCCCAACTCAAAGTATCATATGTGACAATCTCCAGTCCGCTCTCGCTGAGCCTGATACAGTTGATATTCTAATCAATAAAGAAATCGAATCAGGCTTCATGATCGGACCCTTTAACACTCCCCCTTTCGAGTGTTTCCGCATCAGCCCTATCGGAGTGGCCACCAGGAAGTTTTCAGGCAAAAAACGCTTAATTATCGACCTCTCAGCCCCTCACAGCTCTCCGTTTCCAAGCATAAACAGCCTAATCTCGCTTGAAGAATTCTCTCTCAATTACCACAACATCGATCAAGCTATAACCTTGATTCAAGATGCGGGTCGCGGCGCTTGGCTCGCCAAAGTCGACATCACTTCCGCATTTAAAGTGATGCCAATCCACCCAGATTCATGGCATTTATTCGGCGTACGCTGGCACGGAAAATTTTACTTTTCTGTACGTTTAACTTTTGGCTGCAAAAGTAGCCCCAAGATTTTTGACATGCTATCAGAAGCTATCTGTTGGATTCTTTCCAACAACTACTCAATTCCCTACATAATTCACTTGCTAGATGATTTCCTAATCATCTCACCACCAGGCTCCATCCCGGCTGCACATCTTCTCACAGTCCAAAAGGTCTTCGCTGAGCTCGGGATTCCAATCGCCCAAGACAAAACCATGGGCCCAGCCACGTCCATCGAATTTTTGGGCATTAACTTGGATACAGTTAACTTCCAGGCCTCACTTCCCAAGGAAAAAATCGACAGGATAATTCTGGTCGCATCCACCCTCCTAGACAGTCCAAACTGTTCCAAACGTGAGCTACTATCCCTGCTCGGCCACTTAAACTTTGCGATGCGCATCATTCCGCAAGGCCGCCCTTTCATCTCACATCTCCTCTCCCTCGCATCTTCAGTTCACGCGCTAGAGGACCAAATCTCCCTAACTAGTTTGTGCTGCAACGAGCTCAGTTTATGGATAACTTTCCTTAAACAATGGAATGGGCTGTCTTTTTTCTATAATAATCTGGTTTCTCTCCCTGTGGATATTCAACTGTTTACCGACGCAGCTCCCTCCATTGGTTTTGGGGGATTTTACCAAGGCCGTTGGTTCGCATCCACATGGCCCACCCAGCTGTCAGACTCACCACAGTCACTAACATCCTCAGCACTGTTCGAGTTGTATCCTTTAGTCGTAGCAGCCTTCCTGTGGGGTAAAGAATGGTCCACGAACAGCATTATAGTGCACTGTGACAACGAAGCAACCGTGCATTGCATTAACAAAGGACGTTCACATTCCCCCGCACTAATGCCTCTCCTGAGACGCCTCATTTGGATTTCAGCCTGTGACCAGTTCATCATAATTGCAAAACATATTCCTGGGTCCAAAAATCAAATAGCTGACTCTCTCTCTCGTTTTGCTTTCCAGAAATTCAGGCTGTTGGCACCAGAGGCGGACCCATTCCCAACCCCAGTACCTCACTATTCAGAGCTGATGTTCCCATAAACCACCCATTGAAACCCCTCCTTGACGCCTCTCTGAATTCCATTCTTCAAGCCGTTTCCCCCAGAACCCTCCAATCTTACCTAACTGCATGGAAGTGTTTCAAGTCTTTCCACTCCACATACAACCTGAATTTCCCTGATTTTTCTTTGCTTACCATCACTTCATTCATATCTCATCTCAACAGTATTAAGAACCTCCAAGCCAGCTCCATCAAGGGTTATCTAAGCGGAATTCAATTTTTTCACAAACTCATTTTTGGTCTGCCCTCTTCAGAAATAGCCAATTCACAAACATCCATGCTCATCAAAGGCATCCAAAAAACCCAGCCCACCCACCCAGACGCCAGACAACCAATAACTCTAGATATACTCACTAAATGTATCTCCACCCTCCGCCGAGGCTACCACTCCACCAATACCTCCCGCACCCTGGATGCAATGTTCATTTTGGCCTTCTTTGGTTTTCTCAGAAGCTCAGAACTCACCATCACGTCCACCTTCAACCCAAAGGTCCATCCTACAATTTCAGATCTATCAGCGCTAGATGACGAAACCATGTCTTATTTCATCAAACAAAGTAAGACGGATCAAATGAAAAAAGGCCATTTCATTTACATTTTCAACCTCCCATCACCAATCCAGCCGTACCAATCCCTTTTAGCTTACCTACATTTCAGAAGCTTGCAGACTAAATTCCCTTCTGATCCACTCTTCACAGACGATTCCAACCGCCCTGTCACACGTTTTTGGTTCCAAAAACACCTCAAGTCCATACTGATTCAATCCGGCATCCCAGCAGACCACTTTTCTAGCCATTCGTTCCGCATAGGTGCAGCAACCACAGCCGCTAAAAAAGGCCTCTCCCAGCATCAGATCCAAGCACTCGGTCGCTGGTCGTCAGAAGCTTTCAAGAGCTACATTCGTTCTAATCGCTTCCACATCAAAGAAGCCCAACTGACTCTAATCAGCTAATCTGTTTCCATACACCCAAACCTACAGGATCTCCGCATCTGCTTCATTTCAACATCATCAATCCAATAAGGGAAACGATCATACATTCACTGCCCCGGGCAGCATCTCCCCAGTCGCTCCCGCTGGAGCCGCCTCTTTCTGTCACTGCCGCAGCAGTGTTATCAATTTCGCTCCAACAGAAGCTCAGTTTCTCCATCCAACCGGTTTTACTGCCAAAGCAGTGTCATCTCTTTCATTCTAACAAAGCCCAGTTCTCTGCCCAAAAGGTCTCCACTGCCGCAACAGTGTCATCTTTTCCGCTCCCGCAGGAGCCCGATTCCCCGTACAACTGGCTCACTGGATAGTTGGAAAGCAACTTTGAAACAGCTCGTCTCCACTCCCGCAGCAGTGTCATCAACTCCGCTCCCGCAGGAGCTCCGTTACTCCATTCCAAACTCGCTCCACTGCCGCAGCAGTGTCATCAACTCCGCTCCCGCAGGAGCTCCGTTACTCCATTCCAAATTCGCTCCACTGCCGCAGCAGTGTCATCAACTCCGCTCCCGCAGGAGCTCTGTTACTCCATTGCAAACTTGCTCCACTGCCACAGCAGCGTCATCTTTTCCGCTCCCGCAAGAGCCCGATTCCCAGTACAACTGGATAGTTAGAAAGCAAGTTTTGAAACGGCTCGTCTCCACTGCCGCAGCAGTGTCGTCAAATCCGCTCCCGCAGGAGCTCCGTTATTCCATCCAAACTCGCTCCACTGCCGCAGCAGTGTCGTCAAATCCGCTCCCGCAGGAGCTCCGTTATTCCATCCAAACTCGCTCCACTGCCTCAGAAGAGTCATCTCTTCCGCTCTGGCTGGAGCTCAATTCTCCATACAACTGGCTCATTTGATTGTTGGAAAGCAAGTTGAAAAATGACTTGTCTCCACTGCCGCAGCAGTGTCGTCAAATCCGCTCCCGCAGGAGTTCGGTTACTCCATTCAAACTCGCTCCACTGCCACAGAAGAGTCATCTCTTTTGCTCTGGCAGGAGCTAAATTTTCCATACAACCAGCTTATTAGACAGTTTGAAAACAAGTTGGAAAGGAAGGAGTTCGTTGTCACTGCCGCAGCAGTGCTATCTCCATCCCCAGCTGACTACCAACGAGGTTCACTTTCTGATACCACGACCATCAAAACCTCAGACGATGACAAGACCTCCCGATCCAGTGACTTACCCTCCCCTTCGATTGGCACAGCATCAGTTTCATGCTCTGCAACTTTTGGGGGGTATCAACATCATTTACCGGCTGCTGTCCCATGTTAGTTGCAATTTTTGGGGGAGTACTCTGGGTTCGGGCCAAATACCGAGCTCGGAGCCCTCTCCTCGGACAGCACGCCAAATACGCATACCATTCTTTCTATCTGACTTATTTGTAAGTGTGAACTCGTGAAATGATGTTTCAGTAACAAAGTTCGGGAGGAGCACGTTCAAATGATCTATCTAATCATCATGTCATTCCAACCAGCTGTCAGCAATAAGTAATCAACATGTCTACCCAATCAGCACAAGTGGAGGATCATATAAATACCCAGTCAACTCACCAATGTTTCTCGACAAGTTTTGCAGCATCCCTCCACCACCCCATCTTCCTCACACTCACCTGGTTACTTCCTAAACCAGACATACGGGGGGAGTACTCTGGGTTCGGGCCAAATACCGAGCTCGGAGCCCTCTCCTCGGACAGCACGCCAAATACGCATACCATTCTTTCTATCTGACTTATTTGTAAGTGTGAACTCGTGAAAATGCTTTGAGAGACTAGTCAGAAACCACATCTGTTCTGTTCTCCCCCCCTCACTGGACCCACTGCAGTTTGCATACCGCACAAACCGCTCCACTGATGATGCCATTTCATCAACAATTCACACTGCTCTCTCCCACCTGGAAAAGAGGAACACGTATGTGAGAATGCTGTTTGTAGACTACAGCTCAGCATTCAACACCATTGTGCCCTCCATACTTGACGGGAAACTCCGGGCTCTAGGCTTAAACAGCTTGTTATGCAGCTGGATCCTGGACTTCCTGTCAAACAGACGCCAGGTGGTCAGAATGGGCAGTAACATCTCCTCATCACTGACTCTCAACACTGGAGCCCCTCAGGGCTGTGTTCTCAGCCCACTCCTGTACTCCTTGTACACACATGACTGTGTGGCAACCCACAGCTCCAACACCATCATCAAGTTTGCTGACGATACGACAGTGGTAGGTCTCATCACTGACAATGATGAAACGGCCTACAGAGAGGAGGTGCACACTCTGACACGGTGGTGTCAGGAGCACAACCTCTCCCTCAACGTCAGCAAGACCAAGGAGCTGGTGGTCGACTTCAGGAGGAATGAGAGAGAACACCGCCCCATCACCATCAATGGAGCACCGGTGGAGAGAGTCAGCAGCTTCAAGTTCCTCGGTGTCCACATCACAGAGGAACTCTCATGGTCCGTCCACACCGAGGCCGTTGTGTAGAAGGCTCATTAGCGCCTTTTCTTCCTGCGACGGCTGAGGAGGTTTGGAATGAACCGCCACATCCTCACACGCTTCTACACCTGCACCATAGAGAGTCTGCTGACTGGCTGCATCACCACCTGGTACGGCAACAGTACCGCCCGCAAACGCAAGGCCCTGCAAAGGGTAGTGCGCACGGCCAGCTGCATCATCGGAGGTGAGCTTCCCTCCCTCCAGGACATTTACGCCAGGCGGTGTGTGAAGAGAGCTCAGAGGATCATCAGAGACTCTAGCCACCCGAACCATGGGTGCTCTCACTGCTGCCATCAGGCAGACGGTACCGCAGCATCAGAACACGCACCAGCCGACTCCAGAACAGCTTCTTCCCACAAGCAATCAGACTACTTAACTCTTGATCCATCAGGATCATAACACACACTGGACAGAATATCACTCAGCACAAACCACTGGAGATACACACACATTATATACACATTTATTTATCATACAGCATCTATTGCACTTTGGATTTCAATTTGTGAACATATTGTATACTGTACATTGTATATTATTACTATAGCTTAATGTATACTGTTATTGTTTAATGTATGTTTAGTGTATATTGTTTAAAGTATATGTATATTGTAAGTATGTGTATATTGTTTAAAGCTGTGAGAACTACACTCACATTGTGTAAATTATTTATTGTTTATTGTAGTGTATACTGTGCTGTGAGTAATTGTGTGCGCATCAGATGTGTAATCTGTTGTTGCTTAAATGTTGTACATGTCATGTCATGACTACTATGTTTGCTCGGACTGCACCTAAGAATTTCACCTACTGTTGCAAATGTGCATATGGTAGAGTGACAATAAAGTGATTTGATTTGATTGATTTGATTTGATAGTATTTTGTTAGAAAAACTGAAACAGAACAGATGGCACAGCATATTAGACTCTATCATTTTCCCCACGAATACAAGGAAACCAACACGGGTTTTAAAGCAACATGCACCCATTTAATCGGGGCTTCATAATGAACTGAAGTTAAGCTGAAATCGCGATTGGGTTCAGTGTTATCAGATCGCTAAAATTGAATTTAATAACCATGCTGAGCAAATTAGCATATTTAGGTACAGCACCGACATCAGTGCTTTGATCCGTTCTGATTCAATGGCGTTAGATTCATCTTCCAAGCGCTGTGAGTTCGTCACATATGCAATTTAACTGACACACCATGAAAAATGAAAGATACTATGATGCAGTGGAATGGGACATTGTAGTTATTTTCTTTAGGGTAAATGTTTGTCAGGGGAAGTACAGATTTTATTTTTAGACGTGTAAAAATGTTGTTCTAATTTTGTAATATTATAAACTTTTTGACACTAGCATTCATTGTTTCATGGTTATATGTTGTAATACGGAACTGAAAAGAGAAAATGTTTTCATTTTCCAATGCGCATTGTGTAAAACTGCACAGTAGGGTTAGTCAGAAAAACAATAAATCCTAGAATGTCTGACATTCCTAAGTTTTTGTGTTTCTCCCTGTTGGCATTACCTGTCTGATGCCCTGCCAGTCAATGATTAGAGCAATTAAGAGGAAGTGACTTTTTGAAGCACCCTCACATGTGGTGTCACAGGCCGCCTCCAACCTTTTTATCCGCTCATGCTGCTTTTGACTTGGTTTTTTTTTCATTGCAAGTTCATTGCAAAGCATTGTTTTAACTTTTGAATTAAGGTTGAGGTTGATGACAGTGATGTATGGTCTGTTCATAAACAATTACCAATGACAAAATGGTACAATTATGACAAAAAAATATACAAATTAGCATCTGACAACTCAGCCACATAATTTTCTAAATTAGTTTTCATGATGCCTTCATTCTCTGACTGCGCTCAGATGTTATTGGTTTCTTGCATCATTCCACCGAGATCATTGACTGAATTTCTTAATATACCGAACTCATAGCTCAAGATCTTTTGAAATGTTTTTTTGAACTCCTATGTGCGGTGGCCCAGTAGTGCACAACACAACAAAATTTAAAAAGCAAACATAAGTTCACAACACAATGAAATCCAGCCACAACACAACGAATTTAAGCCACAACACAATGAAATCCAGCCATAACACAACGAAATTAAGCCACAACACAACGAAAAAGCCACGACACAATTAAATTAAGCCAAAACACAACGAAATCAAGCCACAACACAACGAAATCCAGCCACAACACTACGAAAAAGCCACTACACAATTAAATCAAGCCACAACACAACGAAATCAAGCCACAACACAACAAAATCCAGCTACAACACAACGAAATTAAGCCACAACACAACGAAAAAGCCACTACACAATTAAATTAAGCCACAACCATAGACCGTAAAAAAAAAAATGCTTCCGCTGAAGAGAAGTGAAGCCTCTGGAGGTCCGAATATGGCACTGATTTGGGACAGAGTCTGCGCTGTAGTGACCTCGGGACCGGAGTCTGCGCAGTAAAGAGCAGTAAGTAAAGGCGCGATATCAAAAGCCCGCCCACACTCTCACAGATACAGAACAATTAATTATGTCGGTGTGAAATAAACAGTTATGGAAATGTAGAAATAAAAGCTAAAGCTCCAATCTCCTCCCGAAAATCCTGAAAAAAGTCTGTTAGTGCCTCAGTGACAACTTCACTCAGAGAAGCCGTCAATCTCAGCTGTCAATCATGACGTCACACCCCCGTTTTTATAGCATCAAATAACTAATTAAAACAAAATTTATTTAAAAAACGAACACTTAAAATGAAATCAGCATGATAAAATTTGCCTAAAATGACAGAAACCAACTTTGGGAAAAAATTATTTGGAGTGTAATTTGTTTGTTTGTTTAGTTTGTCTCGCGTTCATTAGAATCACAGACTGTAAAAAAAATATGGACGTAGTGTCCGTGACATCACCCATAGGATTCTGAAGAGAAGTTCTGAAGCGTAAAGTAGGGTTGAGCGCGTCACTCCCAGATAACTGAAAATGGGCAAAGAGGCGGGACGTGGGTGGAGCTGAGGTGACGTGATGATTAACAAACGACAATCCACCTGTCACTCAAAGTGGCCACGCCCTTAATTATGCAGAACTTTAAGGCTTTATATAATGTAAACAAATGAGTTATAAAAAAATTCATCCCCCTCACAGTTGTCATGAAAGGAAAAATTAGCTATATAGACCAAAACCACAATTTGTACCAGGCTGTAAACCTGTTTTTTCCTGCTTTAAAGTTGGGCATTTTAACATGGGGCTCAATGAGATTCTGCTCCCTTCTGGAGTCTGTCCCTAGCGGCCAGTCGATGAATTGCAGTTTAAGTCACTTCCGTATTGGCTTCAAAAGAAACTGGGGGAGGTTGCCGTTTGATGGGCAACGGTGGGGGTTATGACTTATACTGGGACCAACCACCTGGGGTCGATAGAGGCACATAGGCTTTAGTTTCTAACAGCATGAATCTTTAGGCTGTGTCCGAAACCTGGAAAATGCGGACACATTTCAAGGCAGGAAGGCACCAAGGCACGTCCGAATCTAATGTTAGCTTCTCTTCCTGTCTCCTGAGATACCTTCATCTGATCGATTATTGAAGGCAGCAGATTTATATCCTTCACTGCCTTTGATATCCCACAATCCTGTGCTTTCCGTTCTGTGACAGTTGAGCTGAAAAAAAAAGATGGCGTCTGAAAGTTGCGTTTGCTGGTCAGTTTGTGTGTAAATGTTCTTTTTACCAACATTTTCTACTTCTGATGTCATTTCTAGCCAGAAATTACTAATGAAGTAATTAAATATTTATTTAGTTTTCACCAAAGCTCACTCTATTTTGCTGTAGATCATTAAACGGTTACACTGCCTAAGAAGTCTGTCTGAAATTAGTTTTGTGAGGTGTAGGGATGCCCCATGTTTGGTATTTGGCTTCGGCCTTCGGCCAAGTGTTTTATTCTTATTCGGCTTCGGCCAAGAATTTTCATTTCGGTGCATCCCTAGTGAGATGCCTTCATGTACAAACGCTGCCTTACAAGCCATTGTCTGATAAGGCAGCGAGGCAACAAGTCAGCTGCCTAGGGTTTCGGATGCAGCCAACGAATAAGTCTATAGAAGGAGTGGCAAGGAAAACTAACTTTACAGTGCTCCGAGTGCCCCCTAGTGGTCGGGAACATTTCCGTTGTGTTGTGGCTTTTTCGTGGTGTTGTGGCTTGATTTCGTTGTGTTGTGGCTTAATTTCATTGTGTTGTGGCTTGTTTTCGTTGTTTTGTTGTGAATTTATGTTTTCTTTTTAAATTTCATTGTGTTGTTGCTTTTTTGTTGTGTTGTGGCTTGATTTTGTTGTGTTGTGTTAAATTTATGTTTGCTTTTTAAATATTGTTGTTTTGTGCACTACTGGGCCACCGTACATATGGTCACCAAGGCTGCATTTACTTAAACAAAAATACAATAAAAAAGGCAATATTGTGAAATATTATAATTTTTACTATTTGAATATTAAAAATTAAATGTATTCCTGTGATTGCAAAGCTGAATTTTCAGTAACAATTACTCCAGTCTTCAGTGTCACATGATGCATTAAGAAATCATTCTAATATGATTATTTGGTGTTCAAGAAACATTCCTTATTATCAATGTTGATAACATTTGTGCTGCTTAATATTTTGTGGAAACCGTGTACATTTTTTCCAGGCTGGTTTAAATAGAAAGGTTAAAACAATTATGAAATATGAAATATAAATCTGTTGTAACATACATGTTTTTACTGTCACTTTTGCTCAATCTAAAGCTTTCTTGCTGTAAGTATTAATGAGTATTAATAAAGTATTATTTTCTTTAAAAAAATCTTACTGACCCACAACTTTTGAACACACTACCATAGCCTATAGTTATTTATTTTTTATTTACAATTTCCTACTGTCAATTTATACGCCAACCCAGCTTATTTGCCGTGGAATAGCAGTTTTTTGGGGGCAGTTGTGGCCTAATGGTTTGAGAGTCGGCCTTGTAACCGGAAGGTTGCGGGTTCGAGTCTCAGGTCTGGCAGGAATTGTCGGTGGGGTGAGTGAATATCCAGCGCCCTACTCCACCCTCAATTCCACGACTGAGGTGAGACCCTTGAGCAAGGCACTGAACCCCCAACTGCTCCCCGGGCACCGCAGCAATATGGCTGCCCACTGCTCCAGGTGTGTGTTCATTACTGTGTGTGTGCACTTGGATGGGTTAAATGCAGAGCACAAATTCCAAGTATGATTCGCCACACGTCACTTCACTCACTTCACTTTTTAGAGTATGATCTTTTTTTTATGATTACAATTTTAAAGTAGTTCACTTATTTCACGTTTGGGTCTACAAATGAAAATAAACAGTCAGGTAAAAAATTTAAAACCATGTTTGAGGTGACTGAGAATTTAAGTTGACATAATTCAAAAAACTACTGTTCTAAAAACTCATATGACATTACCAAGGGAATACTTATATGACTCAAAAATAAGTGTATTCTCTTCCAGGTTTTGGGCCACAAACTGAACAGATTTATAGGAGAACATGACAACATTGAACTACCATATACACATATAACAAGGTGCAAAGTTTTAGTTTATAGGATGAGAGGCCTAGACCAAAGAAGAAAAAAAAGTGGTGTTTGTGGTATGATGTGTCACTAAGAGGACAGGAAACAAGAATCAGGCTGACAGAATAATCCTGTCACCCATCACACACATGGCTAATGAGCAAGACAATGCCAAATCAACCATTCACTCTCAGACATAGAGTACAGAGCCTATTATATACACACCATTGCCCCCCGCCCACAACACTGAGCTTGTTACATGTTTGAAGACATAAAAGTCAAATGGATTTCTCTCTCTGATATGATGATTAATGCATTTCTGCATGTTCTTGCCTCTAATGAGAGTCAACATCCCCCTCATATGGACATTGATACCAGAGTTTGTAGCAGTATGGGGTGGGTATCAGTCAGTGCATGAGAATACTGGATGTGATCAGAGAACAGAAGCCTCTCTGGAGACACCTTGCTTCAGCATGCCTGTCATTTTGTCCTCTACATCCATATTCTCCTTCCTACACATTATTGTTACCACACTTCGAATCGGATGGCATAGACAGAATGCTACGAATCGTGTCCTATTTGCTCACTCCTTTATCTTTATTTATCTTACTCCTCTTTCAGAAGACTCACCACACAGGGTGAGTTAAATGACTTGCTAAGCCTTCTCACCAGTTGTCAGTACGGTTCAGATCATGGCATCTGGCTGATCTTTGTTTGAGCTTGCGCAATCAGCCGGAGCTGCTGTGCTGGTCTGATACAGCATGCTTGTAGAACTGACAGGGTTAGGTGATGTGCATGACAGACAGGACTCAAAGTGAGTAGATGTTGTGCCAGACATGTAACCTGTTCCTGTGCTCAAACCTTTGTCCATATGAGATTTTCCACAACCTCAGGTTAAAAAATAACATTCACACACACAGAGAGAAACTTCTAGGCCCTGTAAATGGATTACTGAGTATTTTTGTGAAGAAAAAAAATACATACTTTTGAGTGTTTAGCAGATGAATAGTTACATTTCACACACACACACACACACACACACACACACACACACACACACACACACACACACACACACACACACACACACACACACACACACACACACACACACACACACACACACACACACACACACACACACACACACACACACACACACACACACACACACACACACACACACACACACACACACACACACACACACACACACACACACACACACACACACACACACACACACACACACACACACACACACACACACACACACACACACACACACACACACACACACACACACACACACACACACACACACACACACACACACACACACACACACACACACACACACACAATCCAGAAAATCACATTCTATGATTTTAAAGGGGTCATATAATGGTATGTGCACTTTTACAAGTTGATTGTATGGAAATGTGTGTTGTACACAACCATCCTATAATGATACAAATCCATCTAGTGTTTTTTTAAAAAAATCTCCTTGTATGTTTTCCCCTGTCTCAAATCGAGCCGCCTGACCGTGTGACGTCAAAAAAAATTATTTGCTAAATCCGAACCGCTGAAGACGCAGTGGCTGAGTTTTGTTTTCAAAGGGAATATTCCCCCCGATCAACGTCAATGCTTTCATGTTTGCGCGAATCATTTCTCACCAGACTGCTTTATAAACGAGGGTCAGTATAAAGCAGGTTTTGCTAAGAAGCTGCTCCTGAAAAAAGGATCGGTACCAACTATTCGTGTTCCTGCTGCACCTCCAGAAGAAGTTAGTGTAATGTTTTCTTAACCTTTATATTAATCTTTGCAAATCACTTGCACGCTTCACGATGAATGCGGCTAAAGTTTACAGGGTAAGATACATTACGGCATGCTTTCTTTGTATGACGTTCTCAGTATAATTCATAATCCCATGTTTATAATGAACAAAGCGTTATGGTTATTACAAACTGTACGCTGGTGATAAAGTTAACGTGGTAACAATGAACTAACGTATACATCAGTAAACACATAGCATTTGTATCTCACTACCCTGCCAGTACATACAAAGATAGATCAAAGTGACATTATGTTAACCAACCATTCAGAAACGTCAGAAACCTTAATCGCCGAACTTCTTTGGGGCCGTCATCTTGTTCCAGGTCCGACTCCGGTTCAAATTGTGTCCTCAGAGACTCCGTTGCCATTTCTTCAAAATATACCCTCAACTGTTGTCAAGGCAACACTCCACGTGTGTTGTGTCGAACGCCCCACAGAACATAAATGTAAATGTAAAATGAAATGGCTTGCTGAAAACAGAGCTGTTTTTGACCAGGTAAAATGAGTGTTTTCTTACAATACTAATGAGAATTTTTAATTAAAGTATATTACAAACTTTTAATTTACTAAAGAATCATATTAACTTGTACAAAAATAGCATTATATGACCCCTTTAAGTAATACATTTGCATTTTATTGCATGACAAGTATTTGATACATCAGAAAAGCAGAACTTAATATTTTGCACAGAAACCTTTGTTTGCAGTTACTGTGATCATATGTTTCCTGTAGTTCTTGACCAGGTTTGCACACACTGCAGCATTTTGGCCCACTCCTCTATACAGACCTTCTCCAGATCCTTCAGGTTTCGGGGCTGTCACTGGGCAATACGGACTTTCAGCTCCCTCCAAAGATTTTCTATTGGGTTCAGGTCTGGAGACTGGCTAGGCCACTCCAGGACCTTGAGATGCTTCTTACGGAGCCACTCTTTAGTTGCCCTGGCTGTGCGTCTCCCATCTTCAATGCTCTTACTGAGGGAAGAAGGTTGTTGGCCAAGATCTCGCGCTACATGGTCCCATCCATCCTCCCCTCAATACGGTGCAGTGGTCCTGTCCCCTTTGCAGAAAAGCATTCCCAAAGAATGATGTTTCCACTCCCATACTTCACAGCTGGGATGGTGTTATTGGGGTTGTACTCATCCTTCTTCTTCCTCCAAACACGGGGAGTGGAGTTTAGACCAAAAAGCTCTATTTTTGTCTCATCAGACCACAAGACCTTCTCTCATTCCTCCTCTGGATCATCCAAATGTTCATTGGCAAACTTCAGACGGGCCTGGACATGCGCTGGCTTGAACAGGGGGACCTTGCGTGTGCTGCAGGATTTTAAGCCATGAAGGAGTAGTGTGTTACTAATGGTTTTCTTTGAGGCTGTGGTCCCAGCTCTCTTCAGGTCATTGACCAGGTCCTGCCGTGTAGTTCTGGGCTGATCCCTCACCTTCCTCATGATCATTGATGCCCCACGAGGTGAGATCTTGCATGGTGCCCCAGACCGAGGGAGATTGACCCTCATCTTGAACTTCTTGCATTTTCTAATAATTGCTCCGACAGTTGTTACCTTCTCACCAAGCTGCTTGCCTATTGTCCTGTAGCGCATCCCAGCCTTGTGCAGGTCTACAATTTTATCCCTGATGTCCTTACACAGCTCTCTGGTCTTGGACATTGTGGAGAGTGTGAGTGGTTTGATTGAGTGTGTGGACAGGTGTCTTTTATACAGGTAACAAGTTCAAACAGGTGCAGTTAATACAGGTAATGAGTGGAGAACAGGAGGGCTTCTTAAAGAAAAACTAACAGGTCTGTGAGAGCAGGGATTCTTACTGATTGGTAGGTGATCAAATACTTATGTCATGCAATAAAATGCTAATTAATTATTTAAAAATCATACAATGTGATTTTTCTGATTTTTGTTTTAAATTCCGTCTCTCACAGTTGAAGTGTACCTATGACAAAAATTACAGTAGGAAAACCTGCAGTGTATCAAAAACTTGTTCTCCACTGTATATACCGGTATATATTGCACAGTATATGCAACAGTGAATCACTTTCAAAGTTCTATGGCAGCCGATGCTGTTCACGTGAGCACCACGACACATGCGTGTGATGATGACATAGGAGATGCACAGTCTTTACAATGTAAACTGCACAGGAGACTGACACAGACTAGAACAAAACTGTTGAATAAAATCATTATTTTTGTTTGTTTTTGTGCACAAAAAGTATTCACATCGCTTCATAAAATTAAGGTTGAATCACTGGAGTCATCAACTATTTTAACAATGTTTTTACTACCTTTCTGAGCTTTGAAAGTGTTAGCTGTCTATGAAGGGGTCAGAAAGCTCTCGGATTTCATAAAAAATATCATCATTTGTGTTCCGAAGATGAACTAAGGTCTTACCGGTTTGGCACGAAATGAGAATGAGTAATTCATGTCAAAATTTTTGGGTGAACTATCCCTTTAAGACATAACTGACTATGTTTACTATGATATTTGCCAAGACAGACATTTTGACATAATTTTGTGTGAAATTGTCCATTAAAGCGCAAGACATAAAAGATAGATCAATTCGGTATTTGTGTGCTGTCAGACGCACCTTTCTGGGCGCACACAGCACACGCAAGTTCTTTTCGCATCTTCTTTGCGCTTCACTGTTTAAATTGGCAAGGATTAAAAATATGTGCAAATGATAAACTTTCATGATGATGCAACACTGGTTCGATCAGGACAGTTGACAGTTGTATCCACTCTTGGTCATCAGGTAGTCCTTATGGTGGAGCCCTACATTTACATCCAGAACGTCAAAAATGTGAAATGTGGTCGCATATATGAGTGATTTACTTGTAGAGTGTTTATAGTCGAAAAAAGTATCTTTAGATTGTTCAAATGTTCTTCACACTAAAAAAAAAAAATATTTTAAGAATTGTTTAGTGAAAACTTCTTTGGGGAACCCAAAATTGTTCTTCTATGGCATTGTGGGGAAAACAAAAACAAAAAAAACATTTTGAAACCTTTTTTAAGAGCATTCATTTGTGAGACCTGAACGTTTGCAGTAAACCCAGACTCTACTTAATCTACTGAAAATATTGATTTCAGAATAATACAGAATCAAATGAAGCAATAAAAATCTAATTCAGGAATGATAAATATGTAACATCAATTGCTCAAAGATTGAGATTGCACTAAGAATGACAGATGCATACCTGACAGCGGAGAGAGAGACAGCAGTGTGTGAGTGTTCCAAGTTCAGGACTCAGGAGACTCACACAACACTGCTTAGGGGTTTTCTATTTCAGAATCCCATTGACTCTTTTGCAGGTTTCCTTTAAATACCCAGACCAAAAAAAAAAAAAACATTTGTGGTAATTTGTTGGTCCTTTTCTTGCACCCCAAAGAGTCATACTTGGTCTAGGGTGGTGGGTACTGTTTATAAGTTTAAACTCGAAGGGGCATAACCCACATCAGAAGAAAATAATTCTTAAACCCTTTATTCTGTTCTCTTCTGTTGGTGTAGTCGTGAGACCAATTTTTCCAGTCAGACCAAAGACTTTTGAGATCTTCTTTTTCAGTTTTTTTGTAGACTTAGAAAAGATTGTTACACAATGAAACAGGGCGTCTGACAGGAAATAAAATGAAGAAGTACGGCCTGTGACAAATGACACATCTGGCTTGCAATGTGGTAGTGGCTATAAATGGGAGGAAACCAAACAAGGCAGCTAAGGAGTTATGGATGGTGTTGGTATTGAGGGCCTGCGAAAGAGCTAAAAATATTTCAACATATTCGTTCATGTCCAAAACATATGTTTATGGTCAGACGGATATTATTTACATCTATTACAGGCATTACTTCTGTTAGGGAATATTTACCAATTTAGCATCGGCAAAGTGCGCTTTGTGTATCACTTTACATTGCATTAGAGCGTGTCAAGGGTGAATGAGAATTGCTAAGAATACTCTTTCACTAATCTATGGAAATGTTAATGGCCAAATAATGCTCCCAGGACCCTTTGAGAGAGTCAGTGGAAGAACTTATTTTACCATGAATAGTAGACATCAGCCGCCTTGGACCAGGGTCAAGGGTAGGGATGCACAGGTCAAGATTTTTATGGCAGATTGCTGATTTTTATTATTATTATTATTATTTTTACAAGCAATGGGCTGATTCCTGTACCTTGCCTATTATTATCATTTTTATTTTTTTCTTTCATTCTTTTAGAAAATGTATTTGTTGTTTATTTGCTCTATTTCAGGCCAAACTGGGCTTAAACTAATTACAAATTGCTACAGATTTTTTTGTTTGAGGCGACCACTGCATTTTAATCATAACCCTAACAGATGTTGCACACATGTAGAATGAGCAGGTTTTTTTTATTTAAATTAGATAGTATAATTAAAAGATTTAAAGTAAAAAAATGTCTCGGTTACGTATGTAACCCTCGTTCCCTGAGAGAGGGAATGGAGATGTACGGGATCTGATTTCAGAGACCAATCTACTTTGAGTGTTTTAAAACGAGCCAATGAAGATTGGCATGCGATTCACGCATTTCACGCACCGCCCCGCAGCGCGGGTATAAATAAGGAAGTGGAATGCATCATCATTGCTTTTCTCTGCTGAGGAGCCGAACTCGTGACTCGGCCTCCCAGCGGAAGCACAGCACCTGGCGACGGGACGTACGTCTCCGTTCCCACATACGTAACCGAGACGTTCCCTTTCAGTCTGTCACTGACCGACGAATTGGGATCTCTACTAAAACGCCAGGGCGCTGGCCCTTCCAGCGTCCTGCTTGAGCGCACTGGACCGTCTTAGATGGTACGGAAGTCAGGGCTCCAAGTAGGGAGGACAGTCACTGCTGTTTCTGCAAGACCCACCCAGTGTGACTATTGGATAACGCTGGGAAAGCGTGCCCGTCTCGGAAGATGGTACGCTGCGGAGCCACGTCCTTCAGTGGAAGGATTGGTGGCGGAATACACATAAGGACTAACCTAGCAGGGTAGTGCAACATATGGCAGTCTCTGGGGTAGTTCCAGCCTGGTTCCAGGGGGGAAAGAACACGCCCAGAGACGACAGAGTGGGCTCTGTCAAGGAAAAGACACGGGGCTAGCCAAGTAGGGTAGCAGGTACCGTGGAAGAATATACATATGGGGTTGCCGTGAGGGAACCGCTACATATGGAACCCAGCCTACACACATGTTACACAAGCATACGGGTGCAGGCCAGGCATCAGATGGCCACAACGTCTGGCACCGTAAGGGTGACAGAGGAGCTTGACAGGGTTAGCCGTTTATGGGGAACACAACTGGAGAAAATAGACGCACGTATCCGGCTCAGAGGGCGGGAGTGGCGTTGCAAGCCGACACTAGAACGGGTACTTAGCGCTACTGGCCCCATGGGGGCGAGGATGCAGGAAGATACTGGCTCTACACGGAGGCTATACAATCTAGCGAATGTGTTAGGTGTCGCCCAGCCCGCAGCTCTACAAATATCTGTCAGCGAGGCACCTTGAGCCAGTGCCCAGGATGAAGCAACACTCCTTGTTGAGTGTGCTCGCACCCCGAACGGGCAAGGTATGTCTTGGGACTGGTAAGCCAAGACGATGGCATCCACTATCTAGTGGGCCAACCTCTGCTTGGAGACAGCCTTTCCCTTCTGCTGGCCTCCGTAACAGACGAAGAGTTGCTCTGAGGTCCGAAAGCTTTGAGTCCGGTCAACGTAAGCGCGAAGAGCGCGGACGGGACATAACAAAGCCAGGGCTGGGTCTGCCTCCTCCGAAGGCAGCGCTTGCAGGTTCACTACCTGGTCCCGGAAGGGAGTGGTAGGAACCTTGGGCACGTATCCAGGCCGGGGTCTCAGGACAACGTGAGAGTTGTCCGGCCCAAATTCTAGGCACGATTCGTTGACTGAAAGTGCATGCAGGTCCCCTACCCTCCTAATAGAGGCCAAAGCCGTCAGAAGCACTGTCTTCATCGACAGGATTTAAGCTCCACAGACTGCAAAGGCTCAAGGGGAGGGCTCTGAAGTGCTCTAAGCACTAGAGCCAAGTCCCAAGAGGGTAACGAGTTTGGAAGAGGAGGATTTAACCTCCTCGCACCTCTGAGGAACCTGACGATTAGGTTGTGCTTTCCCAAAGACTTACCTTCAACTACATCGTGATACGCCGCTATTGCTGCGACGTACACTTTGAGGGTGGAGGGAGACAGCCTTCGCTCCAGCCCATCTTGCAGGAAAGAAAGTACGACACTAACCGAACACCTTCGGGGGTCTTCCCGGTGGGAAGAGCACCATTCAACGAACAGGTTCCACTTCAAAGCATAGAGGCACCTAGTAGAGGGGGCTCTAGCAGAAGAGATGGTGTCCACCACTGCTTGTGGTAGACCACCTAGAACCTCCGCGTCCCGTCCAGGGACCAGACATGGAGTTTCCAGAGGTCTGGATGCGGGTGCCATAGAGTGCCCCGTCCCTGAGAAAGAAGGTCAGGGGAATAGGCCAAGGAGGGGCTGTCGCGAGGAGAGTTAGTTCTGGGAACCAGGTCCGGTTGGGCCAGTAGGGCGCAACTAACAAGACCTGCTCCTCGTCCTCCCTGACCTTGCACAGGGTCTGTGCAAGAAGGCTCACTGGGGGAAACGCATATTTGCGCAGGTCCCGGGGCCAGCTGTCCGCCAGTGCATCTGTGCCGAGGGTGCCCCTGGTCAGGGAATAGTACCACTGGCAATGGGTCGAGTCCGGAGAGGCACAGCATGCCTGGACACTTGTTCTAAGGGCACATCGGCCCGGAGAAACGAAGCGTCGGCCCACGGGCTGAAGGTTTGGCGGCAGTAAGGAGTCACTGGGACCCGGAACTGGCCGCTCTACCACGCCCACCACGGGACTCGGCCATGGAGCCAGTGTTGAAGCGGTCTCACATGAAGTAATCCGAGCGGCGTTACCGCGGCTGCAGATGCCATATGCCCCAGGAGCCTCTGAAAAAATTCAGTGGGACCGCTGTCTTGCCCTTGAATGAATTCCAGCAGTTCAACACCAACCGGACCCGCTCTTCCGTGAGGTGCGCAGTCTGGCTGACCGAATCCAGCTCCATACCGAGATAGGAGATCCTCTGTGTGGGACAGAGTTTGCTCTTCTCTCGGTTGACCCGAAGGCCCAACAGGCTGAGGTGACTGAGCACCATGTCCCTGTGTTCGCACAACTGCTCCCGAGACTGGGTGAGTATGAGCAACGGCACCACAGACGTACCCAGGGTGGGGCGGCGAGGTGGAATAGACAGACCCGACTCGGGAGGCCTGGAGGCGGCCCGGAGGCTGCCCGGAGTGTTGTCTGAGTATTCCAGAGTGGGACAGAGTGTGGATGAGAAGGCCCGGGTGCGTTCTCGGTGCCCACACTGCTGCCCCGTGGCGGGGGAAGGGGAGGAAAGGAGTGAGAAGGCCCGGAGGCGTCGCACACTGCCAACCTGGCCCTCTTGGGGCCCAGGGAGAGAGGAAACTCCTCTGGGGGATGGGGGAGGGGTGCGGACACCCACTCCCTCAGAGCAGCTCCTGTTCTCCCTGGGCTGCCTGTCTCAGGGCCGCTTGCCCTTACGCTTGCTTGTAGACTAGCAAAGCCCTGAGCGGGTTAGGCGCATCCCTTACGTCCGGCACCCCGCTGCCTGGGTTTCGCAGGGGTGGAGGCGGACACAGTGGGGGTGCTCTCGGCGACAAGCAGGTAGAGGCGCCCTTTCGAATTAGGATGTTTTTTTTGTTTTTGTTTTTAACTGCCTCTGTCTGCTTCTGGGCCATCGAGAACTGCTTGGCAGAGTTCTTGACGGTGTCGCCGAAGAGGCCAGCCTGACAGACAGGGGCGTTGAGGAACCGAACTTAGTCGGACTCACGCATATCTGCCAGGTTTAGCCCGAGGTTCCTGGACCACTAGTGTGGACATCGCCTGACCCAGGGAGCAGTTCCTGCATAACCCCTGGGTCGGGACTACCCTCATGCATGCAGCACAGAGGGTAGTGAGAGAGGGAAAAATTTATACAGATTTTGGCCCTTTTGGTGTTCCATATTTTGACACCAAATAGTTCCAAACTGCTCATTTTTCCAATGCCCATCCGGGAAAAAAGGCACGGGGATAGGCAAGGCAATTTTACGCGTTGCACTACGCCTCAGCCACCCGGGAAAGCATGGCTGTCAACTCTGAATCTGATTCAGCAAGAGCACACACACACTATTATAGTGGGAACTCAGCATCATCATTTCTAGCGCATAACAGCCCTCTCTCCGATGCAGCAATTGACATCTGTCCTCTGCCAGAGCCCCAAATGAAACACTAGGTCCCCTTGTTTTTTTTAAAAAGGACCAGCAATCCCATCTGTAGGCTGCCAGCAGGCATGTGAGACAGTGAACGTGGCCGTCAAACTCGACGGCACACGGTGCGCTGAACGCTTAAGCCCTATGAAAAGGCAAGACGAACACCGCACCGACGTGGTCATGTCCTCATGAGAGAACATGAACCACCCACAAACACAGTCTCAGCATGCCTGTGATGCGATAGAGGAGTGGGGGCCCACGGAGACGTACCCGGTGAGGAAGCACCACTGTAATCCTCAGGCCACCAAGGCTTATTAGCCGAAGTAGTCCTTCTCTGGCTTTTGCAAGAAAAGAAACTAGATTGGGGAATAGGCAAAGGGACTCAACCCCGTTTGAGGTTTGAGGTCCTAATCTGGGGTTCAGAGTATTTATTTTTTCCGACATTAATTTCCCACATGTCTAGTACAATTATGTGGTTTTGTTTCTTTAATACAGTGTATACTTTCTTTCTTGATTTACCCCAAAAGAATGGAAGTGAAATGTGACAACTTTCCCCATATGTGGGGTACATTGTAACATGACCAAATGACAGCTTAAAATGTAATCTGATATAATAAAAAAAAATATCCATGACAAACAAAAATATTTTGTCAACAAAATACAATTATTAACTTTTTTAAATAAAATAATGGCATTTTTTAATACAGTGAGGAAAATAAGTATTTGAAGTATCCCACTTAGAAATCATGGAGGGGTCTGAAATTGTCATCGTAGGTGCATGTCCACTGTGAGAGACATAATCTAAAAGACAGGCCTTGACATGTGCTGGTTTAAACAGGGGAACCTTCCGTGCCATGCATGATTTCAAACCATGACATCTTAGTGTATTACCAACAGTAACCTTGGAAACGGTGGTCCCAGCTCTTTTCAGGTCATTGACCAGCTCCTCCCGTGTAGTTCTGGGCTGATTTCTCACCTTTCTTAGGATCATTGAGACCCCACGAGGTGAGATCTTGCATGGAGCCCCAGAGATTGACAGTCATGTTTAGCTTCTTCCATTTTCTAATGATTGCTCCAACAGTGGACCTTTTTTCACCAAGCTGCTTGGCAATTTCCCCGTAGCCCTTTCCAGCCTTGTGGAGGTGTACAATTTTGTCTCTAGTGTCTTTGGACAGCTCTTTGTTCTTGGCCATGTTAGTAGTTGGATTCTTACTGATTGTATGGGGTGGACAGATGTCTTTATGCAGCTAACGACCTCAAACAGGTGCATCTAATTTAGGATAATAAATGGAGTGGAGGTGGACATTTTAAAGGCAGACTAACAGGGTCAGAATTCTAGCTGATAGACAGGTGTTCAAATACTTATTTGCAGATATCATACAAATAAATAGTTAAAAAATCATATATTGTGATTTCTGGATTTTTTTGTTGTTGTCTCTTTTATGTCTCTCACAGTGGACATGCACCTACGATGACAATTTCAGACCCCTCCATGATTTCCAAGTGGGAGAACTTGCAAAATAGCAGGGTGTTCAAATACTTATTTTCCTCACTGTAATTCAAAATATAATTTTTTTTGAGTTTGATAACAAACACATCACTAAATACAGCTATACAGTATAGTTAAAAACATAATAATAATGACTCTTGACTCTTCATAAACATATAGAATATAATAGCGTAGTTCTAATAGGGGCTCATTGTAATGCAGTGTTACAACATGCCCCACCTGCGCAACTGAGATTTAAATCGCGGCTCATGTCTTCTGCTGGTTAGATCTGCATTAAAGAACTATCGCAACTGTCAAATAACAGATATAAGATTAAAATAATATCAGATTTGTCTGACATGTTTAAATAAGCACAAAAAAAACAGATATAAAAAATAAACTTAAGAAATTTACTTTTGCTATGGTACATTTTCAGTGATATATTCCAAATTCTTTTTTTAATTTTGGCGCAATTTTTTCTCTAAAAATGTTGATGTGGCAACACTAAGTTTCGTCATCCTGGCATGTGTGGAAAGTTTTAAACCATGCTTGTTACAGCTAACCCCGCGTTAGGTTATGCCCCGCACTCCCCTACCTGCACAAAACAAAAACAGCAGATGGACTGAAAGAAAATGCAAATTCACTCTCTGACAAAGAAGGTGGCGCTTATGTTTCCTTGGTTACCACTGTACACAAAGAAGTACTGCAGTTATAAACGCTATTTTAAAAGGCATTATATAGAGGTAAAAGGAAAATAATGCCATTGAAACCTTTTCCCATTCAGCCAGTTCCATTCAGAGAAGCATTCATATAAACCCTTCACCCCCAAATCAGTATTTATACATATCTTCCAATCAGAGCAATCAGAGATCCGCCCCCCAAAAAAAGTCCAGTTCTGATTGATGGCTGGTCGACTGGTGCGTCAAGGATGGAAAAACTGATTGAGTTCAGACTTATAAATATGTATGTATTTTATCACATTGGTCTAGTCACCAATCACTACATTGCTGATCATTGTATTCTGTATCGATATATGTAGCCTTTGACGCAATTATCAACATCCTACTCAGTCTAGATATTATAATCTAATGAACAAATGTTATGCGTTTGAATAAATGAATTGGCCAGAGAGGAATTAAAAGATCTGGCATGTCATATTATCTTGAGACCTGGTAAATTGATATTTAGTAGAAAACATTTTTACAAAGAGAGGCTATTAGAATTCACATTGGAAACACAGGAAATGAGGTGTGTCCTGCAGTTATATATGGCTCAAACAATCTGCCATGTGACTGGGCTTGAGGTGTTGTTAATGGTCTGCAGTCATATTAAGCTAATTAGAGTGTGTAAGTGTTTAACCCCCTTGGGTTTTTCACATTATATTATGTTACAGCATTGAACATTGTATTTAATTAAGAATATTTGCTACTCATATAAAACCTGTGTTCATTATGTTTCACAATAAATACAACTTTTTCCGGTAGCACACCCACACATTTCCAAGGAAACAGCGCGATAAAGAACAGGGAACATTGGACTCTAATCTGAGACAAGGTCCTTTAAAAAAAAAAAAAAAAAAAACAGTCAGCAAAAGGGTAAAAGAAACACGGAATATACCTTGAAGCACAGGGAAGTCCTAAGTCATTAAAAACTGAGAAAATGTGGAACAAAATGTGTACATCCATCAAATCTGAGTGTCCAAGCAAGAAAGGCTATAGTAAAGGGGCCACCAAGAGGTCTGAGGCAGCTGTGGAGGAGTTACGAACCTTCATAACTGAAATGGGAGAAACTGTGCATGAGACAACAATAGCTCACACCCCCCATAAATATGGCTTGTGTGACGGGGATGGCAAAAAGAAAGCTTTCTGTTGAGAAAATTTCTTATGACTGGAGTTCATCCAAAGACATGTGAGAAATTCTATTTAGGGGAGCATCCAATGGTGAGACCAAAATGGAAGTCTGGGAAGTTCTGCGGTAGAGACCTCATGAGAAAAATAAAGGTAAGAATTGTATTTTATGAGGAAACATAAAACATGCTGCATTCTCATACACCGGGCCCATAAATTATCTGGTCATCTAGGCCTTCTTAAAAAAAAAACTGAATGTCATTGTATTGTAAAATATCTATCTATCTCTATAGTCAATAGCTACAGACCTCCAAACTTTGTGTGACCTTCAGATCAGCTCAAGAACAGTGCATAGAGAGCTTCATGGAATTAGTTTCCATGGCCGAGCAGCTGCATCCAAGCCTTACATCACCAAGTGCAATGCAAAGTGTCAGATGCAGTGGTGTAAAGCACGCTGCCACTGGGCTCTAGAGCCATTCCGATGGACGAGTCTGGGTTTGGCGGTTGTCAGGAGAACGGTACTTGGCTAACTGCATTGTGTCAAGTATCAAGTTTGGCGGAGGGGGGATTATGGTGTGGGTTTTTTTCAGGGGTTGGGCTTGGCCCCTTAATTCCAGTGAAAGGAACTCTTAATGCTTCAGGATGCCAAGACATTTGGACAATTTCAAGCTGACAACTGTGTGGGAACAGTTCAGGGATGGCCTTCTTGTTCCAACATGACTGCGCACCAGTGCACAAAGCAAGACATTTGTTCAGTTTTAAATGATAAAACAATATAAATATAGTAAATAAACTATTTTAATTACAGCAAGGCATATCATATGTGTTCTGTATTAACTTGTACTTGCTAGTTACCATGTCAAACAGTTCACTAACAGCTTTCCATCAGCTGGGTAAAAGTCACTGGAAAATACTTCAGCGAAGTTAGTCCTGAGAAAATGTATAGCATTTGTTTGCTGAAAATCTATCTAAATACTTTTTGGGGAAACTGTAAGAACCTTGTTGAATTGTAAAGACAATTCATCTTGCAACAGGACAGTGATCCATAATTCAAGTCACAGTTCAATGACTTAAAACCAAAGAAAAATATATGTCTGTGTCAAATTTTGTGCTATTTTTTTTAAATGTCCAACTTGATGGAGCTTGAGCAGCATTTCAACTACTATTTGTCTATATACTACAACTTTAATGAGAGGATTCACGAGTTTTAATAAAAAAAATAATAATAGTATTTGTGACCAAACATTAATTGGCAGACCCCCTGCAGTACTGCTGTGGACCTCTGGTTGAAGACCCTTGCTGTAGACCACCACATAACGTTACCTGTTTTTCTTCTGACATAACCTACTGTCACGTACTGCTCCGAGACTCGAAGGTGGATCCAATAGCAGCTTTATTTGAGGGCAATCCAGAGGCGTAATCCAATGTACAGGCAAGAGTCATACACAGACAGGCAGTCAAAACAAAGAAACAAACAAAACAGGCAGGGACCAGAGGCAAGAGAGTAATCCAGGGAACAGGGCAAGATATCCAAAACCAAAAGACAAGAAAACCAGGAGAATGCTCAGAAATGCAGTGTAACACTTTAACAAGACTTCACAGTGAGTGAATGAAAGAACATGGTATAAATAGACTGAGACTAACAGGATGATGAGACACAGGTGAATGCAGTCAGTGAATGAGATACAGGTGAATGTGATCAGTGATAAGTGATGATGAGTCCGGGCAGTGAGTTATGGGAAATGTAGTTTGTGAGTGATAATAGTCTTATGTGGAGTGCCCTCTGGTGGCTCTCAAGGGCACTCCAGCTGGTGACCATTACACCTACCTTTTCCTCCATCAATCAGCAACAAGACAAAAAAAATATATATTTTTTTTATGTATTTTTGAGAATAATATGACGTGCATGTGTGTTTTAAGTGTATGTTGTGTACACATTATTATTTCAGCTACAGGGGCTTTCTGGGTTTGTTTTTGCCTTTCGTAGATTTTTTTGTATATGAAGCCAACTTGGCCTCGCTCAAACCGGCATTGTAAGCGATGTGAGGAGAAAGCTTAACAAAGGGAGCGGCTGTCTTCTGTGTTTCACATACCAAATAATCTGCCTGGAGTCACAGATAAAAGAGACTTTCCAAACCCTCACGTATGTATGTATCTGGGTAAAAAATGCAAAAACAATCCTTTACCCTCATCTCACACACTTCAGCTTCACTCTTTATGTTTTCCCCTCTTAAGTAATCTAAAATAGCAGTGTTTCCATAGTGTATGTGATGAGTGCAGACAGCGCTGTTGTTTGGAAATATTACATATAAAAAAAAAAATTAATAAAAAAAACGAATTCATGTTAAGTATTAAAAAAGTAAGCAAATACATACAATTCTAACCCCCCCCCCCCCCCCCCCCCCCCAAAAAAACATAAACAATTAAATCGTTCTTTATTACCTTGAAAAATTATTGTGTAAATACGTATATTTTAAATAAAAAAATGAATTATAATGTAATATAAGCTGTTTTAATAAAATGTATATTATATTATCTATAATATGTTATGTAATATAATATTATTAAATTACTTCATTTTTATTTGATTAAACTAATGGTGCACACTCCCTGCTCTTCTCTATGTCAGAAAAGTAAATGCTTTAGATTTGAGGTAAATGTGTTGTGATCTCACCTCTCTGAAATAGAATCAAATTACTTAATATTAGCTTTGATTTCATAAAAACTTCTTTAGCCATAATCATAGAACCTGTGCTGGAAGCCATTTTCCAACCACATATATTCCCAGCAAGACCCATGTAATAAATGGCCCAGTGGGGGAAAAAACTGCTTTGCTGACATGGCATTATAGCAAATGGTTAAAAATGCATGTTTTTGCTGAGGCTTTAGCACCTTATCTTAAGCTCACACTGAGCACTGATGTGCAATATGTTACTGTTGATAGAAAATAACTACTTTGAGTACTGCTCTCAGTCAGATCATTTGTAAAACTCAAATGATCTTTTAGCATGGGTGAATTTTCTCTTTGTGAAGGTGTATCTCTTGAATTAATATTAATGGATACACTACAAACCTGAATCGGGGGAAAGCCAATCAAGTAACTGCTTTAGTTTTGTGGTAAAGAGAGAGCTGTTACTTGGCGTGAGCTGTTGGCATTCCCATTGGTTGCTTGGCTGATTTCACCACAAGGGTCTAACCGAGCTATGCTAACCAGCCAAACGTTGAAACATTGCAGTAGCTTTCTGTATAAGCATCTACAATATTGAAAACAAAAGAGATTTTACTGTTTTAAAAACATTTGGATGAACAAAGCAATAGATTACCAGAGAAAGCAAGCAGAAACTGAAGCACATTGACATTTTCTACACAAAACCTCTTCTCTTGTCTTCCCTTGTGAAGCTGAAGAAATATTGCCAGATCTGATTATGTGGTCATGACAGCCCAGAGGGAGCTGTTAAGTCAACCAATCAAAATATCTTTTGATGAGTGAGGATGCAGCTGAGTATGCTGAAGAGAGAGAGAGAGAGAGAGAGAGAGAGAGAGAGAGATAGAGATAGAGAGAGAGAGAGAGAGAGAGAGAGAGAGAGAGAGAGAGAGAGAGAGAGAGAGAGAGAGAGAGAGAGAGAGAGAGAGAGAGAGAGAGAGAGAGATGAGAAGCAGTGAGCGGCGGTGGGAAGCAGAGGGGGTGGGTATGACATTGAACTGATCATCTGCCATTTATCAAGTAACCAGGGACTCAATATAAGTTTTCCTCTCTCGACAGAGTGGAAAGATGAATTGTGTAGGCCAGGCCAGACTCACTGGTACTGAATAATAAACACTGCCTCAGGTAACCTAGCCGGCCCTCCTGCTGAGAGCACCAATGCCTTGAGCAGAGTGACCGGGGGTCTTTGTTTGAATAACTCATGCCCTTCTGCCATCTGGTTTCACCCTATCTTCAGATCACTCCTTCTTAACCAACTTATTCCTTGCTTTCGGTTTCTCTTGCTGACATACAGCATAAGAAAGTGACCGGAGCTTGAGCAAGAAATTCTGCATCTTGTGGTTCATTAAATGAAAATACTGCAGCTTCCAGTTGAAGAACAAGATACTTTTGTACGGTTTGGTTGATATAATTAATCAGACATTTCAAGGGCTTTTGTAATTGCAAATAATACTATTGTTTGCAAGCTAAAACCCAATACTTTTTTCATAACGCTGCGCAATCATGCAATTTTTTTCTAGTTTAATATGTCCTCCATGGAAAAAGTACATTAGTCATTTTTGTCATTGTCTTTCCAGTACAATGTTTCTGTTCTCTAATCATAACTGCTCTATTTTCCCTCAATGCCATTTTCCATGATTATTCCTTATTATAACTTCCAATTTCCCGCTCCTCCAGTTGGCACAACCGACCTGTGCATTACACTTTCATCTCATTTGGTGCTGTTTAAGCTGGATAAACTTCTGTCATTATTTACTTATTTATATTATGTTTCTCACAAAAAGCTACCGAATGACTTCAAATAACTTTGAAGACAGTGTAAGGCATATGGACCACTTTCATAATACTTTGAGTCCTTTTTGAAGCCCGAAATCTTTGTAATAGCATGGAAAAGAGTCTGGCAAACAACATCATCTTTTGTATTCTGAACAACAGGGTTATGAGGGTTGAGAGTGAATGATTTTGGGCGAACTTTGGTTGAAGTATGAAAAAATTCACTAAGTATTTGCCCTTGGCTCTGTGGAAAGATGTGTCCAAATCAATTGGTCCTACCTGCCAATGTAATGTGCAGGATTTAGACAAGTAATCGCAAAAGAAACTGTAAAAAATCTGGATCCTCAATTTGATCCACTTTCACAACAATCTGATTTATTTTGTGGTGACATTGAAAAATGCCTGGTCAAGAGAACCAACCTAAGTTATCCAATGAGTCTTGCTTCTTATCACCCACTACTGCTGCACTGAACTGACAAGTTATGAGTTGTGCTATTTTTAGACCACCGTAAGTCTTTGGATCCCAAAGAGTTAATCAAGGCTTAAACTACAGGATGTACTTAGAAACTAATCGATAGAACATGTTGGCGAGTTTTCATTGTGTAAGATTCACGTTAAGCTCTCTGCCCCCCCAAAAAACAATTTATTTTTCCTGCTTTGTTGGATATCGCCACAAAGCTGCATGACGTGTTTCAAAAAAGGTGGTGGCTTTGTGTTCCCTGTGTGGCTTTTTTGGCTCAGTGTCCCACATTTTCAGGTGGTTTAAATTATTGGAAAGTGACTGTGGCTGTTTCATTGAGAAGTGAGGCATTGGTCCAACCGTCTCAACATAGGAAAACAAAAATTGTTGCAGAAAACCACTTCTCAGTAACCTCTGAATTAGCTTCCACGAACTTCCTCTAAATACACATTGACAATCTGGTTATGATCAACCATTCAAACACCATTTATTATATTCATTTCTAAAATGAAGCTGTTCTTCCCATAATTCCTAATGAACTGGCTCTGCGTACTGTTTTGCAAGCCAATGTGTGGTGGATTTTACAAATCAGAGGGATAGCATAGTGTAGATAGGTTTTCAGATGATCACGTTTTATGTCATTCATTTAACAGTAGTGCCTGTGTGAATGCAAATTCTGACCTCCATACCAAAACCTGATTAAAGTGTCACATAATGAATGCACTCCGAATTCTACGCCAATTGAGTTGTCTTTACATCAAACAAATCATCATGTTCCAGACGCAATGTTCAGGTCCTTACAAATTTATCAAAGGAGGGAATATAGACATTCATACCATAGGCAAATGACAAGGTTACGGTTGCTGGAGCATTCAATCATAGCCCCGAAATAAAACCCTGATGCTATTTTTCTTCATCCCTCAAATGTAAATAAAACGCATCCATCACTTTTCTGACAGCCATCAGTGGATTACTAACGGCCAGCATGATAATTTGTCAGGCAATCCAACACTGAGACCGGTAGAGTGGATTTAGGTCGGGCTTTGCAGCTAGTAGTTTGGCGGCTAAGTGTTTGGTTTCATTACACTTCAGTGTGCAACTGCAAGTGAGGCACTGGAGAGGGAATTTTCTGTAAAATACTTTCACATTTTCAAAAGCTTCAAAATTAAAGTCTCATGACAGAGCCAGATTTAGACCTACCATCCATCTAGCCCACATACTGATGATAATCAGTGTTGGGGAAAGTTACTTTCAAAAGCAAGGCATTACAATATTATGTTATTCACTTAAATCTAACTATAAACTATTTGCATTACTGAGTTACTTTTTATGAAAGTAATGCATTATATTATTTTAGCATTTTATAAACCAAAAAGTTCTGCTTTTCACAAGTGTAATGGCCCTTTCACACCGAAAGTGAAATGGAAAAGCCTCAGGCTGAAGGAAATGCAAATTCACTCCTGTACAGTAGAGGGCGCAGATCAAACAAATCTTTCAGCTGTGCTTCCATTCTAGATTGTAGAAGAATAGGATGCAATAGAAGACAATTAACCACCTTTACGTGAGAAGAAAAACAAAATAATATTTTTTTTTTGTGCAAATGAGATGAATAAATGCATGCTCACATTTAGTCTAGAATTACAGTAACCATCATGTTCACACAACACACACAATGCCTCTGCACCTCACCCCTGATTTCTCTCAACTTGTGGACAGGAGAGGTGTCAGTCAGTAAATGAGAAAATAAAGTAACTTGCCATACTTATTTGAAAAAGTAACTCAGATATTTTGTTGTAAATTTGAAAGTAATGTTACTTTACTAACTTGCGTTAACCCCAACACTGATGATAATGCAGTACCTTGTAGGATTTACACTGGACAAAGCAAATACGTGGAATGTAGGGAAAACTATCAGCACTTCCCCATCATGTTGGATGTCTTAAAGGGGAAGTGTGTAATTTATGACTTAATTTAAGTTGTATAACAGTTGGTTGATTATATAAAACGTATATTATATTGTTGTTTTCTACAAATGTTAGCTCTGGTCCTCTGGTACTTGTCACTTCAGTGATCCTTCCGCTTGACTGTGTTTGTACTAGATTTAAATTTGAATTTACTTGGCAACCGTTGAAAAAGTGCATTCTATATAGTATGAATATGGGTAGTACACTGTAAAAAAAAATTTGGGGAAAAATTGTGAAAATTGATCATTACATATTTACCCAATAAATGACTTCCAAATAATTATCCCCATGCAAAAAGATGCATTGTACTAATCATAGCTTAAGGTCTTCACTCAAAATTAAAATTGTATATTCACAGAACATATTTAATTGTGCTCAGTCAATCTATGAAGTCGAAGTGAAAAATCCATGTTGGCTGAACAAGTCCTAAATGTCCGAAAAACGGTATACGCATGCGCAAAATGCGCTTGAAGAAAACCATTCGTGTGGAGATTTCAAATGCGGAGCACGGGAGCGGCAGCGTGAGCAGAGCCGAACCAGCAGGTGCTGAAGACCGAAACAGACATTCCCAAGAGAATAGAGATACTCATCTCACAAAGATGTTGGTGAGTATTTTAGCACTGACATTCTCCAGAGTTTTGCTATATCCTCCTGGGACCCAGTATTTTTTTATGTCATTATATTGTTTAGAGCATAAGAAACAAATGGAAAAAAAACATTTTTGAAAAATGATATTTTATTCATATGTTATGATGTGTCCTCTGTAGTGACAGCAGGACTGAGTTGTTAAAAAAATTAAATGACATGAAATTGCATGTAAAGGCAAAAACAATGGGATTTATTTTTAATTCACCAATCAATTTTTAGGTTTCAGGATTTTTTTTTAAACAAACTTTATTTAAAGATGATTCTGAACTATGTTTTGAAAGATATAATGAAATGCATTCATATACCATTTTACTTTATTAAATATGTGGGTAAAATGACAATACTTGGATTTGTAATAATGGGAGGAAAAATTGGCAACATTTTCATAATAATATCTAATATTTCATAGGAATATTGATGTGTAATTTCTTTCCCTGTTCACTTGTTATGTCTCCAAAATGCCTGATAATCATGATTTAACTTCTGGCGTCTCTACAGTGGTCATTTATGAAATCAATGCCCTGCTCTGGAACAGAAAGTCATATTTTGATTAGAAACCCCATAACATTTTCCTGAGATGTTGATTTATAACAAACAATTTGAAAATTAATCAGATTTAAATTATAATTAAAAAATATGATCATATTTCCATAAGAGTGCTAAACATTAATGTCAGCCGTTTTTAAAGACCAAGAAGAAGCTGTTGTCCTGGTGAAACCTCCAAACATTTGGTATCCCTGCAAAGCCCCGAGTGTGCTCTTTACAGGACATCCAGACTGAGACATGTGACGTGTATGATGTCAGAGAAATTCACTAAAAGATAATGTCCACTACAATGGACAAAATCTATTCTTGGGCCCCAGGAGGCTATGACCCGGTATCAAGTTTAAAAGACATTTTGTAGAATCACAAGTTCATGCATTCATTGGTTTCATGCGTGTGTTCTCGTTTACTCTAATGGTAGCCAATAGTTTTATTTTCCTCATGTCTTATATGTCTAAAACAATAGGTAATAAGTAAATTAAGTCATTTGTGTGATATGTGTGCCATGTGACTGTTGAAAACTGTGGCGTTAGATTGCATTTGCATTTTGCTTTCAGAGCTTAAGTTATTGCCTTTTAATATCAAACACGTCAAGCTCGTGATTTTCTTATTCATCCATTCATTCGTCTCAGCCTCATTATATAATGAAGAACTTCTGTTCTGTCATTTGCCAGATGTGATGCAGGGGAACTTTGTCATTAATGTTAGTTTTTATTTTTATTTGCAGGTTTTTAGCATGCAGTGCCGCGTTTTCTTCACCACATTAAGACATCCTGTTATGCAGAAGACTTCTTGAATGTATTCAGAGTTTTTCCTTATTGAAAATAAACAATTGTGACTACAATTTAAAATATTTAATTGGACCAATCTCACAGTTTCACTGTAAAACATTTCTCCAATTCAAAATTTTATAGTGACCGATCACATCTAAATGTTTTAGTTGGCCAAACTGAATTTCTGTGAATTAAATTTGATCAATTCACAGAAATTCAATTTGGCCAATTGAAAAATTTAGATGTGATTGCTCACTAGAAAATTTTGAATTGGAGAGGCCTTACATTTTTTACAGTGTATGAATAAAATTTGGATGTATTACATTTGCCATGTTGTTACTGTCACATGACCTACCAGGATCAGTTGAGTCGTTTCACTGCCATTCACTCTCTCGTAGCCTCATGGGATAATAAAGTGCATGTCCATCGAATGTGCACTCGGTTGGAAGTTGTAGGTCATCCAGGGACTTTTCACCTACTGTTTTTTTAACACTATGTATTCGGGAAAACTGCTCGGGTTACGTCTGTAACCCTTGTTCCCTGAGAAGGGAACGAGCACTGCGTCGGAACGACACTTCGGGGATACTCCCTAAGCACTAGCGAATCTGAAGTCCGTATAGCCACTAAACCAATCTGATTGGCGTGCGTGATGACATCATCGTGACGGCGTACCCGGAAGTATAAAGCGGGAGCCGGCGCACTGAAACGGCAGCTATTGCTCTGAAGCATTCGCTCCAGGCGTGCCGAGGTGTGGTGACGAGACGCAGTGCTCGTTCCCTTCTCAGGGAACAAGGGTTACAGACGTAACCCGAGCAGTTCCCTTTCGAGGGAACTCCCACTGCGTCGGAACGACACTTCGGGGAACGAGTACCCACTAGCCCACACCGAGGGTAGCGCCTGCCCTAGTGTGAAACCGGAGACCGGGCACAACTAGGACTTGAGTACCCTAGCGCCAGCACCGTAGGGAGATACTTCTCCACTCCTTTTCCTTCCGTGCCCCAGCCGATGAAGGGAGGCGTCTGTTGAAACGGTTTCCCGGCAACAAGACACTCCCAACACTGGCCCTTGGGACCTTACCGAGGGTAGTGCCTGCCCTAGTGTGAAGCCGGAGACCGGGCACAACTAGGACTGGGGAAACCCAAGCGCCTTCGGCGCCCCAGCCAATGAGGGAGACGTCTGTTGAAACGGTTTCCCGGCAACAGGACGCTCCCAACACTGACCCCTGGGACAGAAACCAAGGTTTCTTCCATATAACTAGGGAACGAAAGCATATGCGCGTTACCCTGATCATACGAAAAAAGATTCCCTCTGGGGGAAACCCCTCGGTTTCCAACCACCACTGTCAAGGTCTCACGTGCAGCAGGTCAAAAGGTCTCCCTTGGACGCTGCTGTACTGAGCCCAGCACTCAAAAGTGCTTCACAGTGAGGTCTCTTACTCCGCCGTCACGTGAGGCGGGGGATGTAATGCCTGAAGAACCAAGGAACTGACCAATCCTAAGTTCCCTGGTTCATCCGACTCCAATGGTCCGAAGGGGGCCTCAGCCAGCCTTCGAAAACCACTGCCAGATCCCAGGCTGGGAATTCTGGAACGAGCCACAGGCCGCATCTTCCCAGCCCCACAGGGTAACTGTACAACAGATGGTGTCTACCCGAGCCCATCACCCAAAGGAGTGTGGAAGCCTATGGCAGCCACGGACACCCTGAGTGTGGACGGGGTTGGACCCGCAGAGAAACGATCTTGGAGGAACTCCAGCACTGAAGCCACCGGCCAGTTAACTGGGTCCACCTCACGCTCCCTGCACCAAGTGGCTCACCACTTGGGGCTGTACAGTCTCCTGAAAGATGGAGCCCTAGAACTGAGTAAGGTCTCTATCACCTCTGCCGACAGGCCAATATCTAGGTACCTGACCCCCTCAAGGGCCAGACCCAAAGGTTCCAAACCTCCGGCCGGGGGTGAAATATAGTGCCCCCTGCCTGAGATAGGAGATCCCTCCTCAGAGGAATCTGCCATGGAGGACCTGCCAGCAAAGCTATGATATCCGAGAACCAAACTCGCATCGGCCAACGGGGTGCTACTAAAAGTAGGCTGACCCCCTGTTGGCGGACTCTGTCCAGGACTCCCGGGAGCAGAGCAATCGGGGGAAAAGCGTACAGACGCAGCCTCGGCCACGTCTGAACCATGGCATCCAACCCCAGCGTGATGGAACACCACAGTGGACAATGGGACGTCCCTCGAGACGCCACCACCCCTGGGTGGAGTCGCTACTCCCCGGGCCTCAGCCCCTGCCTCGACAGAATGTCTGCTCTTCTACAGTACGCAGGACCCATGTAGAAATATTCGGAAGGCATTCCATGCGCCGAGATAATCTACTGAGGCAACCAGCCTCTCAAGGCTGGCCTCGGGTGTTACACGAGCCTCCTCCCCAACCCTCTGAAGCGGATGACCGGCAGGAGTGGTTGGGAACGATTCTCTATGTGCGGACGCGTTAGCCGCCCAGCCGCAAGTCCCTCCGGAGGCGGCTGGAGCAGCATGCGTTCGCGGGAAATCGATGGGGCCCGAAGCGTCATAGACGGCGGGATTACCTTGATTTCCCCGGAGCGCCGCAGAGGAAGCAACCTCGGTTGCCACTCTACGGGGGGAACCGCTCTCGGAAGTCCAGCCAAAGCTAGGACTTTCCCCCAAAGCGGCCGTCCATGACCGCGCTCCAGCCAGTGAGGAAGGCGTCTGTTGAAGCGGATTTCCGGCAACAGGACGCTCCAACACTGGCCCCTGGGACAGAAACCAAGGTTTCTTCCATATAACTAGGGAACGAAGGCATCTGCGCGTTACCCTGATCATACGGAAAGGATTCCCTCTGGGGGAAACCCCTTGGTTTCCAGCCACCACTGTAGAGGTCTCATGTACAGCAGGCCAAAGGGTATCCATTTGGACGCTGCTGCCCTGAGCCCCAGCACTTCCTGAAAGTGCTCTACAGTGATGCTGTGGCCTAGCCTAATTTCTGAGACCATCGCCAGTATGGTCTCGACTCGCGCGGAAGACAATTGTGCCCGCACCGTCGTCGAGTCCCATACGATCCCTAGAACCGTAGTCCTCCGGGACGGTGTCAACACACCTGTTGTGTTGAGTCTCAGCCCCAAGCACTTCATATGGGCCAGAGCGACACCTCAATGCCGAACTGCCATCCCGTACGACTGGGCCAATATGAGCCAGTCGTCGAGATAATTCAGCACACGGATGCCCTGGAGTCTCAATAGAGCCAGAGCTGCATCCATGCACCTTGTGAATGTGCGTGGGTGAAGAGCTAGACCGAAGGGAAGCACTCGATATTGGTACGCCTCGCCCCCGAAAGCGAACCTCAAGAACTTCCTGTAACATGGAAGGATGAAGATATGGAAGTATGCGTCCCTCAGATCTATCGTGATGAACCAGTCCTCGAACTGGATCTAACTCACGATGATGGAGACCATGAGCATTTTGAAACCGAGCCTCCTCAGAGACCGATTCAAATAACTCAGGTCTACCGGACGCCACTCTCCTTCCCTTCCGAGAACTATAAAGTACCGGCTGTAGAACCCGGACTCCCTCTCTGGCGGAGGAACGCACCCTAAGGCTTCCTTCGCCAGCAAGGATTTTACCAGTTCCCTTACCCGACCCTGCTCTTTCTCTCTCGAGGCTGGCTTCGGGTGTTACACGAGCGTCGTCCCCAACCCCCTGAAGCGGATGACCGGCAGGAAGTGGTTGGGAACGATTCTCTATGTGCGGACGCGTTAGCTGCCCAGCCGCAAGTCCTTCCGGAGGGGGCTGGAGCAGCATGCGTTCGCGGGAAATCGATGGGGCCTGAAGCGTCATAGACGGCGGGATTACCTCGATTTCCCCGGAGCGCAGCAGAGGAAGCAACCTCGGTTTCTCCCCCGCGGGGGGGGGGGGGGGGGGGGGCGCTCTTGGAAGTCCAGCCGAAGCTAGGACTTCTTCCCAGCAGCCTCCGTCCCTGGAGTACGTTCCTCAGATCGCCTCCAGGAGTGAAAGACCGCTGCTGGGACTGCTGGTGAGAACGCTGCCTCTGTTGCCAGGCTCCTGGAGGAGGGGCTCTAGAGGCGACGCTCTCCTTCTGCACCTGCCGGTGCAAGGAGCTGGTAGATGGCTGAGGCTGCCCCCTAGGGGCCGCTTTCCCAGGCTCTGAGTGGCGAGGGAGGCACTGACGGAAGGCCGCTGACTGCATCTTCGCCTCCTGGTACCCGGCGACAACGGTCTCAACCGCGTCACCAAAATAGACCAGAAGGCGAAATCGGGGAGTCTAGGAGGAAGGACTTATCCTTCTCCCTCATCCCCGATAGATTCAGCCCGAGATGCCTCTCCACCATCACCACGGAGGCCATGGCCCGGCCGATAGCACGGGCCATCTCCCTGGTGATGCGGAGAGACAAATCTGCAGCCCTCCGTAGCTCCAGCACATCCTCCGAAGAGGGACCGTCGCCCTCATCGAGCTCTTTAGGGCTTCCTCCACGACCTACACACCTCGATGTGTAGGTCCGGGAAGAAAGGTAAACCCCGGCGAGGTGTTTGGACCCGGCGAGAAAGAAACCGGTCGTCCAGCCTACTAGGTGGCTGAATTTCCGGCACTTCCTGTGGCCAATTGGTCTTCAATTTGGCCACCACACGAGTCAAAAACCTCAATTAGCTCCTCTTGGGCGAGTGGATGAAGCGATGAAACACTTCCTGCTTCTCCTGATGCACCACTCATCTGGCTCCTCGGAACCGGAGAGAATAAGCATCAGACCCTCAACCCCGGGGGAAGAAGCCGCAGCGCGGGCTTCCACACGGGGAGGAAGATCTTTAGAACTGTCAGACAAGGATTGGGAAAGTGCCGCAGCAGTCCCAGATCCCGCTGATAAGTCCTTATGTGAACCCATGGTCTGTGACACCGACACGCCTCAGCGATCGCGGGTCCAGCTTTTTTAAGCATCAGATCCTCAACCCGGGGGAAGAAGCCGCAGCGCGGGCTTCCACACGGGGAGGAAGCTCTTTAGAACTGTCAGACAAGGATTGGGAAAGTGCCGCAGCAGTCCCAGATCCCGCTGACCAGTCCTTCTGTGAACCCCATGGTCTGTGACACCGAGACGCCTCAGCGATCGCGGGTCCAGAACCCTGGGGCTCACAAAGCTGGCCGGTCTCATCGAACACGGCCAGCCGAGAGCCAGCAGTCTGAGTGTGAGCAGCTTTTCCACTGACAGGCAGTTCCCTCGAGAACTGCCTGAGCATGCTCAACACCCAGACACTGCACACAAAGCAGGTGTGCATCTGAGCCCGAATAAAGCAGGGACACAGATGCACACACTGCTTAAACTCTCTCACATTCTTTTCCATTCTTTCTTTCCATTCACACACTTTTGCAACTGTGACAAACAACAGTAAATAGACAGACAATTTCAACAGAGAGCGCTATGCTGAAGAGCAATAACTGCCGTTTCAGTGCGCCGGCTCCCGCTTTATACTTCCGGGTACGCCGTCACGATGACGTCATCACGCACGCCAATCAGATTGGTTTAGTGGCTATACGGACTTCAGATTCGCTAGTGCTTAGGGAGTATCCCCGAAGTGTCGTTCCGACGCAGTGGGAGTTCCCTCGAAAGGGAACTACTCTTTTTGGCATGCTGTTTTACACATAGGCTGCTATATAGTAGGGAAGTATTAGATTTCAGATGCAGTGACTGTCTTTATGAGTAAGTTACTGAATCATTAATTAAACTGATTTATTCAAATACATTGATTCATTCAGTTACAAAACGTGACTGTTTATATGAGTGAATCACAGAAAAATGTATTCAAATGATTACGTCAAAAGCACTGACTTGTTAAAAAAGCTGATTCATTTGTTCAAAGCCGATTTGTTTAGAACAGCTGATTCATTCAGAAGTGAAACATCACAGAGTGTTGCTCTGAGAGGTTGTTAATTTTCTTTAGCGGAGAAAAATAAATATCTGAAAATGTTTTAATATCCAAACGTTTACAGTACATAGTTATCCCCTTAAAAACAATATGACATCAAAATGGACCTGCTCAATTTTCATAATAAATGTACCTTGTCTTATTTTGCATGACTTATCAGTGCCAGTATTACGCCCCGTGTCTAAGGGACAAGGGAACACTCTAGAAGGGATATAATAAAAAGAAATGGGTTGTGGTATGGAATCCCAACGACGAATAACTCCGGTCGAAAATCAAACATACACACCAAAACTAAGCATAAAAGTTCTCAGTTTAGGATTAGAACGAATTCAACCCAAACGCTCTTTGGTAACGTGGATGATTACGTTACTGTTGTTCATCTGTCCATCATCGTATAAAGCCTGCACTGACAATTTGATTGGTCCGAACAGCTGGTCCGAACAGCTCTGGTTCGAGCATAGTTGCTCCACAACGGAGCAAGTACAAACAGAACTTCCTGACCTCAAATATTGTGGGCGGGTCTAAGTTCGGCTGGCATCCAGGCTATTGTATGCTGTCTTTAAAACACATAATTTGAAGCCATATATTCCATATTAAAGAGGTTAAACACTGTTAATATTATAATATAAATATAAACAAACCCAACAATGACCTGTGAGTGTCTGTGTTCCTGTGTTGTTTTAGAACACCTCGGAAAATGACACAAATGTTAGGCAAATTTCAGGATGTAATTCTCACCCACAGATTAGCGCGAGAAGGAAGCGAAAACTGAGGAAACTGGGAATAGAGAGAAAGGATGAATCAGCCGGAAAGCTTGCTTGTACCGCCCCCTCACACTCCCACAGCCTCATCATCTTGCTTGAGGCTATTCCCTGTCCTTTAGCAATATTAGTAGGTTTACAGAGAAGGAATCGAGTAGTTTCTTAGCACTTCTTCATCTCAATGGGAAATCTCTGAGGGACCAATCAACTCTTCAGTAATCCCACAGTTTGATATCAGAGACTCATGCTATGAGCGAGTCGATCATCCAATCGTACGGCCTTACAAGTAGCCAGTCAGAGCTTCTTTATTGCTGCTGCGAACAACCCAAAATCAATCATCTGTTGCTGTTTAGTGTCCCTTGCAGTTGCCCTCTGTTGTTTAGCATGGACAAATATGTGTTAAACTTAATAAATATTAATATTTTAATGCATTTTTTAATGCATTAATGCACAACCGCCCTGAAAGTCCACGATATCGCTTCTCTGTGCCGTTATAGTTGTGGTGTGGACTCTACTATTCTTTTATATTTAGAATAATTTGTTTTAACTATATCTTCGAGTGATTTTTTAACTATATCTTTATCATTATCATTATCGTTATCATACTTGGTGTGAACAGGCCTTTAGCAAGGAAAAGAGAAAGGTACTCAGGATTGCGATTGTCAGAATAATAGCTTACCAATATTTCTGAACAGAGAGTTTCCCCTCACTACGGTATGTCACAAGTTCCAAAGAAACCATTGAGGGTATTCTCCACCCAAAATACCCATCCTGACATCGTCATTTATGTTGGCAAACAAAAAGTATTCCTAAATATAGCTGCAAAGAGTAATTTTTGGAATCGAGCAAGTCAGAAACAAAGTGACAAGCGAAGCAAGCATGGCAGAGAGCATCAGAACAGTAGAATAAAATACTTATTATTTTTTAACATCTTCTTCTGCCGTCATTTACTCAGGAATATTATTAAAGCTAATTTAATGATACAGGCTAATACTAAAAACATTGCAATTATGGGAACAATGGCAATATTATCTCCCTTTTTGGCAGAATGTCATTTAGAGTAACAAACCATGGTCATTCAGCGTGACGGATATATTCAGGGGCGGCGCTAGATATTTTTTAACGCAGGTGCTGAGGGGGCGCTAGATCATTGACAGGAGGAGCTGCGCAATTTTTATATTTTATATATATATATATACACACACACACACACACACACACACACACACATATATACATGCAAAATTTGGCCACTCAATTTTTAACATTAAATTATTTTATTTATCACAATTTAAGTTAATTTTATTAAATTGAGCAAGCACAAAATTCATTAGGCTATTCAATCAAATTTTTCTTTAAGATTTTGCATAGGCCTATTCATTGAACAAAATTTCAGTCAAGGACAATACGCCATTAAACAGCACCCATAGCACCAGGGAAATATCAGTATTCACCAAATTGGCAACAACAATCACTTACTATTTACAGTCTCAAATCAGGACAATGCGACGGTTGTTGTGATGGACGGAAAATGCATCAATGATGCGTTGAACATCCAAAGCCTTCGCTCTTCGTGTATTGATTAGCTGCCGTCTCTGCATCCGCGGCAAACATCAGCGGAAAGCTCCGTGACAGACTTCGTACAATCAACATCTGAACCGTCGCAACCTCTGGCTGAGATAAGTTTGTTCTCGTTTTTACTAGGAACCAGTGTTGGGCAAGCTACTCTGAAACCGTAGCTTTAAAATCTACTTATAAGTTAAAGTAGTTAAGTTACATTCAAGCTACCCCTTTGAAAAATTAGTTAGCTAAAAGTTATTATCAAAAAGTAGCTAGCTACATTGAAACAAGACATTCTTTCTTCTTTTTTTACAATGAAATTGTTACAAATAACTGAATAATTGTTAATGAAGAATGTTATATTTGGGGTTTCAAGCTACATAATGATTACAAATAGTATGAGGTGAATTCAGGGTTATTGGACACTTTTCCCCAGTCATTTCAATGGCAAAAAGCCAAAAACTAAAATCATTTGATTTCGTTAACTATCCGAATAATCAAATATGACCTATATCTCAAACTGGCTGGCAAAGAGCAAAAGGACTAAATTGAACATCAGTGCAAGAACAAAATGTATGCAACTTAAATGAAATACTCAGGAGTCAGGATTAGACAGCATTCTGATCAGAAACGCTCTGAGATGCTGCAGTCATGAGCTGCTCGCGTGAACAGTTGCTTGACTATTTCTTTTCGTTTTTAATATTTTCGTTTAAAAGTGGACATTTAAAGCTTTCTATACACACATTTCACATGTCTGTGAGGCAAGTATAGCTGCTGAGTTTTGGTTCATTTATTTGACGCTCCAGTTCATGTGAAATGCGAACGCTCCCGCGCCTCCGTCACGATTATTATTATCTGCTATAGCCTATTTGTTTCTTATTTATTAAATCCAGGCAATTGAAACGTTGATTAAATTTAAGATACAATTTATACAAAGCGAAATTCACTTTAAAGAAACAAAATAAGACACTGGAGCGCCTGCATAGCACGCATCGGTCACACCGCTCGGCTACCCACATTACAGGCTCGTCCAGTCACGCTACACCGCTACTTGCTGGATAAAGTGCTATTGAAAAATGTAGTTATGCGCGTCGCTACTGCTAGGAAGTAGGAACTAAATTAGAATCACAAGATCGCTTACCTGGCAGAAGGAACTGCTCCATTTTTTTTTTTTCAAAAATAGCTACAATTCACCTGACACATCACATCACATATGTAACGCACGCTTAATGAGTAATTTTCATTTTTTTTTTCATTTGTGGTTTCAAATTATTTAATTATGTATTAATTATAATACAGCCTGTATATAATTGCTTCCAGCTAAAATGTCTGGGGGTGCTATGGGGGTGCTTTGGTCTTTCTTGGGGGTGCTGAAGCACCTGCTAGCCCCTCCCTAGCGCCGCCCATGGATATATTTATGTAAAAATGAAACAATATACTTATTCTGACCTGCAATTATTAAAATATATAAAAGAATATGTGATCATACTAAATTGAAATATATTTTAAATGATTTTCACTTCCTTACAAAAACTTCTTACTGACAAATTGGTAAAACCTAGTGGTTTGAAGGATAGTGGCAATGCATAAAGATTTAAAAATTAAAATTAATTAGTATTTGTGGCTGCACTGTGATCCTTAAATAGAGTCTTTTAATATGTCATCAAATTATTCCTGTTTTAAATATGCCTGATAAGATTTTCTGATACATAAAAATTGTTACACATTTTAGTGGGTGTCTTCTGTAAATCATGGTAAAAAATGATATGATAGTCATTTTCTTTGCTCAGAAAAATATAAAATTAAACAGGACACATTCTAATGCAATTCTAATGTACAGGAAAAAACTAAATTTAAAGGTGCATAACACATTTAGTTGTTTTGACGCTTGAAACCCCCGTTTTGTCTTTGACCCATTAACTGTAATTAATATAATATTTGGCATTAGTTGTGTGTCTCTGTTGTGAAATTTAAATGGGATGTTGAGGCCTTGCAACTACTGCCTACTCACTGCAATTTATTGATTGAACTGGATGTTTCTCTCTACATGTAATGGCAGAGTTGTAGGGGGAAAAAAAGCATTTGTTTGCTTAGGGTGTTGTGAAAAAAGGCTGAGGAATGTTACCTTAAGTGTTAGGGTTAATGCTAAAGAACTGATTGGTGCAGGTGCAAATTGCTTAGTTCACAGCTGTTAAATCAGATGGAATTTGGCCTGAGACGCTCATATTAGAAGCCGACTGCAAAATTTCCACAACAAAGACTCTCGATGCTAAATCAAGAATATTGTTGCTTAGTGCTCTCTGTTCCTCTGTCAGTGGTGTACAACCTTGGAATGCCATTGTGCATCAATACATTTTTCTTGCTTTGTTATGATGTTAATATTTTTATTTGACATTTATATTCCAATAAACATGTTACCTAATGATTCAGTTTACTCCGTAACAAAACAAAACAGCTTACTCCTAACACTCTACAATGTTGATCTTTTGGATGCCTTTATTATTTTACTTATTTTATTTGACTGATTAGTGAGAATGTAACATGTAGCCTTTATGAACTTGTTTAGCAATTACTTGCCAAAAATTTATCAAAAGTTTAGAAACATTTTGGAATCATGTGTACTTCTCTAATGAAGGGAATCTTTTTTGTGCCAATGTGGCCTCAGGCTTGCTGTTAGCAAGCTTTGGGCATAAGCTTTGAAGCAACCTGTCAAACATTTCATGACTTTTGACATAAAAAAGCCCAGACTGCAGTACAAGAGCAGTGTTCATTGCATGTTTATAGCCTAGTAAATGTTAAGACTGTCAATGCTCCCCAGATATGATCAGCAAATGCTGGGCAGAGTGACAACAGTGCTAACTGTTGTGCTAAGCATGCTGTGGACACTAGGGGCCAGATTTACTAACAGCTTGCGCAGCGCAAAATGATGTTTCATTAACAAAGTTCGGGAGGAGCACGTTCAAATTATCTATCCAATCAACTCGTCATCAGCAATTATTGCGTCTATTCCTATCGGCATGAGAGGAAGCCTATATATATATATTATTCGGCAATTGTAATTTCGGCAATTACAGAGGTCAAACGTTTCCTGTAGTTTTTCACCAGGTTTGCACACACTGCAGGAGGGATTTTGGCCCACTCCTCCACACAGATCTTCTCTAGATCAGTCAGGTTTCTGGCCTGTCGCTGAGAAACATGGAGTTTGAGCTCCCTCCAAAGATTCTCTATTGGGTTTAAGTCTGGAGACTGGCAAGGCCACACCAGAACCTTGATATGCTTCTTACAGAGCCACTCCTTGGTTATCCTGGCTGTGTGCTTCGGGTCATGACCCAGCCTCGACCCATCTTCAATGCTCTAACTGAGGGAAGGAGGTTGTTCCCCAAAATCTCGCAATACATGGCCCCGGTCATCCTCTCCTTAATACAGTGCAGTCGCCCTGTCCCATGTGCAGAAAAACACCACCAAAGCATGATGCTACCACCCCCATGCTTCACAGCAGGGATGGTGTTCTTGGGATGGTACTCATTATTCTTCTTCCTCCAAACACGTTTAGTGGAATTATGACCAAAAAGTTCTATTTTGGTCTCATCTGACCACATGACTTTCTCTCATGACTCCTCTGGATCATCCAAATGGTCATTGGCAAACTTAAGACGGGCCTTGACATGTGCTGGTTTAAGCAGGGGAACCTTCCGTGCCATGCATGATTTCAAATCATGACATCTTAGTGTATTACCAACAGTAACCTTGGAAACGATGGTCCCAGCTTTTTTCAGGTCATTGACCAGCTTCTCCCGTGTAGTTCTGGGCTGATTTCTCACCTTTCTTAGGATCATTGAGACCCCTCGAGGTGAGATCTTGCATGGAGCCCCAGTCCGAGGGAGATTGACAGTCATGTTTAGCTTCTTCCATTTTCTAATGATTGCTCCAACAGTGGACCTTTTTTCACCAAGCTGCTTGGCAATTTCCCCGTAGCCCTTTCCAGCCTTGTGGAGGTGTACAATTTTGTCTCTAGTGTCTTTGGACAGCTCTTTGTTCTTAGCCATGTTAGTAGTTGGATTCTAGTGCATCTAATTTAGGATAATAAATGGAGTGGAGGTGGACATTTTAAAGGCAGACTAACAGGTCTTTGAGGGTCAGAATTCTAGCTGATAGACAGGTGTTCAAATACTTATTTGCAGCCGTATCATACAAATAAATAGTTAAAAAATCATATATTGTGATTTCTGGATTTTTTTTTTAGATTATGTCTCTCACAGTGGACATACACCTACAATGACAATTTCAGACCCCTCCATGATTTCTAGGGAGAACTTGCAAAATAGCAGGGTGTTCAAATACTTATTTTCCTCACTGTATATTTAAATATATATATATAATACTGAGCTCTGACTTATTTGTAGCCTAAGTGTGAACTCGTGAACCCTCTTTTGTCGCTAAAAAACTATACTGTCAGGATTTACTAACGAAACGAGTGAAACATTTGCGCTGAAAAGGTGTGGACAGGGTTATTTTTGAGGCTGAACTTATTGCATATGCATTTGTTGGAGTTTCCCTTTCAGATGCAACATTTATGGGAGGAGAGTATTTAAATGAATCATGCAAGGTAATTTACTAAGGTTTACACTAGTGAATTTACTGGTATTTGCGCCATTATTTAACTCCCAAAAAAGCATGTCTTAAACCAGATGCAAATTTGCACTCTTCTTGGTAGATTGTGTTGGTCATTATGGAAATAGAAATGTTCTTTGATTTGCGCTTCATCAGTAGATCATCTGCAGAACTTTCCACTCCCATCAGCGCATGCTCATGCTAATTTGCCATGTTTAATAAATCTGGCCCAAGGAATTCAATTGCCACTGAGGCGATGTTCATTTGAACAACAAACAGTTATCTCTACAGGAAGTGACTATTTGATTTTAATTTACTATTGACAGTACAATTCTTATAACTTTTATATGAGGTAGAGCTTCCTGTGAATTTCGATTTTTACAGTAAAGCTGATGTCCTTGAGATCACCCTGTGGAAACCGTTCTCAGGACTGGGAAGTGGAGTAGTATGGATAAAGACAAAGCACTTGAGTCTTATAAAGAGATTTGTGGTTAACCAAGCACCCGGATGAGATGGTGATCTAAGGGCCATTTTTCCTGCTTATCAACCAGCCTACGATACACAAGCAACCAAGCAATCTATGTGTAGCAGGTCATTACTGTAGCTGTACTTACAGAGTAATCAAATTCAGCAGAATACTCATCTGCTTCTCTGAATGAAAAATAAGTAAAGCATTACGCATAAACTACGCATCTGAAAAGCATCCAAAAATGTAACATGTTTATTCTCTTCAATACGAAAAATTATGTTTGAATTTTCCAAAAATATAACTCTCCCGGATGTGCTAATGACTATTTATAGTAAATGCTTTGAATATACAAACCAAAGCTTTGCAGCAGAGGGCATGGATTAGCTCAACAAAGATACCAATTGCCATGGTAACCAATTCATTCACTGGTGAGCATGTTATTATAGATGTTAGAAAACTAATATTTGTATCCAAATTTTTGGACACATTGCATTTCTTGCAGTTCTTGGATAGATAAAACATTTGTTGTAAAGTGTGCGAGTCTCCCCTTTATGACTGTAAACACATTTAAATAATAATTGAACTACAAAAGCAAAAATGCACCCCTTTAAGATAACACTCCTCAGAACACGATCTGTTTGTACACTCAATTGTTGTTTTTGAACAACAGTTTAATTATTCATTTTCTGCATTATTAAACAATGCTATATTTATACCTTCCAGAGGTTTTAATCTTTGTTGGCACCTCCTTTGTTTCAATATTGATGAAAGGCCTTTTGCCAAGTCAGCTGACAACAATATACATATTGCCTGGAACATTATTATAAAACTAACATATTGGTTAGGGTTATTTTATTTTGATAGTATAGCTGCAATGCATTTTATGCTGTGTCTGTCTGATTATGATGCTGTGAGGGGCCATTACTTCTGCTTGTGTGTGTGTGTGTGTGTGTGTGTGTGTGTGTGTGTGTGTGTGTGTGTGTGTGTGTGTGTGTGTGTGTGTGTGTGTGTGTGTGTGTGTGTGTGTGTGTGTGTGTGTAAATATATCAAATATATCATAAAAATTATCTTAATTTGTGTTCTGAAGGTGAACAAAGGTCTTGCAGGTTTGGAACGACATGAGGCTATTTAAAGACAGAAATTTAATTTTTGGGTGAACTAACTCTTTAAAAGGGTTCGGGGCAGCATATTTTTATGTGTGCGTGTACACACTTTTATTCAGCAAGGACAAAAATGACAAAAGGATGCATCAAATTGAGAAATAAATTCAACAGTATAAAGACACTTATGTCACAAAAATGTGTTTTTCAAATACATGTTGTTTTATATATATACACTCACCTAAAGGATTATTAGGAACACCTGTTCAATTTCTCATTAATGCAATTATCAAATCAACCAATCACATGGCAGTTGCTTCAATGCATTTAGGGGTGTGGTCCTGGTCAAGACAATCTCCTGAACTCCAAACTGAATGTCAGAATGGGAAAGAAAGGTGATTTAAGCTATTTTGAGCGTGACATGGTTGTTGGTGCCAGACGGGCCGGTCTGAGTATTTCACAATCTGCTCAGTTACTGGGATTTTCACGCACAACCATTTCTAGGGTTTACAAAGAATGGTGTGAAAAGGGAAAAACATCCAGTATGCGGCAGTCCTGTGGGCGAAAATGCCTTGTTGATGTTAGAGGTCAGAGGAGAATGGGCCGACTGATTCAAGCTGATAGAAGAGCAACTTTGACTGAAATAACCACTCATTACAACCGAGGTATGCAGCAAAGCATTTGTGAAGCCACAACATGCACAACCTTGAGGCGGATGGGCAGATCATTTCCACTACAAATAAAATAAAATTTGCATAAGCCCACCAAAATTGGACAGTTGAAGACTGGAAAAATGTTGCCTGGTCTGATGAGTCTCGATTTCTGTTGAGACATTCAGATGGTAGAGTCAGAATTTGGCGTAAACAGAATGAGAACATGGATCCATCATACCTTGTTACTACTGTGCAGGCTGGTGGTGGTGGTGTAATGGTGTGGGGGATGTTTTCTTGGCACACTTTAGGCCCCTTAGTGCCAATTGGGCATCGTTTAAATGCCACGGCCTACCTGAGCATTGTTTCTGACCATGTCCATCCCTTTATGATCCTCTGATGGCTACTTCCAGCAGGATAATGCACCATGTCACAAAGCTCGAATCATTTCAGATTGGTTTCTTGAACATGGTAATGAGTTCACTGTACTAAAATGGCCCCCCACAGTCACCAGATCTCAACCCAATAGAGCATCTTTGGGATGTGGTGGAACGGGAGCTTTGTACCCTGGATGTGCATCCCACAAATCTCCATCAACTGCAAGATGCTATCCTATCAATATGGGCCAACATTTCTAAAGAATGCTTTGAGCACCTTGTTGAATCAATGCCATGTAGAATTAAGGCAGTTCTGAAGGCGAAAGGGGGTCAAACACAGTATTAGTATGGTGTTCCTAATAATCCTTTAGGTGAGTGTATATATATATATATATATATATAGTGGTGGGCATAGATTAATTTTTTTATCTAGATTAATCTAGGTGTACATCCGCGCAAAAATATCAAGGTGAAAGTCATCATAGCTTGCGTAGTATAGACCCAGCTCCCAACCCAACTTTGAGAAAAGATTAACGGCGATATTTTTTTTATCGCCCGATAAGAGTCTCATGCTAACGCAGCACGTTAACGCTGATAACGGCCCATCACTAATATATATATATATATATATAATTTACATATACTGATCAGGCATAACACTATGACCACCTTCCTAATATTGTGTTGGTCCCCCTTTTCCTGCCAAAACAGCCCTGACCCGTCGAGGCATGGACCCCTGAAGGTGTGCTGTGGTATCTGGCACCAAGATGTTAGCAGAAGATCCTTTTAAGGGGCCTCCATGGATTGGACTTATTTGTTCAGCACATCCCACAGATGCTCGATTGGATTGAGATCTGGGGAATTTGGAAGCCAAGTCAACACCTCAAACTCGTTGATGTGCTCCTCAAACCATTCCTGAACCATTTTTGCTTTGTGGTAGGGCACATTATCCTGCTGAAAGAGGCCACAGCCACCAGGGAATACCATTTCCTTGAAAGGGTGTACATGGTCTGCAACAATGCGTAGGTAGGTGGTACATGTCAAAGTAACATCCACATGGATGGCAGCACCCAAGGTTTCCCAGAACATTGCCCAAAGCATCACACTGCCTGTGTAGAGCGCAGTCCGGGTGTACTCCCCGGTCTGCGAGGGGCGATGGGGGTATGTGGCGAGCGGAGAGGCTGATGGACCATGAGAGCGGGACGAGGCCAGTCATAGTGATAATGAGCGACAGCTGCGTGCTCTACCGCCCTCGTGTCTCACAGAGGAGTGACGGGAGCATAAAGGAGGAGCGACGACAGTTAAGTATGAGAGAGGACCAGGCCTGGAGTTTACTTTGTTTTGTTATGTGTATGTGCGGCAGTCGTCCGTGAGGGGCTGCCGCTTTTACTTTCAGTTTGTTTATTTTATTGATTAAAGTGTTGAATGTTTGCCAGTTCCCGCCTCCTTCTTCCCTGAACAAAGAACTGTATTACATATATGTATATAGGGTAAATTAAGGTAATCTCAAGGGCAAAAATTGTCCCAGTCACCCTGAATTCACCTTATATAAATTTGTTCCATATTGTTTTCAACATTGAAAATAATATGAAAATTTTGTATATTACAATAGTATCAATTTCTGAAAGACCACTGTAATTGCTGCTGAAAATTCAGCTTTGGATCACTGGAATGAATTACTTTTAGCATTAAAATAGAAAACAGTCTGACATATAAAAAATACAATGTAAAATAATAGTTTTACTGTATTTTTGATCAAATAAATGCAGCTTTGATAAGCATAAGAGACTTCTTTCAAAAACTCTACAAAAATCTTACTGACCCCAACCTTTTGAATGGTAGTGTGTGTAATGTATAGAATTCTTAACTTTTATGGTAGATTTGTTTTGCAAGAATCCACAATATATGTGGAATAATTCCCAATGCAAGGGCCCTTATTTTGCAGAACACATTTTTAAAGACCCATTCCATGTAAAGGATGTGTGGCTCTTTCATATTTATTCATACTAAAATGCATCAAATGTCTCTGGTCTCCATTTCTTTATTTGCATGTGGCACAGAGTGTTAGACACACATTAAACAATATGCTGTTTTGCGAATGCCGGCAAACACAGATGGATAAAAGAGAATTAAAGGAATAGGTAGAGGCACTTCCAGGCACTTAGAGGCACTTCCAGGGGACCAGCCAGCACACACTGGGCTTGTCTCCTTCATTGGCACTTATTTCATATTACTGCCATCATCTGTGCAATTGACTGTGTAATGATAGTTGTGGTTGTCCTGGTGGAAGATTCAAATGAAGCCTAATTGAACTGTAATGACTCTGCCATCCATCAGCCGATGGCTTCGTGGAGGGACTTGCTCTTACGCCCTGTGGGTTGCTTGCCCCCAGGTCTCCCACGGCAGCGGTGCCCTCAAAACAGTACAGTCAAGGTCCTGATGCAGACATCCTGCAGGAGCCCCAAATGTGGGTTAAGTTTGTCAAGAGGGCTATGTGTAGCGGCTGTGGTACATCTTTAAGTGAAGTGTTTCTTTGACAGATGAAGCAAGGGAATTAAAGTCGGATCTGACACCTGCTTGTATGTAACTCTGACACATAATTTATGACTTTACTTTTATATTTGAAAGTGGAATGGCAAACCACATCACCGAATGGAAATTCATCAGATAAGGCATGGCAGAAAATTCATCTTAAGACCTCGTTTTGCATGACAGGTCCCTGGAGGCAACAACAACAACAAAAATAATAATAATGCAAGATGGTATGATAAATTCTCCAGCAGTCTATTACTGTTTTATAGTCATTGGGTCTCAATCACTAATAATTACATGGATTCTTTCGTATTTGTATGCACAGGAGAACTTCTCACGAAAAATCTCCGCCTGATTAACAAAACGTCCGTACGCACATGAATTGTTAGTGAATTTGGAGTATTCTAAATGAGTGGCCGTGTGCACAAGGTTAGTCATTTGCATAAAACACACCCAAACCATCTACATAAAAGGGCTTTCCACACACCCTTTCCTTACAGCTTTTCGTCACTCTTGTCAAACTTGCCACTGTTTGCAGACGCACTCTCACACGGATTCCCGAGCAATGCCAAGTGTGCCATTCTCACCAGTTCTCACAATAAACCCCTTTTATAAAGACCCAGATTACAGAGCTCTCATTAGCCAGCTTTACATACGCATATATCTGCATTATTCAGAGAAACCTTGCAGTTGTAGCTATAACGCAGCTTTTCTTACTCTTTAACTGTATATGATTGAATGTATTTAAGATTAAATTAAATTGTATTATTTAATAATTTCATTATATAATTTTATATATGGATTATATAATACAATTATTGGAATATACTTCAGTGTAATTATAGTCATGTTAGGATACAATATAACTTTTTAACATGATTATAAAGCCATAGTAAGTTATTTTTGCATACATGTGGTTTCAGTTGTTCCTATACATTTTTTGTAAATTTAGAACAAAAAAAAAAAACCCTTAATATTTGGTGAATTGTGATTTGTCCTTAAAATCGTTTGTGCGCACATTTCACGCACAAATTTGTGTGTACGCATTATTAGCGAATGAGACCCAAAAAAAATCTTCAATTGCAAGTTACCTGTGTCTATTACTTGGGAAAATGCCGGATGTGGTGTTATTAAAGTGCATTATTAGACTGTTTAAGGCTGCACGATCATAACGTATAGCATACTGCTATTGTGAATTCACAAAGGCTGCGATTAAATTAAACAAATATATATGTGCTGCGGGTTTAATACGTAATAAGTTACGTGTGTCTCAGAGTGGCTACGTTCACATTAATGCTGCTTCACAAGAACTCTGTGTCTGTAGTATTGGGTTTGTTTGGGTTTCCAATAATGTGCATTTGGTAAAGCATATATATGGTAAAGCATATAAAGTCTGACCTGCTTTGTGTTTCATAGCGTTATGTGAGCTGGCCATTTGTCATTTACATTTGTGGAGCACGTCACAATCTCCATCTCTGCATGCTGTGAGTTTGGGTTGCTTATAAATAATGTTCATCTGGGAATGCAATTTGTGCCATTTTATCAGATTTGTACGGTAAATAATTTATAAACCTAAGCCAACACAGGAGAATATATCAATATATTTATAAATATGCTAAATGTTTATCGCGATTTCAAAACAAAAGTTTAAACCTTTGCTCTGTTTGCATGTTTTGATGTAGAAGAAAATACAGTGGCTGTAGCATTTTTGTCTTAAAGAAATGGCCCAATATTAAATATTAAGTGGACATTTGAATGAAATGTTGTTTGGCCAATATTAAACAAGGATGCATCCGAAAACATAAAAATGCTGCTTTTGGAGGACACATTGCAAGGTAGGAAGCTATCAAGGTACATCCGAATCCAATGTTAACTTCACATCCTGTCTCCTGAGATACCTTCATCATTTTTGAAGGCAATAGATGTATCCTTCGCTGCTTTTCCCACAATCCTGTGCTTTCCATTCTGTGACAGTTGAGCAAGAAAAATAAAGATGGCATCTGAAAGTTGTGTTTGCTGGTCAGTTTGTGTGTAAATGTACTCTTTTGACTTCTGATGTGAACATTTTCCTCTTCTGATGTAATTTCTACCGATAAATTACTATTGTAGTAATTAATTATTTGCTTAGTTTTTAACAAATCTCACTCTGTTTTGTTGTAGATCATTAAAACTTCAAGCTGCCTCAGAAGTCTGTCCGAAATCCGACAACTTTCACGAGTTCACACTTACATATAATTTGTAGAGAGTTTAATTGAATTGCGTATTTGGCGTGCTGTCCGGGGGGGAGGGCTTCGAGCTCGGACTTCGGCCCGAACCCCGAGTACCCCCCGTATGTAAGTGGTTTAGAACTAAAAGATAGGGCAAGATGTGGAGAAGGGGTGGTGGAGGGATGCTGAAAAAACTGTCAACAAAATGGAGGTAGGACGGCTGCGTATATATACCTCTTTGTTGATTAGCTGAGTACTCTCCACCTGTGTCAATTATCTGACATGTTCCTCCCGAACCTCGTTTAGTGAAACAGCATTTCACGAGTTCACACTTACATATAATTTGTAGAGAGTTTAATTGAATTGCGTATTTGGCGTGCTGTCCGGGGGGGAGGGCTTCGAGCTCGGACTTCGGCCCGAACCCCGAGTACCCCCCAAAAAGCTAGTAAGCATCGGACAGCCGCCTGCTAATTACCCCCCAAGAAGTGCCGAGCTTGGCGGCTGGCATGTGAGAGGGGCCTGGTTGTTTGACCGGGAGGGCCCGTGAGCGGCTTGTGTCACGGATGGGCGGCCCTGTTGGTTCAGGAATCGCACGGTTCTTGGTGAGAGCCGGGTGTGGTCTTGTACGTGGGAGAGCGACCTTTCTTTGCTGTGTAGAAAACTGCCCACTTCTCGCTGTGTGAATTTTTTATCCTTCCTTGTTGTGTTGAAACTGATCCACTTTTCACTGTGTGGAAATTTCCGCTGCCTTACTGCGTGGGAATGTTCACTGATTCACTGCGAGGAACGTACTGCTTTGCTCTGTGGAAACTTCCACTGACTTCTTGCGTGGAACTTTCCACTTCCCTGCTTTGTGGAAACGTTCTGTTGGTTTACTGCGTGGAAATGTGCCACTTTTTACTGCGTGGGAACTTTTTGCTGATTTCCTGCGTGCACTGATTTATTGCCTGGAAACGTGCCACTTTTTTGGCTGCGTGGAAGGCTTTCCACTTCTGGCTGCGTGGAAGACTTTCCACTTTCTGGCTGCGTGGAAGACTTTCCACTTTCTGGCTGCTTTCCACTTTCTGGCTGCGTGGAAACTTTCCACTTTCTGGCAGCGTGGAAACTTTCCACTTTCTGGCAGCGTGGAAACTTTCCACTTTCTGGCTGCGTGGAAACTTTCCACTTTCTGGCAGCGTGGAAACTTTCCACTTTCTGGCTGCGTGGAAACTTTCCACTTTCTGGCAGCGTGGAAACTTTCCACTTTCTGGCAGCGTGGAAACTTTCCACTTTCTGGCTGCGTGGAAACTTTCCACTTTCTGGCTGCGTGGAAACTTTCCACTTTCTGGCAGCGTGGAAACTTTCCACTTTCTGGCAGCGTGGAAACTTTCCACTTCTGGCTGCGTGGAAACTTTCCACTTTCTGGCTGCGTGGAAACTTTCCACTTTCTGGCAGCGTGGAAACTTTCCACTTTCTGGCTGCGTGGAAACTTTCCACTTTCTGGCAGCGTGGAAACTTTCCACTTTCTGGCAGCGTGGAAACTTTCCACTTTCTGGCTGCGTGGAAACTTTCCACTTTCTGGCTGCGTGGAAACTTTCCACTTTCTGGCTGCGTGGAAACTTTCCACTTTCTGGCAGCGTGGAAACTTTCCACTGACTCGCTGCGTGGAGACTTTCCACTGACTCGCTGCGTGGAGACTTTCCACTGACTCGCTGCGTGGAGACTTTCCACTGACTCGCTGCGTGGAGACTTTCCACTGACTCGCTGCGTGGAGACTTTTCCACAGACTCGCTGCGTGGAGACTTTCCACTGACTCGCTGCGTGGAGACTTTCCACTGACTCGCTGCGTGGAGACTTTTCCACTGACTCGCTGCGTGGAGACTTTTCCACAGACTCGCTGCGTGGAGACTTTCCACTGACTCGCTGCGTGGAGACTTTCCACTGACTCGCTGCGTGGAGACTTTCCACTGACTCGCTGCGTGGAGACTTTCCACTGACTCGCTGCGTGGAGACTTTTCCACTGACTCGCTGCGTGGAGACTTTTCCACTGACTCGCTGCGTGGAGACTTTTCCACTGACTCGCTGCGTGGAAAACTTTCCACTGACTCTGGAAGAAACCCGGGAAGAACGTAAGACTCAATGTTTGCTGGACAGGAGGAAATTCCCCAGTAAAAGCCCTAGAGGATTTTAAGCAATGAGAGTTTGGTGAGCTTTTTTGATGTGGAACCGGTTGGTCCTGATGTAGCTCTGAAAGGCATCTGAGGACCATCTCCCGAGAGCTTGGATCTGTTGTTGGGAGAGGCCTTTTTGAGCTGCTGATGTTGCCGCCCCAATGCGGAAAGAGTGGCTTGAGTAGTTCGTTGCTGGGATGCCTGCCTGTTGGAGAACGGATTTGAGGTGCTTCTGAAACCAAAAGCGTGTCACAGGTTTGTTGACTTCATCTGTAAACAGGGGTTCCATGGGAGATTTGGCCTGAGATTTTCTCCATTGGAGGTATGCCAGAACGGACTGGTATGGTTGGATTGGTGATGGAAGGTTGAAAATGTAGATGAAATGACCTTTTTTGGTTTGGTCAGTCTTACTTTGTTTGATCAGGTATGATATTGTTTCCTCGTCCATGGCTGTTAAGTCTGAGATGGTGGGGTGGATTTTTGGGTCGAATTTGGATGTAATAGCGAGCTCCGAGCATCTGAGAAAACCGAAAAAAGCTAGGATAAACATGGTGTCGAGTGTTCGGGTGGTATTTCTGGGCTGGTAGCTTGTACGCAAGGTGTGAATGCATTTGGTGAGGATGTCTATCGTTATTGGTTGTCTTTTGTCAGGGCGGGTGGGCTGGGATCTTTGGAACCCTTTGATCAGTAGAGAGGTTTGAGAATTGTTTATCGCGGGCGAGGGACCGCCGTGTAATAGTTTGTGAAAAAACTGAATGCCACTCAAGTACCCTTTGATAGACCCGACTTGGAGGTTTTTTACGGTGTTAAGGTGAGAAATAAATGAGGTGATTGAAAGGAGAGAAAAATCGGGGAATGGCATATTATACGAGTTGTGGAATGCTCTAAAATGTTTCCAAGCGGTTATGTAGGATTGGAGGGTCCTGGGAGAAACTGCTTGGAGAATGGTGTCTAACGATGCGTTGAGGAGTGGTTTCAAGGGGTGGTTTATGGGAATATCAGTTCCGAATAGCGAGGTACTGGAGTTGGGAACTGATCCGCCTCTGGAGACAGCGTCCTGAATTTCTGAAACAGAAAACGAGACAGAGAGTCAGCGATTTGGTTCTCTGATCCAGGTACGTGTTTAGCTATCATGATGAATTGGTCGCAAGCTGAAATCCATGTGAGACGCCTTAGAAGTGGCATCATGGCAGGTGCGTGTGAACGACCTTTATTTATGCAATGCACTGTTGCTTCGTTGTCGCAGTGCACTAGAATGCTGCTAGCGGCCCATTCTTTTCCCCACAGAAAAGCCGCTACTACGAGAGGGTAAAGCTCAAATAGCGCTGAGGACTGTGTCGTGTCCTGGAGCTGTGGGGGCCATGGAGAAGCGAACCACCGACCTTGGTAAAACCCCCCAAATCCAGTTGAGGGGGCGGCGTCTGTGTACAGTTGGATATCGATTGGGGACAAGACGAGATTACTGTAGAAAAATGATAGGCCATTCCATTGGTTCAGAAACATTACCCATAGCCTGAGTTCGTCACGACATGCTTGAGTTATTGAAATTTGGTCCTCTAGCGAGTGGACAGAGGACGCGAGTGAGAGGAGATGCGATATGAAGGGGCGGCCTTGTGGAATGATGCGCATTGCGAAGTTTAAATGACCGAGCAGAGATAGGAGTTCACGTTTTGAACACTCGGTTTTTTCTAGGAGACTAGATGAGACGAGAATTATTCGGTCGATTTTCTCTTTGGGCAGGGATGCCTGGAATTTGTCTGAATCTAATTTAATCCCGAGGAACTCTATGCATGTGGCGGGCCCCATGGATTTCTCCTGTGCAATGGGGATTCCGAGCTCAGCAAAAACTTTTTGCACTGTGAGGATATCAGCGGCCGGGATGGCATCGGGAGGCGAGATAATTAGAAAATCATCTAGAAGGTGGATGAGGTGGGGAATGTCATAATTGTTTGACAAGATCCAGCAAACGGCTTCTGATAACATGTCGAAAATTTTAGGGCTGCTTTTGCATCCAAACGTTAAGCGTACTGCGAAGTAGTATTTCCCCAGCCATCGAACTCCGAAGAGGTGCCATGAATCTGGATGGATGGGCATTACTTTGAAAGCCGATGTGATGTCGATTTTTGCCAGCCATGCACCCCTTCCTGCGATTTTGATCATGTCGATTGCCTGATCTATGTCGTGGTATTTAAGCGAAAATTCGTTGAGGGGAATCAAGCTGTTTATGCTGGGGAATGGGGAATTGTGCGGGGCTGACAGATCGATTATTAGGCGTTTTTTACCTGAAAATTTTCTTGTGGCCACGCCGATGGGGCTGATACGAAACATGTTAAATGGGGGAATATCGAACGGCCCGATCATGAAGCCTGACTCGACTTCTTTTTTAATCAGGTTGTTTACTACTTCTGGTTCTGAGAGAGCGGATTGAAGATTGTTGCAGATGGTGTTTTGTGAGAGCGGGCATTCTACTCCGGGCTTAAAGCCATTTTTGAGCCCTGACAGCAGATAATTGGTAAATCTGGCATCTGGGTAATGAGTTAGTTCTAAGTCCAGGCGTGAAATATTTACTGGAGTCGATAAGTAATTTTTTGATTTTTTATTTACAGATTTGTACACAGGACATACAACACGGGCGTGAGCCCCACCGCAAAAAGAACAAATGTGCATAAATCGGCAGCGCTGTCTCAAGCATTTCCCTGAATTAAAATGATTGCAGGGCTGTTTGTTCTCGTCGAAAGAGGAGACTCTCCTTTCGACTTCCGGGTTTGCGCTGGCGGTTGCCGCCCGTGGCACGTAACTGGTGGATCGCACGGTGCTTGTTTCTGGGCATGATGAAGATGGAGGATTAACCTGAGGGCACGTTGAGGTAGAGTGTGCCACTGACCTGCAGACCGCGCATGAAATATTTCTACAACCTAAAAACACCCTGCTGTGGAGATCCGTGTCGAGTGCCCCCCAGTATGCGCATTGGTTCCATTGGGCGACTCGCGCGGCATTTTTGGCTGAGAAGAGCTTGTGGTAAGTGTAGAAATGCCCTCCCCCATAGGACGACGCGAGCTCGGCTATGATAGCCAAGTAGTCATTTAATTCGCGTCGCCTGTGGGGGAAAGCTGCACAGATAACTTCTGTGAAGCGTGAAAACGCGATCGAAAACTCTGAAAATGACAGAATACGGGATGAATGAATGTTGGTGTTTTTTAGGGTGACGGAGAAATTCCCGCAGTCTACCCGGCGATCTGGTTCGACTGCGGGGAGCAGAGAGAGGAGAGTGGAGAGATCTACATCCGCACCTGCAAGGATCTGAGTGCGGATGTTTTGGGCTACTGGTGGAGGTTCCATGGCTGTGGCGTTGGATGGCACGGGCATCGAAGCTGCTGAGAAGAGAGTGTGTGGAGTTTTTGAGTGCATGAAAGAGCTGGGAAGATTACAAGCCTGGGCTGCGGATGGTGGCGGTGGCTCAGCCCTTGGGTTACCCTCTGTGGCTTGGAAAGGAACATTTGTTGGAGGATAGAAGGGAAAAGAAGGATGATACTGTGATGAGAGAGCTTGTACTGCAAGCGGAGGTGTGCCTGCGCTTGTTTGCGCTACTGGAGCTGCAGGCCACTGAAAGTGGGTGGGGTTATAACCTGTGGAGTAAAACTGATGCAATGTTTGGGCCTGTGCTGTCAGCGGATGCATCATCGCGCTGGCGTTTGCAACTGGCGCTGGCGGCCACTGTGGAAAAAAAGGGTTATGAACAGCGGGGGCATTAAAATGCGAAGCTGTGGGGAGGCTGCTGGGCCCGGCTGCGGGCGGCCCTGCGGCCGCAAAAGCCGCGGTGAAGGGCTGAGCCGCATCAGGAGGTTGGAGAAGGCCTGCACCGGCGGGATCCTGGGCGTGGCCCAGGCTTGCTGAAGGCCTGCGGCGACGGCTCGATGGGTGAAACCTGCCGGATTTTGTGCTGGAGGATGATGATGGTGTCTGGCTGGGCGAGCTTTGAGCTCTGCGGGCTCTGCTCTGCCTTTGGGCTGCCTTTGGGGCTGATGAGAGCTTAGGAGAGAGGTTAGTTGACTGAACAGACACGTAAAGATTGTATAATTCTTGTTTGTTCATTTTACGTGACGCCTGGATGTTCGCGTTCCCCAGCACTTGCCTCAACCCCGCTACGGTCCACTTCCCGATAGGTGGGATCGTCGGGACAGCCGAGCGGTAGGAGGAGGCCGGGGAGGAAGATGGAAGCCTTGTAGGTGGTGGTGAAGATTGGCCCCGGCGTCTCGGCGTGCGTGAGCTTGTTCGAGCAGGCGTGCGGCCGCGTGAAGAAGCCTGGGGCTCGGCTGTGATAGCCGGCGTCGGACAGGTGTTACTGGGGCCGACGGATTGCAACGGCGAATCCTTACGGAGGTCTGCTTCATCGTTGGATGAGGGGCTTGTTCGTTGAGCCATTATGCTGAAAAAACTGTCAACAAAATGGAGGTAGGACGGCTGCGTATATATACCTCTTTGTTGATTAGCTGAGTACTCTCCACCTGTGTCAATTATCTGACATGTTCCTCCCGAACCTCGTTTAGTGAAACAGCATACGTTTTCAGACGCAATCAAATATTTGTTCATGCTGTAATGTGTGACAACAACAATCATCATGCCATTGCATGCATTTGTTATAATGCATAATGGGCAAAGGTTTAATACATAATGGACAAATATTATGTATATTACATTATATTTGTTGTTCAATAAAACCATATTACTTGCTTTTAAACTTTCTTTGAACCAATTATTATTTACTCATTGTAATCATTTGTATTTTAAGTCATTTTAAAGGCTATTGTTTGCCTTGGGCCTATTTTTATTACCACACAAAAAAATTTATCCGATTACTTGATCGTCGAAATAATCAAACGATTACCAAAATAATTGTTAGTGATAACCGTAGTGTTTTGATTTCAACGTTTGCCTGTCTGCCCACCTCTGTTCCTTATTAGTTTCTATAGTGAGGCATGAGTTACACAACTGTTTCCTGTTTTGTTGATTATCCTCCCTTGTATATAAAAGCCTTCAGTTAATTCAGTTCTTTGTTCTGTGTTGTTTATGTTTAAGTGTGGTAAAACTTGTTATTTCTCCTGTAGTTTTACTGAGTGATTGTTTAGTCTATTAAAGATTGTTTCCTGCACAGTCTCCTGTGCTGTGTGTGTTGTAAAGTGACATCAATACTGTGACAGTTTCACACAAAAATAAATGTTCTGAACATCCAGCATAGTAAGTAACCTGTATAATATTTGCTCACCTGCTGCTAATTACTTGGGTGGATGAATGTAAAAACATCCCAGTATAACATGTTTTCATATCATTTTGTTAAAGGTTTGAGAGTGAATCACGCTGTAATTGTGTACAATGCATTTGTGTCCCTTTTTTTGTGACCTCATTGCACGTCGTCTATAGTACATGTTTATTTGTCCAACATTAATATCTGAGGACTGTCAGCATCTCGCTTATGTTCAGAGAGAGGAAGGTTGATCGTGAAATACGGTTGGTTTTTAATGCTTGGGATTTGATTTATCTGCGACTCCCACCATGTACCCTGCACACTCACCCCAGTCAGACTGTATTGTGAGGGTCTTGTGTGTGTCACTTCAGCTCAAGGTCTCGAAAGAAATTAAGACTGAGGTGAGTGCTTGGTGTTTTTTTTATTTTATTTTATTTTTGTAATAAAGGACAAGAAAGAAATCACAAGTTCAGTGTTAGCTGCCAAGAAATCCACTGATCCTACCGTATCTTAATGGCCATTGTAGGAAAAGAAAAGCTGGTCTGTTTCAACACCTCTGGGTCATTGTCCTGTCTTTGGAGTAGTGCAATCTCTTATGGATTTGTGCCACAGGCGATTGTATGCTTTGTAAACCTCAGAGATGTTGAAATCACAAAATGCCCATTCCCTGAATGTGGATGAATTAGGTCAAAGAGATGTTATCTGGACTTTTACTTTGTTCTGTGGCAATGAGTCAAAGCGAAGCCGCAATGTAGTTGTGATGAGGAACAATGTTGAGTACAATCCCGGTATTTCTTCTCAGCCCCTGAGAGAGCAAGATAAGGAGTAATTGCCTATTTACTCATCAGAACTCTGAACGAACAGGACAGCAGTATCTATCTGAGGTCTTTACCATGACAGGCCACAGAGAGTCAAAAATAAATGACTTGTGAGAGGAGCCACATAACAAAAACACTCTGTAGCTGCTAAATACTAATTTACATCATTTATGCATAATAGTGCATTCATTATTTTGAATATTGCAAATTAAACTTTTGTTAGTCTCAGTGTAACAGTTGTTGAGATCCACTGTGAGTGTTTTTGAAAGATTTGTTTGGGTGAATGATTCAATGACACACTCTCATAAAGACAATGGACAATTTTTACAGACTGTGATGTGTTTCCACAGTTATTAACATTTAAAAATATGTACTAAAAAAAAAAGGTTCTATATGGCACCAAAAAAGGTTATTGGCTCGTAATCATAGGGGAACCTTTTTTAGTGCTATATAGCACCAATTTTGGTGCTTCAGTGGTTCTTCAGCGGTTCTTCAGAGGTGCTATATAGCACCTTAGTCAAAGAACCGGTGAAGAACCTCTGAAGAACCGCTGAAGAACCACTGAAGCACCAAAATTGGTGCTATATAGCACTAAAAAAGGTTCCCATATGATTACGAGCCAAGAACCTTTTTTGGTGCCATATAGAACCTTTTTTTTTTTTTTTATAACTTTGTGTTATAATGCAATAAATAACAAAATAATTGAATCTTTCTCTCTCCTGACCTACATAATCAATCTCTCTGATTTTGGAAAGTCATGTAAATGCTATAATGGATTTTTTTGTTTTGCTATTGGAAAAAATGAGTATACAGAGATTATATTTGCTGTCAAATTCTATTCACCACTATAGAAGTTTACCCAACTTGACTACCGCTTCTGAGGGCAATTGTTTCGTTTTTTTAAAGGGTAACTTCAGTGATTTAGCATTAAGCTTTGTATCAGTAGAAAACACGTAGTATATTCGAATTATGGTACTTTCCCCCCTCATTTCCCCCTGAGATGAGAGAATTAAGCCGATGACGCAAATCGGATTTTTTGGACAGAGGCTAAAAACTACAGCCAGTAGTGGGAGCTGTTTCACATGTTTTCAACCCGCCCACAGGGGAGATCTCACGCACAGAATATAAATGCGCTCGGCTCGGCCTTGGGCATTCATAACCGGAGCGTTGCAGAGCAAAGTGAGTGTTTCAACTTTTCAATGAATTCCTATGAAAGTTTAGCTTCCATATGCGATCAGAAAATGCGCCAGACTGGACACGCACTGTAAATGACAGCCGTGCTTACCTCAGCTCTGCTCAGATCTTACTTCCCATCACCCATGACTCCTGTCCTGTGACTTTCGTTTGGCTCACTCACACTTTATTGAAAAGACACGTTCAGTTTCTAATTGTAGTGTTTATTCTCTAACTGAATGAAATTATTGTATTATTATGAAGATCAAAACGACGTTGGGGGCGGTGTAGGGAGTGGCCTCGTAGGGCAGCGAAGCAAATGCATTAATTTTTATTGTAAATTTAGGGCAAGTTTACATGACAACGATGTACTAAAAACGCTTGTACTTCCTTCGTGTTTTTTCATGTACATACGACATTATCAAAACAATCTCCGTTCACACAGATCCACAAAATCTCATAAAAAATGTCATTACAGTAAACTAACCACTACATTCCAAAGTCACAAATAAATTACAACAATTTATGCTTCACTAGAAATAACGTATGTGAAAAACATCCTTTATGACGTATGGAGCCGACAAATGCAACCCCCGAAGGACGCAGCCTTCGAAACGAGACACGCATGACTTCACAGGTTCCACAGATTTGTGTTTTTGTAATTTACACAAAGACGATAATGGTATCGTTTTCAAAAACGTGCACTTTAAAAAAAAAAAAACATTTTGAAAAGATTGAGTTTTCAGGCTCCTAAAACACTGTTGTTGTGTAAATGAACGGTGTAAAATGCATAAAAAGTTTTCTGTTTTTAGTTGTAAAACTAAACAGCCGGTTAATCTACAGCAGAGTTCAACACCTTCTGTTGTAATTACTCAGGTCGGAAAGAGTTGTGTAATGACATTGGAAAAGTCTAAACTGAAAGCAAGCAAGCCAGAGATATTACTAATCTGAAATTACATGTTTACATTTGAGGAGGAGCTGTGATATAGATATTAATATATAATTACCTATCTGAGGCTTGAACACGGCTTAGTTTCATTCTGCTAGTCTCATTAATTTTGAAGGTTAGGAACTCGTTTAATGACCTGGAACATTTCTGAAGTCTTTATCTCAGTTTGTTGCACTGGTCCTTGCAGTTCAATTTGTGCCCTATTCGGCTGCCTTAATTATATTTATAGGATGCTCTTGTTGTTGGCACTAAGATAAGATATGGGGTTTCTGTGACAAGCAACATACTGTAGTCATTACATTGTGGAAAAATGTTTGGAAAAACATGACAAGGGCAACATTTAATAATTTTAGAGCATTTGAACCCACATTAGCATTCAGTGGACTCTGCATTACATTGAATTCAGCAAACGGGTGAACTTATCAGTGCATAATGCTTTTATTTGAATATTAATAAGTATATTGCTTTTAAAGAATGTTCTAGTCATAGAGGGCTTATCTGGAATCATTTTACATATCTCGTTCTCATTCTAAATGTTTGTAATAAAAACATCCCTGATGGGTAAGACAGACCTTTCCGACAATATGTGTTTTGTGAAAGGTTTTGATTATAAAGTAGTTCAAATAAATGTAGTAATATGAAACTTGACACCACCCACTAGGGGAGGAGCCTGCTTTTCACAGGATGAATTTTGAGTTCATAAGCTTTCAAATGATACCTAATTGATTATGATTATTAAAATTTGTGATATGAAAAAATAAACTGAGTGCCAAAGTTATGGGGTTAAGTGAATCTTGTTCCTGAATGAGACTGAATATGAGACTTTTAAATGTACTGCTAGTGTGGTTTTCATCTTTTATTGATGTTTTATAAACAAATTTCAGGAGAAGCACATTCAGGAAATTAAAACTGTTAAGTGGAGCAGACCCAGATAATTAAACCTAATTGAACACAAGAGGAGCTCATTAAAAAATCAACGATAGGAGGTTTATATAGACAGCCGATTTACCTTCCTGTCGTTGACTGTTTCTTAGCTTGGACTTCTACAGGCGCAGAGATGTTTGGGCTGGGCCCACCTGTCTCCCCTCAGCCTCATTCTATGCTAGCGCAAGCTTGCTAGCGGTCCAAGCTCCAAGTTATCAGCAATTTACTAACATTCATTCTTTTCAGAGGCCTGCAGCTCCAGCAAACGCAGGGCCGCCTCTACCAGCAGCACAAGCGCATACGGCTCATATGCATCCTTCTCTTTCTCATGCCCCTAACATTTTTTCCTTCCAAGCTCCAGACGCAGCCCCGGTTCCTCTCTCTTCCAACCCCCCTCTGCAAACTAAATCTTCGTTCTCTCTCCTCACAGCAACACCGATGCCTGTCCCAGCTAACGCTGTTTCCTCGGAGCCGCCTCCAGTGGCCCAAAACATCCGGGTTCAGATCATGGCAGGTTTGGACGTTGAGTTGTCATCACTCCTATCTCTGTTTCCTGTGTCAGACATAAATCGTCAAATAGACTGCGGGGACTTTTCCAGTCACTTTAAAAAGACCCCAACCCACATTCATCCCGCTTACTTTCTTTTCCTGAATTTTCGATTGCCTTTTCCCGTTTCACGGACATCATTCGTTCAGTTTTCCCCCAAAGGCGCGCGAGCTGAATGATTATCTGGCAATCATAGCCGAGCTCGCGCTGTCCTATGGGGGAGGTCATTTTTTACGCATACCACAAACTCTTCTCTGAGAAGAGTGCCGTGCGGCTAACCCAGTGGAACCAGTGCGCTTACTGGGGCGCTCTCGACACGGACCTCCACAGCAGGGTGTTCTCAGGCTGCAGGAATATTTTGGGCGCAGTCGGCAGTTCTGCAGCACATGCTACTGCGTCATGTCCTAAGATTAACCCTTCCCTGCCCGGTAGTGATGGGAAGTTCGGTTCTTTTCCGCGAACCGGTTCTTTCGGACAGTTCGTTTCAATGAACCGGATCAAAAAACTGGTTCACCAGTTCTCTTGGGCTCAAACGTAATGACGTCATTTCACAATGATGTAATTACGTTATGTCTATTGCGGGCCGGAAACACACTTTACACATTCAAATATAAAGTCAGTAATCATAACATCAGTCAGATAAAATATCATCATAATCTGATAGTTTATTACAAAGTTTTACATCTAAAGTATCCTAACACATGCAGTGATGCAAACAATCTTTACAGTTATAAAATCAATAAATCAGTCTTCATCTGCGCAGAAACCATGATCCACTTACTATGTTTTTGTAATTAAATAAATACGGTTCGCCAGATTTTCTTCTCATTCATGTCGGAGTCGGTTCACAGACACGCGCTCATATCAGCTGTTGTTCGTTCGGTTCAGAGAGACTCGCCGTGCAGTCAGTCGCTCGAAGCATGCTCAGTATCATCAGCTCATCGGTTCTCAATCGGACATGTCCGAAATAAACAGTTCTCGGTTCAGTTTACTGCTGATCCGAAAACCGGTTGCAACCGATTCTTGACTCAACAACGAGAATGAAATTGAGATTCGAGAACCTCCAGATTGATTCAAAAGGAGTCGCTTGCTTCACCTTCACTGTAGTTTAATTAGGCTACGTAACTTTTATCTTTATATCACCTTGTTTACAAATTAAATACAATGGAGTCCTAACAAAGTTAGGCAGTGTTTTTTTCTGAATTCAAACCTATTATAAGAGACGGTCAAGCTGCATATGGAAATTAACCTCTGTCTAAAACTGCTTTGCACCTTGTTTTTGCTATTATTATTTTTGATAAAGCACAATAACTTTTTCATTTACAAACAACAAGCAATACCTGTTAAATATAGTGTGTAAGACAATTACAGTGTGTAAGTGCACTTTTCCAGCAATTGTTCTTTTTAAAATGTGTGTATTTGAACAATTTAATATTATGTTTTTACATTGTTTATTTAATACTAACCCAATTTGTGAATGTGTCCTCATTAACTATAATTACACGTAAACATTAATTTTTAAATAAATAAATACTTCAATCATAAATAGTCAATCACATGCTCATACAGTGATAAGATGAACTTGAAATGATGAAAACATATTTCCACAATGTTTTGATGTCTCGATGTTCAACAAAACTTGCTTTTCGTTCTCTTAAAAAATCACACGCATGCTCAGTCAGTATCAGTTCATCGGTTCTCAAATCGGACATGTCCGAAATAAACAGTTCCCTTTCAAGGGAACTCGAGCTGCGTCACCGCTTTGGGAACGTGCGTGATTGCGCCGTGAAGCACGTATGTCATCAGTCCAATAGAGAGACGGAACGTCATAGGCGGGTGACGTCATAGACCCGGAAGCTATAAAGCACACCGGCAAACACACGCCGTTAGCTTCTGTTGCCTTCAACAAGCGCTCTGTGTTACTGTCCAAAGTGTCTTTGTGTTGTGTCTGAGTTCAGACTGTTTTGTTTTGTTTGCACTCTCACCATTAAGCACACTGATAGAGAAAAATGACGAGCGAACAGCGTTTCAGACAGTGTGTTCCTCCCTGCTCTCGCTACATCACGAGCGGGGATACACACTTGATGTGCGTTGTTTGTTTGGGTGAGCAGCACGCGCAGTCGGCACTCGAGGGTGCTGGCTGCGAGCATTGTGAGGCGCTGCCTTTTCGCGTGCTGCGATCCCGCCGGGCGCTCTTCGAGGAGGGCGTCCCGGCTAGCGCTCCCCACGGCACGGGTCCTGCTCAGCGGCGACTCATGTCGTGGGGTTCGCAAAAGGATCTGACGGAAGGGTTGGAGACGGGCCCCGCCCTATCTCTTCCTTCACCCGCCAGATCCAGCGCTGCCTCTCTGGGTTCGGGAGCCCGCTCTGCGGTTTCTCCCGCCCGGGGAGCGGCCGCGATGCTGCAGCTATCTTCCTCCGAGGAGGTTGATGTCTGTAGCATCGATGCAGGGGGTGGAGACTCGTCACTTCAATCCCCTGCAAGTGAGGAACTCATGGAGGTGCTGAGCAGAGCGGTGGCCAGATTACACATTGACTGGCCGCATGAACATCATGAGCGAGCTGCCGTAAAAAGCAGACTCGACGAGCGCTTTCTCCCCGCGCGCTCTGTTCAGCCTCCTCGACGGAGTCTGCCGTTTTTTCCCGGACCTCTACACCGAGGTGTCGAGGTCTTGGAAGCGGCCCGTGTCTGCACGCATTTTCACCCCGCAAACGTCAGTTTATAGTAATATCGCGGGGTGTAGGAGACACGGTTATGGTCAGCTGCCTCGGGTTGAACAGACGCTTGCGAGCCATCTGTCACCCGAGTCTGCGTTGACCGTAAAGGCTCCGACTTTGCCCACAAAACCTCTTAAAGTCACATCCTCTTTTGTGGGCAAAGCATACTCGGCAGCAAGTCAAGCCGGCGCGTGTCTGCACACGATGTCTATTGTGTCTATTGGCCTCCCATTGGATGTTGTAAAAGCCTTCCTGACCAGTCGTTCCAAACCATGCTGCTTCTCATTATCGGCCGGTAGGGTTTTCCATCCGATACAGTGAGCATTGGCCTCCCATTGGATGTTGCAAAAGCCTTCCCGTCCAGTTGTTCCAAACCATGTTGTTCCTTTTTTATCTGCCGGTAGGGTTTTCCATCTGATACAGTGAGCATTGGCCTCCCATTGGATGTTGCAAGAGCCTTCCCGACCAGTTGTTCCAAACCATACTGCTCCTATTTTATCTGCCGGTAGGGTTCTTCCATCTGATACAGTGAGCATTGGCCTCCCATTGGATGTTGCAAGAGCCTTCCCGAACAGTAGTTCCAACTATGCTGTTTTCATTTATCGGCCGGTAAAGTTTTCCATCTGATACAGTGAGCATTGGCCTCCCATTGGATGTTGCAAGAGCCTTCCTGACCAGTCGTTCAAAACTAAGGCTGCTTCCAGCCATCAGCCAGTAGGGCTCGTCTGCCCGATGCCACGAGCAGCTCCCATCAGAAGCAACAGGCCCTCCTGGCCAAGCAACCAGGCTTATCAAAACGCCAGCCTACCAATTATCTGCGTATTTGGGGGGGTTTCTTGGTGGCTGTTCCTCTGTTCTTGCATTTTGGGGGGTACTCTGGGTTCGGGCAAAATTCCAAGCCCGGAGCCCTCCCCCGGACAGCACGCCAAATACGCATAATATGAAGTGTGTGTACATAAGTGTGAACTCGTGAAATTACATTTTACAGTAATTACAGTGTACATGACCGGGATCACACTGTAAGGGAAACAGGTCAATTTAGTTCAAAGGGAATTTTTGATTCATTTATAAGGAATTTTGAAGGAATCACTTATTTCACAGCCGAACAAATGAGTTCTCCAGCGTTCACTTAAGCGGGCCATATCTATCAACTCCAACGGCTTGCTGCGTAGTTTCCCTAGTTTGTTGATTTGCTGGAGGTCTTTTGTGTCTGGAGTGATGTCTTAGGAGGCCAATCACATTGGTGTGTTGGATGATTGGATGAATGGAGTCTCGTGGCTTCAGTTTGAAGTTATGAGATGAGAAAAAACTGTACGGTCGTGTACTGCAGATTGGGGCAAAAACTGAAACTGAAACCGAGACTCTCAATGGAAAGAATAGAAACAAATTAAAAGAAAGAAAAGCAAATGAGACGAGAGTAGATAGATGACTTGAATGAAGCCAGAAGTTAATCTGATTTTGATTTGATCTCCACTCTGTCTGATTCTTTGTTTGTGTCCTGAGTTTTAATTCAAACATTTGTCCTACCTCTTTGAGGAGTTCTGACCAATTAGGTATCGTTTTTGGTTCAAAGGTGACTGTTTCTCCTTTTCTCACATAAATGACGTTATCACATGGTCTCTTAACTATCCCGCTCTTAGCAAGAGTACAATTCAGACATGGTTTTTCTATAATAAGAAAACATTTTACACAGATTTCATCTTGTTATGAGCAGATATTCACGCTGATGGTAAACAAGACACACTTTCAATCAACCATTCAATAGTTAGAACAATTGAATGAATAATGTGTGATCTAAGCATAATATACACATATTGTCACATTATAGGTTGTAGACATAATATAGAATTATGCAGTTGAACGATGTTTGATTATAAATCCATCTAGCATTGTTTTGGAATGATCAGATGCATTTCAATATGTAAAAGACATTTCTGTGGGTTTTTCTGTGGATTTCAGCCCTGAGTTTAAAGGGTTTTTAAAAAAAAAAAAATTTAAGGAAGATGATCTGGTTTAAAGCTATGGTCTACGATTTCAAAGATTGTTCATTATTAATAACCTTGTTTAGATGCTGGTTATGGTTCTACAGTACAATCCTAACAATATGAAGAGAAAAAAGAATGAAAAAAATCCATTCACTCTATTGGGTGTACACCCGCAGAGAAATTGACCAATGTAAGCTGTCCTGCCGGACAGTTTACATTGGTTAACTGCTCTCATCCAATCCCCTGCTCCACTCGCGTCTCCACCCACCGCACCCCACCCCGCCCCCTCCTGCGACATGAAATTTTGCGGGCAAGTATGCAGCATCAACTCAGCAATGGAGAAAAACCAACAAAAAGACAGCAGCAAGCGGCCCCTGCTCACCCCAACAGTCAAGGTTGGAAGAAAGAGAAAGTCAATTGAGGAAAGAGCAGAGATTAAAAAAAAATGTGAAGAACGCCGGACTCAAAGCCGAATCAATATAGGGTCCACCATTGCCCGTTGGAGGAAGCTTCAGAGAAACCTTGGACTTAAAACCAACGCTGACATGGCTGACTTTTTGTTGAGATGGTAAACATTTATTTATACTTTTATGGTGTGGTGTATTACATAAATAGCTTTTTATCAGTCTGACAACATGATCATGCTGCCGGTCGGCATTAGAATGTTAGCCGTTTAGCATCGCCTATCACGGGTCAAAGTAATTATATTTCTTGAAGTGCTTGACTGTTTCAATAGGCCTAACGTTAGCGGTTTTCTGTTCGAGCCGATAAAACATTGCATGTGTTGCTAATCTTGCGTGGGCGTGAACTCAAACGTGTGCCTCTGAGCTATTTTGTTACGACAATGGTGACATTGAATTGTTGATGAAGCAACTAAGTTCAAGTGTCGAAAGTCAACTTTACATATGTGTCATTAGCGCGGTCATTAGATTGAAGCGACTAAGCACATGGTACATCTCTGTTCCGATGTTTACTCCTGCTTGACTGAGTGACGTTGTTGGACGTTGTTGTTGGAGTGACGCACAGAGGGGAGGGGTGTGCGTGTGGAGGGGCGGGATGACTACAGCTTTAAGTCTCTGTCTTGGAAGTAAAACAATCCTTGCCATTTTCATTGTGGGACTCTTTATTGTATTGACATCTTAGGCAGTGGCAGCGTTTCACAAAAACCTTCTGGCCATACAACAACAACAACATTCCCAAATAATCCCATTAGCCTATATCTAAACAAAAAGTGGACACAAATCCACTAAAAAAACCGTATCAACAGACTTAACAACAATAAAAAAATCTAATGCAAATACTGAAACAGCCCTATAAGCCTTCACTGTGACCTAACCAAATGCGACACGTGAGAAAAAATCAGAAGTTTTTATTTCTGCGTCTTTGTGGCTGAAACAACTTATCTCGAGTGCAGATTATGTGCTTTATTTAATGTAAAGGGAATTTAAAGTGAGTTTGATATCATTTTTCGTGACCTTTATAGACATAGCCTTACTGAAAACAACAATGGATAATTCACCTCAGATCTTGAAAATAAATTAAACGAAACAACTAGGCTATGTTCGAACTGTCAACTCAAAGTGAACAAACTGTATTCTCTGATAAAAAAAAAAAAAATGTTTAAGTCACTCTGTATGTATTTTTAATCATGCTAAAATGGTGTAAGATTTAGGAATTCGATATTGTACTTATCCAATTAATTGTGAATGCAGTCAGTGCACTTGAAGAGAGAGTCCACCCACACACTCTTCTGATTGGCTGTGACTTTTGATTGATAGATCTCAGGTCGAGTCTGGTTTGCTGCTGAAAATTGCTTGTTGCAATGACAACTTGCAACTTGCGTCTCTAATGACAACGTCTGGTTAGGACACAGAGCTAGGCTGTTTAAATTTGCTTTTCAAAGCTGCAACATAACTAACTAGCAGCATCATATTCTGTTTATTTCCCCTGCTTGTCTGAATGTCAGCCTGTGGCAACTGCCATACTCTGCCAACGTAGTGTTGATATGGAATTTGGCTCATTTCACAGTTCTGAGGGAGTCATTTGTGTCTGATTCGCTCTCAGACACTACACAACATGGACAACCTTCCTCCATGTTTCTCACATTGAGGGACAACAGATGCAGACATTTTGTATTTATTTATATATTGTCAAACACACGTGTAAGTAAATACAAACGTGCACAACATTGAAAAACATTTCTCACATTGCACATTTTTAATATACTTTAAATAATACTAAAATCATGTTTTTACTAAAAACTATTAATTCACATTCAATTTATTTTTAGTGTAAATTAATAGTTTTAATTTGAATATCACATATTTGAACATCTTAACATTAGTTTTACTCATATTAAACCCACCATACTGAAAGACAGTTGTTGTGATCGCTGCATTAAAATTGCAAAAAAAACTGCATTACAATCCCAGTGCTGCTTTCTGATATGACACTGAATGTGTGAATAAGTTATTGGATAATGATCAGTCATGTGTAGTGATTTCTCACCCAGAGACCCGTGTTTCTATTGACCCATTTCATTTCTTCAGCTCTGTCAGTCACGTCAATCCAAACCTTGTTACCATCAGTATCTTTTACAACATATGAACCAAGAGAACATGCATAGTTTAATGACTTGCTGAATAGACAGTGGGGTCCACACTGAAATATGGGTTTGTAAAATATTTTTTTTTTTAGTATTTTGAAAAATGCCAAATAAAGAATGTTATGATATGTTTAAGATCCCTCACTGTTTCTTGGCCACTAGTTCAATTAAGCAAATTTGTCACTCTGACCACGTCAACTCCTTGTATACAGACGGTCAGATGTTCTTTGTTCCATTAAAACAAAGATGCTATTTTGTACATTTTTACATACAATTAAATAAAAGACATTCTGAAATGCTTGTAAATTGTTCAGTTGCACCAATTGTTATGCTAATCATATTTAAGTAGTAAAGGACAAAATATGTAAATTAGAAAAAAATGTTTAGTGGTCTCCGACTTTTGGACTCCATTGTACCGTATACTGCATTAGCACAGATAGTCTTCTCTCCATCGCTTTCATTAATACTCCTTTAGCAGCTTTCAGGCAAATAATGAAGGTTGTTTCAATCGGGTCAAAGTGTTTTAAACTGTTAGTGTAAAAGAGTATCAGACTGTGTCTGTGCAAAAGCACATGACTAGTCTGCTAATATTGAGTCATGCAATTATATTCTTTATAGGCTAGCAGAAGAATCGTTGCAATACAGAATCTACTGAATATAAATTATTTAAATTTTCTGTCATTTTGAACATTGATTTTATTCCATGTTTCTCTTCTGTGTGTATCCAGTTGATGAATGTTACTCTGTGAGAGGAGAAAACAAACAAAACATAGATCTCCATGTATGAAGTGATTACAGTATGAGATTGTTCATAACATTTGGACTGACTTCTCATTGTCTTCTGTATTTTTTCAGCTCTCTTATTATTCCGGTGTTTGTGACTAGCTGGTGAACTTAAGATGAAGAATACATTTTTATTTTATTTAAATGAAAAAGGAAAATAGAAACTCTGAATCTATATAATATAAGGGGCAAACATTTTATTTTGTGATTTGCTTATATTGACCTGTACTGTACTGCACTCAATCATCATTCCTCCGCTATGTTTGGAGGTAAAGAGACTTTTTTATGGACAGACCACTTATCCTGTTTCTGTGGTGCAGACAGATAACAGCCAAACTGAGAGGGGCTGGCACAGGGAGCTACTTAGGAAAAGTTACCCACTTAATTCATTTTCAATGAGAGAGGAAAAGAGAGTGGGTGGAATCCTGTGAAACTGGAGAGGGTGTCTGAGAGATGTCTCCACATACAATGCCTCGCACCACACCGGAAAATGACACTCTATGTGACTTGATCCACCACTGCTCAAAGTCAATAGTTCCACAACTTTATATTTGTAACTTTTTTAATGGAGTTTAATACACGGTGAATGCAGGGCCGTAATAGACATTTAGGGGCCGCTTCCAGCAGGGAGCAAGGGTTGTACCTGGTCTGCAATGTTTCCGTAGGTGGCACGTGTCAAATTGACGTCAACATGAATGGCCGGACCCAGGGTTTCCCAGCAGAACATTACTTAGAGCATAACACTCCCTCCACCGGCGTGTCATCATCCCACAGTGCATCCTGGTACCATCACTTTCCCAGGTAAACGCTGCACATGTCCATGTGCCATCCACATGATGGAAAAGAAAATGGACTCATCATACCAGGCGACCTTCTTCCACTGCTCCAAGGTCCAGTTCCAACGCTTGCATTCCCATTTTTGGCACTTACGACGGTGGACAGGGGTCATCATAGGCACTCTGATTGGTAGACTGAATCTGCCACAGTAGACCTTCTGTTTGCTTGGATCAGATGGGACAGCCTTCGTTGCCCTTGTGTATTGATGAGTCTTGGGATACCCAACACCCTGTCGCCAGTTTGTGGTTTGTCCCTCCTTGGACCACTGTTGGTTAATTCTCACCACTGCTGACTGGGAGCAATCCACAAGCCTTGCCGGTTCAGAGATACTCTTGTGCATTTGCCTTGCCATAACAATTTGGCCCTAGTCTCTCAGATCTTTATTTCTGCACATTTCTCCTGCACCCAACATGTTAATTATGATAGCTGATTGTTTTCGTATCTTCTAATCTGTCCAGACCTTAATATGTGGCCTGATTTATTCTTCTGCGTCAGACCTACGCCGAATCCTCTACACCGCAAGTTACGTGTTGGTTTTCATTTATACTTCTGTGTTGTTGTCCGCGTCAATGTGCAATTACACATGCAGACCGCTAGTAGGCAGTGTCCTCGGGCATGATGGTGTAACCCACAGTATCAAGACACAGCTTGTTGTGTAGAATGTGTACATTCATTGTCGGAGTATCAGCAGCAATGAGATAGCGGCTTTTCTTGCAGCTTGAGTTGTTGTAGGCTATCTAAAACAAGTTAACCATCTCTAGTTGATTAGTAGAGTTAAATAAGAGGCGATCTGGCGCTGGAAAGCATTTGTGAAATCATGCAGAGAATCATGGCCACTGTTTTGCACAGACAAGCGATTCAATCGATTGCTGTTGCGCAGACCTTATTCACAAAATGTACCCTAATGTGCCCCTGTTCTTGATATAAAATCACTGATTAACATCTTAGGTTTAATGAGAAAATAAATAAACTATATTAATTATTAATGTACTCAGCGGATCTATGTATTTATTTACTAACATGAATCTCTGGACTACAATATATTGTGTTATATGCAATGTAAGGAAGAAACTATCATCCCATTTCTGGACACACACACGCTCCTATCGCAGATTTTTTTATTGACCTGAGGGAGAGGTTCTGGCAGACCAATCACAGCGCTTGCGGCCTGCGTAGAATCAACCCGTTGTTACATTTTTGGAGAGGTGCGCGCCAGGGTACGTTGCAGGCTACACATGCAACACACAGCCTACGGCATAGGTCCGACCTAGAAAAATAAATCAGCCTTAAGTATATATGACATTCTTACTTCGGACTAATACAATCTGAGTTATATTTAAAAAGTCCTGGCTCTTCCAAGCTTTATAATGGCAGTGACTTGTTGGTTAGTTTTCGAAGTCCATAAAAGTACATCTATCTATCATAAAAGTGTTCCACACGGCTATGGGGGGTTACTAAAGGCCTTATGAAGCGAAGTGATGCGTTTGTGTTAGAAAAATATCCATATTTAAAACTTTATAGACTAAAATAACTAACTTCCAGTTAGTTCGTTAATTTGTCTGAACGAAGAATGTCATACACTCTTAGGATGACTTTAGGGTGAGTAAATCATGGGCTAATTTTCATTTTTGGGTGAACTATCCCTTTAACTGCTTCTGTATGTATTAACATTTAGATTAATCATTTGATATAATGTGCAATATAAAGTGTACTTATATTTGTACTTGCACTTATATATAAGTATATAATTGTACTTATATTTAAAAAATACCTGTAAATATTTACTAAAAAAGCTTTAGAAGAATTTAAAACAGTATTTTTCAAACTGAGCACAGTCAACCATATTAATAAATAACTTTGTAACTCTGAGCCCAATAGAAAAGGGTTAAAAAAGATTTTGACTTTGAAAGAAAGAAATGTCAACTGGCATAAAAACAGCATATTATTTATACATTTAATAGGTGCCAGTTTAATGTTTTGCTGAAGAGTGAGAATGTACGTCAAAATTATACATTGCAACTATAGGGTTGGTTCTACATCAGTATATTTCATCAGTAGGATAAATGTACAGTACATGATGCTGTGCTGTGTACTCTGACCCACCAGTCATATATGATGATGGACGACCTTATGACAACAGTCATTATGAAAAATCATGATAATGGAACAAAGTGTTTTCTACCTCCAAGACTAGCATTATCCTTAAAAGCAATGCATTAAGAGCACTATCCCTTGCTGTGCTAATCGTTCAGCACGCAGTACTTCATTTTATACGTTAAATAATAATTGAATCTGTAAAACTAAAGATAGGTGCTTTGAGATACACTCACCTAAAGGATTATTAGGAACACCTGTTCAATTTCTTATTAATGCAATTATCTAATCAACCAATCACATGGCAGTTGATTCAATGCATTTAGGGGTGTGGTCCTGGTCAAGACAATCTCCTGAACTCCAAACTGAATGTCAGAATGGGAAAGAAAGGTGATTTAAGCAATTTTGAGCGTGGCATGGTTGTTGGTGCCAGACGGGCCGGTCTGAGTATTTCACAATCTGCTCAGTTACTGGGATTTTCACGCACAACCATTTCTAGGGTTTACAAAGAATGGTGTGAAAAGGGAAAAACATCCAGTATGGATGTACCACTACAGTACCACTGTGCAGGCTGGTGGTGGTGGTGGTGTAATGGTGTGGGGGATGTTTTCTTGGCACACTTTAGGCCCCTTAGTGCCAATTGGACATCCTTTAAATGCCACGGCCTACCTGAGCATTGTTTCTGACCATGTCCATCCCTTTATGACCACCATGTACCCATCCTCTGATGGCTACTTCCAGCAGGATAGTGCACCATGTCACAAAGCTGTTATAGCTCCAGCATTGGATTTATGCAGTGAAAACCACATTGAGACAGCTTGGCAGCTTACAGAAGTTGTAATTTCATGTATTCCATGTATTTAGTACTCACATAAAGATTATCTTTAAGGTTGTAATATCAAGTTCTGATGTAAGGTGACTCTTACAGGCAATTCCTTTAAACCTTCACAGCACCTTTTCAGTAGCATACAGCAGTTATAAAATATTACATTCACACTGAAGGATTGGACGATAGCTATAATATGAATATGAGAACACCTGGGTCCATTCTTGACTCAGTACTTAAAACACCTCAAATCCGTTCTTCGCCATGACATACCTCATTCCTCATTTTAAGGGTAGCACTTAAAACTCAGTGATAGCACCTTAAGCAGTGAAAATGACTTCTTCCATCATCGACCGCTTCCAATAGGACATGCCATCAGAAACATTGAGCTTAATATTAGCGCTGAGTGAAGACATATGACAAGCCTTCTCTAGGGGATCACACATCATCATTGTTTGGCTAATGGTCTTTGTCTGAGCTGCACCAAAAAACAAAACCAAAAAATCCCTAGAAAGATTAATGATCAAATCAAATGTTCATATTAAAAGTAATTAAGAGAGGGCATAGAAGTGGAAGCAATTAACTCCCATAGTTGGATTCTCTTGGTGGCATTCAGCATTATTATTTGCACTCTTCGCAGTCACTCCAGTGGAGTCCATGTGGACCTCTGTGTCCTTCGTCTTTCAATCCCCTACTGTGTGCTACTGCCCAGAGGCCATTTGTCAGAGGTTGGCATAGGTTGCCAGAGACAAAGTGTGGGGCATCCCAGGGCACAGTCTATGAGATCTGCTCCCTTGAAATGCTGTAATACCCTTGCAGTGGGACAAAGATGTATCTGAGCCTTACAGAAGTGTGCAGACATCCTCTGGGAGCATTTATTGTACTGTAAGAAAAAAAAGCAGGCGTCAATCTCGAGGTAAATAAGTTGTCTGTATTGTTGTGTAGTGGATTCAGAACTGAACATTCAAAACCCAAATCTTTATGCCAAAACTGTTTGCTTGCCACAATATATCCTAATAAAATAATGCTTCCCAGGGCTCAGGACAAAAACCAAAAACTGGGTCCTAAAATTAAACAGATTACTTTTTATTTACAGAGTTATGTGTTATTTAGTTTAAAGGGGTCATGATCTGGCTTTAAAAAAAAAGTATACTGTTGTCTGAGGTCAACTTATGACATTCGCTCAGGTTTAACATTCAAAAACATCATGAAGAATAAGTGATAGGCTATTTTCTACCCTGGTTTTGAGTCTCTCTCAAGAAACGCTTGGTTTTTATAGGCGTGCTGCACTGAAGACTTGGAAGTAAATGCCCACTGCTATGATTGGATAAGCTTTGCATATTATAATGAGCTCCTGCTCCCCCGTGAGTACACGTGAGACATTGTTTTGAAAGCGTGTTGGAAAACAGAAATAGGAATGATTCGCCCACAGGGCTCTCAAAATATCTTTATCAAACAAACACAATGATTTATCTCTCATCCACCCGCAATTAATTGGAACGTTATTTTTTATTACTTGGCCCGCCCAGTCGGTGGATATAACCGTGAACCGTGCATCACTAACCCCCCGGGACGTTGGGCTTTGCGAGCCGTGGCCCAAGTCTGATCACGAATCGCAGTACAATGAACCAACAATACCTAAAATAAAGGATTCTCCAGCCTGTGACAGAGACAAGTTATGTTCAGTTAGACATGTACACATAATCAAAAGATATCAAATGATCTGTAACAATGCAATACTGTCACATATAAGAAATTATTTTTACTCATATAAGCGTGTTGCTTCATTCATTCATGTAATCTCATCCTGTCTGCAAATCCAGTTTCTTGTTTACAAACAAATCCGTTGATGAAATGAAGGAACAAATGTGCAGTGTCTTTCCCACGTGAGCTGGATCTTCATTAAAAATAAAGTTTAACCACACATTCCTAATATGAGAATCCGAAGGAAGCTTATGGAGCAGCTGTGTTCATCCACAACCAGGCACAGCACAATATCTTGCTATTTTCAGCATGTTTATTGCTCGGTAGCGCGATCCGTTTAGCTCCACGTAGGCCTATGTTATTTATGTTACATTTCTTGCACGAGTCGGTGGGCGGGGCTACAGAATCAGGCGTACTTCTTCTTCTGTTGAGGCAGTGTTTCACCACACTCTGACATCATAGCCTGGCACATTGTGAGATTGAGCGTTTGCTGGGCCTGGTGTCAATAAAAGCTTTTCTTTGACTAACAAGGAAGTTTTCAGCTCCGAAACTTACAGGATATTCTTATATCACGATAAACTTTTATATATCAAAGGCTGAATAAAAAGTTGATTTCTCAATTCATGACCCCTTTAAGTTATATAAATATAATTCTAGTTATACTGTATATAATTCTAGTTGTATTTAGTATAATCTGTTAAAATTCTGAACTCTTGAAAATCAGTTTTGACATTACAGTCAATTCATCCTTGACATTGGACTATTTAAATGTTATTGTTTTTATAGAATACTAAATGTTGTCATTAACAAACAGTCAGTAAGTTGATTTGATGTTACAAAAGAATCCCAGTAATCGGACATAACCTAAAAGGACACAGTTAAAGGGATAGTTCAACCAAAAATTTAAATTCTGTCATTAATTACGCAGTCATTAATTTGTCTCCTACGCAGTTTAGATTGTAAATACAGTGAAACTCCTGCGTCATCATCACACGTAGGCATTGTGATGCTCACATGAACAGCATCGGCTGCTGTAGAACTCGAAAGTCGAAAGTACTGCACTGCTTACAATGGAAACTGCATAGGAGACTGACACAGGCTAGAACGAAATTGTTAAATACATTTGTTATTTTTGTTTGTTTTTGTTTGTCGTCACTTCATAAAATTAAGGTTGAACAACTGGAGACACATGGACTCTTTTAACAATATCTTTCCTACCTTTTTGGGCCTTGAAAGTGTTAATTAAATCGCTGTCTATGGAGTGGCCTGAGAGCTCTCGGATTTCATCCAAAATATCTTAAATTCTTATGGGTTTGGAACAACATGAGGGTGAGGAATTAATGACAGAATTTTTTTAAAGTATAATTATGATTCAGTTTATGAATCATGGTAACTGACTGAATCGGTTCATAAATCTTTTGTTCGCGAATCTTGTGTGCTTTGTTGTGTGTTGCAAAATCTGGCTAGCACACGGTTGAAAAGCGCATGGAGGCATACTAAGATTTTGAGACTGTCTCTTTGTCACATTATGTCTGTTGCCCTGTCCCATTTTACAATTGGTGACTTGCAGGGTTTACCATCCTTATTGTGAAGGGACACGCAAGTATGGATCTCCCTTTGTGTTTATTGTAGTGAAACCATTTGGGGAATGACAAAATATATATATTTTTTGTTCCTGCTGGTGAAATGACAGACTTGTTTGCACCATTAGTTCATGATTCTAGGTTCTCATGCCTTTTCTTATTCTTTCTCTCTTTTTCTTTCTTTTTTTTCTTTTTTTTCTTTCTTTCTTTCTTTCTTTCTTTCTTTCTTAAATTACTTTATTTCTTCATAAGGGTTTTCATTTTGGTTGGATGGATGGCCATTTATCATCAGACTGTAAGGGTGAAGGGTTTGCTGACCTGGGGAAAAAAATCAAACCCATAACTGATTTAATGTGTACAGTTTGTGTCTGTGGAAATCAAGTATGAAGCTAAGGTAACTGTGCAGGCTTAGTGTAAAAAAGATTTGCTGTAAATAAGAATGGAGATTTAGACCATACAATTATTTCTTAGAAATGTACACTTCTCAGCTCAGTTTCCCATAATCTCCAGCAGTTCTCTTGACATTTCTTTGTTGGTTATGATCTTCCATCACCGAACGCAAACAGTGAGTTATGTAAATTCAACAATATACATCAATATACATGATTTATGTTCACACACAGTATGTCAGTAGTTAATTCTTCATTAGTGGAGCATTTTCATGCAAATTCCTTTCACTTTCCTTTCAAGGCTTACATTTACTTCAAGTAGAAAGTCAACATATTTTATCTTCAGTAACCTTTAAATCTTTGAAATTCTTCTGGAAACTTAAGGTTTGAAGGTCCATATCCAAGTGGGTAACTGTAAAAAGTTTTTTTAATAATAAAATAAACATAAACAACAAGACTAAGTAAAGCAGCAGCCCCTCACGGATGACTGCCGCATAAACTAAAACAAAACAACAACATAAAGTCCAATGTAAAATAAGTCTCTGATGTCCCCAGAGTGTGTATGTGAATATTTAGCTCAAAATATCCCACAGATCATTTTATAGCATGTTGAAATTGCCATGTTTTTGGGTGTCTTTTTAAATGCAAACAAGCTTGTGTTCCCCGCCCCCTTATAAGAAGAGGGCGGAGCTTCAAGAGCTCATACTCCAGCATACTGGCAGCAACAAAGCAGGACAATCTCACGCACTGAAAATGTCAGAAGCCTGTAGCTGTTTTCAGCCTTATATGTTCGAACCAGAATAGGACAATGATGGAGAGACTTAAGAATCAACCTTTTTGAAAAACCAGCATTGAAAAGACCCTCGTTTGTGAAGCAGTCCGGTGCAAAATGATTGGCACAAATGTATAAGACTTTAGTGATTTTCTTCAGGAAAATGAAATTTAACCTCAATGTCCTCAGCAACTCAGATGGCAGGAGTATATGGAGTACATCCCAAAACACAACACTTGTAATGCCTCTTTGGCGCAGACATTGTACAACTCGGCTACAGCTGCTATAGCGAGGATACAGAAATGGCGGACTCTGTGCTTCTCACTCAGGGCTGGTTGTTCTCACACACACATAAAAGTGACTTTTGCATAATAGGTTCCCTTTAATCCCAAAGAACTAGCGTTGATGAAAGCCGTCTGTGTTGTCGACTCACATTGCCTACGTCGGGGAAAAAAACAGCACTTGAACACACCAAAAGGACTATAGGCTACTGTCAACTAGCACACGCAATTTGCTCTTGCGTGTAGAGGAGATAACTGTCTATTTAAGTATATATATTTGTCTATATTCGTCATTCAAAAAGGGAAAGTGAAGCTAAGACTGCAGGTATACAAACCATAAACAAAGCAGCGCATGCTTACCGTTTTGAATATCAATCAGACTGATCACGTTCTTTATTCCACTCCGCTCATGTTATTATGAAAATATTTGTGCAGTGTTGCTAGGATAAGATGTAAAATTATAACAGCCTTCTGTCTGTTCAGTTTTGACTTGCTCGCTTTCATCACTTTTGCTCTTATTCTCGTTCTTAGACTTGTTCGCTAAGCTGAATAGCCGATCAGAGTTCTCTCTCACACCGACGGCCCGGCGCCGATGTTTAATGTAGAAAAAAAAACAGTTGGCTGACGCTCAAAAACGGCCTGACGTTGCCCAATGTGTGGTGTGTCCAGGGCCTGAAATTAACACCCGACCACACGCCAAATGCGGGTGAATTTTGCAATTGGCGGGTCACACTGTCAATATACCTGCCACATTGTCCAATGAGAATTGAGTGATTCATTGGGCAGTTTGTGAGGATACGACTGCTGTTTCGGAACGTTCATGCGATCGGAAAGAAGATGACACCCTTCTCTGACTACGTTTAGATGTGCGAGTATTAAACTGTTGGATGGGACGAGATAATGCAACGCTGACGTAGGCTACAGTACAATGACAGTTAGACAGATGTGTGTGCGTGTGCATGTTGGGAGTTGGGAACCGGTGAGAAAATGTCCCGTACCTGGTAACTTTACCAGTAATAATAGTATTAATTTAGTTCTGTTTAACGGTTCCTGAACAGCTGCCAGGACCTGTCTACGTGACTAAATCATCCATCAACACAGCTGCGTGTGATGTGTTCACATAAGAGCTGCGGTAGGGCTATATCTGTGGACTCAGATTAGCAGCAGTCAGCATGACTGTCTGTGACACGGGAAATCAATTAATGAAAAGATAAAAAAAAAGTATATTATAAGAGTTATTATTTCTTATATTGTTCCCTTTCAGTCGGTCACGTTCGACGTACGTCGGAACTGACTGACGAATTGGGATCTATTTTCAGAGACCAATCTACTTCGAGTGTATAGAAACGAGCCAATAAACATTGGCATTCGGTTCACGCACCGCCCCGCAGCGCGGGTATAAAAAACGGACGTGAACAACACATACCGCTTTTCAACTTCAGAGCCGATAGTTTTGCTGCTTACCTGCGCAAGACTGTTTCTGCCGAGAGTGTTCAAGAGAACGGGTCTGGAGAAGTGCTCTTCCTGGTGTTGGCGTGACGGCGCGAGTCAGCGAGTGGCTGCAAAAAGAGTTCCTGTGTTGGCTCGCTGGGCGTTTTCCTTTGAGTGCTCACCCGTGGGCTTGCACTATCGGACCGCGGGGAGCCGCGGCCATCTCCCTCAGTGCTTCAGCACCTTTGCTTATTCCCCGATCTAGTTCTTTTTCTGGTGCACCAGAAAAGCGCTACATTGGTTAATAAGCCTTGGTGACCTGAAGATTACAGTGGGGCTTCCCCGCCGGGTAACAATTCTCCGTGGGCCCCCACTCCTCTATCGCATCACAAGCATGTTGAGACTTTGTTCGTGGGTGGTTCATGGTCCCTTATGAGAACATGACCACGTCGGCGTGTTGTTCACCGTGCCTCTTTCTAAATAGGGGCTTGAGTGTTCAGTGCGCCGTGTGCCGTCAAGTCGGGCGGCCACGTTCATTGTCCCACATGCCTGCTGGTAGCTTACAGATGGGATTGCTGGTCCTTTTTTTGAAAAAAGGGGGGACCTAGCATTTCATTTGGGGCTCTGGCAGAGGACGGATGTCTATTGCTGCATCGGAGAGAGGGCTGTTATGCGCTGGAAATGATAATGCTGAGTTTCCCACTATAATAGTGTGTGCTCATGCTGAATCAGATTCAGAGTTGACAGCCATGCTTTTTGGGGTGGCTGCCCGGATGTGTATTGAAAAAGCTTAGCAGTGTGGAACTATTTGGTGCCAAAATATGGAACACCAAAAGGGCCATAATCTGTATAAGTTTTTTCCCTCTCTCACTTCCCTCTGTCCTGCATGCATGAGGGTAGTCCCGACCCAGGGGTTATGCAGGAAATGCGTGCGGTGATGGACCTCGCTCTCCGGGTGACGGAAGTCACTGCACGCTCTCTGGGTCAGGCGATGTCCACACTAGGAAGCTGGGGCTAAACCTGGCAGATATGCGTGAGCCCGATAAAGTTTGGTTCCTCAGCGCCCCTGTCTGTCAGGCTGGCCTCTTCGGCGACGCCATCGAGAACTTCACCCAGCAGTTCTTGGTGGCCCAGAAGTAGATGGAGTGGTAAAAAAAAAAAAATCCTGCCCCGATGACCAGCTTCTGCCTCCACCAGTCGTCGGCCGCAGTGCCTCCATCTGCTTGTCGCCGAGGGCGTCTCCCTGCGTCCGCCTCCGCCCCTGCTAACCCAAGCAGCAGCCTCCACCCGGGAAGCAGGGCGCCGGACGCAAAGGGGCCGCCCAACCCACTCAGGGCCCCGCTAAGTCTGCCGGCAAACGTAAGGGTAGCGGCCCTGAGATGGGCAGCCCAGGGACGGATGGATCTGCTCGGAGGGAGATGGTGTCCACACCCCGGAGGAGGACCGAGGGGCCAAAATAGCACTTCTGCCACTAGCTCCTCGGAGCTCAGTGGGACCCACATTGTCAATAAAGAGCAGTCTCCTATGTCCCTGGGCCCCAAGAGGGCCAAGATCGTTGTGCGCGACGCCCCCGGGCCTTGCCACTCCAGTCTTCCCCTCTTCTCGCCAGGGGGAAGTGTGAGGCTAGAGGACGCCCCTGGGCCTTCTCTCCCCCACACTTCCCCACCTCGGAATGTTCAGACCCTTCTCTGGGTCGCCTCCGGGCCGTCTGAGTCAGGTCTGAACATTCCACTTCGCTGCCTCACCCCGGGTACGTATGTGGTGCCATTGGTCCCGCTAGCTCAGTCTCTGGGAGCCTGGCTCGAGCTCCCGGGGTTGTCTCGCTGGCTCATCCGTACCATCAGACTCGGTTACGCGATTCAGTTCGCGCACCGGCCCCCCAAATACAGGGGCATCCTGTTCACCGCAGTGAGGAGCAGCGATGCCCATGTATTGCGGGCGGAGATCGATGTCCTACTGGCGAAGGACGCAGAATCGGCTGGAGGCCGGTTCCTCCAGCCGATATGAAGTCGGGGTTCTACAGCCTCTACTTCATTGTACCCAAGAAAGGGGGTAGGTTACGGCCAATCTTGGATCTGCGCATTTTGAATCGGGCCCTGCACAGACTTCCGTTCAAAATGTTAACGCAGAAACGCATCTTCGAATGCATCCGTCCCCAAGATTGGTTTGCAGCGATCGACCTGAAGGACGCGTACTTTCATGTCTCTATCCTTCCTCGACACAGACCGTTCCTACGCTCTGCGTTCGAGGGGAAGGCATATCAGTACAAAGTCCTGCCCTTCGGGGTGTCCCTGTCGCCCCGCGTCTTCACGAAAGTCGCGGAGGCAGCCATTGTTCCACTCCGAGAACGCGGCGTTCGTATTCTCATCTATCTCGATGACTGGCTTATCCTCGCCCAGTCTCGAGAGCAGTTGTGTGAACTCGGGGACCTGGTGCTCCGTCACCTCAGCCTGTTGGGCCTTCGAGTCAACCGAGAGAAGAGCAAACTCTGTCCCACGCAGAGGATCTCTTATCTCGGTATGGAGCTGTATTCGGTCAACCGGAGTGCGCCTCACAGAGGAACGAGTCCAGTCAGTGTTGAACTGCTTGAATACATTCAAGAGCAGGACGGCGGTCCCTCTGAAATTTTTTCAGAGGCTCCTGGGGCATATGGCATCTGCAGCCGCGGTAACGCCCCTCGGATTGCTTCATATGAGACCGCTTCAACGCTGGCTACACGACCGAGTCCCAAGGTGGGCGTGGCAGAGCGGCCAGTATCGGGTCTCAGTTACCCCGTACTGTCACCAAACCTTCAACCCTTGGTCCGATCCCTCGTTCTTACGGGCCGGAGTGCCCTTAAGACAGGTGTACAGGCATGTTGTGGTATTCACGGATGCCTCAGCCACGGGTTGGGGGGCCACGTACAACGGGCATGCAGTCTTGGGTCTGTGGACGGGGCCCCAGCTGCATTGGCATATCAATTGCCTGGAGTTAATGGCAGTACGTCTCGCGCTAAGTCGCTTCAAGAAGATGCTTCAGCAAACACGTACTGGTCCGCACGGACAGCACTGCGGCCGTTGCGTACATCAACCGTCAGGGTGGTCTACGCTCCCGTCGCATGCTCCAACTCGCCCGCCACCTCCTCCTGTGGAGTCAGAATCATCTGAGGTCGCTTCGTGCCATTCATTCCCTGGTGCGCTGAACCAGACAGCCGACAAGCTCTCTCGTCAGTGTCCACTTCCGGGAGAGTGGCGACTCCACCCCCGGTCTGTCCAGCTGATATGGGACCTCTTCAGAGCCGCGCAGGTCAACCTGTTTGCTACTCCGGACTCGTCCCATTGCCAGTGGTATTATTCCCTGAACGGGGGTACCCTCGGCACAGATGCACTGGTGCACAGCTGGCCCCGGGACCTACGCAAATATGCGTTTCCCCCAGTGAGCCTTCTAGCACAGACACTGTGCAAGGTCAGGGAGGACGAGGAGTCTATACTCCATGTCTGGTCCCTGGACGGGACGCGGAGGTTCTAGGTGGCCTGCCACAAGCTGTGGTAGACACCATCGTCACCTCTATGCTTTGAAGTGGAACCTGTTCGTTGAATGGTGTTCTTCTTGCAAGAAGACCCCCGAAAGTGTTCGATTAATGTCGTGCTTTCTTTCCTACAAGATGGGTTGGAGCGAAGGCTGTCTCCCTCCACCCTGAAGGTGTACGTCGCAGCAATAGCGCATATCACGATGTAGTTGAAGGTAAGTCCTTAGGGAAGCACAACTTAATCGTCAGGTTCCTCAGAGGTGCGAGGAGACTAAATCCTCCTCGTTCTATCTCGTTACCCTCTTGGGACTTAGCCCTGGTGCTCAGAGCACTTCAGGGGCCTCCTTTTGAGCCTTTGCAGTCCGTTGAGTTAAAAATCCTGTCTATAAAGACGGTTCTCCTGACTGCATTGGCCTCAATCAAGAGGGTGGGGGACCTGCATGCATTTTCGGTCAACGAATCGTGCCTAGAATTCGGGCCCGGTAACTCTCACGTTATCCTGAGACCCCGGTCCGGATACGTGCCCAAGGTTCCTACCACTCCCTTTCGGGACCAGGTGGTGAACCTGCAAGCGCTGCCCCCGGAGGAGGCAGACCCAGCCCTGGCTTTATGTCCCGTCCGCGCTCTTCGCGCTTACGTTGACCGGACACAAAGCTTTAGGACCTCAGAGCAGCTCTTCGTCTGTTACGGAGGCCAGCAGAAGGGAAAGGCTGTCTCCAAGCAGAGGTTAGCCCACTGGATAGTGGATGCTATCGTCTTAGCGTACCAATCGCAAGACGTGCCTTGCCCGTTCGGGTTGCGAGCACACTCCACAAGAAGTGTTGCTTCCTCCTGGGCACTGGCTCAAGGCGCCTCGCTGACAGACATCTGTAGAGCTGCGGGCTGGGCAACACCTAACACATTCGCTAGATTTTATAGCCTCCGTGTGGAACCGGTTTCATCCCGTGTACTCGCCTCCAACGGCCGGTAGATGCGAAGTACCCGTTCCTGTGTCGGCTTGCTATGCCACTCCCGCCTATGGCCGGATACGTGCGTTTATCTTCTCCAGTTGTGTTCCCCAGAAATGGTGAACCCTGTCGAACTCCTCCGTCACCCCTGCGGTGTCAGACGTTGCGGCCGTCTGACGCCAGGCCTGCACCCGTATGCTTGTGGAACGTGTGTGTTAGGCTGGGTCCATATGTAGCGGTTCCCTCACGGCGACCCCATATGTGTATTCTCCACGGTACCAGCAACCCTACCCGGCTAGCCCCGTGTCTTTCCCTTGACAGAGCCCGCTCTGTCGTCTCTGGGTGTGTTCTTTCCCCCCTGGGACCAGGTTGGATCCACCCCAGAGACTGCCATATGTAGTTACTACCCAGATAGGTTAATAATCGTTTGTATTAGAGATTCAATGACCTATCCATAAACGACTGCCTCATTCTTAAATGAATCAGCCGTTTAAACGAATCGACTCAATGACTCACTCATTAAAACCTGCCGCCACCTACTGACGGTTAAATTTCATGCATAACCTCCTGGGACCCAGAAAAAAAAGTTTTTTGAATTTAGTATTTTTTTATGTCATTACATTGTTTAGAGCATAAGAAACAAATTGAAAAAAAAAAAAAAAAAACATTTTTGCAAAATTATATTTTATTCATATGTTATGATATGTACTCTGTAGTTGACAGCAGGACTCAGTTGTTAAAAAATTTTAATGAAATGAAATTGCATGTCTAGGCAAAAACAATGGGATTTATTTTTAATTCACCAATCAATTTTTAGGTTTCATGTTTTTTTTTAAACAAACTTTATTTAAAGATGATTCTGAACTATGTTATGGAAGATATAATGAAATGCATTCATATACCATTTTACTTTATGAAATATGTGGGTAAAATTACAATACTTGGATTTTCCCATTCAATACAATGTATCTATTCACTGCATCTAATTTGCATATTAATGTGTTCTTGGTGCAACATGTAATGAAAAAAGAAGTGTAATAATGGGAGGAAAAATTGGCAACATTTTCATAATAATATCTAATATTTCATAGGAATATTGATGTGTAATTTCTTTCCCTGTTCACTTGTTATGTCTCCAAAATGCCTGATAAACATGATTTAAATCCTGGTGTCCACTACAGTGGTCATTTGTGAAATCAATGCCCTGTTTTGTAACAGAAAGTCATATTTTGATTAGAAACCCCATAACATTTTCCTGAGATGTTGATTTATAACAAACAATTTGAAAATTAATCAGATTTAAATTATAATTAAAAAATATGATCATATTTCCATAAGAGTGCTAAACATTAATGTCAGACGTTTTTAAAGACCAAGAAGAAGCTGTTGTCCTGGTGAAACCTCCAAACATTTGGTATCCCTGCAAAGCCCCGAATGTGCTCTTTAAAGGACATCCAGACTGTGAGATGTGACATGTATGATGTCAGAGAAATTCACTAAAATATAATGTCCACTACAGTGGACAAAAGTCTATTCTTGGGTCCCAGGAGGATCTATACATTCTTTCCAACATTTCTTATTTGTATATATTCAAAACATTTAAAACAATCTCATAACATTTTTTTTAATGCAGTTGTAATTTTTCAGTGCAAATTATTGAATTTGATTGGTAACAACAGTGTATTATTATTCTAATTAATTTATAGATCAAATTTAAGAATATAAACTGAAAGCTGAAGCATAGCCTATATTTAATAAGATTATGGGGGGAAAATGCCCTTTATAAAAGGTAAAAATATCAAAGATATGCAGATTTAAATATGTCAAAGAAGATTGAACACTGTTGAGAATATTTCTTCAGAATAAATTATATTTACAACACACACAAAAAAAAGTCACTGTGGCAGGTGGATTTTTTTTTTTGGCTGGTGGTCAAAAAAGTTAATTTCAGGCCCTGGGTGTGTCCCTGGATTAAAATGCATTTAAGTGAAGGTGCTGAAACCCTATTGTTTATTTAATGCTTTTCTTATTTCTCTTATCGTTTTATTCTACTTATTAATTTTCTTCCCGGAAAGTGTACACAACTTGGTGGGATAATCAGAAATCCCAACCTAGGTTAAATTGCTAAATGATCAGCCATTTTTATCAACATGAATGGCAAAAACTGTATTGTTCAAAAGATAAGAAATCCTTTTAGGTTTCAGTTTGGTATTCGTGTAAATGGTTCAGTAGCTTCACATGTAATAGAAATGCATAGAAATGAATTTATAAAACCACGGCCCATTTTATCTCCCGAGTTAAATATTGAAAATACATTTGTCAAGTTGACATTTGTCAATATAGAAGACATTTGCCAATATAGAATAATATTTAAACTATAAACTATATTTAGACACGCATTATATTTGATAAAATATATGGCAATTGTACCACTGATTGAGCTGTTGGTGTTTGGACCCTGAGGACTGCTGCTTGCTGCTAGATATTAGTTTGTTTAATTACACATTGTATTTGTTTAAAAATATTATGCATTGTGGATGTTTTATTATTGAAAATGGCAACATTACATTGAGAGAGGTGACATCATGGCAATGACAGTCTAAGAATTGATCTTTTCCCAGCCCTCTATAATCACTAAATCCCCTTGGCAGTGACTTCCCTTGAGCTGGAATCCAAAAGACCCAGTTTCTGGAAATAAAGCTGCTCAGTGCATTCCCAAGAGCAGATAAATTGATTCAATACTGTAGCATTAGAAGCTGCCGCAGTGGCAGTGTGGGAACGCTGGTGGCAGATTTGCAGTGCTAATGGAATACAATTATATATTAGTGACTTTTGACCGTTGTCTCTAATAAGCCCCCTATGTCTCTTACTCAGACTTACTTGTCTCGCTACTCGCTACTCGCTAGGCAGTGGCAGGTGGCATTATGGTAATTCGACAGACATCTACGGAGCCCCTGAAAAGGACATGGCGTTGGAAAAAAAATGAGATGGGAGAAACTTATTGAAACTTATTGATTGACTTATTATTTTTCCTATATATATTAACATTAACACTATATATATATATATATAATATATATTAACATTTTTTAACACCTCCTTGAAAAAAATAAAAATAATATATATATATATTTATATATACACACACACACACACACACACACACACACACACACACACACACAATTTGCCTCTGGCACCATTTTTATCAGAAAGCACAATAGATCAGGTGAGCTGTTTATATTTTAGCATTTAAAGACAGGATCTGTGTAGAGCACACTGATGTAATCGTGAAATGGCACATTATCTAATTGCAGGCTAGCTTCAGGGTATATAATATCGACCGTATTATGCAATATCTGTAAGAACAGCAGTCCAATCTCTGTATTTATGAAGACACTGCCGTCTCCTGACATTAGGTTTCTTCTATATAGTGGACATGATCGCTGTCATGGGAGGAATGAGCGAATGCACTGCCATGAATAATTGAGTTTGGCAGAGAAAATGCTTGCTCTTTATGAGCTGGTCTTGGCAAGATGTCATGGGGATGTACATTATGCACCACAGTGAGATTGAAAGTACTGACCAAATAAAGGGCAGCTTTGTTTTAGCCTAAAATAGTCTAGTGGCCTAATTATGCAATGATGATGTGTTATATTTGGATTTAAAATCGAGATGACCAGATGTCATGCTGTCACATACTGGCTCTAGTCTTTGTAAGATTTTTTGACTGAAACTTTTAGAAAGAACATCTTGGTTACATATGTTACCCTCGTTCCCTGAAGGAGGGAATTGAGATGTATGTCGGAACTCCAATAGAGAGATGGAACGTCATAGGCAGGGGACGTCATCGACCGGAAAGTATAAAGCATCCCTGGAAACACGCCCATACCTTCTGTTGTCTTCAGAAAGCGCTCTGTGTCTTTTGTCAAATTGTCAGCTCTGTGTTTGTGTCTGAGTTCAGACTTTCTTATTTTCTCTCACAAAGTACATACACACTGACATTTAGAGAGAAATGGCGAGCTTACAACTGTTCACTAGGTGTGTTCCTCCCTGGTCACGTTACATCACGAGCGGGGATACACATCTAATGTGTGTTGTGTGTCTGGATGAGCAGCACGCGCAGTCGGCACTCGTTGGTGCCGGCTGCAAGCATTGCGAGGCGCTGCCTTTGCGTGTGCTGCGATCCCCCCGGGCCCTCTTCGAGGAAGGTGTCCCGGTTCACGCTCCCCGCGGCTCGGGCCCCGCTGTTGCCGAGGCACAGCGGCAGCTCTTGATGTGGGGTTCGCAAATGGATCTGTCGGGTGGGTTTGAGACGGGCCCCGCCCTATCTCAGCCTTCTCCCGTCAGATCCGCGGCCGCTTCTCTGAGTTCGGGAGTCCCTGAGGTTTCTCCCGCCCAGGGGGCGGCCTCGGTGCTGCAGTTATCTTCCTCCGAGGAGGTTGATATCTGCAGTATCGATCCGGGGGTTGAAGATTTGCCACTTCAAACCCCCGCGAGTGAGGAGCTTGTGGAGGTTCTGAGCAGAGCGGTGGCCAGATTGAACATCGACTGGCCGGCGCAAGATATTAATCAGGAGCGCGCCTCAGTTAAAAGCAAGCTCGATGAGCGCTTCCTGCAAGCCCGCTCTGCTCAGCCTCTGCGGTGGAGCCTTCCGTTCTACACTGATCTCCACACCGAGGTGTCGAGATCGTGGAGGCGGCCCATGTCAGCAAGAGTTTTCAGTCCCCATACATCAGTGTATAGTAACATCGTGGGGCTGAAAAGACATGGGTATAGTTCGGTGCCGAGAGTGGAAGAGACGCTTGCGAGCCATCTCTCTCCCGAGTCGGCATCGCCCATTAAGGCTCCGTCGCTACCCACTAAGATGCTCAGAGCCACCTCAGCATTAGTGGGTAAATCTTACTTGGCAGCAGGTCAGGCCGCCGCATGTTGCATACTATGGCTATAGTGCAGGCATATCAGGCTGGCCTGCTGAGGGACCGTCTCGGGTTATGTATATAACCCTTGTTCCCCGAGAAGGGAACGAGACACTGCGTCATCGTGTGATGACACTTCGGGAACGCCCTCAGCGTTACGCATCTGAAGTATGCATGAAATCAAGCCAATCTGATTGGTGGTGCGTCATGACGTAGTAGATGACGGCATACCCGGAAGATACAAAGGGACGCTGATGCAAACACACGGCAGATTTACCGCGATGAAGCGAGCGCTCTGACCGTGATGGGTGTGGCGACGAGACGCAGTGTCTCGTTCCCTTCTCGGGGAACAAGGGTTATATACATAACCCGAGACGTTCCCCTTCGAGGGAACTCGCACTGCGTCATCGTGTGATGACACTTTGGGAACGTTAATACCCACTATGCCACACCGACATCACCCACGTCCCAGTGTGAAGCTGGAGACCAGGCACACTTAGGACGCAAGCACTCTAGCACCAGGTGTCACCGGGAGGTGCAGACTATAGAACCGAATGAAGGTGTGCGGGGTGGCCCACCCGGCCGCCTCGCAAACCTCTTGAAGCGAGGCACCAGAGAGGAGGGCCACCGAGGAGGCCATGCTCCTGGTGGAATGAGCTCTCACAGCCATGGGTGAAGGCAGATTGCGCACCCTATAAGCTGTGGCTATAGCCTGGACGATCCAGTTGCTGATCGTCTGAGTAGACGCAGGCAGCCCTCTCTTGGGTGAGCCAAAGCACACCAACAGTTGGTCTGACCTTCTCCATTGGGAAGACTTCTCCAGGTAGATTTTCAGAGCTCTGACAGGACAGAGCAGGTGAAGTCTCCCCTCTTCCGCCGTCAGGTGGGGAGGAGGATGGAAAGCCTGAAGAACCAAAGACCGAGCCACCTGAGATGGCACCTTGGGTATATACCCCGGTCTAGGGTGCAAGATGGCCTTAACTCCGCCAGGGGCAAACTCCAGGCAAGTTGGCGTAACCGTCAAGGCCTGGAGATCTCCCACCCTCTTGAGAGAGGTAATGGCAAGTAGAAAGGCCACCTTGAGGGTCAGGTTCTTCGGCTCAGCCTGCTCCAGTGGCTCGAAGGGGGCCTCGGCCAACCCTTCAAGTACCACCGCCAGGTCCCAGGTTGGGACTCTGGAATGAGCCGCCGGCCTCATCCTCCGGGCCCCACGGAGGAACTGTACAACCAGAGGGTGCTTCCCCAAGGGTCCCTCACCTAAAGGTGCGTGGAAAGCCCCAAGGGCAGCCCCGTACACCTTCAGGGTGGACGGGGTAAGACCATAAGAGAAGCGATCTTGGAGGAACTCCAGCACTGAAGCCACTGGGCAGTTAACTGGGTCCACCTCACGCTCTCTACACCAAGTGGAAAAGACGTTCCACTTGAGGCTGTACAGTCTCCTGGTTGAGGGAGCTCTAGAACTGAGCAAGGTCTCGACTACCTCTGCTGACAGGCCCGCCTCTAGGTACCTGCGAGAGCAGATCCCTCCTCAGAGGCCATGGAGGGCCGTCTAGCATAGCTATTATGTCTGAGAACCATGCTCGAGTGGGCCACCGGGGTGCTACTAAGAGCAGGCTGATGCCCTCCCGGCGGACCCGCTCCAGAACTCCCGGGAGCAGAGCGATCGGGGGAAAAGCGTACAGACGTAGCCTCGGTCACGTCTGCACCATGGCGTCCAGCCCTAACGGGGCTGGATCCTTGAGAGAGAACCACAGTGGACAGTGGGACGTCTCTCGAGACGCGAACAGGTCCACTTCCACTGGGCCGAATCTCTCGCACATGGTCTCCACCACCTCTGGGTGGAGCCGCCATTCCCCGGGCCTCAGCCCCTGCCTCGACAGGACGTCTGCTCCCAGATTCTGGTCCCCGGGGATATACATCGCTCTGAGAGACGATAATTTCCCCTGGGACCACAGGAGGATTTGATGCGCCAGTCTGCATAGAGGGCGCGACCTCAAACCCCCCTGGTGGTTGAGATACGCGACAACTGAGGTGTTGTCCGAGCGTATCAGGACATGGTGGCTGCGGAGGTCCGGGTAAAAGCTCCTGAGAGCTTTGTAGACCGCCAGCATCTCCAGGCAGTTGATGTGCCATGAAGAATGCCGGGTCTCCCACAGACCTCTCGCAAAGCGGCCGTCCATGACCGCGCCCCAGCCAGTGAGGGAAGCGTCTGTTGAAACGGCTCTCCGGCAACATGACGCTCCCAACGCTGGCCCCTGGGACAGGAACCAAGGTTTCTGCCATATGACGAGGGAACAAAGGCATTTGCGCGTTACCCTGATCATACGATACGGATTTCCCCTCGGGGAAAACCCCTTGGCCCTCAGCCACCACTGTAGGGGTCTCATGTGCAGCAGGCCAAAAGGTATCACGTTGGCTGCTGCTGCCATGAGTCCCAGCAGTCTCTGAAACTGCTTCACAGTGAGGCTGCGGCCTGGCTTCACTCTTGAGACCATCGCCAGTATGGACTCCACGCGTGCAGGGGATAACTGAGCCCGCATCGACGTGGAGTCCCATACAACTCCCAGGAACGTAGTCCGCTGGGAGGGCGTCAACACGCTCTTCTTCGTGTTGAGTCTCAGCCCCAAGCACGATGTCGAACTGCCATATCGCGCGACCTGGCCAAAATGAGCCAGTCGTCGATGTAATTGAGTATACGGATGCCCTGGAGTCTCAGAGTCAGTCCTCAGATCAACCCTAGGCTCTGAAGGCTTACCACGAGAGCGCCGCCTCTTTTGCCAAGCTCCCTCAGGAGGGGCGCGAGAAGCGACGCTCTTTTTTTGCACCTGTCGGTGCGAGGAGGAGCTACCTGACGGCTGAGGCTGCCTTTGCTGGACAGCCTTCCCAGAGGAGCCAGAACGGCGAGGGAGGTACTGCTGGAAGGCCGCCGCCTGCTTTTTCACCTCCTGGAACCTCTCGACAACGGTGTTAACCGCGCCGCCGAAGAGGCCAGAAGGCGAAATCGGGGAATCGAGGAGAAAATGTTTCTCTCTCTCTCTCATCCCCGACAGGTTAAGCCAGAGATGTCTCTCCGCGACCACCAGACCAGCCATGGAGCGGCCGATGTTGCGGGCCGTCTCCTTGGTGATCCGGAGAGACAAATCGGTGGCCTTCCGCAGCTCCAGGATGTCGTCCGGAGACGGACCCTCCCCCTCGTCCAGCTCCTTGAGGAGGTCGGCCTGATAGGCCTGCAACACCGCCATAGTGTGCAGACAACTACCAGCCCGCCCAGCCGCCATGTAAGCCCTACCCACCAGCGCCGAAGTGTCCCGGCATGGCTTGGTGGGTAGCAACGGGGCCTTGAGGGACGAAGCGGCCTCGGGAGAGAGGTAGCTGGCGAGAGCATCCTCCACCCGAGGATGCTCCCCATAACCCCGCTCGGCCGCCCCCAGCACATTCCCAAATTCGAGTGCTTGAGGGGAGGAAAGTCTGGCCGAGTAGGGTTTTTCCCAGGATCTACACAACTCATTGTGCAGATCCTGAAAAAATGGCAGGCCCCGGCGTGGAGGTTGAGACCCACGCTTGAAGAACCTTTCATCCAGCTTACTGGGTGGCTGAATTTCAGGCTCTTCCTGTGGCCATTCAATGCTTAATTTGGCCACAGCGCGGGTCAAAACCTCCACTAGCTCCTCCTGAGCGGGTGCGTGACGCGATGGCTGAGCTTCCACGTCACCCGCCTCGATGCTCCGCCCATCCGACTCCTCGGAGCCGGACAGCTGAAGCATCGGGTTCGCCGCCTCGCGGGAAGAAGCCGCATCGCGGGCTTCCGCACGGGGCAGGAGAACATCGGAATCCTCGGACGAGGATAGGGAAAGTGCCTCAGCAGTCCCATATCCCATCGCAAGGTCCCGTTGCGATCCCCATGATCTGCAGCGCCGCCGTGCCTCGGCAGCGGCGGGCCCAGATCCCTGGGGATCGCGGGCTTGGCCGGTCTCATCGAACACGGCCAGTCGTGAGCGCAACACCCTGAGCGGCAGCTGATCACACTCGCTACAAGCGGCTCCCTCGAGAGCCGCTCTAGCGTGCTGCACGCCCAGGCATTGCACACACATTAGATGTGTGTCCGTGCCCGAAATGAAACGCGGACACGGATGCACACATCTCTTAAACTGAGCCATCTCACTTGCTTTGCAACGTTGGTAGACAAACAACACCAAATAGACAGAAGACAAAAACACAGAGCTCTTCAGCTGAAGAGCGAAAAGCTGCCGTGTGTTTGCATCAGCGTCCCTTTGTATCTTCCGGGTATGCCGTCATCTACTACGTCATGACGCACCACCAATCAGATTGGCTTGATTTCATTCATACTTCAGATGCGTAACGCTGAGGGCGTTCCCGAGTGTCATCACACGATGACGCAGTGCGAGTTCCCTCGAAGGGGAACTGGGGGAAAGCAGTGAGATCGGGGCTGATGTTGTTAGCGAGCTCCGATCCTCTGCAGATTTAGCCCTCCGTGCCACAAAGGAGACGGCCAGATGTATTGGTCGTTCTATGGCAGCCCTGGTGGTCACGGAGAGACATCTTTGGCTAAATCTGACTGAGATAAAGGAGAAAGATAAGAGTTTCCTGCTTGATGCGCCGGTGTCTCCTGAGGGCCTGTTCGCTGAATCCGTTACTGCGGTTACCGACAGGTTCCAGGAGGCAAAGAAACAAGCAGCGGCACTCAAGCAGTTTCTCCCCCGCAAACCCCAGGCCGATTGCAAGCTCCTCCCATCGAGCGCAACAAAAGCAGAGCGTCGTCACCCCCTCAGAAAGGGTGGGGTGGTGGGCGGCGCTCTCAGGCGCAGCCTTCCAAGGGTAAGATGAAGCTGCGTCGAAGAAGCCCTGACGCTTTTGGGTTCAGGGCTGTGAGGGTGATCCCTTCTGGGGGTGGTCGGTGTTTACCTCATCTCATGGTACCCGTCTGCCCTCAGCACCCTCACAGGGTCATTCCACCAACCCCGCCCGAGTGCCGGGCGTGGAGGGCCCTCGCGAGTCATCCGAGGATGGCCCACCCCCTCCGAGAATGGAGGTGGCGCTGTCGGGCCAGTTGTTCCCTGCCGGTTCGCCGTTTCAGGGCACTGAGCTTGCGGTGCAGAGTACATCAGAGGCCAGCCTCGAGAGGCTGGTACCCTTAGTAGATTTTGTGTCAGAGTGGGAGAATCTGCCAAATATATCTTGTTGGGTCCTGCAGTTCATAAGAATTGGGTATGTCATTCAGTTCAGATGTCGTCCTCCCAGTTTCAACGGGGTTCTACCCACAGTGGTCGGCCCCGAGCAGGCTCTGGTTATGTCTCAAGAAGTACAGACTCTGCTGCAGAAGGGGGCTATAGAAAAGGTTTCCCCGCCAGACAGGGAGTCAGGCTTTTTCAGCCGGTACTTCATAGTGCCAAAGAAGGATGGAGGGCTGCGCCCTATCTTGGATCTTCGCATCCTGAACTGGGCCGTAGCAAAGCTCAAGTTCAGGATGCTCACACTCAAACAGATCGTGTCTCAGATCAGGTCCGAGGACTGGTTTGTCACGATAGATCTCAAAGATGCGTATTTCCATGTCTCCATCCTTCCGCAGCACAGGAAGTACCTGAGGTTCGCTTTCAAAGGAGAAGCGTATCAATATCGGGTGCTTCCCTTTGGTCTAGCCCTTTCACATTCTCAATTACATCGACGACTGGCTGATCCTAGCACAGTCAGCTCATTTTGCGGCTTAACATCGAGATGTTGTGCTCACGCACATGAGGAGGTTAGGGATGAGGCTTAACTCCAAGAAGAGAGTTCTTTCTCCGGTCCAGAGAAAAACGTATCTAGGTGTGAGTTGGGATTCGGTCTCTATGCGGGCCCGTTTATCAGAGCCTTTCATAGGGTCGATCCACTCGGCCGTGAGAGGGGTGAAGCTAGACCAGTCACTTACTGTAAAGCAGTTTCAGAGACTGATGGGTCTCATGGCAGCAGCGTCCAATATCATTCCGTGCGGCCTGTTGTACATGAGACCGTTACAGTGGTGGCTCAAAACCAGACGTTTTTCCCCGAGAGGAAAATCCTTTCGGGTGATTAAGGTTTTGCGGCGATGTCTCCGCTCCTTGGTCATGTGGAAGGATCCTTGGTTTCTGGCCCAAGGCCCGTTACTGGGGGCACCGTGTCAGCGGGTATCTCTGAGCACGGATGCCTCCCTTACAGGCTGGGGGGCGACCATGAGTGGTCGCTCGGCCCAGGACTTATGGCAGGAACACCATCATTCGTGGGGTTATGTACATTCCTGGGAGGTTGAATGTGGAAGCAAACATCCTATCGAGACAGGGGGAGGCCCGGGGAATGGAGACTTTACACCGAGGAGGTGGAGCTCCTTTGGGAGAAGTTTGGCAGGGCCCAAGTGGACCTGTTTGCAACTCACAAGAACACCCATTGTCATCTGTGGTTCTCCCTAACGCCTCCAGCTCCTCTCGGACTGGACGCAATGGTGCAGGAGTGGCCGAGGCTGCCCCTGTACGCTTTTCCCCCAATCGCTCTGCTTCCGGGAGTTCTAGAGAGAGTTTCGCCGGGACGGGGCCCGTCTTCTGCTAGTAGTCCCGTTCTGGCCGGGCCGAGTTTGGTTCTTGAACATTGTGTCTCTCCTCGACGGCTCTCCCCTGGAGATTCCGCTCAGGGAGGACCTTCTCTCTCAGGCGGGCGGTGTCTTCGTACACCCTCGCCCAGAGTTGTGGAAGCTGTGGACTTGGCCTCTGAGGGGGCCCAACTCATAAGTTCTGGTCTCTCAGCTGAGGTTGTGGAGACCATTCTACACTGAAGAGCTCCCTCCACGAGGAAACTGTACACTCTGAAGTGGAGAGTCTTCACCGCATGGTGTAGAGAGCGCCTGTGGGATCCAGTTAACTGCCCAGCGAGTGCGGTGCTGGAGTTCCTGCAGGAGAGATTATCCGCTGGGTTAGCTCCCTCCACACTAAAGGTGTATGTGGCGGCCTTAGCTGCTTACCACTCTCCTTTGGCTGGTGTTTCTTTGGGGCGACACCCTTTAGTAACTAGTTTCCTCTGTGGAACCTTGAGGTTAAGACCTGTTGTGCGCACCAGGGTGCCAGTCTGGGACTTGGCCATTGTCCTTCAAGGCCTTTCCGAGGCTACCTTTCAGCCGCTTGAGGAAGTTTCCGAGAAATGTCTTACTTTAAAGAAAATGTCTTACTTTTATTTTCTGCTTGCCATTTCTTTTTTGAAGAGAATTGGAGATTTACAAGCCCTTTCGGTGGCACCCTTGTGCTTGGAATTTGCTTCCGGTATGGCCAGGGCCTTCCTGTCTCCTAGGCCGGGTTATGTTCCTAAGGTTCCCACTAATCCAGTGAGACCTATTGTACTTCAGGCTTTCTGTCCTCCGCACTTTGTGATGTCAGACCAGGAAAGACTTAATCTGCTTTGCCCTGTTCGTGCACTAGATTATTATGTCCACAGAGCTGCCCTGTGGAGGAGATCTGAACAGTTGTTTGTGTGTTATGGGTCACCCTCGAGAGGTGAGAGGTTTGTGATGCGGCGGGATGGTCCTCACAGCTCACTTTCGTCAGGTTCTATGAACTAGACTTCAACACTACTCTGGGGGCTCGGGTGCTCGCTTCCTAATTGCACAGGCGGGCATCCAGCTCCTATGGGGGTGTGGTTAGACTCGTTCCCAAAGTGGTGACGCAGCTCGAGTTCCCATGAAGCGGAACATCTCAGTTACATCTGTAACCTTAGTTCCTTGAGTAGGGAACGAGTCGGTACATCACCCTGCCATACTCCCCGCATGCCCGCGAGCGCTTTGCTTCATCCTTTTTCCAGACGCTATGGGCGTGTGTTTCTGGGGATGCTTTATACTTTCTGGTCGATGATGTCACCCGCCTATGACGTTCCGTCTCTCTATTGGACTGATGAAATACGTGCTTCACGACGCAATCACGCAGAGGCGTTCCCAAAGCGGTGACGCAGCGTCTCGTTCCCTTCTCAGGGAACTAAGGTTACAGATGTAACCGAGACGTTTTCCTTTCAGATGCAACGTTTATGGGAGGAGAGTTCTAAATGAATCATGCAAGGAGATTTACTAATGTTTGTGTTAGTCAATTCACTGGAATTAGCTGCATTATTAACCGCCCTCCAAAAAACATGCTGAATAAAGCATTGAAATGTATCATGCCCATATCTGTGACACCACCACTGCCTTTCTAAAACTTTTAAAGCATTGTCTTTAAAAATATTGAGTAGGCTAGTCTTTGGTCACATTTTGAGTTTGGTCATTTGGTCTTTTTTTTGTTTGTTTGCTTTTGATGTCCTTTTCTGTTCTGCTCATGTCCGTTTCTAGGTTAGTTATTCTACTGGACATGGAATCACTTTCCCAAATCTTAATTTACATCTCTCACAGGGGATTAAACGTTTCTTCCTTTTGTTTGCTTTTAATTAGGAATATATTTGCATAATTTACTATGGTAAAGTAGAAAACGGTGTAGGACATACATTTTACTTTAAATTCTATTTAACACAGTTTGTGCTTGTTATTAGACTTAAATTGCGTCAAGTTTATGTGTATAGCGCATTTCATACACGCCGGAGATTTTTAGTTTTGCTTTCTCTCGCAGCGCATAATCAAACAAAGCCTAAATTTCTTGACCCTGCGAAAGATAAATTAATTCTTCACACCTTTTACAACAAGTGTCAGTTTTGGAACATCAGGATATTAGATAAGCAATGCTCTCTTTCCTGCTCGTGTCCCACATCCCTTTCAGCACAAGTGGCATTTGACGCACCTCTGTGGGGATATATTAAACAAATATTTTTTTAACTAATATTTAACTTATATTATTTATATTACCATTATTTACTGATATTTATTATTTAAAGGTTTTACAGGCTGTAGTATGTTGTTTCACTGACAGAAGTACTACAATAAACTTGCTTAAACACGCATGTTTGAGCTTATATTTTTTATTTAATTGAGGCTTTTTAATTTTTTTTATGCTGTTGTCTGAGTTCAACTTATGACGTTTGCATGGTTTTTACATTCAGAAACATCATAATCAATAAGTAATAGGCTATTTTCTGCACTGGTTTTGAGGTTCTCTGAAAAACGATCGGTTTTGATGGGCGTGCAGCACTGAAGACTTGCAAGTAAACGCCCCCGGCTATGATTGGATAAGATTTGCATATTTAATGAGCTTCAGCTCCCCTCAGTACATGTGGGGATTGTTTGAAATCATCTGGAGAAACGCTCACAGGACTCTCATCTCTTATCCACCTGCGATTGATTGGGATGTTATTTCTGTATCATTTCGACCGATCATCAGTGAATATAGACCCTTTTACTGTTTGTACACAATGATGACGTAGCAACGTATGTGCGCGCATTTTGGAAACAAACTATGGCGAGAATCAGCAGCATGTCAAGCTACGCGAGCGGATTAAGCAACACAGACAGAGAAAGTTATTTTAAAAAGTTGATTTTATCAAATGGTATTCGGCTACCAGATCCGTGTACTATAGTGGAGTGGATAGAAGACGTTAGCAGATGGCCAAATATACAGTGGCCGGATATATATACGTATTTAGTTGAGAAACCGAGCGTGTACACCCGAGATAAATTACGAGCATATAAATCACTGGATGCTTATGAATACATTGTCTGTGGGCATGTACAGAACGTCAAATACCATGACATAGACTCAGAGTTTTGTGTGTTAAAATCAGAAATTCTTCCTAGTCAAAGACAAGGACACAAGACAACGATGTATGAGGCTTGGGTTATAATCAACCAACGAGAGAACTACGTCCTCACAGCAAACTGCACCTGTATGGCGGGGTAAGTTATGTAAGGGTATTATTTGGTGTTGTGGGCTTGTAGTTGACATACAAAGATGAATTTTGCTTCAGTGTTACTGTCCTTTCAGGTTTAACTTAGGCTATTAACTTACTCTCCTTTACATATTCTCATAACCAGGGTTTGAAACTACAATTTTCATGAAATAAACAGTGCCAACAGTGTTCAAAATATCAGCAGCCAGCCAAAAGCATTCAGTTACATTCAAAACCTGTTTAGGCTTAGGTCGTATACACGCGTAGTAAGTCAGATATTTACCTACTTCATAGTCCGAGACGAAATTTGGCTGAAAGCCAATGTTACTTTCAAGCCCTGGTCATAACATTATTGATCAGCCAGTAAGTTTATTATGTTTTTGTGAAATTTCAGGCTTGGGTCATGCTGCAGTCATGCAGCTGCAATATTATTCAAAGTTGAGCTCTATGTTAGGATGGGAAGGACTGAGAAAGCAGCAGTTACATCTGGATTGTGCATGTGGAAAGACATCAGCAGGAAGGAAGTCAGACCAGCTCCATTGAGGGAAATCAGCTTCCACAAACCAAAGAGGCTAGACAGGCTGCTTCCAGCAGCTTTAACATCTGCTAGGAAAAATAGTATCACACCCAGAGGCATGTAATAGTTGACAGCCTAGATAAGCTTCCTATTGCCATAGTGTTTTGACACCATAATGTAGCATGAGAAAGGTGTAACTTGGTGATGCAGAGATGAAAATGCCTACAGACAGTTTAATTATCATCAGTATAATGTATGTTAGTTTGAATAGGTCTGCGTTTGTCTTCAGGTTACTTACTTTAGAAATTACATTTGTTTGTTGTATATTGTACACATGTGTGTTTAAAGCTCTGATGTGAACATTATGCAGCACAGTAACGGTGTCTTTTTGTTGCTCTATTATCAGTGTTGACAGATGATGACATCCGGGAACTGCAGGTTGTGGACCCCTGTGCTGCAGTGCTGACAAGCCTGGAAAATAGTGACACAGACACCGCATCATCTGACACTGATTCAGAGGAGCATCCTGGACTTACCTGAGCCTTTGACTGCTTTATTTGATGTAACACTCAGGGAACTTTCACCACAGGAACTGCAGGTGAAATGTGAGGATACATTTCACAGACTTAAAACTACATTACAACCTCATCAATGTGAGAAACTGGAATTTGTGACACGGCAACAGTCAAAGTCAAAGGACTGGTTCACCTATAGGGCTGGTTGAATCACAAGCACTAAACTACACCAATCGACCACAACTGACAAGATCAGCAAAACATACCTAAATGATATAATGCAGTATAAAAGAACAGAGTTAAATGTCCCATCTGTGCTTTGGGGTGAGAACATGGAGGAAACGGCAAGACAAGCCTACACTGCATATATGTCCCAAAGCCATTCAGATTTCAGCGTCAGCTCATGTGGCTTAGTAGTGCAACCTTCTGAGCCACACCTTGGATCATCTCCAGATGGGATAGCAAGATGTACCTGCTGTGGCAAAGGGGTGGTAGAGATCAAGTGTCCCTACAAATACAGAGATAGCCTTCAAGGATGTACAAAAGATGGGCAGTTTTGTCTGGACAAGTCATTCGCATTGAAGCATTCACACACATACTACTATCAATGTCAACTTCACATGTTTGTGTGTGATGTTAAATATTGTGACTTTGTGTTGTGGTCCAAGAAGGAGGTCATTGTGCAACGGATCTCAAGAAATGAAGAGTTTTTGAAGGAGGCTTTGCCAAAAGCACAAGACTTCTTTATCTCGAGTGTGTTGCCTGAACTACTGACAAGAAGACATGACCTTGTCTTGGTATCACAGAAAGCCTGCAAATACTGTGAAAGGCCAGATTTTGGAAAAATTATCATCTGTATCAAATGCAGCAACCACATTCACTACAGCTGTGCACACATAAAAAGGAAGCCAGCAACAGAGATGTGCAGAAACTTCCTGTGCAGAAATCTGCTTTTTTCCTTTTGTGAAATGAGGGATACGAAGGGTTGCACCATAAGCTGCAAGCTCGTCTCTGATGAGAAATCCTCTGTCAGCTAAAACCTCATCCCTAGGCTCCAAAAATTCTAAGAAACCTGACTCTTTTGTAATCTGCTTGTCTGAAACCCGTCCACCCCACCCAGGAGATAATGCATAAACTAAGTGATGCTGGTGATAAATTGCACCAGCTAGAGTGATAGCGATTAAATATTTTATTGGTGTTGTTGTGTTTATAATTTGACCATGTCTGGGCCCTAGCAGTCAGATTACTGGGTCTAGCTATGAAAATTTCTGTGCAGTCTATTATGCACCGGCAGTTTTTAAAGTTCTGCTTGAATGTTTTTGGTATATTTTTAAGTATTGCACCCTTACTTGGCCATTTAATTAGTGGCTTAAGGACCAAGGCCATACCAGGGACCCAGCTCCGCAAAATATTTGAAATCGTGGTTTTTGATACCATAAATCTATATGCCAAGTCAGTATTACATAGGCCCAACCTTAATTTCATCAATATAACCAACAGGTGGTCTTCTAGTGTAAGTTTTTGGATAATTATTTCTAAGCTGCCTGTTATTTTTGTAACCAGCCACTCAAAGAGCATGGAGGTCAGTCCTGTGAGAAAAAAACAATTGTCCAATGTTGCACTTAACAGTGGTGTAGGAAAAAGTAGATTTCTGCAGCTCATCTTTCAGCGTTACATTTTCTGCTTGTAGTGTGTCAAACATGTGACACAGGTGTACATAGTCCTCCTGAAGCTGACTGTGTCTCCGGTTCAGGCCATCATACTCCCTCTTTGTAACTGGGATGTCGTCTTCAGCTTTAATAAAGAAAAGTAAAAAATTAGGAGCACACACACACCCTGACAATCAATCAGTTAAAGGGTTAGTTCACCCAAAATTGAAAATAAAGTCAGTAATTACTCACCCTCATGTTGTTCCAACCATGTAAGACCTTCGTTCATCTTCGGAACATAATTTAGTATATTTTTGATGAAATCTGAGAGCTGTCTCACTCCTCCATAGGCTTTCAGAGGGTTGAAACTTGATGGCCCAGAATAGTAAGTAAAAACGTCATTTAAGGAGTCCAAATGACTACAGTGGCTCTGTATTAAGTCTATCATGCGACGAAAATACTTTTTGAGCGGAAAAACAACAAAAATAACGACTTTATCCCACTATTATTGTTCAATTTGAGCCTCTGACAAGAGTTCGCGGGAGTGCCACGACGCATGCGCGAGAACTCGCGCATGCGTCGTGGCACTCCCGCGAACTCTCGTCAGAGAGTATATAGTGGGATAAATTCGTTATTTTTGTTGTTTTTCCGCTCAAAAAGTATTTTCGTCGCATGATAGACTTAATACAGAGCCACTGTATTCATTTGGACTCCTTAAATGACGTTTTTACTTACTATTCTGGGCCATCAAGTTTCAACCCTCTGAAAGCCTATGGAGGAGTGAGACAGCTCTCAGATTTCATCAAAAATATACTAAATTATGTTCCGAAGATGAACGAAGGTCTTACATGGTTGGAACAACATGAGGGTGAGTAATTACTGACTTTATTTTCAATTTTGGGTGAACTAACCCTTTAAGAAGAAATATAATCATACCTGGACAATGATCCATGCTGCATTCTTGTTTCTGAGTTTTAGAAGGAACACATAGGTTTGCTGCCGCGATAGGTCTGTTATCTCTCCTCCTTTTTCTATGGAACCTACAATAAAAACAGCAGAAATGTACAGTTATGCAAGAGAGAAAAACAAATTAAATAGAACAGAGGTGGAAACTAAATATTCTTACCTCTCCAACTTTGCTTCGGGGTTCTGGCTCTGTTTTGTGTACACAAACACAGAAGGCACAAAATCAGGACTAGTAGAGTCCAATGACGCCTCACCTGCAAATAAAAAATAAAACACATGTTTGTTTACTAGCCAAATCTACCGACAGTTTTTCAAACTTTAGCTGCATTTGATTATTCTTCTACATTGTACAGACAATCACTAATGTAAACGAGGATTACCAGAGTCTAATTATGCCTCATCTGCAAATAACACATACACTGTTTGTTTACTAGCCAAATCCAACGCCAGTTTATGAAACTAGATACATGTGGTCATCAAACTTCAGCTGCATTGGTACACTACACCGTATAGACAATCAATAATGTAAACCATGCTTTCCATTAAACTCAAGATTGCATAAATAAACTTACCTGATATAAAGTGGGCACTGCAGATGCGAGCATTTTTTATTATGTCCTCATTCCAATCAACGTGTTTAATTGCCTGCAGCCACAGGTGCCGCCGGTTCTTCTGAAACGGCTGTGATCCTGTCGGAATCCTATAAAACTTAAGCCCATTGGTGGAATATCGATTAGTGCAACCGAAAACGCAACAGCCAGACATTTTGATGCTGGGAAACCGCTTTGATAAACTTTCGGAGTTGCTAACACGTTAGAACCACTGGGGAACAACACCACTTCCGTTGCCAAAATGTGCGCGCAACTATTTGATCACGTGGGCTGTAAAAGGGTCTATAACCGCGAACCGTACACACACACGCGGGCGCGCGCAAGAAAGGTGATAGCACGCCTGAAAAACACATAGCCCCGGGACTTTGGGCTTTGCGAGCTGGCGTTACAAGTCCGAGTCTGATCACGAATGAACCAATAACACCTTCTCCAGCCTGTGACAGCGTGCTAAGGTATGTAATCAATAGATATCAAACGATCTGTAACAATGCAATACTAACACATATAAAAAAAACATGTTTACTCACATGCACCATTCCTGTCGGATCCAATATAGAAGGCACAGCATTGTGTTTTAATCTCAAGATGTCTGCAAATCCAGCCTGTATCTCGTTTACAATCGATTCCGCAGTGAAATGAAGCAAACAAACGCAATGTCTCACGCACGTGAGCTGGAATGTTTATTGCTCGACACGTTTAGCTCCACGAGTCAGTGGGCGGGCTTGAGGCAGTGCTTCTGCGTCCTACCACGTAAGTGTTCGACATATTGTGAGAGCTCTCATTTTCTGGGCCTGATGTCTATAAAAGCTTTTCTTTGACTAACAAGGACATTTTCAGCTCTGAAACGTACAGGATATTCTTATATCACAATTAACTTTTATATACCAAAGGCTCAAAGGAAAGTTGATTTCTCAATTCATCACCCCTTTAATGTAGTAATTACATATTTGTTTAGTTCTCACCAAAGCTCTCTCTATTTTGCTGTAGATCATTGAACTGTTTTGTGAGGTGCCTTCATTCACAAACGCTGCCGTAGTGAGGCAACAAGTCAGCTGCGGACGCAGCCATGGTTTGATTAAGTTGTTGCAGGTGTTTTATGTTTCCTTGATTGGTTTGTTCTGTCTATTTAAGCCCTGCGTGAATTTATTTCTGAATAAAGACTGCTGCACTGAGATCCTGCTTCATCTCTGCTGCAACCAACGTGTGACATCTTTCTTTTGGTCAAATTTTCAGATGTTGTAAAAGGATCAGCCATAGCTCTGCCTCCACTTAGCCTACCTTTGAGAGAAACTCTCATAAAAGGGTTTTCATGGCACTATATTTCTGTGTAAGTCTCAGACAGCTGCCTCGCACCGTGGGTGGAAAAACATCCACACCCTTCATCCGTTATTGCTCTCTGATTTCTCTGACAGGGGAATTACCTTTACACCCCCAATTAACATATATGGTCATTAACTCCTTTACCGTTGTGGCCTTGGAACTGTTAAATCTCTACCTAGGAATTGTGACTGTCTCGACCCCATGCTCTTTCCATGCTCTAATAATTATAGTTGAGGATATAATGGATTGCTACAGTGTGAGTCGCCAGCGTTAGTGTGGTATTAAAGATCACCACAGTGCAATCAGTGTAATTTAGTGTTGGTGTGGGTGATAGAAATCAACTGAATGCATGCACTAGACCCATGGACAGTTGACATGCACGTTTTACTGCCACCGTTTTTATTCCAACCCATTCTCAATTCCAAGGCGTCAAAATTTGAAGCATGGTCAAGTTCCTTTCGCGTCACAATGAAGACGCTAAAGGTACCCCTCGGCGTCACTATATCGCCGGGCACTCCATAGATTTCAGTTGTTTGCCCAATGCGTCACATCAAGACGCATTTAATTATTTGCATTTGTAAAAGAAGACATGATTTTATGAATATTTATAGACTACTTTTAGATATTTTGGAGCAACTAACCTCACTCCTACCCTAAACCTTCCCACTTCTAAACAATATAAAACATGTAACAGGCAAATAAAAGTACAGTCACAGGCATTATTGCAAACACTTACCCAAACAGTATAAAAGTATTAACTCATGTTGCATTCCAAGTCTTCTGAAGTCATACGATATCTTCATGTAAAGAACGGAGTTGATCTTAATGTTTTAATCGCTGAAATGATGATCCGCCACTCCGAGAACACACACACTCACTCAGTCAGTCATATCTCATTCAAATGATACACACGCCTCTTTAGCATGACGCAATCGGTCACAAGACACGCAAGAGCCAATGACATTTTACAATCAAAGCTGACGTAATGTTTCTTCGGGCGACAGTTGAAATTTGATGATCTTCGGAGGATGGAGACGCTGAATGCTTTTGGGGATTTTCTTCACACAAATCAATCGTTTGGCTTCGCAACACTTGGAATATTTGGTAACACTTTACTTGAAGGGGTGTGCATAAGACTGACATGACACCTTCATAATCATGACATGACACATGTCATGAATATGAAGGAGTTTTTATACATGTTCATGACAACTGTCATTAAGTGTCATTCGCTCAATTATGTCATTTTTAATGCAAAGATGACATTATTTGAGATGTCTTAGTTATGACAACTTGACATAAACCAATACATCATAACATGTCAGTGTCTTTGTCATGACAACTTGACATTACCAAGACAACATAACCTGTCATAAACATGACATAGCAGATTAATTATCAAACTTAAGTATTCAAATATTAAATATTATCCAAATTAAGTGTTAATACTCTGTCAAATTATTTTATATAAGTGTCATGAATATTTTCCTTGACCTAAACTACAGTGGTACAAGTTGAATTTGTCATTAAAATGTCATTAAGTTTCAATACTCTGTCAAATTATTTTTATAACAGTGTCATGAATATTTTTCTTGACCTAAACTACAGTGGTGTCAGTTGAATTTGTCATTAAAATGTCATTAAGTGTCAATACTCTTGATAGAGTGATAGAGTCTATAAAAATGATATAGTGGCACCACTGGTTAGGTGTACGCCATTATGATGGTGTCTTATCCACTTATCCATGATGTAAAAAAGCATTTCAAGAAAATATAAATGTGTGGGATGCTGTAATTAACTGTTTAGGAAACTTTTTTTTTTTGTTAAACATTATGAACTGAAAAATATTCACAACGTTGTTATAAAATAATTTGACAGAGTATTAACACTTATTGACATTTTAATTACAAATTCAACTTGTACCACTGAAAAAAAGATTTATGACAGGTTATGTTGTCTTGGTAATGTCAAGTTGTCATGACAAAGACACTGACAGGTTATGATGTATTGGTTTATGTCAAGTTGTCATAACTAAGACATCTCAAATAATGTCATCTTTGCATTACAAATGACATAATTGAGCGAATGACACTTAATGACAGTTGTCATAAACATGCATACAAACTCCTTCATATTCATGACATGTGTCGTGTCATGATTATGAAGGTGTCATGTCAGTCTTATGCACACCCCTTCAAGTAAAGTGTTACCGAATATTTGTACTTTTTAAAATACATTTTGCATGCAGTCGTATCTGCCTGTTTTATATCATATAAAACACAAATGGGTAAGTTTAGGGATGGGATGGGGTTGGGTTACATGTTCAAAAGTGTCTAAATAGTGCAAATAAATGTAAATACAATTATGCTGGCTGATTAAATTGAGAATCACACTCCAACATGTCATAATGGCAAAATCATAACCCGATATATAAATTCATCATGACGATAACGTTCCCATGCCCAACTCGTTTGTTTAAGACGCCAAAGGTTTCTCATTGAAATCAATAACGCACCCTGCACGTCAAAAAATGATGCCTAGGGGTGCCTTTAACGTCTTAATTGGAAGGTGCTTGACCATGCTTTAAATTTTATATGCCTCCGTGCTCCTTCATGAGAGGACTCGAGACCAATGTGCCTCGCAGGTGACGCTCATTCTCAATCACGCACACCGCTCGCTCGCTATATATATATATATATATATATATATGAATGACCTGACCAAAAACATGAGCCTAATGGACTTGTTCTCAAGCCACTTCTCTTTGCAATTTTGGCAAGGGCATTGTCAATTTTTAATTTGTGGGAAGCAAGCCCTTATCTAATATTCTCCTGGGTAGGGTTTCACCAGCCATTTGTACACTCTAAAAAAAAAGGTTCTATATGTCACTAAAAATGGTTCTTGGCTCGTAATCACCATATCTTAACATGTTCTTTCTATGGTAGCGGTGCTATATAGCACCTTAGTTAGCGGTGCTATATAGCACCTTAGTCAAAGAACCGGTGAAGAACCTCTGAAGAACCACTGAAGCACCAAAATTGGTGCTATATAGCACTTAAAAAGGTTCCCCTATGATTACGAGCCAAGAACCATTTTTGGTGCCATATAGAACCTTTTTTTTTAGAGTGTAGGGGAACCTTTTTTAGTGCTATATAGCACCAATTTTGGTTCTTCAGTGGTTCTTCAGCGGTTCTTGAGATGGTGGTCCAGTGGGTTAAACAATGGATCTGATACGCAGAAGGTTGCTGGTTCGATCCCAGCGGTCACCACCAGTGTGTCCTTGAGCAAGGCACTTTACTCCATGTTGCTCCAGGGGGATTGTCCCTGTACGAAGGGCACTGTAAGTCGCTTTGGATAAAAGCATCTGCCAAATACATAAATGTAAAATGTAATGTAATGTTCTTCAGAGGTGCTATATAGCACCTTAGTCAAAGAACTGGTGAAGAACCGCTGAAGAACCACTGAAGCACCAAAATTGGTGCTATATAGCACTAAAAAAGGTTCCCCTATGATTACGAGCCAATAACCATTTTTGGTGCCATATAGAACCTTTTTTTTTTAGAGTGTAAGTTCTTTCTTAAATTGGAACGTAAAGTCCACACTAGAGGCTTAGTAAATACTAGCTAGTTTGTAACTCTGTACTTTATTCATTTGCACCATTTGTTCTTAAGGCAGAACGTTGCTAGTAGGTCGTTAGCTCTCTATAAAGTAATGCATAGTTGCATAATATGATGTTTACTCTCGACGATTCAATAGAAGCTGTCAAATATGTGAGCAGAAGTTGTGTTTAAATGCTGTGAATTTCAGTTTATCCTTAATTCTAACTTATTTTGCCTCATGTAACTAATGGTAAAAATAAGTTTCCATTAAATACGATACCACTTAAAGGGATAGTTCACCCAAAAATGAAAATTACCCCATGATTTACTTGGGCTGCCATTCACTGCCATTATAATGTTTGGATTAGCCAGGACTTTTTTTTTAAATATAACTTGTATTCGTCTGAAAGAAGAATGTCATAATATACACCTAGGATGGCTTGAGGGTGAGTAAATTATGGGATAATTTTCATTTTTGGGTGAACTATCCCTTTAATCATGAGTAGCATAAGTGTTTTTATCTGTAGGCTAAATAGCATTCAGAAACATATACAAATTAAATTAATAGGGATCAATAATTAAACACTGACACTGTATAAAAAAAATAAAAAAAACTGTAAGCGAGTGGAAATGTCACCATTATCATGTATTTCTAAAGAATGGAAGAATGGAGCTTATTGATGCAATTCAGTCAGTCAGCTATTTTAATCCAACTGTTACTCCAGATTGGAGGTTTACGTAAATATTTACTTTATACGTAGAGTTATGCTTCATCTAAGTTTAATGGTGCAATGCAAAAATATTTAGTTGTAACTTAGTGCATTTATGTCAAAACTGGCTAAGTTGCAACTTACGCACAGCTGGTGCAACCATCCCCTGTACTCCAAAGCTTCAAATTACTTTTAGTGAAGTCGTTCACCAATACCAGCAGCTTAAAATGCTCCACAATTTCTTTCTCCATGCTTCACTGCAGTAGAGATGCATTTATTATTATATTTCTCACCAGATTTTTGAACACAACGCTCTGGAGCATCACCATGCAGCTCGTGTTTTATTGTGATTCATCACTTCACACACAACTTTCCATATTTCTGCCAAAAACTTAATTCTGTCTTTGATGTTTTTCTGAGACAGCAATGGCTTTTATGTAATGCATTTGCTTTAATTTGGCTAATTTCCTGATCAATATAATCTGTGGTTAAGACAAATTAGATCTTAGTGTTTAGCCACTTTGTGCTTGTCCCTTTTTTTTTTTGCCCAGGAGTGTATGTATATACAGGCATGAAAAAAAAGAAAGGACACTCTCTTGAATTCTATGGTTTTATGTATCAGGACATAAAAAATCATCTAGTCCTTGGCAGGTTTTAAAATGAGGTGAATACATCCTCAGATGAACAACAACACATGACATATCATAATTTATTTAACAAAAACTAGGCCAAAAATGGAGAAAGCCATGGGTGACAAACATAGAAATGAATAGGGTAAGTAGCAGTCAGACGCTTCTAATCAAATTACTTTGATTAATTGATCATCATAGGGGTCTAGAGTGTGACCAATTTGGTCCAAAATTTGTAAGGGTGCAACAAAAAATGTTCCTAGGTCGCACCGGTGCACCTAACGTCCTCACATCCGCTGCCGATCCACGAACGAAGCTGCAGCGTTTGTTCTCCTTTGAGGGAACTCACACACTTGGTTCGATCATATCGTGGTCTAAACCAATCAGAGACGGGACGGGACGGGACGGGTCTTTGCCTCTGATTGGCTGTGATCCAGATATTCCTGTAGGCCTACACTGCGTCCAATCAGTTATGGCAATCAGCATCAGCAAAATAAACGCAAGAAAACAGACGACGAACAATGGAAAGAAATAGACCCATAGAGAGTTTTTTCTCTAAGAAAAGTAGGCCTGTTCCCCCCAACACTCTTCCCGGTCAATGCTCTGACAACAGCCCAGACATGGAGCTACTTAAGCCACCAGACTCCCCGGTCCCTGGTAAGATGCCAAGCCCCGGTCTAGAGACCTGCACTCCCGCCGGACTACCGGGACCCCACGCATAGAGTGAGGCGCGGGACTAGTTTTGATGGTCTTGTTCGGGCATGGGCGGTAAGGTACTCACGGTTGCGGGTGTGCGGGTTGCTAGAGAATTAAAATATTAGCGGGACTCCCGTAAATAGAAATAGCCTATCTAAAAGTAAAACATCTAGAAACAAATACATTTTTATTTATCTATTGCACAAAAGCAACAAGAACAACTAAAATCTGTACGATTTACAGGCACAAGCATAGGCAAGAGTTTCTGTTTATAACTTTATTTTGCTGCATTGTGCAATGTAGCCAATATGCGTTTATTTCTAGAACGCAATGGCCAAACAGATGCATTTAAGATAGAATCCACTCACCACTCAAAACTTCAGAGATTTTGCTCAGTGCTACATCCTGTATGCTGGCAAATCCTCTGATTATAACAAAGAAAGTGTAGACATGGAAGATTCATTGTGCAGTCATTTTAATTGATAATGGAGCTTTGTGAGATAGCTTTAGGAATTATGAAGGGAGCGCACTTTGTGCGCATTCTGCCATGCCAAACCATGCACGCATTTGCTTTTACGTTAAATTACTTGAAACAGTGTCAGAAAAAACTATTTATACTTTTATGTGGACGGGAGCGGGACAAAACATGAATGTTGCGAGCGAGAAGGTAACATATATTTTTGCGGGAGCGGGACTGAAAAATCATGTGGCCAGAGCAAGGCAGGGAACAGTGCATTTGTAAGCGGATCAACAACAAGGGGGGACCCGCTAAGACTTTGAGCCATGAAATGTTAGGTCTCAGTTCAGGGAAGCACCTTTAAACAGTAGCACTTTCTATTTTGAAATTGTTTATTTTGCTTAAAATGTTTTAGTTTGGCAGCTCAGTGAAGCAAACATTTTTATTTTATATACAGTATAATTGTGCTTCAAATAAATAAAAGTATTTACCTATACCTTATTATTGTTTAAAATTGTTTACATAATATGAATGTATATGGAGCGTGATAAAAAGGTGACCATGAAATTGTGGTGTTAAAGTCGACGCAAACCGAGGAATAATTTGTGTGCACCTAAATTTTGTGCTGGTGCACCTAAATAAAAAAGTTAGGAGCAGCAGTGCAACCAAGGCAAAAAGTTAGTTTGGAGCCCTGCATCAGCAAGTGTGATCACCTCTATAAAAGGAGGAAATACATCAGCAATGTATAGGAAGGGTTACAAGGCCATTTCCAAACAATCTGAAGTCCATCATTCTACAGTGAGGAAGATTATTCACAAGTGAAAAACATTCAAGACAGTTACCAATTTTCCCAGGAGTGGACGTCCCAGCAAATTCACCCCAAGGTCAGACCGTGCAATACTCAAAGAAACTGCAATAAACCCAAGAGATCCACCTCAGACTCTACAGGTCTCAGTTAGCATGTTAAATGTTCTCAAATAAAAGCCTGTAGTCAATTAAACTCCGGGTCTCTGATAGTGGCCGGGGGCGTGGCCAGCACGAACAAATAAAGGCCGGTCTCAAATTAAGGCCGGGGGAAAATTATTTCCTTTCATTTCATGTGCATTCAAGTTCAGCGTAATGTACAGTAGGGTTGTGCCAAAGGAGCGAAACCATCGTGGCCATCGCCCCCCGCTGGGAGTCTTCGAGTGTGACACACAATCCTGGTCTCTTCTATACTTAACCTAAACACTTTGCAGGGATTGCTTTGTAAATTAAATAGAGAATCTAACCGATTCATATCTGCTATTTTAAATACTGTAGTCTATGAGAGATGTGACGTGTGTTAGTCTGTGAAAGCTACAGGGACAGCCCTTACTATTTATTTCAGATAGGCCTATATTTGATCCAGCATGTCACAAAGGGAGTTCTGGGTTGAGCGCACGGTGCTGAGCGGAATGAGCTTCAGAATGAGCAGAATCTCCAGAAAGACGCTTGATCTCCACTAGAGGAAATATTACCGCTCTTTCAACACTCACACCGCAACAGTCACAATATGACCTCATGTATGTTTTAAAAACACAATTCAACTTATAAATAATACATTTTAACGGGCCACTTAAAATGTTTATTACAAATAAATTATAAAATTATAAAAATGAATAAAATGAAAAAAAATTTGCATTGCATTTGCAATCCTTTGAAACCACCCCACTTCCCGCGCCCCTGATGATATCTGTCCTCTGGAGCGCTATCGCTTTTCATTTAAAACGGTTTATTTAAAACAATTATTGTTTCAAATAGATGGAATTCGAAATACAGGCCTGCCCCTAATAAAAGCCTGCTTCAAATAAAAGCCGGTGACCTTCTGCAGTTCAGGTAAATAAAGGCCACGGCTTTTATTTAAGGAAATACGTATATAATATATATATATATATATATATATATATATATATATATATATATATATATATATATATATATATATATATATATATATATATATATATTCACCTAAAGGATTATTAGGAACACCTGTTCAATTTCTCATTAATGAAATGATATAATCAACCAATCACATGGAAGTTGCTTCAATGCATTTAGGGGTGTGGTCCTGGTCAAGATCTCCTGAACTCCAAACTGAATGTCAGAATGGGAAAGAAAGGTGATTTAAGCAATTTTGAGCGTGGCATGGTTGTTGGTGCCAGACAGGCCGGTCTGAGTATTTCACAATCTGCTCAGTTACTGGGATTTTCACGCACAACCATTTCTAGGGTTTACAAAGAATGGTGTGAAAAGGGAAAAACATCCAGTATGCGGCAGTCCTGTGGGTGAAAATGCCTTGTTGATGCTAGAGGTCAGAGGAGAATAGGCAGACTGATTCAAGCTGAAAGAAGAGCAACATTGACTGAAATAACCACTCATTACAACCGAGGTATGCAGCAAAGCATTTGTGAAGCCACAACACACACAACCTTGAGGCGGATGGGCTACAACAGCAGAAGACCCCACCGGGTACCACTCATCTTCACTACAAATAGGAAAAAGAGGCTACAATTTGCACAAGCTCACCAAAATTGGACAGTTGAAGATTGGAAAAATGTTGCCTTGTCTGATGAGTCTCGATTTCTGTTGAGACATTCAGATGGTAGAGTCAGAATTTGGTGTAAACAGAATGAGAACATGGATCCATCATGCCTTGTTACCACTGTGCAGGCTGGTGGTGGTGGTGTAATGGTGTGGGGGATGTTTTCTTGGCACACTTTAGGCCCCTTAGTGCCAATTGGGCATTGTTTAAATGCCATGGCCTACCTGAGCATTGTTTCTGACCATGTCCATCCCTTTATGACCACCATGTACCCATCCGCTGATGGCTACTTCCAGCAGGATAATGCACCATGTCACAAAGCTCGAATCATTTCAAATTGGTTTCTTGAACATGAGTGAAAGCCATCAGCTTTCAACAAAAATATCTTCATTTGTGTTCCGAAGATGAACGAATGTCTTACGGGTGTCGAACGACATGAGGGTGAGTAATTAATGACAGAATTTTCATTTTTGGGTGAACTAACCCTTTAAGGCCGCTATCGAAGCATCCTGGGCCTCCATAACACCTCAGCAGTGCCACAGGCTGATTGCCTCCATGCCACGCCGCATTGAAGCAGTCATTTCTGCAAAAGGATTCCCGACCAAGTATGGTGGAGTGCATAACTGAACATAATTATTTGAAGGTTTACTTTTTTTGTATTAAAAACACTTTTCTTTTATTTGTCGGATGAAATATGCTAATATTTTGAGATAGGAATTTTGGGATATATATATATATATATATATATGTTTTAGGAATATGTTCTATTATTTAACATATTGAGTATGATTTCAGAAGAAAGCATGTTTACTATAATATATACTATATATTCAACACTACATTTTTTAAAGATTTAGATAAAAACTATGGTGATGTTAAGTAAATTAATAAATGAAGTAATTGTGCACCCAGAAGACAGAAACTTAATCATATGCATGCAATGCATACATATTTTGCTAAGAGAATACAAAAATGAATATGTTTAAACTATGCAATGAATTAAAATATGAGCCTCACAATCTGTAACTGCTAGCTTGCAGCTTTCTGGTAATAATAAATCATTTCATGTTCATTAATGGTCCAACATCATAAATCATCATTAGTGCTATCAGTGCTGGAAAAATACTCAGTGAAAACTGTCATCATCCATTACGTAGTTTAATTACTTCATGTGGGATGTCTGAAAGTTGCAAACACAGGCTGTAGTTTGGTAGCAGTTGGGGTGATTTTGTGCATTTTGTAAGACCTGCAGCTTGTGTAGAAGTGTGGCTTACAATCTCCTTACTAATAAAGTCCTTTCACCTTTTTTCTCTTCACCTATTCTGTGTTTGCTCTTTGTTGCACACTATTTTTACTTTGTGTTTCTTGCAATATCTGCAGATTCCAACATTCTGTCTTTATTAATCTTGCTGCAGATTCTGTGCTTACCTGTTAGTTTTATGTGTTTGGGTTGCATACATTGTTCTGTTCTCCTGTGACTGACTATTTTTTTTATATGAATTTAGAATTTTGGACTTAGATTTGAAATTCTTCATGTTTGTGACATTGCAGCATAATGTGTTCCTGTTGTATAGATTGATGTATCAAAACAGGAATTACATTTAATACATTTGGAATGGAATGGTTTATATTACTAAATGGGTTGGAAAGAAACTGAGATTTAGCCTCACATTGTTATCATGATTCATTTTTTTTTTTCATTCAAGTTATTTAATTACAAAAGTCTCTCAAATAATGATGATTTCCTAGCAAGGGACTCCCTTACTAAATATAATGGCAGTTACGTATTTTCATGTAGAAAGATCCATTTATATACTGTGATATTGTGAAAGAGCGTTATACTAAATGTAATTATTGATTAAATTTGTATTATTATTTTTCTGAAACCAAAGCAAATCGTCAAAATATAATTTGTAAAATATTTTCTTTGTTTTAAATGTATCATTTCCCCCAACGCATTAGAGTTATATTAGATTGATAGGACAACATATGCTGTTCCAGATCCTAATTGCATTTCCCCACATTTTAGTCCAACCATATAGTGTTGGGCTATTATTGCTTTTTATAGCCATCATCAATTGTAATGGTAAATCTAAGCCTTGACCAAATCTGAACTTATTTTATGCGATTCAAATTTGTGGTTCATATAACAAATAATACTTTCTGTTAGATAATAGCAATGATAACTCTCGATACATACACTTGAACCATTAGAGCATTAATTACAGATATATAGAATTATTTAAGATTTGATGTTATTTTACATTATTTGACATGTTCAAGACTCTCTTTTCTGTAAAGCTCACCACTAAAAAAGAAACATGAACAGGATGATTCATATTATTTGCTATGTTTTAAGTTTTGCCCACTCATTTTGCCACAGGGTGCTCTTCCTGTAAACATTCAGAGTTTTTACAACATTTGGACGCCCTCCAATTTAGCCCCGGCATTCACTAAGAGCACCTGAAATGTTGTTCTGTATCTGAATGATAAATATTGAAAGAACACGTGAGTCATCTATCTCTGGGTGCAGTCATGGATAATACCACAGCAGGGTTCTGGCGTGTTGTGACCCTGAAATGTCTTAAAAAACCAACTTCATTTACATGACACAGCACAGCAGTTTCCCAGATGAGTGAAATACCACCACGGAACACACAGTCTTTGTTTGTGTTTCTGTTCAAATTTATCCCACCATTCCATTACAGACACCCTAAATATAATAGGTCGATCAAAATGACCTTTTACATATGTATAAGCATTTACCTCTGTTACCTTATGTTCTCTGAAACAATCACAGTAAGCTTTAGGGGGATTTGTGAATGTGTTTGTAGAATCTATTACTTGCAGAAATGATGCTGAAAAAGTTTAATTCCATTGTGCCCCAAAAAGCTGATGGACCTAGAGGCATGTTAAACACCAGCTCAGTGGAATTGTCCTGAATTATATTAAACAGACGCTCTTAAAAATAAATGTTATTTTTTGGCATCTATGGTTCCATTAAGAACCTTTAACATCCATGTTCCAAAATTGTCAGAACATTTCCTGCAAGGTTCTCTTTAATTTATGAACAAACGTTCTTCCAGTAACATTAATAGAATGTTTGTTAAAAGTTATCTGGTGCTGTATTCACAAAACATCTTAAGGTTAACCCCTTACCAGTCACCCCCACTTTTGGCAAAGGAGTGCAAAATGACATACCCAAAATAAAATTGTTGCTGCTAATGAGTCCTTCTGACTACACACAAATCAAAGGTATCATTTGAAAGCTGACACTTGACAGTTTACCATGAAAGACTCAAAATTACTCTAGAAATTACTAGTAGAGAGATAAATAAGCTCAAACACAATGGACAATTAAAAAAAAAATTATAACGGTTTATGAACAAGAAAAATACATAAGGCAGAAATATATATGGATCTGGAAACACAAGTAAACTAAAGCCACATGTCTTTTAAATGTATGTTTCAAATTTGAAGTTGATACAAGCCAAAATGACTTTTTTACAAGCATTTAGTTCGGAGTATGTCTAGGCACCTTTCCAAAAAGGCCACTTGGAGACTCCAAAGGGACACTTGGTAACCACCTTTTACCATGAGGTATAACCGGTTTGTTTGATCATTTCAATCTATTTTCTCATTACAACATCACAAAGCTCAATTTATATACTTTCTCTGGTATATTTTTCACCCCTAAATGTTTATAAAAATGCATGTATGTGCATATTTACTGATTTTCTATTCAAATTCAAAGAATCATTCACATACAGTGATCTACCTACATACCCACTCTATTGTTGCCCTGATGGCACATTTACACAAGCTTACAAATTTTCTATTCAAATTCAAAGGATCTTTCACATACAGTGATCTACCTCCATACCCACTCTGTTGTTTCCCTTATTGAAACATTTACACTACCAGCTAATGACTCAGACTGTAATCAGACAATAATCATACCCCAAAACAGTTTCTTCTCTCAAGAAACATTACTTGCTTCACATTATTTGCTTACCACAAAGTACTACGCACAGGACAATGGTGACAACAGAGTAAAAACTATTCTGGTGATAATAGCCGAAAAGACTGAATTATTTTAGACAAATATGCTTACACTCTCACCCACTCACTGACTAGATATATTTAAAATATTGCTGGTCACTTTTTAGTGGCAACATAAGACATTTGTCATTATCAGGTCCCACAAATATTCCCCCATTGCATTACTATACATTATATTCAACATTTTATAGTAATTGAATGTAGTACTGACACTAAAACACTGTGAAATTTAACTTTTTCCTCACACTGTCATTTTTATTTTGGGTGAAATATACACAATACAGATTTTCACTATCCACGATACATTGTTACAACTTACATCACTAGCTTCTAACTCAGCACTTGAATAAAAAAGGAATTTTGCGGTACTTGAACGTACTAATAAGCCGTAATAGTGTAGAAACACAAAACTACAAAACAAAGCAACAAAAACGTACTAAATGTAGACACTTACCGATCTCGGCGTGGATCCATTGCAGGCGAATGCTGACAGAGTGAGCGCTAGTGAGCTAGTGTACAGGGTTGCCAGGTTTTCACAACAAAACCCGCCCAATTGCTACTCAAAACTAGCCCAAAACAAGCCCAATCTCGTTTCAGGGGGAGATTTAACCGCAATTGGGAGGTTAAATATGTGTTTTTTTGGCATGGTTGCCTACTAAAATTCGCATTCCCGGGGCTAAATATCATATAATTGGGGACGCTTCAACCCGCGGACATGAAAAACAGCCCGCGGCAACAGTGTTGAAGTAGCCCAATTCCGCGGGAAAACCGCGGACTTGGCAACACTGCTCGAGGGGCGCGCGTGAGTAATTTTCCAGGATGCAAATGGTTACGCAAACAAAAATACAATGTGATACTCGCGAGATTTATGCTAATCAACACATCGGCGTATTCGTTATTGCATAGACTACATGTTAGATGACAACACAAGACTTTCCCATTGCTGTTTTTATTTTATTTTACCAAACACATTTGCATGTGGATAATCATGCGTCACCAAAAGTGACTGTCATCTTTCAATCTTTTCTAAAATTGCGTGGCTAGTTTTCATCAGATATCTTCTGGGCGGTTCTCATTCAGTTCCAGACACTCTACTAAATACATTGATACGTTATATTTCATTGAATAATGCGCTTCATGCGTACAGTTCATCAAATAAACAGGACCGCGTCCTCGTGATTAGTAAACTTCAGGAAGTAAACAACAGAAGTTCTATAGCTTTCTTTACCAGTTTGCTTGATTTTGGACAAATATTTACTATGGACATCGTACACTGGACTCTTCCCATGGAAAAAAGGTCGAAGTCACCATTATTCTGCCAAACATTACATTTCCAAAGCACAAAAAGGTAAGGGACATCCTCTCTCTTTGTTGTCATATCACATTGTTTAGATTCATACAGAATGACAAAAAAACGTTGCAAAGTTATCTTGATTGTATAATGCTTATACAGATACGAATCTGCAGTCTCTTATCTTTCAAACAATGTACTGGTTGACCTTATTACTTGACAAAATGATATTGTAAACTAGCGATCAATGTAAACACTATCAAACGCGGGGCCGTCGGCGATCTCTGAACACAAAGGGGTTAAAAGTAGCTCCTAACTTGCCGATTTAGGAGGAACTCTTAAAACTAATGGGCGTGTCAGTCCTAATTTTAGAACTCCTACATTATTGCTCTAAGAGTATTTCACAAAGCATTGAAGTGCTAAAACCAGCTCCTAAATCTGTGAAAAGTTACATTGCAGTCAAGTTGAAAATAATATCCCATCGTCTGTGCTAATAGCCTTGTGGGCAGCTCGGATAACCCAAGTTCGAGTTCCGGCTCGTGGATTTTTCCCAATGTATATACATATATATACAGCCAACTCACCTAGACAGTTCCTTGACAGTTTTCTGCATCTGCATACACCAATCAGGCATAACATTATGACATAGTGAATAACACTGAATATCTCTTCATCACGGCTCCTGTTAGTGGGTAGGATATAATAGGCTGCAAGTGAACATTTAGTTTGAAGTGAACACTCAAAGTTGATGTGTTAGAAACAAGAAAAATGCGCAAGCATAAGTGTGGCAAGGGGGGGGGGGCGTGGTTTAGTGAAGTCTGTGATGGGAGAGAGAGTCAGAGGACGAGCGGTACGTAAGTGAATCAAGGCCAAATGATGAACACCTGTCTCTTGTTTCAGTGATTGGCGTGGAGAGACATGGATATAAGCCACCCAGGAAATGGGACTGGAGAGAGAGGAGCTGGACAGACACAAACACTGGGACACGAGATGAGAGAGCTGCAGAGAGGAACTACCAGAAACAAACTGTTGACAAAGAGAGATAACTTTTTCATTAGAGTTGTGCCATGTGCAAGTTGTTTGTGATCTAAGTTATCCAGAAATAAAAGTGAGTTTGTGTCCCAGTACATTTACAGACTTTGTTACACTGGTGCCGAAACCCGGGAGGAAGAAGACAGAGCCACCACCATGCAAACTTCGTCAGCGACGCCATTTGCGGACGTCATCCAGGTGCTAGCGGGCCTGCATCGGGAGCAACATCAGTCGATGCTGGAGATCCGGGAGGAGCAGGAGCGGCGTTTCCAGGCACTCCTCCTGGCCCAGCAGCAGGACCACGAGCTGTTCCGGAGTTGCATCGACTGGGAGGTTCCGGATAGATAATAGATAATCCATTGGAGCTATCCGCCCAACAACTGCCAGTCCAGAACCTCCTGGTCTATGACGACCTGCGACGGGCCATTCTCCAGCAGGTCGGGCTCTCCCCTGAACAACATCGTCAGCGGTTCCGGTCACTGACACTAGGGGAGAACACCTGGCCCTTCGTGTTGGACCAGCAGCTCTGGGACTCCTGCCGCAGATGGCTGATGGTCGACCAGTCGACCAAGTCATCAATCAAGTGGCATTGGAGCAGTTTATTGCGCGGTTGCCTAGGAAGACCGTTCAATGGGTCGAGTGCCACCTGCTGGCGTCGCTGTACAAAGCCATCCAGCTGGCGGAGGATCATATGGTGGCGTGCCCAGGGGTCGGCGAACCCCTGCCGGTGGCCACTCTCTCTCTCTCTCTCTCTCTCTCTCTCTCTCTCTCTCTCTCTCTCTCTCTCTCTCTCTCTCTCTCTCTCTCTCTCTCTCCTTCTGCTTCCCTTTCTTTTAGGCCGGTGCCAGCTCCCCGGATGAGGGGAGGGTTACAGTCCCGAGGTCTGCCCTGAGGACGAGTCGAGGAACTCCAGGGCGGAGCATCGGGCTCGCGGGTACCCTCTAGCGGCAGGGAGCCGGCCAGGATATGCATATGCATATGCCGCTGCATACTTGGATGATATCATCATCTATAGTAATGATTGGCAGCGGCATGTGAAGCATGTGCGCGCCGTCCTGAGGTCGCTGAGAATGGCTGGGCTCATGGCCAACCCGAAGAAGTGCGCAATTGGGCACATAGAGGTCATGTATCTGGGTTTCCACTTGGGTCATGGGCAAGACCAAAAAGGAGGTGAGGCAGTTCCTTGGGCTAGCGGGATATAGAAGATTTGTTATTATTATTATTCGGACCTCACTAGCCCACTGACTGACCTCACTAAAAAGGAAGCACCAGACCCGGTCCAGTGGTCAGAGCTGTGCCAGCAGGCTTTTACCCAGGTGAAGGCTGCTCTGTGTGGCGGGCCGCTCTTGCAATCACCTGATTTTTCTCTCCATTTTATCTCTCCCTTTTTAGACGGACGCATTGGACAGGGTGTTGGGTGTGGTCCTGACCCAGGAGAGGGAGGGGGAGGAGCGGCTGTTCTCACAGCAACTGTCGGTTCTGTGAGGGCGTTTGTTTCAGTGAGTGCAGACACAGGACTGCACTTACCTCCTGTGTACTGCCGCGGTCTTCCCCTGGGTGCTTCAGCACTGTTGAAAGAGCGTTTCCTCACAAAAGAGAAACACGGGTGTGACACTGCGTTTTTTTCAAGACGTCATTCCACCAGTGTTTCATTTGGGGCTCTAGCAGAGGACAGATGTCAATTGATGCATCGGAGAGAGGGCTGTTATGTGTTGAAAATGAAGATGATGCTGAGATTCCCACTATAATAGTGGGCGCTCATGCTGAATCAGATTCATACTTGACAGCCATGCTTTCCCGGGTGGCTGAGGCATAGTGCAACACATACATCGCCTTGTCCGCCCCTTGTCTTTTCCCGGATGTGCATTGGAAGGCTTTGGCATTGTAGAACTATTTGGTGCCAAAATATGGAACACCAATAGGGTCATAATCTGTATAAAGTGTTCCTCTCTCTCACTACCCTCATCGGTGGGGTGGCAGTGCCACTGGCAGGCCACACTCCGCCCTGCTTAGTGCACGAGGATAGTTCTGAGCCGTAGTCGAGCTGCGCACAGCGCTGGCCAGACGATGTCCACCCTGGTCCAGAAACACCATTGACCCGGATTTGGTCAGGAACTATTCTTCCCCCGGAGGAGGGCCAGGTGGAAAACCATTTGTAATTCTGTTCTGCCACTGGTGTTAAAAACAGCCAGTGTTACCCAAATTCTCAAGAGCAGTTCCAATACCTCTGGGTCTCGGGAGTTCAGGAATGGCAGTGTGTGACGCTACAAAGCCTCGCCGCTCTTATTCCCCTCCCCACAAGAGGGCGAGAATGGCAGTGTGTGACGCTACAAAGCCTCGCCACTCTCATTCCCCTCTTCTCAGCAGTGCGTGGATGACAGTGCACGACGCTATGCCTCACTGCTCTTGTTGCACGCTGAGGAAGGAGGTGAGGCAGACCATGTGCAACGCCATAAAGCCTTGCCACTCTCAGCCCCAAAAATTGTTATGTGGCATCACTGTGACAACCCAGTTTTGGAACCTTTAGTTTTAAGATTGTATCTGTATGTAGAATTGGAAACCTTGAACCTGTTCTTAATCCGAACTGGTTTCATTTTTAAAATGTATTTATACTGGGAGTGAATGCATTCTGACATGGATTTAATGCCACACTATAGTGTGGTTTCCTGCACTACTTCACTGCTTCAACATCTTGGCTGAATCTACTAAACAGTGCAAAACTGCATCATTAGTTTAGTCCTGATTCCCTAACAAATGACATTTATGAGCTGGTTAAATTGGTGTAGTCGGTCGAATGACTCCTCGGTTCTTTTAGTGAACGATACATGTAGCACAATTAGTGTAGTCCTTAGACATTTGAAAAACTTTGATTATGGCCCTAGTTACTGGGGCCAAACTTTTACAAAAGCAGAAAACTGTTCTTGATTTTTTTTAATTTTTAGATGTGATTATATTTTTCTCAGCATTCAGATGGAACAACAACTGAGCATGGATTACCTGTAAAAGAATTATCTTCAGGGGAGCCACAATTAACAAAATTGATTCCATTAAGTTGAGATAGATAACAATAGTGCTACCAAATAAATAACTGGTATGAGTCCATCTTATCTGACCTAGCATTTTAGAGATCTTTACCTGTATAGCTGCCCTAATAAAAATATGTTTTAAATAGACAGTATTTATAAATTATTATGTTTCAACTATCCATGAGATCAAATTCTCATGTGCTCCATATAAAAATGTATTGTGAAAAATAATGGATGTGATGACTGGCAAACTTCCAAATATGTATCCTGTAGCATAGAGTATTCACCAGGCTGGTCTCTTGTGTGTTTAAACATTTTAAGGACAATTCATTTGCATTCCCAGTATGGCCAAATTTAAATATTAAAGTGTTTGCTATAGTGACAATATAGAGACTAAATTAAACATTCAGTTGATGAATTAGTTTTGAATTTTTGCCAAATTCCTGTGCATTGTGTTGATGGTAAGTTGTTGTTTACTCTTGAAAGTTTAGTTAGAATAAAAAACATGAAATAACAAGGAATATTAACAAAATATGAAGCAATTATTGATCAGCAATTATGTCAGAAGTGGACATTTTGGACCACTAAAACAAACAGAACAATGCTTTGAAATTGCCACAATGTTTGCACTTTTTAGAAAGTCAAACCGTGACTTAACTTATTATGAATAGTTATCTCAGCACATTTAGTGTTTAAATATCAACAATTATACACTTCACCTTTCCAGACCCCCACTTCATAGCAGCGTCCCTTTCAACTTCTGGAGTGGCCAGCGTTATGAACTTTTGATTAGACTGTTTATAAAGAGCAGCCAGATTTTATTTAATATTTTTATACAGGGCAACAACAAAATCTCTCCGTCCAGTGAGATAAAAGCAGATCATGTTTGCTGATGTTGCTACACAATCCAGTGTGAAGATAGTAAAAGGCAAAAAAAACAAACAAAGACGATAGTAACAAGAAACACTGAATTTATCTTTGCACTGAAAAAGTGTGCTTTTATTATAAATATGCATTACTTTAAATATACTTGTATATATATATATATATATACAGTATATAGACTTTGTCCATAACACACTAAGATACTAAACTAAGTACACTAAGATATATTTATCTATCTGCTTGCAGGAATTAAGAGGCAATGCCTTTGATTAATTTATCATCAGGAAGTGTGATCACCTCAATAAAAGATGTTTTGTCCGTTTGCTGGTCTGGAGCATTCAGGTGTGTGTTAACACAATGCCAAGGAGGAAAGACATCAGCAATGATCGTAGTGAGGCAATTGTTGCTGCCAGTCAATCTAGGATGGGTTACAAGGCCATTTCGTAAGGAAGATTATTCACGTTTCAAAACAGTTGCCAATCTTCAAAAGAGTGGACATCTTAGCAAATGCACTCCAAGGTCAGACTGTGCAATGCTCAGAGAAATTGCAAAATACCCAAAATACCCATGTAAAATGTTAAAGTTCATGAAAAATACGTTCATACAATTTGAAAAAGACTGGACAAGTATGGCATGTTTGGAAGGGTTGCCAAGAGAAAGTTTCTTATCTCTAAAAATAACATTGCATCATGGCTTAAATTTGCTAAGTTGCATCTGAATAAACCACAAGACTTCTGGAACAATGTCCTTTGGATAGATGACACCAAAGTGGAGATGTTTGGTCATATGCACAGCGCCAAGTTAGGCGAAAATTAAACTCAGCACAACACCTCATACCAACTGTCCATCCTGCTAATGGAGGGGTGAAGATTTTTGGCTTGTTTTGCAGCCACAGGACCTGGGCACCTTGCAGTTATTGAGTCGACCATGAACTCCTCTGTATAACAAAGTATTCTAGAGACAAATATGGGGCCATCTATCCGACAGCTAAATCTGGAACAGGATAATGCTCCCAAACACACCAGCAAATCTACAACAGAATGGCTGAAAAAGAAAAGAATCAAGGTGTTACACTGGCCTAGTCAAAGTCCAGACCTCAATCCAGACTAAACTGTTGCGGTGGGACCTTAAGAGAGCTGTGCATAAACAGATGCCCATAAACCTCAATGAACTGAAGCAACTTTGTAAAGAAGAGTGGAATGATGCAAGATGATAAAGTCATACAGAAAATGATTACTTCCAGTTATTGCTGCTAAAAGTGGCTCTACAACCAATATAATCATAGGGTTAACATAGTTTGACACCCATGGCATCTCCATTTTGGCTTTATTTTTGTTAAATAAATAATGACACAGTGTAATATGTCATGTGTCGTTGTTCATCTGAGGCTGTATTCACCTAATTTTAAAGGGGTGGTAAACCACGATTTCACTTTTCTAACTTTAGCTAGTGTGTAATGTTGCTGTTTGAGCATAAACAACATCTGCAAAGTTACAACGTTCAAAGTTTAAAGCAAAGGGAGATATTTGCTTTTAAAGAAATCAATTTCTAAGGACTACAGCAAACGGCCGGTAGGGACTACTACACATTCCTCCAGGGTGTGCTGACATCACCAGTCCCAATATTTACATAAACCCCTCCTCCGAGAATATGAAATAAGGGGGGGGGGGGGGGGGGGGGGCGCGAGGCCATTTTGAATCGCAGCGAGGAATAGTTGTTGTGGTAGGCTAGTTAGTAGGCTGGAGAGTGTTGATGCCAATGCCGACGAAATCAAAGCACGAGACAGACAGGGGTCAGAGGAGAAGACCAGAAAATGTGACATAATGGACAATATTCGTCTGTATTTGCTATACAGGAGCTGCGGTTCAGATGCACGAGATAAACCAGCCAGTGTAAGCGCCGCTGATCCACTGGAGCTCACAACTCCGAAAACGCCAGATAAAATGTACTATTAGGCACTCTTTATATAAATAAACCACAGATCTGAGCTTTAAACAACTACATTATCGACTGAAAAAGTCTTAAAACTCCGTTTTGTCACACATTAACAGTACATTTTAACAAAAAAAGACGTAAACACAGCCCATGTCAGTCATTTCTCACCGAGACGAGCCGCTGGCAGAAGTCCCTCCTATGACGAGAATTCGCGTCTGTTGTGAAGTGAATGTCACGCGCGAATGAAGCGAGTAAACTTAAAATGTTCAAGCGTCCACCTTCGCGCGAATAGCGCGATTTATTCACGTCCAGTGTGAAGACGCCGCAAGAGACGGGCGCGCGCGGATGACCGCGGCTCATCTCACGGAGCAAAGCTTCCACAATCTTCACGAGCGCTATGAAAGCGGGATTCGCACAACGGCTTGTCCTGAAAGATGGATTAAAAGAAGCTGTTTACGGGCCACAAACTGTAAGTAGGATTTATTTTTCGTCAATGTGTTTTCCTGTAATAGTTTGTGTTGTTAATTGTAGTCTATGTTGTAGCAAGGAAGTACACAGATGACAACGCTCATTTGGCTCTGCAAATCAGTTTGTTAAATGCTCATTCATACTTAACGTTATCAGACAAACACCTAACGTTACAAACGTTTTAAAATCTCAACAGCGAACTTGGCATTAGTGTAAATTATACTTTGATTAGAGCTTTTATGTATTGTTTATCTACAGGCATGCTAAACATGGTTCTGTGTTTGATTTGGATACTAGTAAAGCCAATGTGTAGTGTTCGTTCTTGCAACAGATATTTGGCAAATCGATCACTATAGATCCGCAGTCTTTACTCTTGAGGACTGAACAGGTTCTGCTCGATCATCTTCACTAAAATTGTCTGGGTCTGATTCGGGCTCAAATTGGTATGGTTTTATTGATGCTATTGTACCCGAAGCACAGGCTTAGCTTGAGGCTACCGGCGAAGGTAAGGGGCGTGACGTTCTGATAAACGTGCTCTAGGCGGGCGGTTAGCCAATCACAACACACTGGGCCAGCTAACCAATCAGAGCCCATTGCGTATTTTTGAGGGACTGGCTTCATAGAATCCGGAAACCATCAGACCGTTTTTACAAGGAGGGATAGAGCAGTGTAGAATAAAGGTAAAATATATGAAAAATAATGCAATTTTTTAAAAACGAAGCATGAACACATGTTACAGTGCACCCCACAAACACAATCAAGCCTTCGAAAGAGTGTGCTTTACCACCCCTTTAAGACCTGCTAAAGACCAGATGATATTTATTATATTCTGATGCGTAAAACCATACAATTCTAAAGGGTGCACACACACACACACACACACACACACACACACACACACACACACACACACACACACACACACATATATATACAGATACGGTCAAACCAAAATTAATTCAGACACCTTCAACATTATCACAGTGCGCTAGTTTAAAAAATGGTCATAAAATATGACAAGAACTGTGTTAAACTGTGTCAGAACAAATTCATCTTGACAATGTCAGATAACTTTGATAGAAAGGTATGCAATGGATTACAATCAGCCGTCAGCTGTTAAATTTAAACCAAGCAATGCTTCATTTTGTTCAGTCTGGTGTAAAAGGTCGCATTAGCAATTAAAGAAAAAAAAAAACACTTCAGCAAAACATGGTCAGGTTGAAGAATTTTGGTCCCACATGTTTATCAATTTTACTTGTAGTCCACTGTTTGAAGAATTTTGGGGTATAATATGTCACAGTTTACTTTATTTTGCTATCCTCACTTACATAAATGGACTGTACAAGTATTTGATAAACTGCAGATTTTGCAGGTTTTCCTACAAAACATGTAGAGGTCTGAATTTTTTATCATAGGTACACTTCAACTGTGAGAGACAAATCTAAAATCTAAAACAAAAATCCAGAAAATCACATTGTATGATTTTTAAATAATTTATTTGCATTTTATTGCATGACATAAGTATTTGATCACCTACCAACCAGTAAGAATTCCGGGTCTCACAGACCTGTTAGTTTTTCTTTAAGAAGCCCTCCTGTTCTCCACTCATTACCTGTGTTAACTGCACCTGTTTGAACTTGTTACCTGTATAAAAGACACCTGTCCACACACTCAGTCAAACAGACTCCAACCTCTCCACAATGTCCAAGATCAGAGAGCTGTGTAAGGACATCAGGGATAAAATTGTAGACCTGCACAAGGCTGGGATGGGCTACAGGACAATAGGCAAGCAGCTTGGTGAGAAGGCAACAACTGTTGGCGCAATTATTAGAAAATGGAAGAAGTTCAAGATGACGGTCAATCTCCCTCGGTCTGGGGCACCATACAAGATCTCACCTCGTGGGGCATCAATGATCATGAGGAAGGTGAGGGATACACCCAGAACTACACGGTAGGACCTGGTCAATGACCTGAAGAGAGCTGGGACCACAGTCTCAAAGAAAACCATTAGTAACACACTACACCGTCATGGATTAAAATCCTGCAGCGCACGCAATGTCCCCCTGTTCAAGCCAGCGCATGTCCAGGCCCGTGGAGGTGGAAACATCATTCTTTGGGGATGCTTTTCTGCTAAGGACGACTGCACCATATTGAGGGGAAGATGGATGGGGCCATGTATCGTGAGATCTTGGCCAACAACCTCCTTCCTTCAGTAAGAGCATTGTGGGTGGGTCGTGGCTGGGTCATCCAGCATGACAACGACCCGAAACACACAGCCTGTAAGAAGCATCTCAAGTTCCTGTAGTGGCCTAGCCAGTCTCCAGACCTGAACCTAATAGAAAATCTTTGGAGGGAGCTGAAGGTTCGTATTGCCCAGCGACAGCCCCGAAACCTGAAGGATCTGGAGAAGGTCTGTATGGAGGAGTGGACCAAAATCCGTGCTGCAGTGTGTGCAAACCTGGTCAAGAACTACAGGAAACGTATCATCTCTGTAATTGCAAACAAAGGTTTCTGTACCAAATATTAAGTTCTGCTTTTCTGATGTATCAAATACTTATGCCATGCAATAAAATGCAAATTAATTACTTAAAAATCATACAATGTGATTTTCTGGATTTTTGTTTTAGATTCTGTCACTCACAGTTGAAAAGTACCTATGATAACAATTACAGACTTCTACATGCTTTGTAAGTGGGCAAATCTGCAAAAAATAAAATATAATATATATATATATATATATATATATATATATATATATATATATATATATATATATATATATATATACACTCACCTCCCGTTCCACCACATCCCAAAGATGCTCTATTGGGTTGAGATCTGGTGACTGTGGAGGCCATTTTAGTACAGTGAACTCATTGTCATGTTCAAGAAACCAATTTGAAATGATTCGAGCTTTGTGACATGGTGCATTATCCTGCTGGAAGTAGCCATCAGAGGATGGGTACATGGTGGTCATAAAGGGATGGACATGGTCAGAAACAATGCTCAGGTAGGCCGTGGCATTTAAACAATGCCCAATTGGCACTAAGGGGCCTAAAGTGTGCCAAGAAAACATCCCCCACACCATTACACCACCACCAGCAGCCTGCACAGTGGTAACAAGGCATGATGGATTCATGTTCTCATTCTGTTTATGCCAAATTCTGACTCTACCATCTGAATGTCTCAACAGAAATCGAGACTCATCAGACCAGGCAACATTTTTCCAGTCTTGAACTGTCCAATTTTGGTGAGCTTGTGCAAATTGAAGCCTCTTTTTCCTATTTGTAGTGGAGATGAGTGGTACCCGGTGGGGTCTTCTGCTGTTGTAGCCCATCCGCCTCAAGGTTGTGTGTGTTGTGGCTTCACAAATGCTTTGCTGCATACCTCGGTTGTAACGAGTGGTTATTTCAGTAAAAGTTGCTCTTCTATAAGCTTGAATCAGTCGGCCCATTCTCCTCTGACCTCTGACATCAACAAGGCATTTTTGCCCACAGGACTGCCGCATACTGGATGTTTTTCCCTTTTCACACCATTCTTTATAAGCCCTAGAAATGGTTGTGCGTGAAAATCCCAGTAACTGAGCAGATTGTGAAATATTCAGACCGGCCCGTCTGGCACCAACAACCATGCCACGCTCAAAATGGCTTAAATCACCTTTCTTTCCCATTCTGACATTCAGTTTGAAGTTCAGGAGATTGTCTTGACCAGGACCACATCCCTAAATGCATTGAAGCAACTGTCATGTGATTGGTTGATTAGATAATTGCATTAATGAGAAATTGAACAGGTGTTCCTAATAATCCTTTAGGTTAATATATATATATATGGTCAGACATGGCCTGACATGACATGGTCAGAAACAATGCTCAGGTAGGCCGTGGCATTTAAACAATGCCCAATTGGCACAAAGGGGCCTAAAGTGTGCCAAGAAAACATCCCCCACACCATTACACCACCACCAGCAGCCTGCACAGTGGTAACAAGGCATGATGGATCCATGTTCTCATTCTGTTTATGCCAAATTCTGACTCTACCATCTGAATGTCTCAACAGAAATCGAGACTCATCAGACCAGGCAACATTTTTCCAGTCTTGAACTGTCCAATTTTGGTGAGCTTGTGCAAATTGAAGCCTCTTTTTCCTATTTGTAGTGGAGATGAGTGGTACCCGGTGGGGTCTTCTGCTGTTGTAGCCCATCCGCCTCAAGGTTGTGTGTGTTGTGGCTTCACAAATGCTTTGCTGCATACCTCGGTTGTAACGAGTGGTTATTTCAGTAAAAGTTGCTCTTCTATAAGCTTGAATCAGTCGGCCCATTCTCCTCTGACCTCTAGCATCAACAAGGCATTTTTGCCCACAGGACTGCCGCATACTGGATGTTTTTCCCTTTTCACACCATTCTTTATAAGCCCTAGAAATGGTTGTGCGTGAAAATCCCAGTAACTGAGCAGATTGTGAAATATTCAGACCGGCCCGTCTGGCACCAACAACCATGCCACGCTCAAAATGGCTTAAATCACCTTTCTTTCCCATTCTGACATTCAGTTTGGAGTTCAGGAGATTGTCTTGACCAGGACCACATCCCTAAATGCATTGAAGCAACTGTCATGTGATTGGTTGATTAGATAATTGCATTAATGAGAAATTGAACAGGTGTTCCTAATAATCCATTAGGTTAATATATATATATATATAATGCGATTCGATGCGACAATTTTTTCGGTGGTGTTTCAGTTGTGTACTGTACCACATACCTAGTTTGCATGTGGAGAAAAAATTGTCCAGATTACAATCTCCTCTTCAGGAGACGATAAAGGTACAATCTCAAAACCTTGTTCTCCCAGAGAAGTAAACAGTAACAGAAACATCCACATTCTGAATTTCTAGCCGAAAAAGTAGACATTAACAGAAACACCTGCAACAAGGTTATACCTTCTCGAAAAGACCTTCCCTCCAAGGTTCCTTCAGCTGCGTGTTCCAGACTGTTAAGGACTTTCTGCACTAGCGGTCAGTGCCTGACCCTTACAGCTCCTTCAGCTGCATGATTCACACTGTAAAGACTCTCTTAATGCTCCAGGAGTTCAGAATTTTCCAGCATGTGATGTTCAAGGTTGCTTAAATGGAGTCCAGCTCCTTAACCACTGCAGTGTGTCCCAGCATGACCTGTGGAGGACATCACTTCTTTCGTGTGGAATGTATATATCACTCACTGAACCTCTTTCCAGACGCCTTGACATTAATCAATGTTGTCAGTAGTTGGTTATCTATCATGCTTTTGATATTGTCAAACTTATATCAGATTCATGATTAAATGTTTATTTATTTTTTTATTTTATTTATTTAGAAACAAGGTTCTTCACCTTATTGCATAAGATAATACATGCTGCTATACATCGTTACATCCAACACTTAGTTTCATTATCTATATAGTATGAATTGGTAGTTTATATTTGTAACTTTTAGTAATTGTGTAATTTAATAAAACAAATTTAATTAAATTTGTCTTTTTTATACAATCAGATGCTTTTAAATTATCAAAAAAAATCTGATAAATTGTTGACAAACTCCCTCCAATTTACATAATTTTGAGATTATTAAATAACCCTCTTAGATAATTCTCATACTATTAATGTGAAATTCCTTATTTGGTGCTAAGCAAAGGAGAGAGGCTTCATTTGACTCTCCAGCTGCCTTTGCACTGCCTGTGTCTAATTTTGAAGGCAGCATTTGTCGACTACATTGGAGCTGTTTCATTTCAGAAGAGCTATCAATATATTCCAAATTAAGATTTTTTTTCTCTGCTTTTCTGAAATGATACACCCTTGATGATGTATGTGGCTCGGTTGACAAATGCAAACGCTGGCAGGCACAGCCTTCTAAATAAGACACAGCTACTATAATAACAGACTGGAAGTCATTAATTTCCAATGGAGAGTAGTACGAGTGCTGCGTGGAGTTACGTACTGTATGCAATTTTTTTCTGAGCCATTTTGAGCTTTAGTTGCGTTTAAATATTTGAACTTTTGCGGCTAGACTATATACGACCGGGGGTAATGTACATCAAAACTATGAGCATGAGGTGAGAATTGCCATTATTTTTGCACTAAAATGTTATTCTTTAAACATTATTATTTCTGTGTTTATGTATCTGCTTCACAACCAATTTGACTGCCATTCAGAGGTGAAATGCAACAATCGAGAATGTTGGAGATAGCGGAAAGACGGTTTCACACATACAACTTAAATGACAAGATCGCTACAACCACAAATTGTGACCTCAGATTTGGGGGTTGTCCCCACCACTGACCAGGGGTGCAAGACTCTGGAGGGCCACAGTCCTGCAGTTTAGTTTGACCCTGCTCCAACACACATACCTGTAGCAGAGATTGTCTTATTAGGGAGATGAGAGGATCTGGGATTTTAACTCTGGAGAAAGCGTAACGGCTGATTTGATCATATGAGGCACCTCAGCCATGTCATAAAAGAGTTTTAGCATTCTTTGGGGATGCTTTTCTGCAAAGGGGACAGGACGACTGCACCATATTGACGGGAGGATGGATGGGGCCATGTATAGTGAGATCTTGGCCAACAACCTCCTTCCCTCAGTAAGAGCATTGAAGATGGGTCGTGGCTGGGTCATCCAGCATGACAACGACCCGAATCATAGTAAAATCTACATATCGTTCCCAACAAAAGTATTGTTTAGCGTAAAACATGTTAAAGATTAGTGGACAGGCAGTCGATTCATTAAACGATGAGCTATTTCCTCACAAAAATGGTTTATTCAGTGTAGTGAAGCTTCTTTCCATTGACATCCATTTAAAAAAAATGGCCTCTGGTCTCCTTCCCTGCGAACTGACAAAGCCACAGCATTAGCATTAGCCGTTACTCTTTTTTTGGCTAAAGGTCGCAGGCTTGCCTTCTAGTGGCTTTGCCTGTAGTTTCCAAAAAAAAAAAACCTGAAGGACTTGATTAGCTGGATCGGGTGTGTTTAATTAGGGTTTAAGCTAAACTCTGCAAGGATGTGGCCCTCAAGGAGCTGAGTTATGCACCTCTGATATACACATGTATATATAATATGAATATATTTATGAATACATACATATTTATTTTTACTGACATCTGTAACCCATCAATATTTCATATTAATATAAACCAGACACCTGGAACCGGATCAGTGCACGCTCCCAATTACTTTTCTACTAAATTGTGTTATTATAATTTATTAAATTGTTGTCTTTGTCAATATTTTTACTATTACAATTATTAATGTTAATATTATTAATACTTCTTTATCATCCCTATTATTATTACGGCTGGCAATGACGATGGTAGAAGCAGTAGTTTCATCATTGTTATTATTATTATTGACATAATAATGGAAATACTCTTATATACCCTTATGCATAGTTTTATTACATGTTTTGGGACCACTATTATTATATTATCATAGAATATGACCTATTGATATAAAAAATAGATAATGTTTATGAATATATACACTGCAAATTCAGAGCAGTTCAAGTTAATGTTCTCCAACCAGACACACGAGAATGTAAAAGAAATATGAAAACTGACTATGAACATAGAATAATTGTAGGTTTCAGACGTGATGGTGCAAGTATTTCAGAAACCAGTGATCTCCTGGGATTTACACAACACAATAGAAAAACACATGTGAGAAAAACATCCAGTGAGCAGCAGTTCTGTAGGTGAAAACACCTTGTTAATGAGAAAGGTCAGAAGAGTATGGCCAGACCTGTTCAAACTGACAGTTTGAGACAATAACACCTTGTTTACACCGAGAAGATCCATTTCAGGTGATCTGATCCCAGGTGGACAGGCTAAATACAGGTGTAAACAAGGTCAAATGATCACTTAAATCACATTGACGTAGCCTACATTTGACCACTTTGCATTTGTAGTGTAAACACTAATCCATCCTGATGTGTTCTGACCAACAATGATGGATAGCATATGTCAATAAACCAGCTAAAACAGTTGAAAAATGGATACTGTGTATACGCATTCACAACACTGAAAAAATGGCCTGTTCTGATGAATCTCATTTCTGCTGGATCATACATATGGATGGGTATGAAATTGGTGTAAATAACAAATCCATAGGTCCATCCAAACTTCTATTATCAGTTCAGAAAAAAAATCACATCCCAAGCTGGTTCTAAGAAGATGAAAATGCGTTCAGTGTACTTCAGCAGCCTCCATAGTCATCAGATATCAATCCAGTAAGAGCATTTTTTTTTTTAGATGCAGTGGACAGGCAGATTTGCAGCAGTATTGTGTGATGCTATCCTGTTAGTAGACCTGGCCTTTATATTTCAAGCAAATTCAGACTGTTTAGAGAGCAAACGGTTAAATGTTAAATAGGTGAACCTAATAAAGTGGCCATTGAGGATATTTATTCTAACAATCTTTTTTTGTTTTGAATATTGATGTCTTGTGCCTAATTTATTATTATTAATAATGCTGAACATTTACCCTACCGTTCAAAAGAAAGTTATTATTAAATGGATCAAAAGTGACTTTTGCATTGTTATAAAAGACTTCTGTTTTGAATAAATGCTGTTCCCTTTCGTTCAGTCACTACGACGTACGTTAGTGACTAACGAATGGGGGTTTCGCTTAGAAGCCAATTACCTTAGAGAATTCAACAGCGCCCAATGGCAGTGCCAATGCCATGGGCATGCGGAATTTGCATGCATAACTCCGCCCCACCTCGTGGGTATATAAGGAAGTACGCTGGCAACATCGCATTATGTTTCTGCTTTGGAGCCAAGAGGATCTCTTCACTCCTTCAAGCCTGATCTGAGTCTTTGTCAGCCTTCGAGACGAGCAGCTTTCCAGAGGCGTTGGTGTTACGGCGCGTTCCAGTGATTACATACTGCCTGCCTGCTGATCTGCGCAGTGGTCCGCTAGACAGCTGGTGTGTGGTCCCTGGGAGGCTTCCTCTCACAAAAAGAGCTTGCATGTGACGCGTCCTTTTCAGGATGTCTCGTCCGTGTACTTCTGGGTGTGGCCGGTCGTTGTCTTCTTCTGATGGGCACAAACACTGTCTGGTATGTTTGGGCTTTCAGCATGCCCAGGCAGCGTTTGTGGATGCGTCATGTTCCCACTGCGGGAACATGACCATCGCAGTGTTGCGGTCAAGACTTGATGAACTTCGTAATGAAGTGAGAGTCCCCTCTACCACACCCCGATCTACTGAGTCCCAGAGGCCCAGTACTTCGGCTGGTGGTCAGGGTGACCTGAGGGTTACGGTGTGGAACAAAGCCCCGATGCTCATGCCTCGGGCCACACCCCCCTCTTGCACACTGCAACCCGCGAGTGTTCAGACGCAGATCGCGGGGCCTGCTCCGGCCCCCCCGCGCATCTCGTTTGGCGCTCCAGAGGAGGATGCGATGTAGGTCACTGCATCACAAGGTGGGCTCGAGTCCTCTGAGGATGATGACTCAGCTGTGCTGCCGCCCTCGGGCGTTCCAGCATTGCCCGAGTCGGACCCAGAGCTGACAGCCATGTTGTCTCGGGCAGCCGCGAGCCTCGGGATAGAGTGGAACCCTCCGCCCTGTCCCGAGCGCTCCCGGCTCGATGATTGGTTTTTGGGAGCGCGCGCTGACAACCGTCAGTCCCCGCCCCCAATACCTTTCTTTCCCGAGCTACATGAGGAACTCGCGCGGTCCTGGAAGTCCCTGTTGTCTTCCCGTGACCGTTCGGTGACTTCCTCCGCCTTTTCTACCCTTGATGGGGCTGCGGCCAACTGGTACACTGGGGTCCCCCCAGTTGAACGGTCTGTTGCGATGCAACTGTGTCCACAGAGCGCTTCAACTTGGCGTGGTGATCCTAAGCACCCCTCCAAAGCCTGTCGATTCACATCAACCTTGGTGGCGAAATCGCACAGAGACGCGGGGCAGGCTGCCGCCTCTTTGCATGCCATGGCAATCCTTCAGGTCTACCAGGCCAGGATCCTCAGGGACATGCACGAGGGTGGAGTTGATCCGGGGCTCCTAAACGAGCTGCGTGCCGCCACCGACCTCGCTCTCCGGGCAACGAAGGTGACCGCACGCTCCCTGGGTCAAGTGATGTCCACAAATGTGGTCCAGGAGAGACACCTGTGGCTGAACCTGGCTGATATGCGGGACACCGAGCGAACCCGGTTCCTCGATGCCCCCATATCCCAGGCCGGCCTCTTCGGCAGGGCGGTTGAAGACTTTGCCCAACAGTTTTCAATCGCCCAGAAGCAGACTGAGGCTATTAAACACGTACTGCCCGGCGGCCAGCTGCTGCCGTCCACCCAGCCACCGGCACAGTCGCCTCAGTCTGCTCCACGCCGAGGACCCCCCTAAGGCTCCCGCCCCTCCCGCCCGGCCCAAGCAGCAGCCTTCACCCGGGCCGGGTGGCAGAGGTCGCCGTAGGAAGGCGTCACAGTCAGCTCAGCCCGCCCCGCTAAACGCCAGGCCAAGCGGCGCTCCTGAGACGGACGGCTCAGGGATGGGAAATTCTTTCCAGGAGATAGTAGCAGGACCACTCCTTCCCCCGGTGGAGGGCCGGGGGAGAATCCTTTGTTCAGCTGCTGGCCCCTGGGTCAGCAGCACCCTATTTTGGTCAAAGAAAGAATTAACACTCCCATCCCTGAGCCCCCAGAGATCGGTGATGACGGTGCGCACCACCCTCGGGTCCCGCCACTCGCATTCCCTCTCTGTCGCCAGCCTCCTGGAAGAGCAGACCCCAGTGGAACGTGGGTCCTTCCCTGGTCTCCTCTGTCAGGATGCAGCAGTTAACCATGCCCCCACACCGGGACGCCCCACAGCCTCCCTTGTCCGGGCCGGTAACGCTGCCTCGCTGGCCCACACCGGGTACGTTCCTGGGAGTCTGGCTTCAGCTTCCAGGGCTGTCCCGCTGGGTCGCGAGGACCGTCAGGTGCGGCTATGCGATTCAGTTCGCGCAGGTTCCTCCCTGCTTCCGGGGAGTCCGTTCCATTATGATCGGGGCCAATGCCCCCGTCATGTGAGCGGAGATTGCCCTACTGGCGAAGGGTGCGATCGAACCTGTCCCTCCAGCCGAGATGAACTACGGATTCTACAGCCCAAAAAGACCGGTGGGTTACGACCAATCCTGGACCTGCCCATCTTGAACCGTTACCTTCACCGGTTTCCGTTCAAGATGTTGACAACGAAACGCCTTTTCGAATGCGTTCGTCCGGACGATTGGTTTGCAGTGATCGACCTGAAGGACGCCTACTTCCATGTCTCCATTCTACCTCGACACAGACCGTTCCTACGGTTTGCTTTCGAGGGGCGGGCATATCAGTACACGGTCCTCCCATTTGGGCTATCTCTGTCCCCTCGCGTCTTTACGAAGATTGCCGAGGCAGCCCTTGCACCCCTTCGGCAGCACGGGGTTCGCATCCTGAATTACCTCAATGACTGGCTCATACTGGGCCACTCTCAAGAGCAGGTTTGCGGACACAGAGATCTGGTGCTCCATCACCTAGCCCGTCTGGGCCTTCGGGTCAACTGGGAGAAGAGCAAACTTTGCCCCGCGCAGAGGATCTCTTTTCCCGGTATGGATATCGACTCGGTCACCATGTGCGCGCAGTTTTCGAGCGAGCGCGCGCAGTCTCTGCTGACTTCCCTTCGTCAACTTGAGGGCAAGAATGCGGTTCCACTGAAACTATTTCAGAGGCTCCTGGGGCATATGGCATCTGCAGCCGCGGTAACGCCGCTCGGATTGCTACATATGAGACCGCTTCAGCACTGGCTACGCGATCGAGTCCCGAGATGGGCATGGCGGTCTGGCACGCTCCGAGTACAAGTGACTCGGGCCTGCTTACAGACTCTCACCCAGTGGTAGAACCTCAAGTTTCTACGGACCGGAGTGTCCTTAGAACGAGTTTCCAAGCATCTTGTTGTATCAACAGATGCATCATCCACGGGCTGGGGTGCCATGTGCAATGGACAAGCAGCCGCTGGCTCCTGGACAGGACCCCAGCGCCTTCTGCATGTCAATTGCCTCGAGTTACTGGCAGTACGGTTCGCCCTGCACCGCTTCCGAGCGTTGCTGAGGGGTCAACATGTACTAGTCAGGACAGACAACACGGCCGTAGTAGCGTACATCAACCACCAGGGCGGTCTACGCTCCCGCCGTATGTCTCAACTCGCCCGCCATCTCATTCTATGGAGTCAGAAGCACCTGAGGTCCCTTCGTGCTGTACACATCCCAGGAGACCTGAACCGTGCAGCCGACGAGCTGTGATGCAGAATGATGATGAACAATATTTGGTAACACTTTAGAATAATGGTCCATCATAAATAGGTAACTATGCTGGATGTAATGCAGGACAAATGAGTAGTATTACATTAACACTTGAACTACTACTATTAATTAATATGGAAACAAGATTAACTCATCAGTAAGTAATATAAAATTTAGGGCTGAGATAGTTCCTTAATCAATAATTACTGAATGATTGGCATCATTATGAACTAATAACTATGACAAATTATAAAGATTAACATGTCTGAGACATGAGCAGTTGTCTTAACTCTCAACGTGGTTATAAAATGCGTTTGTTAAAAAGTGCTACCTAGTCACTCTTCAACTAGTCTCTCTAGTAACTCTAGTGGTCTGGACCATTATTTTAAAGTGTCTTCCAGAAACTGGCAGTAGGACTGGGAGTTGAGCTTGACTCCATCCTCAACCCGAAAAGGCCCCACAAGCTCATCTTTGATGATACCAGCCCAAACCAGTACTCCACCTCCACCTTGCTGGCGTCTGAGTCGGACTGGAGCTCTCTGCCCTTTACCAATCCAGCCACGGGCCCATCCATCTGGCCCATCAAGACTCACTCTCATTTCATCAGTCCATAAAACCTTAGAAAAATCAGTCTTGAGATATTTCTTGGCCCAGTCTTGACGTTTCAGCTTGTGTGTCTTGTTCAGTGGTGGTCGACTTTCTGCCTTTCTTACCATGGCCATGTCTCTGAGTATTGCACACCTTGTGCTTTTGGGCACTCCAGTGATGTTGCAGCTCTTAAATATGGCCAAACTGGTGGCAAGTGGCATCTTGGCAGCTGCACGCTTGACTTTTCTCAGTTCACGGGCAGTTATTTTGCGCCTTGGTTTTTCCACACGCTTCTTGCGACCCTGTTGACTATTTTGAATGAAACGCTTGATTGTTCGATGATCACGCTTCAGAAGCTTGGCTATTTTAAGACTGCTGCATCCCTCTGCAATATATCTCACTATTTTTGACTTTTCTGAGCCTGTCAAGTCCTTCTTTTGACCCATTTTGCCAAAGGAAAGGAAGTTGCCTAATAATTATGCACACCTGATATAGGGTGTTGATGTCATTAGACCACACCCCTTCTCATTACAGAGATGCACATCCCCTAATATGCTTAATTGGTAGTAGGCTTTCCAGCCTATACAGCTTGGAGTAAGACAACATGCATAACGAGGATGATGTGGTCAAAATACTAATTTGCCTAATAATTCTGCACTCCCTGTAATGAGGCTTAATGGACCAATAGTTATTAAAAAGACAAAAAAAGCTATAGCCTATATTAATAAAACACAGGCAGGTTTAGTGATTTGCAAAAAACAAATCTGTACTCACACTTAGATTGTCATAAACACAGAGAGAGAACTTTTCCAACAAGCTCTCTCACCCTGAATACAAATTTGCACTCTTTCGTCATATTCTGGGCTCATCTGCTTTTCTGCACATAGCATTAGTAATTTTGTTTACTGAGTTTGCTCTTTTAATATCACTTTCTTAGTACATTAAGCCAGTTAAGTGTTTTTGAATGTCCCCATCAGGGGAAACAGACAATTAGTCACGTGTGTTTAATGTTCGCTACGTCAGAATTTAGCCAGCAAATGCATTTCCATCTCCCATTATTCACATAACTCTTTTTTTGCACCAGTCAAAAACCAAAACAAGCGTAAAAAAGTTTTTGTGAATTTGGGGATTATTTTGCTACATTTGGCATTTCCATCACTCATTTCTGATGCAATTCTTCAAAATGCGACCAAAAACAGGGTGATGGAAACAGCTAGTGACACTGAAGTAATGGCTCATAAAAATGGTGTCAGCTTTGCCACACTAAGTGAAAATAGCATTTTTCCTTTGCAGTGTGTAAATAGTAGTTAGATGCTATTTATACTTATAAATGTTGGGTTAAATTTTTGCCCAACCTACTAGGTAGTTTAATTTAACTCAACTATTGTTTAAACGTTACTGTATTGCTTCCTTAAAATGAACATGTATTCATATGTTTAATAAATTAACATTATTAATAAGTTTAATGAATAATAATTAGCAAAAAAACATTTTGTTCAATTGCTTATTAATAAATGTTCGCCTTTTGATTATTTTTGCCTCTAGTAATTATGTGTCTGATTTTAATTTTAAGCCAGCCATATAGTATTTTTAAACAATAGTTGGGTTAGATAAAACTGCCCAGCAAGTTGGGCAAAAATTTTACAACCGCTGGGCTAAAACAACCCAATCCCAATGGACAAACCCAAACCCTGGGTTTGTCCATTTTCAACCCAGCATTTATTTAGAGTGTATATTATTTAACATATACATTAGACACCTTTTTCCACTTTTAGAATATTTTCTTCATTTTTATTGAAAATACATGGCTTTCCGATATGATATGTGATGGGAAAAGGGAGTAGAGCGAGTTTGGTAAAAGGCGGATTCAAACACGGGTCGATTTGCATCAAAACTTTCTGCCATGTACTTTACCCCTACACTATTGCTACTGGTGATAATGTAGTGTCTTCTGTAATTTCTGTAAAATCGTGCTTGGGCATGGGACAAGACAACCTAGTGTGAGTAGCCTGGCTCCGCCCTCCTATGTACTTCCGCTCAATTTTCATTTTCCTTCAGTACTCCGTCTGGGACTGCGGTATATTCTCTGGTTTTCAGATCCAATAGTTTTAAACTTCAACAGAGTACCCGCCTTCATGGAAGTTAACGCTTGTCAATGGAGAGTGGCCAGACTCTCTGTACAAATTAAATGTACAATAGTCTGGTAGAACCAGGCTATAGTGTGAGTACACCCTTAGTGTAAATAGACACTCTGTTTAAGGAAATATTATATAATAAATAAAATTGTTGTTTTAAATTGTAATAATATTTTACAACATTACTGTTTTTACTGGATTTTTGATTAAATAAATTCAGCTTTTGAATAGTAGTAAACAAAGCACATATCTGTATTTAAAGAAAACGTCTCGGTTACGTATGGTAACCCTCGTTCCCTGAAGGAGGGAACGGAGATGTACGTGGGATGTCACCGACGAATTGGGATCACTTCTGGGAGCCCCTATCAGCTTCGAGCTATATAGAACCGGCCAATGAACAATTGGCGTGCGAGATTTGCATCTCGCGCTCCGCCCTGCGCCGCAGGTATAAACAGGAAGCGAGAGCGAATGCACACTGTTTTTCACTGAGGAGCCGAACTTAGTGACTCGGCCAAGCAGTGATGGTACAGCAACTGTGGCGACGGGACGTACGTCTCCGTTCCCTCCTTCAGGGAATGAGGGTTACCATACGTAACCGAGACGTTCCCTTTCAGTCGGTCACGTTCGGCGTACGTCGGACGTCACCAACGAATTGGGATCCCTATGGAAAACAGTTACTACCACTTCCAGCGCCCAGCGATGAGCCCCTCAGACCTCCCCTCAGGGAAATTCATGCAGGGAGAGTCAAAAAGCTGCTGTTCCGCAAGACCCACTCAGCTGACTTATTGGATAGCGCTGGGAAAGCGTGCCCGTGGAGGCCGCTGCGGAAACCACATCATGCCCGGAGGGAGTTACCACGTGGAGATTACACATATGGGCTGGCCGTGGGCAGCACAACATACGGAAGTCCCAGGTGTGGCCCCAGCCATTTAGAGGCGGGAGAACAACACCTTACTGAGACGGCAGAGCGGGCTTTGCCAAGGGAAAGACACGGGCTCGCCGTAGGGAGCCGTATTGTGGTAATACACACATGGGACCGTCGTGGGGGTCACAACATATGGAACCCAGCCTAACACCCGTTCCACCAATACGAGTGTTAGAACTGGCATCGGACGCTCCGCCACATCCGACTGCCGTGGGTAACGGAGGACTCAACAGGGTTCACCATTCTGGGGAACTTAACTGGAGCGGTAGCGCACACATCCGGTCCGTAAGGAGGGGAATGGCGCAGCAAGTCGACACAAGAACGGGCACTTCAGTGTTACTGACCATGGGAAATGAGTACACAGGAAGATACCGGCTCTACACAGAGGCTATAGAATCTAGCGAACGTGTTAGGTGTCGCCCAGCCCGCAGCTCTGCAAATATCTGTCAGTGAGGCGCCCCGAGCCAGCGCACAGGAAGAAACAACACCCCTGGTGGAGTGAGCTCTTAACCCGAGCGGGCAGGGCACATCTTGGGATTCATATGCCACGACGATGGCATCCACTATCCAGTGGGCCATCCTCTGCTTGGAGACAGTCTTTCCCTTCTGCTGTCCTCCGTAACAGACGAAGAGCTGCTCTGAGGTCCTGAAGCTTCTGTCCATGTAAGTCCGGAGAGCACGGACGGGACAGAGAAAAGCTAGGGCTGGGTCTGCCTCCTCCGAAGACAGCGCTTGCAGGCTCACCACTTGATCCCGGAAGGGAGTAGTGGGAACCTTGGGCACATATCCAGGCCGGGGTCTCATGATAACATGAGAGTTACCAGGCCGAATTCCAGGCACGATTCGTCGACCAAAAATGCCTGCAGGTCCCCTACCCTCTTGATGGAGGCCAACGCAGTCAGGAGTACCATCTTTAACGACAGGATCTTTAACTCTGCTGACTGCAAAGGCTCAAAGGGCACTCCCTGCAGTGCGGTTAGCACCAGAGATAAGTCCCAAAAGGGTATAGAGGGAGGGTGAGGCGGATTTAATCTCCTCGCCCCCCCTCAGGAACCTGACGATCAGATTGTGCTTACCTAAGGACTTTCCATCTACTAGATCATGATTAGCGGCGATAGCGGCAACATAGACTTTGAGGGTGGAGGGAGACAGCCTTCGCTCCAACCCATCTTGTAGAAAGGAAAGCACAGACCTGATCGAACATCTTCGGGGGTCCTCTCGGCGAGAAGAACACCAATCGACGAACAGGTTCCAGTTCAACGCATAGAGGCGCCTCGTTGAGGGGGCTCTACCAGAAGCGATGGTGTCAACTACCGCTTGCGGTAGGTCACCTAGAACCTCCGGACGCGGGTGTCATAGGGTGCCCCGTCTCTGAGTCAGGAGGGCCTTCCTCAGAGGAATGGGCCAAGGAGGTGCTGTTGCGAGGAGCACTAGTTCCGGGAACCAAGTCTGGTTGGGCCAATACGGATCGACCAACAGGACTTGCTCCTCATCCTCCTGACCTTGCACAGTGTCTGTGCGAGAAGGCTCACTGGGGGAAACGCATATTTGCGTAGGCCCCGGGGCCAGCTGTGTGCCAGGGCATCCAAGCCGAGAGTCCCCTCGGTCAGGGAATAGAACCACTGGCAATGGGTTGTGTCTGGGGCGGCAAACAGGTCTACCTGTGCGGTCCAGAAGGGACTCCATATCAGCTGGACCACCTGGGGATGGAGTCTCCACTCTCCCGGGAGTACTGGGTATCGTGAGAGCTCGTTGGCTGCACGATTGAGCAGGCCCGGAATGTGAACGGCACGAAGCGACCTCAGATTCTTCTGACTTCATAAGAGGAGATGGCGGGCGAGTTGTGACATGCGACGGGAGCGTAGATCACCCTGTTTGTTGATGTACGCAACGGCCGCAGTGTTGTCCGTACGGACCAGAACGTGCTTGCCTCTGAGCGGAACTTTGAAGCGGCTGTGTGCAAGACGAACTGCTAACAACTCGAGGCAATTGATATGCCATTGCAGTTGAGGCCCCGTCCACAGACCCGAAACTGCAAGCCCGTTGTACGTGGCACCCCAGCCGGTGGATGAGGCATCCGTGGAGACAACAGCATGCCTGGACACTCTTTCTAGGGGAATTCCCGCCCATAAGAACGAAGGGTCCGACCACGGGCTGAAGGTTTGGCGGCACCTCGGAGTCACTTGGACGTGGAGGGAACCGGTCGTGGAGCCAGCGTTGAATCGGTCTCATCTGAAGCAATCCCAACGGCGTTACTGTGGCTGTGGATGCCATATGCCCCAGGAGCCTCTGAAAATGTTTCAGTGGTACCGCTGTCCTGCCTTTGAACGAATTCAAGCAGTTCAACACTGACTGGACGCGCTCCTCTGTGAGGCGCGCTGTCATGGCGACCGAGTCTATCTCCATACCGAGAAAAAAGATCCTCTGTGTTGGACAGAGTTTGCTCTCCTCCCAGTTGACCCGAAGTCCCAACTGGCTGAGGTGACTGAGCACCATGTCCCTGTGTTCGCACAACTGCTCCCGCGACTGGGCAAGGATCAGCCAGTCGTCGAGATAGTTGAGAATGCGAACACCACACTCTCTCATGGGAGCAATGGCCGCCTCCGCGACCTTCGTAAAGACACTGGGCGAGAGGGACAGGCCGAAGGGTAAGACACGGTACTGGTATACCCGTCCCTCGAACGCGAAGCGCGTGTGTCGAGGGAGAATCGAGACATGAAAGTATGCGTATTTCAGATCGATCGCTGAAAACCAATCTTGGGGACGGATGCATCTGAAGATGCGTTTCTGCGTTAGCATTCTGCAGCCAGTGAAGGGACCGGTTCAAGAACCCCAAATCCAAGATCGGTCGTAACCCGCCGCCTTTCTTGGGTACAATGAAGTACGGGCTGTAGAACCCGGACCTCATATCGGCTGGAGGGACCGGCTCTATTTCGTCCTTCCCCAGTAGGACTGCAATTTCTGCCAGACCTGACCTACCCTCGTGCATGTCCATGAGTGCCTGGGCCTGGTGGACCTGAAGCAATGCCATGGCATGCAAGGCGGACGCAGCCTATCCACAAGCCTTGTAAGCCTTCCCAGTCAGACTGGAGGAGAACTTACAGGCCCGGGATGGGAGACACGGTGGGAGGCGGTCGCCGGACACAGTTGCATCGCAATTGCGTGTTCCACTGGCGGGATTCCCACGTAACCCTTGGTTGGCCAGCCGTCAAGAGTAGTGAGGGGGGAGGAGTCACTCGGCCATATTTCTGGCAGAAAAAGGTGCCGTCCACGACCTCGTGTGCTCCTTATGCACCTCCGGAAAGAAAGGCACAGGGGCGGGACGCTGAGAACCAGTGCGACCCTCCCCGAGAAACCAATCGTCCAACCTAGAGGGTTCGGGACATGGTGGAGGGTTCCACACAAGCCCGACCCTTTCGGCGGCCCGGGAAAGCATAGTTGCCATCTCGGGGTCCGGTGCGGCCGTAGCTACTCTCCCAGAGGGAGGTAGTACAGCCGAACCCTCATCCTCCGAGGACTGGAACTCCCCCTCCGATGCAGAGATCGACATCTGCTCGTCCACTGGATCTCCGAAAGTCACCGCCGGCCGCCCATGGGAGGGGCCAGCGGTTTCTCCCGGGAGCTCTACCGGCTGCGGAACTTGTGAGGGAATAGGGGCCTGCGGAGATGCACACTCAGTGGGTGTGCCCTAAACGTGATCCTCAGGTCACCCTGGCCATCCGAAGAAATAGGTCTATTCTGGTTAGGAATAGAGATAGATCGTGGGATGGGTAAGGGGACTCCGCCTTCCCGGAGGTAGGTGAGTCTCGACCTTAGTTCCGAGATAGTCATGTTCCCGCAGTGGGAACATGAACTATCCACAAAAGCCGTCTCAGTGTGCTGTTTGCCCAAACACGTGAGACAGTTTGTGACCGTCAGTGGGCGCCAGGGAACAACCGCATCCAGAAACGCACGGGTAGAATGACATCTTGAAAAAGACGCAGCGTCACCGTGTACTCTTTTTGTGAGGAAACGCTCTCTGTGCTGAAGCACTCAGGGGGAAACGCGACAGCGCACGGGGTTTAGTGCAGCCCGTGCCTGTACTCAAAGGAAAAACATGTTGCTGTGAAAACAGCAGTTTTTCTCTTTTAGACAGCAGCAGTGAGCACCGCGATCCCACTGAAGTGTGCCGTCTCTCCAACACCACGTTGATCCTCTTCTCCGGTTCTCTGATAAAGTATACTTGCTGATAGCAGCTTTACAAACTTGATGTGAGTCGTCTTCAAACGCCGTTCGGCTCCGAAGTGAATGACAGCGTGCATTCGCTCTCGCTTCCTGTTTATACCTGCGGCGCGGGGCGGAGCGTGAGATGCAAATATCGCACGCCAATTGTTCATTGGCCGGTTCTATATAGCTCGAAGCTGATAGGGGCTCCCAGAAGTGATCCCAATTCGTCGGTGACGTCCGACGTACGTCGAACGTAACCAACTGAAAGGGAACTATTAACAGAGAAAAAATGAATAAGAAAAACAATGCTTCGCTATAAGGCAGAATTTAATTGGCTTGCCTTTGAAATATTGTGTCTATGGAAAGGAAACAAAATTCTTTGAAATGTTTTGTTTATTTGTGCAGTGATCAAGAAGGTTCTTACTCTTATGCGGTCATACCTTTTATTATCTTGTCTCTATAATATATGGGCTGGGTGCATTACATATGTGCACTTAATATTTAATGGTAAACAAAAAAAAATATTACAGACAATGAATAAAAACATATTAGAGATTCTTTACACTAGCATTCTGTACTTAAAATGTATTCATTCACTTCAACACTCCCTCTTTTCATCTCCAAGGTTATCAAATGAAAACCTCTCTGAAAATTAAACACACACACAAACATAATCAATGTGATTTTTGAAGGATGCACATAAAATGTATCCTTTTTTAAAAAGTGAGAGAACGTCACTAATTCATTTATATAAGTTAAACCTAAAATCTTGCTGGAGATAAAAAAACAAAAACAAGAATGTACCATGCAGTGCCAGTTTTTTTATGTTTCACCTTGAAGGTTTGAGATTCTTCCTCTGATGTCAAGAGGAAACAAATTATGACTGTTTTAGGTGGGGATTTTTAGAGTGGAAGACCAGCAGGCATCATGAGGTAATCAAGAAGTATATAATCAGTGGTGTAACCATGGCAACATGTCAAAAAAAGCATTAGGAAGAGTAACATCTAGATAATAGCAACAGGATGAAAATTGCCTTATGCAGCTAAATATGGATGGGGAGAAACAAATAGGTGAGTGTTTGTGTACTATGGAAGTGGTCAATGAATCTCATGTTTTTCATGCTGGAATATTAATCAGAAGTTCCTTTGAAGTTTCAGTGTGAGCACCTACCTCCAGGATGGGAGATACCTACTTTTGTTTTTGTTTTTGATAGCTCCATATTTTCTGCTAGTTGGGTAATCATTACAGGTTAGTCAAGCAGATGCAAGTGATCAAAACCTATGGCCCTATTCACAGCATGTATAAACCCGATCACAAGTGGTCAGATGAGACAGATTGCTTGTTGTCTTGTGTCTCAAATGCCTCCTGTGACACCATGCAAATTTAAGTCAACAGATTGTTGCTTCCAAACATACATTGGTGGCCAAAATTATTAGAACACTTGACATTTGGGAATCGTCTTATTGGGCCTGGATTTATTTTCCAAGAGGACAATGACCCGACACATCTAACTATTGCCGGAACTACCTGCGACGGAAGGAATCTGCTGGAACATTGAAAATGATGGACTGGCCCCCTCAAAATCCGGACCTCAACCCCATTGAGCACATTTGGGGTGAGTTGGAAACTGGACAGATTTATTCAAAGGAAAGCCTTTGGCTTCAGTTGCAGAAGGCATGGCATAACATTAGTGTTGAAGTTCTCAGAGGAAATATATTGACACTATATGCCAGAGAGCTGTGCTGCTGTAATTGCTACAAAAGGTGGACATACCAAATATTAAAGTTAAAAGTGGATAAAAACAGTATGACTCACTTCATCTGATATTTGATGGTCAGAGCAACCATTAGCATATTTCATGAACATTATGACATTTTTAAAAAAAATCTATATTTTCAGATCTCTCAGGTGTTCAAATAATTTTGGCCACCACTGTACTTTTACATTTTTTAAAATTTTAATCTCAAATCAAATGTGATGTTTTAAGACAACTTATCAATTGTGTTTTAGACGAGCTTCTGTAGTAACACTGGATATGCATTTTTAAATGTGCTCATTTGCTCAGGTGCAGTTGCTATATAAGGACTACAACTGTGGTCTTATTTGTCAAGCATGTCGGCTTCATCATTATATATAGTTGTAGTCTATATTTAGCAACTACAGCAGCTCTAAAAATTCACACTTGGAGCATGACTGTGTTTCATTTATTTTTTACACGATACATGACAGTCTCTTTAAGTAGACTCTTCAAGTCAACTTAACACTTACCAAAATCTTTTTGTACTTCTTATAATTAACTTGATCATTACATCTGTTCATAATGCCAAGCATTATACTAATCATTTTTAATTCTGTATTCATGGAGTGAATCAATAATTTCATCTTGGGAAAAAAAAACAAGAATGGGCAGGTTTTTTTCTTATGTTTATGGCATATTGCACTATTTATTATAACTAGTTTATTCGTAGGCCTACACATAATCAGTGTACGGATAAATCTTTTTTAGTTCATGTGCCCTCGTAATCTTTAAAGGCATAATATGTAAGATTTTTGGATTAAAATATCCAAGAACCACTAGAACAGTGTTATATATTTTGTTGACGTGTACTTACATTATCCCAAATGTTTCCATGCTTAAATCCAGAGAAGTAATACATTTTAACCAGGACACAGACTGTGTCTGTGCGTCGCCTATCAGTGACATCATACCCACGTTACCCTTGATTTTTTATTTTGTAGAGACCATGAAAAGAGCAAAGATACTTAAAAATATTATGTGTTTTATTAGACAGGTGAGCAACTTTTTGGATACATTCATCAACAGAAAACAAATCATTGTTATATAGCTCAACACAGTTAGTCTTATTGTTTAAATAGATTTGATATGTTTTCTTGATTTACTGCATAGGTTGTTTTTTGTTTTTTTTGTTTTTTACGTGCCTCTTAACAGCCGCTGACCGAACGCACAGAGTAGCATTATTACATAACTTTCAACACACTCAAATAATGCATCTAATATGATACAACAGTGCTGTGTTACCCCACATGCATGACCGGAAGAAGTGGAAGTGTTCATCTGTGGCATAATAAAAGCTCTACTGCTCTTGAGCAGTGTGTTAAGCTTGTCTTTCATTAGCAATCGCTCCAGTGGCCTCGTTCTGCTCGTGGGTGATTGAAAGGTAAGTAGATGGTCATTTAATTTTGGGACACATCTGCACTGGTTAGCGTTTACATTGCAGTGCTGTATTTGGTCACATTGTTTCTGACTGCAACCATATGTGGTTAATCACAGAATGTTTTGGACCCACCTACACCTAGAGCATCTAGAGCCGGATAGCTCATAGCATATGTTAGATGTAAACATATATATTTATATACAGCTTAGAATGAAATAAAAAATGTATTAACGAATCAATGAATTACAAGTGCTATTCTGAGAATGTGTGAATGGAGTGTTATGTGTTTCCCTCTTTTAAACTTGTGTCATAACAAGCAACCTGCCCTCCATCATGAAGAAATACTCACACCTTCAAATGAATGACACTCGCGGGCATGACAAGAAAACACATCTATCATCCAATCTAAAGTGCTGGGAAATATTTGTAGATTGGAAGAAAGGTGTGTTTGGAGTTGATTTTTTTTAATGAGGAACAGTTGGTGAGGATATAAAAAGCGGTTAAGTGTGATGTAAATGTATCCATAGACAGGATAATATGAATCACATTAACAGATTGATTAAGGCACATACTCAATCACATGCTTTTACAGCTGTAAGATAAAATAAAATACCAAAAACCCTGGATTGGGACAAACTAAGCTTAAACATATCTGGTTAGCCAGCTAAACCGGCTTCATGGTATAGGCTCCAGGTCTCATTTAATCCAAAACAAAATCATTGTTTTGTTTAAAGAAAAATACTATTGTAACGTACTGCTCTGAGACAGAAGGTAGAGGATCCAAATGCAGCTTTATTATAGAATAATCCACAAACATAGTCAAAAACAGGCAAGAGGTCATAACAGGTAATCAGTCCAATCAGGCAAACAAGACAAGAGATACAGGCAAACGGGTGATCCACAGAACAGGCAAGAAATCCAAACCCAAGAGATGAGAAACCAGGGAAACCGCTCAGAAATGCAGTGTGAACAAAGCAACTTCTCAATGAATGCTAGACATGACCAGGCTTATATTGTGTGAGCTAACAAGGTAATGGGGTGCAGGTCGATGTAATCAATGAGTGCTGATGAGTCCTGGCAAAGGTTTATGGGAGATGTAGTCCTTGATGGAGTGAATTGGTTACGCTGATGGTAACCACGGGCACTCACACTGGTGAATTGTGACAACTATTATGACTTTGTTTTTGCTTTGTGGCTATTTTTTTAGGGCATTTAATTACATTTTACACCATAATTCTTAGTTAAGTTTTAGTTAAGTTAGTTAAGTTTTATTAATTTTATTATGTGTTCTTGTCATTTTTTTGTATTTTAGTTTTAATCTATATTTATTTAAAGGAGTGATGAATTGAGAAATCAACTTTCCCTTGAGTTTTTGATATATAAAAGGTCATGGTAATATAAGAATATCCTGTAAGTTTCAGATCTGACTACCTTGTTAGTCAAAGAAAAGACAGGTTTCTCAAAGTTGGGGATCTGACGCCAAAGGGAGGCAAGCACTGCCTACCGTGACTCCCGTTTTATTCAACAAATCTCTTAACTATATCACGTTTTCACTGTTAGTGAAGATGAAAGCATTCGTTAGTGTACAGAAACTGAGTTGCAACGACGAGATCACTGCTTTCATGCTGTGTGATTGGCTACAATGATCATGATTCATGCCACAATCTTAATATAATGCCATAGATCTAAATATAATGCCATAGAGCTAAATGTAATGCAACACTTTTCATGATTAGTTAACCATGAGAGCTGTAATTGTAAAAACGAGCTAAAAGAGAGAGTAATACTATTTCAAATGCAAAGACGTTAGCCAATCACAGCAGTGGGCGTTTACACTGAACTCTCACAGCAGACACGCCCCTTAAAACGGAGCGTTCAGAACAGAAGGCTAAAATCAGGGTAGGAAAAATGTCTTTTATTTATAAATTCTGAGAATTTTTGATGTAAAAAGCATTCTAACATTATAAGTGTATCCCAGGAAACATCATACATAATAAAAAAAAGTTTTTTTTTTAGGTTTTTAGTACTTCAGTAAACTTATTTCAGTTAGTTGCCAATGCAACATTTCTTGAATGTTATTTTAGCTTTATTTCAATTTAATGAATTTTTTCAAGCCGCACTTGACCTTTAAGGTTTGCAGTACATGGCATCATACACTGCAGATGATGTTGTGCGATTACATAGCTATATATTTCCACATTTCCAAAAACCAATAACTTTTGTCACGTCAACGCTTCTGACAGTTTATAATACTGCCTTTAACGGTATTTCCATGTTGGTGAGATTTATAAAGGTGTGAAGCATTGATAAGAACTCTCCTGGGCATGTGTGATTGATTTCTTGGCAATGAATTTGATTTTACTGGAGAGACTATGTAAGAGTTTATGGGCCATTTCAGTTCATTTTAAGGCTGATCCACCATGTACCATAGGTGCTGTCTGGGAATTAATCCAACATTATAACACCAAGCCAAAGCGGTGATGCAACCGGAAAGCAACGTTTTCATGCAAAACTTCCTAACCTAGAAACATCCTTCTCTCAGTAGTATTTAAAATATTTTTGTTGGTGTTTTACACAATAACTGCGTATGATGCAGAGATGTTACTTCTGTCTTTGCATGCATTTTCCTGTTTCACTGAATTGGAATTCTGTGCTAATTATATCAATTGCACATTGACCATTGATTTTCCCTGAAATCAAATATTCCCTGACTTCTTGCTTTGAATGAATGAAGTTGGGATGGTTTGCATAATGGATTTTAAAATGGGGCACCGTCATGAAGTGAATGTTACGTTTTGTTAGACAGACAGTGGGGAGCTCAGGAGGAAAGAGATCAGCGGAGCAGTCTGGACTCTGAGATCAAAGCTGCATTTCTCTGGCTCCTCTCCAGCTCTGCTCCCCTCTTTATGTCTTGGCCTGGATAAGCAGACAGATCTGCAGGCACTGCAAACTACTGTTCTGCGTTCTCAAGCAAGATGTTGGCATGAAAGAACACCACATTTAATCAGGTTCTCTTATAACGACATCGTGTTTTGGCAGAAGACCAAAACCCAGAGATGAAACCAAAAGTATAATTAGGGCTTATTAGAGTGGAAAAAAGGTCATCAAGGCTGATTAGGGTAATATGGCTTTGAACAGATTTTGGTGTGTGTGAAAAGCAAATGATAATATTCTTCAACATCTACTGGTTCTGTTTCAGGGTAATTTTTCTTACAAAACCTGGAAACCTAAGTGGCTAAAATGGACGTTAAATAAGAGGTCAGTGACAGATGACTTGTCCTGTTCTCATCCATATCGCATCAAATATTGAAACATGGACAGAGACACTTTGAATTTGTTATAAGGGTGATCCCTGCAACCCTGCTGCGTTCAATTACAAACATGCTTCAGTCCACCAATACAAAAGGGAAATTAAATGAGCATGGCCCACAAGCTGTGTATGCCATAAATACAGTGTAATCAGATTTATCATTGTCACTATTAAATTAATTTCAAATAAAATTGCCTTTCAATTTTGCAGGTGGAAATGTGTCCATATCCATTATATTTTAAATTGCTCAAACATCGTAAAAAAAACACAAAAAAAACAGCTGTTTCTTAATCTGCAGTCACTAGGCCTACAGTATTGGAAAACCTGCATAGGCTAATCAGTAATATTCTGTAGAAATTTAGGGTGCATTTACACAACAACAATATACTTAAAAATGTTTTTCCTTCGCGTTTTTGCAAAGTTTTGTGTACAGACATCAATGTTGTCAAAACGATCCCTGTTCACACACTGTAAAAAAATAAATCAGGTCTCCAATTTAAAATATCCTAGTGACTGATCACATCTAATTTTTTTAGTTGGCCAAATTGAATTTCTGTGAATTAAACTGCATCAATTCACAGAAATTCAAATTGGCCAACTGAAAAATGTAGATGTGATCAGTCACTAGAAAATGTTCAATTGGAGACCAGAATTTTTTTTACAGTTCATGTATCCGTGAAAATTACTAAAAACGCTGTATTATGCATGCCAGACCAGTAGTTGGCGAGGTCAGAATTAGAATTAGTTGGTGATGTTCGAATTTGGTGTGTGTAAATAATGCGCCTCTGGAAAATCTACACTTTGCTGGTGAGGAGTTTCCTCTTTCCCCGCCAGTATTTCGTTTAAAAGAGTTGCCAGCCACCACCAGCATTTTTGATCATTTTCACAAAAATTTGTATGGCCCTCAGAATATGAACATGCATTCTATCAAAAGAAAGAACAGACTGTAAGAAACTGTTTATTCTAGTTCAACGCATTCTTTTTTTTATCAACACTTGAATGTGATGAAGTTTCATAAAAAAAGCAACATTTTGAGCAAAAAGCTGAGAAAATTGCCTTTTTGGCAAAGACTACATCCAGATTGGATTCAGAATGATGATCAAAATATAGATGGATTAGATCTTGTCCATGTCGTCCACACCCCTAAAGCTTGCACAGTCCTGTAGCTCGTCCTGGGTCGACATTTCATTCGGTATCATTAGGCAGTTTTGATTTATATGCTGTTTAATGTTGATGATTGATCGCATTATTTTACATGGTAACAAATACTATCACTTGTTTCTGTTTCTTTTTCACCTGTGTTTTGATCAGGAGATTCAGTACTCTTTTAGAAGATTTGTCATAGCGCCCCCTACCGTATAACAGTGAAAACATGGAAAGCCGGAAATTTCTGTCAATGGCGGGGAAGCGTTGTCTCAGAAATTATGGAATTTTTTGTCAATGGCAGGGATAGAGTTAATAAATACAGTATCTTGAGCAGTATAGACAGTCCTTGTGCACACCTATACACTCTAAAAAAAAAGGTTCTATATGGCACCAAAAAAGGTTCTTGGCTCGTAATCATAGGGGAACCTTTTTTAGTGCTATATAGCACCAATTTTGGTGCTTCAGTGGTTCTTCAGCGGGTCTTCAGAGGTGCTATATAGCACCTTAGTCAAAGAACCGGTGAAGAACCTCTGAAGAACCGCTGAAGAACCACTGAAGCACCAAAATTGGTGCTATATAGCACTAAAAAAGGTTCCCCTATGATTACGAGCCAAGAACCTTTTTTGGTGCCATATAGAACCTTTTTTTTTTTAGAGTGTAGACTGAACAAGTAATATGCATGCATATTATACATCACCGTTTTCAAAAGTTTGCCACACAAAGCAACAAGCCTGCACCATGCACTTTGGCTACTACTGTACTCCCATTCAAAAGTTTGGGGTCAGAAAGATCTGTTTGATGTTTTGGAAAGAAGTCTCTTATGCTTGCCAAGGCTGCATGTATTTGATCAAAAAGAAATCAGAATTTTCCATTACTCCAGTTGTCTGTGTCACATGATCCTTCAGAAAGCCTTCTAATATGCAGATTTTTTAATTATCATTATTAATGTTGAAAAGAGTTGTGCTGATTAATATTTTTGTGGGAACTGTAATAAATGTTATACTGATTATTTAAAAAGAACAGCATTTATTTGAATCCATTTAATACATCCTTGCTGAATTTAAAATATTGATTTCAAAATTCCATCAAATTGAACTGAATAATCTTTGTATATTTAAATTGAATAATTGACTAAGGACCAGTGTTGCCAAGTCCGCGGTTTTCCCGCGGAATTGGGCTACTTCAACACAGTTGCCGCGGGCTGTTTTTCATGTCCGCGGGTTGAAGCGACCCCAATTATATGATATTTAGCCCCGGGAATGCGAATTTTAGTAGGTAACCATCCCAAAAAAACACATATTTAACCCACAAATGCGATTTTTACTGGAGATTCCCCCCTGAAACGAGATTGGGCTTGTTTTGGGCTAGTTTTGAGTAGCAATTGGGCGGGTTTTGTTGTGAAAACCTGGCAACCCTGCTAAGGACTGTTTAATCATTTAATTTAATTAGCGGCAGAGCGGGGCACAACCTAATGCGGGGTTAGTTTTAACACATGGTTTAAAACTCCACACATGCCAGGATGACGAAACTTATGTATTTACTAGTTGCCATATCATAACATTATTTAGAAAAAATTGCGCCAAAATTAAAAAATATATATATTTGGAAGATATCACTGAACATTTATTTGACCATAGTAAAAGAACATTTCTTACTTAAGTTTATTTTTCATCTGCTTTTTTTTTTTGTGTTAATTTAAAATAAGACTGCTATTATTTTAATCTTATATCTGTTATATAACAGTTGAGATCATTCTTTAATGCTGATCTAACCAGCAGAAGACACGAGCCAGGTTTAAATCCCAGTTGCACAGGTGGAGCATGTTCTAACACTGCGTTACAATATGCCCCTATTAGAACTACACTATTATATTCTATACTTTTATGAATTCTTTTGAAAAACTGAAGAATGTGAATAATGACTGAGAGTCAATGTTCAGAAATGATTAATTATTATTATGTTTTTAACTATGCTGTATAGCTGTATTTAGAGATGTGTTTGTTGTCAAACTCCAAAATTAGTATATTTTTAATGATTAAAAAATGACATTATTTCAAAAATAATTGTATTTTATTGACAAAATATTTTAGTTTTTCTTGGACTTTTGTTATATTTATTATATCAGGTAACATTTTAAGATGTCATTTGGTCATGTTACAATGTACCCCACATATGGTGGAACAATCCCTGCTGGTGGAACGATCTTCCCACCTCCATCCGAATTGCAGAATCACTGACAGCATTCAAACGACAGCTGAAAACTCACCTCTTCCGCGAGCACTTAACCTTATCTTAAAAAAAAAAAAAAAAAACACCTTTCCTTTTCCTTATTTTCCTTCTATTTTCCTCTACTTCTTCCTTGCCCTAGTGTGTGATGCTCTGTGCGATGTCCAAAACTTAGTACTTAAGGCATTTTCTGTGTTTCACTGCCTCCTCATGACGGATCACTTCCTGTACTCCTCAGTTGTAAGTCGCTTTGGATAAAAGCGTCTGCTAAATGCATAAATGTAAATAAATGTAAATGTACATATGGGGCATGTTGTCACATTTCATGTTCATTCTTTCGGAGTAAATCAAGAAAAAAAAGTATACACCATATAAAGGAAACAAAACCACATCATTGTACTATAGATGTGTGAAATTAATGTGGGAAAATTGGTCAGAAACGAATGAGCTTACAGAGATGTCAGACACATACAGTGATACAACAGAAAGTCAATAATAGTGTTTTTGTAGAGGTCAAGTGTATTAACAGATGTAAGTCAATTGCTCACAGAGTAGTTGTATCTTTCAGTGTTGTTTGAAGGTACAGAAGGCTATTCTAATGGAGTTCATTCCACCGTTGAGAAGAATTTGAAGGCTCTTAAATATTTTTGGTCTCAATGTTATGTTGATACACAAGTTGCTGAGTGCACCTTGGTTATGTATAAAAGAAAATTCCACTGTTATATTTGCTGCTTGTTATTCGCAGATTATGTGTGTCGGTCGGTGTAATTCAAACACCGTCAGTTAATAATGTAACAGTCATTGGTATGCTCACAGATGGTGAGGAGGCTGAGTACAGAGAGGAGGTTAAGACCCTGGCAGTATGGTGCCAGGAAAACAACATCTCTCTGAACAAGACCAAGGAGATGATCACAGATTACACGAAACATCAGGAAGCAGCCAATACACCTATTTTCATCAATAGGATTTTTAGATAGCAGCAGAAAATTCCCAGAGACTGCTGTAGATGTACCATTTTATCTAACAAGCTCCAAAGCATATAATAGTGTGCATATATTAAAGGTCCCGTTCTTCGTGTTTTTTTGAAGCTTTGATTGTGTTTACAGTGTGCAATATAACGTGTTCATGTTTCGCGTGTAAAAAAACACAGTATTTTTCACACAATTTACTTATCTGTATACCGCTGTTTTCACTGTTCTAAAAACAGGCTGATGAGTTCCTTGTTCTATGAAGTCCCTCCTTCAGAAATACATAGCGAGTTCTGATTGTGCCAGCGGTTCCCGTGTTGTGATTCGACAGCAGCTTAGCGCACGTTGCATGGAAAGGTCACGCCTCTTAACGGGGAGATGTATGCGCTTAATGATCTCTACAGCATCCCTGGGAAAGCCAAACAAAGGTGATTTGACTCCGGGATGAAAATAACAGCGTCTCGCCGACATGGCGACAAACACAGTCAAACGCAACAATTCCTTTTCTCCACGCAACACTTCCTCTTCTCCACGTGGGACAGTAACAAGACCACGCCCCCTTTTTTGCGTATTCTTGTGGGTGGTGGTTAGTCTGTTCTACTCTTCTACTGACGTAATTAATCACTGCTCGGGTCTGACCTAGAGTTGACAGCCATGTCATCGCGGGCAGCCGCGGGCCTCGGGTTGGTGTGGAACTTCCGACCCCGATGACCCCGCCCTCCGGGTGGTGAAGGTGACCACACGCTCCCTGGGTTGGGCAAAGTCCATAGCTGTGGTCCTGGAGAGACAACTGGCCTTACCTGGTGATGTGGGAGAGGTTGAGCGAGCCCACCTCCTCAACTCGTCCATATCCCAGGCTGGCCTCTTCGGCGGCACGGCCGATGACTGCGCCCAACAATTCTCGGCCGCCCAGAAGCAGATTGAGGCTGTAAGACGTACTGCCCTGGCAGCCAGCTGCTGCACCCAGCCGCTGGCTTAGTCGCCTCAGCCCGCTCTCCGCCGAGGGCGCCCTCTCCCCTCCCGCCCGGCCCCAGCAGCAGCCTTCACCTGGGCCGCACCGTGGAGGTGGTTGCAGGATGATGCCCAATCCGCTCCGCAGCCTAAACGCCAGGCTGGATGTGGACAACTCAGAGATGGGTTCCAGCTCTTTCCAGGGGATGGTAGCAGGGCCTCTCCTTCCCCCGGTGGAGGGCCGGGGGAAATGTCCCCATCTCTGAGCCCCCAGAGACTGGTGATGGCGGTGTGCACCGCCCCAGGGCCGCGCCGCTCTCGTCCTTCTCTCTCGCCAGCCTCCCTGGCCGATCCCTCTGAGGAAGGACCTTCTCTCTCAGAGACGGGGCACCCCTTGGCACCCGCGTCCCAATCTTTGGAACCTCCACGTGTGGCTCCTGGATGGGACACGGCAGGTTTGAGTACCCTACCACCTCCGGTGGTGGCTACCATCGCTTCTGCTAGGGCAGAGTCTACACGACACACATATGTGTTGAAGTGGAACCTCTTCATCACCTGGTGTTCTTCTCACCAAGAAGACCCCTGGAAATGCCAGATCGGGTCTGTGCTCTTGTTCCTCCAGGAAGGGTTGGATTGAAGGCTGTCTCCTTCCACCCTCAAGGTTTACGTGGCCGCTATATCAGCCTACCACGATCTCTTGGAGAACAAACAGGTAAGTCAGCACGACCTGATCATCAGGTTCCTGAGGGGAGCCAGGAGACTACATCCTCCTCGCGCTCCCCTCGTGCCCTCTTGGGACCTCACAGTAGTTTTAAATGCTCTGCAGAGGGCTCCCTTTGAGCCTTTGTGGTCAGTAGATCTTAAGTTCATGTCAATGAAGGCAGCGCTCTTGACTGCTTTGGCATCCATCAAGAGGGTAGGGGACTTGCAGGCATTTTCGGTTGACGAAGCGTGCCTGGAGTTCGGGCCGGACTATTCTCACGTGATCCTGAGACCCCGGCCTGGATATGTGCCCAAGGTTCCCACCACTCCGTTCAGAGACCAGGTGGTGAACCTGCAAGCGCTGCCTTTGGAGGGGGCAGACCCAGCCTTGGCACTGCTCTGTCCAGTACGCGCTCTCCACGCTTATGTAGACAGGATGCAGTGTTTCAGGACCTCAGACCAGCTCTTTGTCTGTTATGGTGGGAAGCTGAAGGGCTAGTAGACGCCATTGTTTTGGCTTACCAGAAGCTGGGGCGTCCATGCCCCCTTGGGGTGAGGGCTCACTCCACCCGGAGTGTTGCCTCCTCTTGGGCTTTAGCGCATGGCACTTCGCTAACAGACATCTGAAGGCTGGGCGACACTTAATACATTCGCAAGATTCTACAATCTCAGAGTGGAGCCTGTGTCCGACTATGTGCTCGCCTCCACTAGTGGCCGATATTGGACTAGGCTCAGGTGTCTTCGCTTGCTCGCCATTCCACTCCACGGACTTGATACGTGCGATTATTTTCCTCTGGTGAAGCCGAAACCAGTAAGTCTGCCCTATCTAGCCCAGACCCTCGTGTCAGGCCAGGTGCCTCCATGTGCATGGTTCCCCTCCGGGCGACCCCCACACGTGTATTTCCACCGTAAGCCTCCTTGAGCAGGTGTCTTTCCCTTGGCAAGCCCTTGCCACCCTGGGGTAAAAAATCCACCTTAGGCTGGTTCCCCAGAGTTCTCCATATGCAGCCCTCAGCAGGTGATATGTGTAATCTCTAAGTCCTCCCTATGAGTATGCATTTTGGTGAATATTTTCCACCTGGAATATGCTTCCCAGTGTACCTTGGTATTCCTGTGATAAGTGGGAGTCCTTCGTCCGTACGAGTTTTACGACAGGGCACTCGCACTTACGCAGGGCAATGGTAGACAGCCGAGTGGCGTGATTACATTGGGAGCCCCATTCGTCAGTCACTGACGTTACTTGGAGTGACTGAACGAAAGGGAATGTCTCGGTTACGTATTGTAGCGTCTGGAGTCGCTCTTGACGTGAGATCAAAGTGATGGGTTGTTCGAGAAACACCAGAGATGCGTTTTCTTTTCCTCAGCTTTGCCTATAAATTAGTATTAGTATGTAAATTAGTTGTAAAGGCTCCATCGAGTCTGACTTAGTGCGGCCATTTATCACCTTTTTTATGACCGGCAGAGGGGATACAGGCCGCACCGTTATCGCCCTGTGAGGACTTCAAACAGATTCCAATCTGTCTAAGCCACAACTCTCTCTTCCCCCTCCCCATGAAGAGACTGGAAGGACCTCGGCACACACACACAAGCATTCCTCTTTATTTAGCCTTTAATTAAACTATCCCAGAAATTACATATACAATGATTTCTTAAGTGTTTGCATGCTCCCTACATTTCTTATGTTCATGTGATGTAAAAGCCATCTTAAATGCTCAGAATGGCTCTGTAAAGGAGATACACTGCCTTTTATGCGTTTAAGACAGGGCATGTTTGATGTCTAAAGATTCCTCTTTCTTTGTCTTAGTCAATGGTGCAAACTATATGATTATGAGATGTACCGTTTGTATGTTTAGCCCTTTTTGAGCGAAAACTCACTGATTCTGGCTGCCAAAGAACATTCCATTGAGTAATAAAAGTCCGAACAAAGGGACGATCTCCCGCCGGAAATTCACACCAACGATTGGTCATCTCAAGAGAAGATGTACGTAGGTTAAAGGACTTTAAAGGACAGAAACACAAGCCCATCTGGGCTCAGTCAACTTGAAAAGACGCCGACGAGGAAAACATACTTTCCCTTCCATCACGCCAGCGCGGCTCGCGGGGCTTCGGCCCCGAGCCCGAGCGGCTCAGCCAAGCTGGTCGTTCCCTTTGAAGATAACGCACTCCGCGACATGGCCAGCGGCGTGCTCCATCAGAGCGCGCGCATAACTGCGCAAACCTTCCCAGCGTGGAAGAGATGAACTTTCCCTTCCAAGACAATCGCTTCGAAAAACCTTTAAATCTCCCGCGGACCGACAACGCTCCGGAAGGACCAAACGGAGAGAGAGCTTCAGCGCACAAACGCTCGGAGAAACACAACGCACGCATTTTGCTTTACACAACACAAAGAAACCATGCAAGTATCAATTCTATCAAAATTTAGATGCGTTTGAAGATCGTATCCTTGCTGGCTCTAGCAGGTTATGTTTGGGAAGTGTCTGACCGGACCATACCCTTCTCACTTTCCTTTCCTTTCTCCTCATCCTCATCCTCCTTCTTTACTTTTCTTTATTCTGTATATACATGTATCCTTTATTTAGTCGTATGTAATCGTAGTAGCCATCACTATTAAAACCATTGTATCCACATTTTGATTGTCATTGTTGTTGCTCACAAAACATGAGTCCCTTTAATGTCAGATCTAAGCTACGAGCTCTTTTAAGTATCATTGAATGCTTTAATTAATACCATAACTCGGAAAGTTTGTCCTTTGTGGCCAGAGGGATAAACTTCCTGAAAATTGGGTAGAAGACCTTGCGAGGGCTGATAAAGATTGCGTTGGTTCGTTAGACGAACAGACCCGATTTGAGTTAATTCTTGAAAGGATATTCTATAGCCTCCTGACTTGGCTTATATATTCGTAGTTAATTGCAATTCGTTGTGGTTAACTGTTTATATATTCAAATATTTAGGCTAGGTATTCCCCCTTTTTGGGTGATTTTGAGAATTTATGATTCGATTATAACCTGTTGTGATTAATCATAACTTCCTAAATATCCAAAAAATCTTCCTAAAAATTATTAATACACATAATTCCCTGTTGAGCTAAATTTAATTTAATAATATATGTAACTCTAAGACGTTACAGTATGTAGCCCTCATTCCCTGAGGAAGGAACGCCCCTCTGCCACTTCCGCTGTACCGCTGGAACGGCCGGGTGTTCAATCTTGGCTCCTCAGCAGGTGAACATAATGCGATGTTGCCAGTGTGCTTCCTTAAATACCCATGTGGTGGGGTAGAGTTACGCATGCAAATTCTGCATGCCCATGGCATTGGCACTGCCATTGGGCGTTTTCTAAGTTCTCGAAAATGATTGGCTTCTAAGCAAAACCCCCATTTGTCAGTCACTGACGTTACGTCTCCGTTCCCTCCTCAGGGAACGAGGGTTACATACATAACCGAAACGTTACATGCACCGGAGTTCCCAAAACTTTTGAACGATTAATTTTCCATGGTTTTCCCATGGCTGACATACATACTGTATGTAATTACCTTTTGTTTTTTGTTTTGTTTTTTACATTAAAAAATTACATTACACCTACATTAGGACACCTTAAAATAAAGTGTAAAAAAAGTGTTTATTTAGCAAGGACATGTTAAATTGATCAAAAGTGACAGCAAAGACATTTATGATGTTAAAGGAACACTCCACTTTTTTGGGACTTATTCACTGTATCCCCCAGAGTTTATGTTTTTAGATGACTAGCCTACTGTAACAGTGTCATTAGCTATAAATAATGTACAGTTAGTGACACTATTACATGAATAGGGTGTCCCCTGTAATGTTAGTATTGTGTTGTCATGAACGCGCTCTGACTGTCACAGTAACAAATGAGCGGTGCTAGAGATAATTCTGTGTCTTGTCTATCAGCTTCCAAAGTTTGTAACTCCTTGTCTGTGTATTCTGGCTCAAAACGATATGGTTCTGGATTTTGGTTTGATACAAAGTAAAAATCCTCTGACAATTCCTCAAAGTCAGCCATGCAACAGTCACGTTCGCTACTATCTTCCTAGTCACGTTGGTTTTGTTGACAGACGTAACAGCGAGGCTTCTCCGGTCCTGACGCTCTTTTTATATCTGTATGTAGCGTCTGGACTAAATCACAATGAGTTGATTCGGCCCTAAGCTTCAGAATGCTTTTAGCCTTTTGAACTTTTGAATACAAATTAACGCCTGGCTCCTAGACGTCTACCTCTGGGTCACTTTTGCGGCTTGGCCTACACTGAGCAGATACACCCCGGAGAGCCCTGGTGATTTTAAAGAGATCAGACTGGGACAGACTGGAGACTCATCCCAATACACACATACACAAAAGCTGTGTCCCAGTTCAAGGGCTGCATCCTTTGAAGGCCGTGTCCTTTGAAGTGCGTGGCCGACGCTGCCTTCAAAGGACGCACCGAGACTCGTTTACAGTGGACAGTATAGCGGATTGCGTCACCACGGCACGACGAAGGCTGTCCTAATTTGTAGGTCCTTCGAAGGCTCCTTCTTAATACGGCCTGCAAATGAGTCCTTCTTTTCCCATGAAATGAAGGATACTTGGATGGATGCTTCGCAGCCTTGCCTACCCCAGAATTCATTGCACGCCGCGACGTCAAATTTTTGAAGAGAAATTGCCAGACTTTTAAATGCAAGTATTGGGTTTCAATTTACTCCAGTAATCTAATGTATCTACTGATAAAAATAAAATGTTGACTAATATGTTACCAACATACGATTTTATATAGTTTATACACTTTATTATCTACATAAATGAGCCGAGGATGAGGTAAACATCTTTAGGCTAGTTGTTTTGTTTTTAAGCAGTTGAATATAACTTTAAAGTCCAGTATAAATGTTCATTTCAGTTCTCTTCAACGGCAGCTGTCAACAGTTGCTAAATAATACAAATATTACAAATAATGTAACAAAATACATTTAATCTACATTTAGTACATAATGTATTTGAATTGTGAAGTACCTCAGATTTTTATTCAACTTCATCTCAGAGGCAAATATTGTGGTTTTATGGAAAACGTCTCGGTTACGACTGTAACCTTAGTTCCCTGAATAGGGAACGAGACGCTGCGTCACCGCTTTGGGAACGCCCCTGCGTGATTGCGTCGTGAAGCACGTATGTCATCAGTCCAATAGAGAGACGGAACGTCATAGGCGGGTGACGTCATAGACCCGGAAGCTATAAAGCACACCGGCAAACACACGCCGTTAGCTTCTGAAGAAGGCCTGAAACAAGGCGCTTGCGGGCATGCGAGGAGTATGGCCGGGTGACGCAGCGTCTCGTTCCCTATTCAGGGAACTAAGGTTACAGTCGTAACCGAGACGTTCCCCTTCAAGGGAACTCGAGCTGCGTCACCGCTTTGGGAACGAGAATACCCACGTCCCCATGCGAGTCTGGATGCCCGCCTGTGCAAGCTACGAGGCGAGTACCCGAGACCCCGGAGTAGTATTAACGTCTAGCTCATAGAACCTGACAAAAGTATGCGGCGAGGACCACCCCGCCGCATCACACACTTCCTGCAGGGAGGCCCCTGCCAAGAGAGCTTGGGAAGCAGCCATACTCCTAGTGGAGTGGGACCGAACAGCCAAAGGAGAAGGCTGTCCGGCCGCCCCATAAGCCAGTGAGATAGCCTCGACTACCCACTTGCTCATCCTCTGCTTTGACACCGGACCCCCACGGGATGGAGGTCCGTAGCAAACAAATAATTGATCAGTTTTCCTCCACAGGGCAGCTCTGTGGACATAGGCGTCTAAAGCGCGAACTGGACAAAGCAGATTTAACTTCTCCTGGTCTGACGTCACAAAGGGAGGAGGACAGAAGGCCTGAAGCACAATAGGTCTCACAGGATTAGTGAGGACCTTAGGAATATACCCGGGCCTCGGAGAGAGAAAGGCCTTAGCCATACCCGGGGCAAACTCCAAGCACGAGGGTGCGACAGAGAGGGCTTGCAAGTCCCCAATTCTTTTAAGAGAAGAAATAGCAAGAAGAAAAATAGTTTTGAAAGTGAGAAACTTTTCAGAAACTTCCTCGAGCGGCTCGAAGGGAGCCTCGGAAAGGCCTTGAAGGACGATGGATAAGTCCCAGGCCGGCACCCTGGTGCGTGTCACAGGTCTCAGCCTCAAGGTTCCACGGAGGAAACGAGTTACTAGAGGGTGTCGCCCTAATGAAACTCCACTCAAAGGAGTGTGGTAAGCAGCTATGGCCGCCACGTACACCTTTAGTGTGGAGGGGGCTAACCCAGCAGAGAATCTCTCCTGCAGGAACTCCAGCACCACGCTCGCAGGGCAGTTAACTGGATCCCGCAGGCGATCTCGACACCATAAGGTGAAGAGTCTCCACTTTAGGTAGTAAAGTTTCCTCGTAGAAGGAGCTCTGGAGTGTAGAATGGTCTCAACAACCTCAGTTGAGAGACCGGAACTTATGAGCTGGGCCCCCTCAGAGGCCAAGCCCACAGTTTCCACAACTCCGGGCGGGGGTGAACAAAAACTCCGCCCGCCTGAGAGAGAAGGTCCCTCCTGAACGGGATCTCCAGGGGAGAGCCGTCGAGAAGAGACACCAGATCCGAGAACCATACCCGGCCCGGCCAGAACGGGGCTACTAGCAGGAGACGGGCCCCGTCCCGGCGCACCCTCTCTAGAACTCCCGGAAGCAGAGCGATCGGGGGGGAAGCGTACAGGGGCAGCCTCGGCCACTCCTGTACCATCGCATCCAGTCCGAGAGGAGCTGGAGGCGACAGGGAGAACCACAGACGACAATGAGAGTTCTCGTGAGTGGCGAACAGGTCCACTTGGGCCCTGCCAAACTTCTCCCAAAGGAGCTCCACCACATCGGTGTGGAGTCTCCACTCCCCGGGCCTTGGCCCCTGCCTCGACAGGATGTCTGCTTCCACGTTCAACCGCCCAGGAATGTACATAGCCCTGACTGACAGCAATTTCCCCTGAGCCCAGAGGAGGATAAGGCGCGCCAGCTTGTATAAGCGACGGGACCTCAGACCCCCCTGATGGTTGATGTAGGAGACCACCGATGTGCTGTCTGTGCGCACAAGCACATGATGGCCCCTGAGATGCGGCAGGAAGTGCTTCAGAGCCTGAAACACCGCCAACATTTCCAGGCAATTTATATGCCACGAACGCTGGTGCTCCTGCCACAGACCCTGGGCCGAGCGACCACTCATGGTCGCCCCCCAGCCCGTCAGGGAGGCATCCGTGGTCAGAGAAGTACGCTGACACGGTGCCCCCAGCGACGGGCCCTGGGTCAGGAACCTGGGGTCCTTCCACATAACCAAGGTGCGGAGACACCGCTGCGTTGCCTTGATTACGCGAAAGGGGTTCCCCCTCGGGGAAAAACCCCTGGTCTTGAGCCACCACTGTAGCGGCCTCATGAACAGCAGGCCCGAAGGAATAACGTTGGACGCGGCTGCCATCAGACCCAACAGTCTCTGAAACTGCTTTACAGTGAGCGGCTGGTCTAGCTTCACCCCTTTCACGGCTGAGAGGATCGACCCCACGCGAGGCTCCGACAGACGAGCCTGCATAGCGACCGAATCCCAACTCACCCCGAGATAAGTGATCTTCTGCACAGGAGAAAGAACACTCTTCTTGGAGTTGAGCCTCAGCCCCAACCTCCTCATATGCGCGAGAACAACATCTCGATGCTGAACCGCGAGACGCGCTGACTGTGCTAGTATCAGCCAGTCGTCGATGTAATTGAGAATGCGGATCCCCTGCAAACGCAAGGGGACCAGAGCAGCGTCCACACACTTCGTGAACGTGCGGGGTGAAAGGGCTAAACCGAAAGGAAGCACTCGATATTGGTACGCTTCTCCCCTGAAAGCGAACCTCAGGAACTTCCTGTGCTGCGGAAGGATGGAGACATGGAAATATGCATCTTTGAGATCTATCGTGACAAACCAGTCCTCGGACCTGATCTGAGACACGATCTGTTTGAGTGTCAGCATCCTGAACTTGAGCTTTGCCACGGCTCGGTTCAGGACGCGAAGATCCAAGATGGGGCGCAGCCCACCATCCTTCTTTGGCACTATGAAGTACCGGCTGTAAAAGCCTGACTCCCTGTCCGGGGGGGGAACCCTCTCTATAGCCCCCTTTTGCAGCAGAGTCTGTACTTCTTGAGTCATCACCAGAGCCTGCACCGGGTCCACCACAGTGGAGAGGACCCCGTTGAAGCTGGGGGGACGGCATCTGAACTGAATTGCGTACCCCAACCTTACGCATCGCAGGACCCAACGAGATATGTGAGGCAGATTTTCCCACTCTGACACAAAATCTACTAAGGGAACCAGCCTCTCGAGGCTGGTCTCTGATGTACTCTGCACCGCGAGTGCAGCGCCCTGAAGCGGCGAACCGGCAGGGAACGACTGACTCAACGGCAAAATTTCCCTCCGAAGAGGGTGCGGGCCATTCTCGGATGACCCGCGGGGCCCCTCCGCGCCCCGGCACTCGGGCGGGGTTGGCGGACTGACCCCGTGAGGGTACCACGGACGCACGGGTACCGTGTACAGCGGTAAACACCGTGCGCCCGCGGAGGGGACCACCCTCACTGTCCTGGGCCCAGAGGCGTCAGGACTTCTTTGACGCAGCCTTCCTCGCCACAATGACTGTCCTCAGATCAGCCCTGGGGTTAGAAGGCTGCGCCTGTGAGCGCCGCGCACCCGACGACCCTTTCTGCGGGGGTGTACGAGTGGCGACACTCACTTTCTGCTGCGCCCTGTGCGAGGAGCTCGTACTCGGCGTCTGCTGCTCCCGCCCAGCAGCAGACGAGACCTGGGGCTTACGGGGAAGGAACTGCTTGAGCGCCGCTGCCTGTTTTTTCGCCTCCAGGAACCTGTCGGTAACCGTGGTGACGGCGTCACCGAACAGGCCCTCCGGAGACAACGGCGCATCAAGCAAAAAGCTCTTGTCCCTTTCCTTGATATCCGTAAGGTTCAGCCATAAATGCCTCTCCGTGGCCACCAGGGCTGCCATAGAACGGCCGACGCATCGGGCCGTCTCCTTGGTGGCACGGAGAGCGAGATCGGCAGTCGATCGAAGTTCATTAATAGTATCGACTCCGATCTCGTGGCTTTCCCCCAGGTCCCTTAGCAGATCAGCCTGATATGCCTGCACAATAGACATAGTGTGCAGACACACGGCGGCTTGACCTGCTGCCGAATATGCTTTGCCCACAAACGATGATGTCACTTTCAGAGGTTTTGTGGGCAAAGTCGGAGCCTTTACGGTTGACGCAGACTCGGGTGACAGATGGCTCGCAAGCGTCTGTTCAACCCGAGGCAGCTGACCGTAACCGTGTCTCTTACACCCCGCGATATTACTATAAACAGACGTTTGCGGGGTGAAAATGCGTGCAGACACGGGCCGCTTCCAGGACCTCGACACCTCGGTGTGGAGGTCCGGGAAAAACGGCAGACTCCTTCGAGGAGGCTGAACAGAGCGCGCGGGGAGAAAGCGCTCGTCGAGTCTGCTTTTTACGGCAGCTCGCTCATGATGTTCGTGTGGCCAGTCAATGTGTAGTCTGGCCACCGCTCTGCTCAGCACCTCCATGAGCTCCTCACTTGCAGGGGAATGAAGTGACGAGTCTCCACCCCCTGCATCGATGCTACAGACATCAACCTCCTCGGAGGAAGATAGCTGCAGTATCGCGGCCGCTCCCCGGGCGGGAGAAGCCGCAGAGCGGGCTCCCGATCCCAGAGAGGCAGCGCTGGATCTGGCGGGTGAAGGAAGAGATAGGGCGGGGCCCGTCTCCATCCCCTCCGTCAGATCCCTTTGCGAACCCCACGACATGAGTCGCCGCTGAGCCTCAGCAGCAGCGGGACCCGTGCCGTGGGGAGCGCTAACCGGGACGCCCTCCTCGAAGAGCGCCCGGCGGGATCGCAGCACACGAAGAGGCAGAGCCTCACAATGCTCGCAGCCGGCACCCTCGAGTGCCGACTGCGCGTGCTGCTCTCCCAAACAAACAACGCACATCAAGTGTGTATCCCCGCTCGTGATGTAACGTGAGCAGGGAGGAACACACTGTTCGCTCGTCATACTTTTTTCTCTTGTATCAATGTGGTGAATAGTGCAAACGTAACAAAACAGTCTGAACTCAGACACAACACAAAGACACTTGGACAGAATAACACAGAGCGCTTGTTGAAGGCAACAGAAGCTAACGGCGTGTGTTTGCCGGTGTGCTTTATAGCTTCCGGGTCTATGACGTCACCCGCCTATGACGTTCCGTCTCTCTATTGGACTGATGACATACGTGCTTCACGACGCAATCACGCAGGGGCGTTCCCAAAGCGGTGACGCAGCTCGAGTTCCCTTGAAGGGGAACTGACTTTTTACACATGATTATTAGATTGATATTAGTTATCGTTTAAAAAATAATCTAAAAATAAAATACACTAGAAATATTTCTTATAGATCAGGGATAGGCACCTTTGGTCTTGGAGGGCCACTGTCCTGCAGAGTTCAGCTCATTTGATTTGAGGATGTGAGTTAATTTAATTTATTCTTCCCTCTTTCTGAAAACATCTTAGCGACATGGCAGCCATCGAATAAGTCAGCACTGCAAACCTGTTGGTAGACAGTGGAAGTATGCACTGATCCCAGATGATGTCCCGCTTCACCAGGGTCTTCCAGCCCAGCTCAATAAAAGTCTACATAAAAACGTTTTCTTCCATCTGTTTTATGTACTGTTAATTTTCAAATTAATTTTGTTTTTCTAATCTTAAACTTAACTGGGTTGGGTTGCTAGGTCTCTGCAACAAGTAGCCCAAAACTCTCAATGCGATTTTCTCCATCGAGCGGCCGAATTATCCACTGGAGTTGTACGTTTGGCGGTGTTGGAGTGGAGAAATCGTACTTATGAGGTAGAAACCAACCCGCGGAAATAATTTTTACCCGTGGCAACAACTTAAAAAGTAGCCTAATTCGGCTGGAAAACCGCGGACTTGGCAACACGGACGGCAGGCTGCATTTGAAGGCCCCTTCGAATTGGGACAGCATTCGTCGCGCTGTGGTGATGCAATCGGTCTTCAAATGCGGCCGCTTCTCTATCGCACCTTCCTCCTGTCACCTAAACGCGGCCCATGGAGTCGGTTTTAATGGGCGTGCCACACTGAAGACTTGGAAGTAAATGTCCACAGCTAGGATTGGATAAGATTTGCATATTTAATGAGCTTTGGCTTCCCAGTGAGTACGCATGAGGCATTGTTTTGAAAGCGTCAACCGGAATGATTCGTCCCTCAGGGCTCACAAAATGTCTTTATCAAACAAACACAATGATTCATCTCTCATCCACCCGCGATTAATATGAATGTTATTTTACATTACGTGTGCTACTTGATCGGTGGATATAAGCGCGAAGCACACACACACGCGCGCACCAAGTACATTGCAGACAGCAAAAACTTCCGCGATTGTATTTTTCCTTAAAATATGAAGTCAAGAGAGTGAACAACGCACATCCCCAGGACGTTGGGCTTTGCGAGCCATGTGACAGTGGTAAGTTATGTTTAGTTAGACATGTACACGATGTAACATTGTATTTGATCTGTAACAATGCAATACTATCACATATAAAAACATTTTACTCACATTAGTGTGTTGCTTCATTCGTTCATGTAATCTCATTCTGTCTGCAAATCCAGTCTTTTGTTTACAAATGAATCCGGTCAAATGAACATATGTGCAATGTCTTCCCCACGTGAGCTGGATATTCATTAAAAATAAAGTTCAACCACACATTTCCAATATTAGAATCCGAAGGAAACTTATGCAGCGACTGTGTTCTCCTCAATCAGACACAGCGCAATATCTTGCTATCTTCAACATGTTTGGGCGGGGCTACAGAATATTTACCTGTACATATTTATCTGTTGAGGCGGCGTTTCTGCATTCTATAACATAAATGGTCGACATGTTATGAGATTAAGCGTTTTCTGGGCCTGGTGTCAATAAAAGCTTTTCTTTGACTAACAAGGAAGTTTTCAGCTCTGAAACTTAGAGGATATTCTTATATCACAATTAACTTGTATATATCAAAGGCTCAAAGGAAAGTTAATTTCTCAATTCATCACCCCTTTAAACTTACCCATACCACCACACCTGCCCCTAACTTTACCTGTATCCCACCTCAATATCAGCAAAAGTGTTTTGAAATACAATATCGTCCCCTTGGAATTATAAGGTTCTATCCGACTTTTTTTTTTGTTAGTTATTCACATATTCTTATTCTGTGACAATTTCTTTACATTATGTGATGTTGTTTTTTAAGTTTTTAAGTTTTTTGGAACTTTTTATTTAGAAAATAAAAAGGTTCTTTCTACACAGTCAAATGGAATGCAATAAACTTTAAAGCTCAATATCTCCAAACCAGTCAGAATGCAGATAGAACCTTATAATTCCAAGGTGGCGATATAACACAATTGTACATTGTACTTATTTTTTGATGTAAGTACATTTAAGGCCACCTAAGATAAAGTGGGACAGATTGAATGTGCCTTATTTCATTTTTCAAGTTATTGTTTAGCACTTACATGCATGTTTTTCAGCAAGTTGAAGGATAACATGGAGCAAATTCCTCCTAATCTTGCGTAAAATCATGTCTAGCTTCATCCCAGCTATGAAAGTGTTATTTCTGAATGTTCCCTGAACGTTCAAAACATCCTTTTTTATGTTTGTTTTTATCATTTTGCTAACATTATGGGAAGGTTACTTTTCAAGTAGTACCATATAAAAACAATAGACGAATGTGCAACTAAAATGTTTCAGAAAAAAGTGCTCCACAAACCCAGGCTCATTGGAAAAAACGTTCCTATGGTGACATTGGCCCTGTCCCTAATGGCACACTTCATATGCACTTTCGGTCTTGTGGACTTACAATGGCTGCAGAGTGCGCGTGTCTGCTAAGTCCATGAGACCGTATGGGTGTCCCATTTGTCATTTCAGGTTTCAGAAGGGGGCGATTGTGAGCATGACGCATACCCGCACTGAAGCGAGCTCTTCAGCAGACTTCTTCCTGACAGTCAAAGCAGCGTTACGTCATGAAAGTGCAGACTTAGAGGAAGACCGCGGGTGTTTAGGGTGCCTTCTGGGACAGGGCCATTTCTGCAAAATGATATTACGTTGTGTCTTGCATGACGTGTGACACTTTCAAAGTGAAATGTCCAGAGAGTGATGCTAAAAGTGTGTGCAGTTTTATCCAAAACAGATGAATGTGAATGTGGCAATTAAATGGCACTAATAGGGTACAATAGTAAAAGTGTTTTAAGGTCATAATATAGTATTGTGTAAGGAACTAAGTGAAAACAAGTGTTTATTAATCAACAATCTGCCTCTGTAATCATCATTTTGTGTGGAAAAGGAATAAAACGGCTCGGGTTACGTCTGTAATCCTTGTTCCCTGAGAAGGGAACGAGCACTGTGTCGGAATGACACTTTGGGGATACTCCCTGAGCACTAGCGAATCTGAAGTCCGTATAGCCACTAAACCAATCTGATTGGCGTGCGTGATGACGTCATCGTGACGGCGTACCCGGAAGTATAAAGCGGGAGCCGGCGCACAGAAACGGCAGCTATTGCTCTGAAGCATGCGCTCCAGGCATGCCGAGGTGTGGTGACGCGATGCAGTGCTCGTTCCCTTCTCAGGGAACAAGGGTTACAGACGTAACCCGAGCCGTTCCCTTTCGAGGGAACTCTTACTGCGTCGGAACGACACTTTGGGGAACGAGTACCCACTAGCCCACACCGAGGGTAGCGCCTGCCCTAGTGTGAAACCGGAGACCGGGCACAACTAGGACTTGAGTACCCTAGCGCCAGCACCGTAGGGAGATACTTCTCCACTCCTTTTCCTTCCGTGCCCCAGCCGATGAAGGGAGGCGTCTGTTGAAACGGTTTCCCGGCAACAAGACGCTCCCAACACTGGCCCTTGGGACCTTACCGAGGGTAGTGCCTGCCCTAGTGTGAAGCCGGAGACCGGGCACAACTAGGACTAGGAAACCCCAAGCGCCTTCGGCGCCCCAGCCAATGAGGGAGACGTCTGTTGAAACGGTTTCCCGGCAACAGGACGCTCCCAACACTGACCCTTGGGACCTTACCGAGGCTAGTGCCTGCCCTAGTGTGAAGCTGGAGACCGGGCACAACTAGGACTGGGGAACCCAAGCGCCTTCTGCGCCCCAGCCAATGAGGGAGACGTCTGTTGAAACGGGTTTCCCGGCAACAGGACGCTCCCAACACTGACCCCTGGGACAGAAACCAAGGTTTCTTCCATATAACTAGGGAACGAAGGCATATGCGCGTTACCCGTGCAGCCTCGGCCACGTCTGAACTATGGCATCCAACCCCAGCGGGGCTGGATGCGTGAGGGAGCACCACAATGGACAGTGGGACGTCTCTCGAGACGCGAAAAAGTCCACTTCCACTGGGCCGAACCTCTCACCCATGGCTTCCACCACCTCTGGATGGAGACGCCACTCCCCGGGCCTCAGCCCCTGCCTCGACAGGATGTCTGCTCTTTTACAGTACGCAGGACCCATGTAGAAATATTCGGAAGGCATTCCATGCGCCGAGATAATCTACTGAGGGAACCAGCCTCTCGAGGCTGGCCTCGGGTGTTACACGAGCCTCCTCCCCAACCCCCTGAAGCGGATGACCGGCAGGAAGTGGTTGGGAATGATTCTCTATGTGCGGACGTGCGAGCTGCCCAGCCGCAGGTCTCACCAGAGGCGGCTGGAGGAGCATGCGTTCGCTGAAAATCGATGTGGCCCGAAGCGTCATAGACGTCGGGTTCCACATTGATTTCCCCGAAGCGCCGCAGAGGAAGCAACCTCGGTTGCCCCTCTACGGGGGGAACCGCTCTCGGAAGTCCAGCCAAAGCTAGGACTTTCCCCCAAAGTGGCCGTCCATGACCGCGCCCCAGCCAGTGAGGAAGGCGTCTGTTGAAGCGGATTTCCGGCAACAGGACGCTCCCAACACTGGCCCCTGGGACAGAGACCAAGGTTTCTTCCATATGACTAGGGAACGAAGGCATCTGCGCGTTACCCTGATCATACAGAAAGGATTCCCTCTGGGGGAAAACCCCTTGGTTTTCAGCCACCACTGTAGGGGTCTCATGTGCAGCAGGCCAAAAGGTATCACGTTGGACGCTACTGCCCTGTGCCCCAGCTGGCGTCGGGTACTACACGAGCCTCGTCCCCAACCCCCTGAAGCGGATGACCGGCAGGAAGTGGTTGGGAACGATTCTCCGCATGCGGATGCGCGAGCTGCCCAGCCGCAAGTCTTTTCAGAGGCGGCTGGAGCAGCATGCGGTCGCGGGAAATTGATGTGGCCCGAAGCGTCATAGACGGCGGGATTACCCCATCGATTTCCCCCAGAGCGCCGCAGAGGAAACAACCTCGGTTGCTCCTCTGTGGGGGGGGGACCGCTCTTGGAAGTCCAGCCGAAGCTAGGACTTCTTCCCAGCAGCCTTCCGCCCTGGAGTACGTTCCTCAGATCGCCTCCAGGAGCGAAAGACCGCTGCTGGGACTGTTGGTGAGAATGCCGCCTCTGTTGCCAGGCTCCTGGAGGAGGGGCTCTAGAGGCGACGCTCTCTTTCTGCACCTGCCGGTGCGAGGAGCTGGCAGACGGCTGAGGCTGCCCCCTAGGGGCCGCCTTCCCAGGCTCTGAGTGGCGAGGGAGGCACTGAAGGAAGGCCGCTGACTGCATCTTCGCCTCCTGGTACCCGGCGACAACGGTCTCAACCGCGTCACCAAATAGACCAGAAGGCGAAATCGGGGAGTCTAGGAGGAAGGACTTTATACTTCAGGGTACGCCATCACGATGACGTCATCACGCACGCCAATCAGATTGGTTTAGTGGCTATACGGACTTCAGATTCGCTAGTGCATAGGGAGTATCCCCAAAGTGTCGTTCCGACGCAGTGAGAGTTCCCTCGAAAGGGAACTGTTGCTGTTTTACTGCCTCTAGCATTCATTTCAGCTGGAAACTGCTGTCATTTGTATGTATTGGTACATATTTTGAGTTTTGAGGTAGAGGCATGTTTTTTTAATTGATAATAAAAAGAATTTGTGCTACATTATTAAAGACTAGATAACTCTGAACGAAAGTTCTATTAACATTAATGGAAGAACGTTTGCTAATAACTTTAAGGTAGCCTAGCCAGAACATTAGCCAAAGTTCTGAGAATGTTCCCTGTTAGCTGGGATGTTTTGCCCTTCACATCGAAAATTAGGTTTATAACTGAGAACATAAGTAACTGTACAATTGCAGAAGGAAAAGATGAAAATTGATGAAAGGATGAAAAAAAACAACAGCAAGATGTATTGCCATTGTTTTAATGTTGTGCGTATCTTATTTCAGACTGCAGAATTGGACAATATTAGCCAATGCATCTTCAGCTGCAGTTTCAGCAAATGGGTTTCAATAATGAGTTAATGGTTTCAGCTCAGGTCAGTACATGTTTTTATAAATTTTTAACAGAAACTGGAATAGTAATTCTAGTAATTAAATGTACCATGCCTAGGCTGTTTTGCTCGTATCAAACTTATAGGGTTAGATCACCCCAAAATGAAACAAAATCTATTACTCACCCTGATGCCATTCCAAACCTGTAAGACTTTCTTTCATCTTCGAAACACAAATAAAGATATTTTAAATTAAATAAAGATTAGGCAAGGCAAGTTTATTTGTATAGCATACACAGTATGCTATATGTTTATTTGTATATTTCATACACAGTGGCAATTCAAAGTGCTTTACACAGAAATTAAGTTAAAATATTCGTAAGTGAATAAAATAAAATTTAAAATATATATAGTATAACAGTTATAATAGAAATTAAAAGAAATAAAAAATAAAGATGGAATCTCCTATCTGGGGTGATAGAAAATGGAGAGTCAGGTTTACTTTAAAAATATTTGTCAGGTAACTGTGCATTTAGACAGTACCCTTACAGACAAATCTTCTTGGCCTAACTTGAGGGCGTTCTCTAGATGTTTTACCCGTCAGAGCAGATCTAAACAGGTCTTCCTCGCACCGGAGGGAGTACTCAAAAAAAAATATTTGTCAGGTAACTGTGCATTTAAACATTACCTTTACAGACAAATCTTCCTGGACAGGAACACCAGGGCTATCTCTACTTTTTTTGATCATCAGAGCTGATCTACACGGTCCTTCCTCTTACCACCAAGGCTATACAGATCCGTCAGATCAGATCTAAACAGATAGTCCTCGCCCCGTCTCTCAACCTCTTCCACCCAGACAGCCTTAACAAAATAAAAAAATAAAAAATAAAATAAAAAGTATAATTAAAACAGAAACAGTTTAACAGAGCTCAGTTATAATAGGAATTAAAAAAAGTATATCGTCGCTGTCCGATGAAAACCACGTATGTCCATTTTGCCGATTTTGAGATTTTTCGACGGATTGAATGTCCAGGTTCATTTCCGTATACAGTATGCGTCACATATCTAAATGGCCAATGAAAAGTTGTGAAAACATGTCATCTGATTTTCACGTATATCCATTTGGTGTCAAAGCTGTCAATCACGCCGCGTATCTCCCGCCCTGTGGAAGCATCTCGCTGGTCTCGCCGGTCTCGTGAAATTGTTTCATCGAAGCTCAGCACTGGATAGCCGAAAGTACGACATTGAAGCTCTCCACAGTTTAGTTCTAATCTAGTTCTTCACAGATTAGTTTGCTTGCTAGTATGTAAATAAACTCGGTCTCTTTGATAAGATTCAGCCTTTTTTTTCTCAGTCAAACTGATCAAATTATAGCCTGTAATGCTACTGTCATGATTGTCACTAGAACATGCCTCACTCATACTGCTATCACCGCTTGCCAGAGGCTGAGAATATCCAGCATGTATTCCTCTGTATTCCTCACGTATTCCTCTGCTGAAACGCGACTTTGCCATTCTAATTAATGATCGGAAGAACGCGTATCGACCACTGTTACTGTAAAATATGCACGTATGTCCATTTAAACTCAATTTTGGTCAAATGTGGATTATATCATTACACTGGCAAGAATATGGTTACATGTAAAGATGCCGTACCAAGTATGACAACGCTACATTCAACTGCTTTTGAAATACAGTGTTTTTTTCACTTCCTGAAAAGTAAGCGTTTTGGACATACGTGAGTTTCATCGGACAGCGACGATATATATATAGTATAATTAACACTAAAAATAAAAACCGGGTTAAATTGAAACATAATTAAAGTGCAAGCAGTTCGGACAGAGCACAGAGCTCATTCAGTAAAAGCATAAGATAAGGTGCAACCAGTCGGATGTACAGTAGCACAGTGCCCATTCAGTAAATGCACAGCTGAACAGATGTGTTTTGAGTCTGGATTTGAAAGTGGCTACTGTTGGAGCACATCTGATCTGTTCAGGAAGCAGCTGCGGCTGGCATAATAGCTAAAAGCAGACTCTCCTTGCTTTGAGTGAACCCTTGGTATTTCTAATTGACTTGATCCTGATGATCTGAGTGATCTGTTAGGTTTGTATTTAATCAGCATGTCTGCAATGTATTGAGGTCCTAGGTCATTGAGTGACTTATATACAAGTAATAGTACTTTAAAATCGATCCTAAATGTAAGACCTGAGAACTGGTGTGATATGGTCATATTTTCTGGTTCTGCTCAGGATCCTGGCAGCAGTGTTCTGTATGAGCTGCAGCTGTCTAATGGTCTTTTTGGGAAGGCCGGTGAGAAGACCATTACAATAGTCCACCCTGCTGGTGATAAAAGCATGAACGAGTTTCTCTAAGTCTTGCCTGGAAACAAAGCATCTAATTCTTGCAATATTTTTGAGATGATAGTAGGCTGATTTAGTTATTGCTTTGACATGACATCTGAAACTCAGGTCTGACTCCAAAATCACACCAAGATTCTTGACTTGATTTTTTGATTTTAGACCTTTAGCCTCAAGATATGCGTTCACCTTGAGAATTTCATCTTTGTTTCCAAATGTAGTGATTTCAGTTTTGTCTTTGTTTAACTGAAGAAAGTTTTGGCACATCCAACTGTTAACTTCTTCAATGCATTTACATAGCAAGTCAATGGGGCTGTAGTCATTAGGTGATAGGGCTAAGTAGATCTGGGTGTCGTCAGCATAGCTGTGGTAAGCCATTTTGTTATTTTTCATTATTTGGCTCAGTGGGAGCATGTACATGTTGAATAGCAGTGGTGCAAGAATTGACCCTTGTGGGACTCCGCATGTCATTGATGTCCACTCAGACTTATGGTCACCTATACTCACATAATAACCTCTCCCTTCTAAGTATGACCTGAACCATTTGAGGACCATTCCGGAAAGCCCAAACCAATTTTCTAGCCTGTCAAGAAGTATGTTGTGGTCAACAGTGTCGAATGCAGCACTGAGGTCGAGTAGTACCAGAATTGATGTTTTGCCTGAATCTGTATTGAGGCGAATATCATTTATTATCTTTATGAGCGCTGTCTCTGTGCTGTGATGTGGTCGGAAACCAGACTGAAAATTGTCAAAGTATCCGTTTGAGTTCAAGAATTTGTTCGGCTGACTGAAAACAACTTTTTCAATGATCTTGCCTATGAAGGTGAGATTTGAGATTGGTCTGTAGTTGCTCAGGAGTTATCAGGATTTCTCTTTTTCAGGAGAGGCTTAACTACTGCGGTTTTAAGGGAGTTTGGAAAAGTCCCAGAAAGAAGTGAGGCGTTTACCACTTCTAGGAGATCTGCTTCTAAACAGTTAAACACACTTTTGAAAAAAGAAGTGGGGAGTGTGTCAAGGGCGCAGGTTGATGTTTTTAGGTGCTGTACCGTTTCTTCTAAAATTTTACCATCAATTGCTTCGAAATCAGTCATAGTAACTATCTGAGGTTGTGGTCTGATCTGACTCACCCTAGAGCAACTCAAGGATGTGCTGATCGCATTTCTGATATTATTGATTTTCTCTAGGTAGTCCCAGGATTCGTAAAGCGTCCAAACGGTCCATTAGATAGTGGGTTCGTGGTAGCCTGTTCACGGACGCTGCGCGCCGCCCCCCCAAAATTTTTGGGGGTTCGGCTGACGATGCCCGACGACCCTCCTCGGCCGCTCGATGACCCTGATGGGGTTTCGGGGGGCCTGACCCCACCGGGGGCCGGACGGGAGCCCCCCCAAGTCTGAGGCCCACAGATGCAGTACTGCCTTCATCCACAGTGTGCCGCCACCACCAGGTCCACGGCCCCATTAGTTCAATGGGATCTCTGGCCATTCATTTAGGCTGTAAGTGGACGCTTTCGTACTTACCCCCCATTCCCGGACCCCCTCTGACCCCACCACCCCCCCCCCACATCCACGAACCCACTATTTGTCCGATTACCCACTAAATTGGGCAAATGACCCCAGGACCCCCTCTGACCTCACCCCCCACCCCCCCACATCCACGAACCCACTATTTGTCCGATTACCCACTAAAGTGGGCAAATGACCCCCGGACCCCCGGTTGCCCCCCCCCCGGCCACGCCCCCTCCCACGGAACCACTATTTGTCCGATTACCCACTAATTTTATGGACCGCTCCCGTTCGGACACGGAAGGTTGTTGGATCTTGAGATCTGAGATCCCGAGGCTCAGTGGGCCCCCAACTTGGGGCCCCGAATCGCGGAGCTCTGCGACATTCAAAATTTTTTCCCTACGCCCTAGGGCCACGCCCTTTGGGTATGCCGCTCGGGGGGGCCCCACGAGCCACTGTGCAAAATTTCAAGTCATTCGGGGAATCACGGTACGAACGGTAGCCCAAAACACAGACGTCCCACTTCTCATTGAAGTAGTGGTCGCCAAATAAGTGGTCCATGGAGTCAGTGTTTATGGATGATACTTAACATTTATTGTCAATTAAACACCTCTACTGTACTTGGCACACTCAACTGAACACATTGGTGTAACTTTCAACTCATTTGAGTGCTTAATTTGCATAGAAATGACAGTCTCCGTGGACCACTTATTTGGCGGCCACTACTTAATTGGGAATTGGACGTCTTGTGTTTTGGGCTCCCATTGGGGTCTGGAAGGGTCTAGGGCCACCATTCTTGTGCTCATATCTACGCCTCAGCGCCCCCTATCGGAATCCAGAGTTTGGAGACAATCGGAGCAACTTTCGGACAATCGGAGCTGGAAAAGCAAAGACGTCCCACTTCTCATTGAAGTAGTGGGCGCCAAATAATTGGTCCATGGAGTCAGTGTTTATGGATGATACTTAACATTTATTGTCAACTAAACACCTCTAGTGTACTTGGCACACTCAACTGAACACATTGATGTAACTTTCAACTCATTTGAGTGCTTAATTTGCATAGAAATGACAGTCTCCATGGACCACTTATTTGGCTACTGCTTAATTGGGAATTGGACGTCTTGTGTTTTGGGCTCCCATTGGGGTCTGGAAGGGTCTAGGGCCACCATTCTTGCACTCATATCTACGCCTCAGCGCCCCCTATCAGAATCCAGAGTTTGGAGACAATCGGAGCAACTTTATTTTCCAACCCAAAATAACTGTAAGTGGTATCCCTTTGGTTTGATGGCAGGGGAGGGGCACTTTTTTCAGGAAGGTCCTAGAGTTTCGCGCTTCGGGTCCATCAGTGGGGGGCCCCTGGAGAGTCGGAATCTCAAATCTCAAGTCGCCACGACCTTCCTCCTCCGTATGGGAGCCCCGCCTCGCTCCCATTAAACACGTAGGCTATTGGTGGACGTTCGTCCCTTTTTTGACCTTTTGACCCCTGAACGAGGTCGAAGGGCCACCAAACTTGACCGCCCGACTCAGGGGAATGTGGCGAGAAGACAAATGGCGCCCCCTAGTCGATCGGCCCTTCCCAAGCCGTTTCGTACACATCCGTGAACCCACTGTGGCAAACGCATTAGTTTAATGGGTAGGTGGGAGTTTTACAGAAAGGTCCCAGGGGCCCCAGATTTGGCACAGTGGCTCCTGGGGGGGGCCTGAGCAACATACCAAAAGGGCGTGGCCCTAGAGCAAAGAGAACTCATTTTCAACTTCTTACTCTGATATGGTGGACGTTCGTCCCTTTTTTGACCTTTTGACCCCTGAACGAGGTCGAAGGGCCACCAAACTTGACCGCCCGACTCAGGGGAACGTGGCGAGAAGACAAATGGCGCCCCCTAGTCGATCGGCCCTTCCCAAGCCGTTTCGTACACATCCGTGAACCCACTGTGAAAAACGCATTAGTTTAATGGGTAGGTGGGAGTTTGACAGAAAGGTCCCGGGGGCCCCAGATTTGGCACATTGGCTCCTGGGGGGGCCCTGAGCAACATACCAAAAGGGCATGGCCCTAGAGCAAAGAGAACTCATTTTCAACTTCTAACCCTAATATTGACCTCAGGCCTCTAACACTCATACCATCTAAGAGCCTTTTGAGTCAAAGTTAGGTACAATGGGGGCACTTCTGTCAGGAACATGCCAGGGTTTCGTGCTTTGGCCCCATCAGTCGGGGGCCCCTGGAGAGTCGGAATCTCAAATCTCAAGTCGCCACGACCTTCCTCCTCCGTATGGGAGCCCCGCCTCGCTCCCATTAAACGCGTAGGCTATTGGTGGACGTTCGTCCCTTTTTTGACCTTTTGACCCCTGAACGAGGTCGAAGGGCCACCAAACTTGACCGCCCGACTCAGGGGAATGTAGCGAGAAGACAAATGGCGCCCCCTAGTCGATCGGCCCTTCCCAAGCCGTTTCGTACACATCCGTGAACCCACTGTGGCAAACGCATTAGTTTAATGGGTAGGTGGGAGTTTTACAGAAAGGTCCCAGGGGCCCCAGATTTGGCACAGTGGCTCCTGGGGGGGCCCTGAGCAACCTACCCAAAGGGCGTGGCCCTAGATCAAAGAGAAATCCTTTTAAACTTCTAACCCTAATATGGTGGACGTTCGTCCCTTTTTTGACCTTTTGACCCCTGAACGAGGTCGAAGGGCCACCAAACTTGACCGCCCGACTCAGGGGAACGTGACGAGAAGACAAATGGCGCCCCCTAGTCGATCGGCCCTTCCCAAGCCGTTTCGTACACATCCGTGAACCCACTGTGAAAAACGCATTAGTTTAATGGGTAGGTGGGAGTTTGACAGAAAGGTCCCGGGGGCCCCAGATTTGGCACATTGGCTCCTGGGGGGGCCCTGAGCAACATACCCAAAGGGCGTGGCCCTAGAACAAAGAAAACTCATTTTCAACTTCTAAACCTAATATTGACCTCAGGCCTCTAACACTCATACCGTCTAAGAGGCTTTTGAGTCAAAGTTAGGTACAATGGGGGCACTTCTGTCAGGAACATGCCAGGGTTTCGTGCTTTGGCCCCATCAGTCGGGGGCCCCTGGAGAGTCGGAATCTCAAATCTCAAGTCGCCACGACCTTCCTCCTCCGTATGGGAGCCCCGCCTCGCTCCCATTAAACGCGTAGGCTATTGGTGGACGTTCGTCCCTTTTTTGACCTTTTGACCCCTGAACGAGGTCGAAGGGCCACCAAACTTTACAGCACGACTCAGGGGAACGTGGCGAGAAGACAAATGGCGCCCCCTAGTCGATCGGCCCTTCCCAAGCCGTTTCGTACACATCCGTGAACCCACTGTGGCAAACGCATTAGTTTAATGGGTGGGTGGGAGTTTTACAGAAAGGTCCCAGGGGCCCCAGATTTGGCACAGTGGCTCCTGGGGGGGCCCTGAGCAACATACCCAAAGGGCGTGGCCCTAGATCAAAGAGAAATCCTTTTAAACTTCTAACCCTAATATGGTGGACGTTCGTCCCTTTTTTGACCTTTTGACCCCTGAACGAGGTCGAAAGGCCACCAAACTTTACAGCACGACTCAGGGGAACGGGGCGAGAACAAAAATGGTGCCCCCTAGTCGATCGGCCCTTCCCAAGCCGTTTCGTACACATCCGTGAACCCACTGTGAAAAACGCATTAGTTTAATGGGTAGGTGGGAGTTTGACAGAAAGGTCCCGGGGGCCCCAGATTTGGCACATTGGCTCCTGGGGGGGCCCTGAGCAACATACCCAAAGGGCGTGGCCCTAGAACAAAGAGAACTCATTTTCAACTTCTAACCCTAATATTGACCTCAGGCCTCTAACACTCATACCGTCTAAGAGGCTTTTGAGTCAAAGTTAGGTACAATGGGGGCACTTCTGTCAGGAACATGCCAGGGTTTCGTGCTTTGGCCCCATCAGTCGGGGGCCCCTGGAGAGTCGGAATCTCAAATCTCAAGTCGCCACGACCTTCCTCCTCCGTATGGGAGCCCCGCCTCGCTCCCATTAAACGCGTAGGCTATTGGTGGACGTTCGTCCCTTTTTTGACCTTTTGACCCCTGAACGAGGTCGAAGGGCCACCAAACTTTACCGCCCGACTCAGGGGAACGTGGCGAGAAGACAAATGGCGCCCCCTAGTCGATCGGCCCTTCCCAAGCCGTTTCGTACACATCCGTGAACCCACTGTGGCAAACGCATTAGTTTAATGGGTAGGTGGGAGTTTTACAGAAAGGTCCCAGGGGCCCCAGATTTGGCACAGTGGCTCCTGGGGGGGCCCTGAGCAACATACCAAAAGGGCGTGGCCCTAGAGCAAAGAGAACTCATTTTCAACTTCTTACTCTGATATGGTGGACGTTCGTCCCTTTTTTGACCTTTTGACCCCTGAACGAGGTCGAAGGGCCACCAAACTTGACCGCCCGACTCAGGGAAACGTGGCGAGAAGACAAATGGCGCCCTCTAGTCGATCGGCCCTTCCCAAGCCGTTTCGTACACATCCGTGAACCCACTGTGAAAAACGCATTAGTTTAATGGGTAGGTGGGAGTTTGACAGAAAGGTCCCGGGGGCCCCAGATTTGGCACATTGGCTCCTGGGGGGGCCCTGAGCAACATACCAAAAGGGCGTGGCCCTAGAGCAAAGAGAACTCATTTTCAACTTCTAACCCTAATATTGACCTCAGGCCTCTAACACTCATACCATCTAAGAGCCTTTTGAGTCAAAGTTAGGTACAATGGGGGCACTTCTGTCAGGAACATGCCAGGGTTTCGTGCTCTGGCCCCATCAGTCGGGGGCCCCTGGAGAGTCGGAATCTCAAATCTCAAGTCGCCACGACCTTCCTCCTCCGTATGGGAGCCCCGCCTCGCTCCCATTAAACGCGTAGGCTATTGGTGGACGTTCGTCCCTTTTTTGACCTTTTGACCCCTGAACGAGGTCGAAGGGCCACCAAACTTTACAGCACGACTCAGGGGAACGTGGCGAGAAGACAAATGGCGCCCCCTAGTCGATCGGCCCTTCCCAAGCCGTTTCGTACACATCCGTGAACCCACTGTGGCAAACGCATTAGTTTAATGGGTGGGTGGGAGTTTTACAGAAAGGTCCCAGGGGCCCCAGATTTGGCACAGTGGCTCCTGAGGGGGCCCTGAGCAACATACCCAAAGGGCGTGGCCCTAGATCAAAGAGAAATCCTTTTAAACTTCTAACCCTAATATGGTGGACGTTCGTCCCTTTTTTGACCTTTTGACCCCTGAACGAGGTCGAAAGGCCACCAAACTTTACAGCACGACTCAGGGGAACGGGGCGAGAACAAAAATGGTGCCCCCTAGTCGATCGGCCCTTCCCAAGCCGTTTCGTACACATCCGTGAACCCACTGTGGCAAACGCATTAGTTTAATGGGTAGGTGGGAGTTTGACAGAAAGGTCCCGGGGGCCCCAGATTTGGCACATTGGCTCCTGGGGGGGCCCTGAGCAACATACCCAAAGGGCCTGGCCCTAGAACAAAGAGAACTCATTTTCAACTTCTAACCCTAATATTGACCTCAGGCCTCTAACACTCATACTGTCTAAGAGCCTTTTGAGTCAAAAATGGTTTGATGGCGGGGGATGGGCACTTTTTTTCAGGAAGGTCCTAGAGTTTCACGCTTCAGGTCCATCAGTCGGGGGCCCCTGGAGAGTCGGAATCTCAAACCTCAAGGGGCCACGACCCTCCATCTCCGTATGGGAGCCCCGCCTCACTCCCATTAAACGCGTAGGCTATTGGTGGACGTTCGTCCCTTTTTTGACCTTTTGACCCCTGAACGAGGTCGAAGGGCCACCAAACTTGACCGCCCGACTCAGGGGAACGTGGCGAGAAGACAAATGGCGCCCCCTAGTCAATCGGCCCTTCCCAAGCCGTTTCGTACACATCCGTGAACCCACTGTGAAAAACGCATTAATTTAATGGGTAGGTGGGAGTTTTACAGAAAGGTCCCAGGGGCCCCAGATTTTGCACAGTGGCCCCTGGGGGGGCCCTGAGCAACATATCGAAAGCAGTTGGCCCTATGGTGTAGGGAAAAAAATTGGGATGTTGAAGAGCTCCGCGATTCGGGGCCCCGAGTTGGGGGCCCACTGAGCCTCAGGATCTCAGATCTCAAGATCCAATGACCTTCCGTGTCCGAACGGGGGCGGTCCGTAAAATTAGTGGGTAATTGGACAAATAGTGGGTCCGTGGATGTGGGGGGGGGGGGGGGGTCAGGGGGGGGCCCTGGGGTCATTTGCCCACTTTAGTGGGTAATTGGACAAATAGTGGGTCCGTGGATGTGGTGGGGGGGGGGGGGGGGGGGGTCAGGGGGGGGCCCTGGGGTCATTTGCCCACTTTAGTGGGTAATCGGACAAATAGTGGGTTCGTGGATGTGGGGGGGGGGGGGTGTTTGCCCTCGAGAGCGCCCCCTACATGGTCCAAATACCCCCTGTTCCGGGGTAATCTGCGGGAGGGGGGTAATCACGAAACGTCCGTTTGGTCAATTAAAAAGCGGGCATTTGGACTCCCAATTGGCCCTGCGATCCCTCGCACCCACTATGCGCCCAATGGCAATCGATTAACATGGGCAAAAATCCACGAACCCCCTAAATGTACTAACTCGGAGAAGAAGAAAGCAAACTCACTACATTTGCTGTCTGAGAGCATTTCATTGGGAATGTGACTCGGAGGGCTTGTTAGTCTCTCTACAGTAGCAAAAAGAGTGCGCGTGTTGTTTATGTTTCTGTTTATAAAATTTGAAAAGAAGGTCTGTCTAGCTTTGCCTAGTTCCACATTGAAAGCACGAAAACTGTCTTTATAGATGTTGTAATGGACTACAAGTTTTGTCTTTCGCCACATGCGCTCATCTTTCCTGCATTGTCTTTTCATTAATTGCACTGCTGTTGAGTTTCTCCAAAGTGCTTTTTGTTTGCCACTCTTTTTTCTGACTTTCACAGGAGCAATATCATCAATTACACTCTTAACTTTTGAGTTAAAAGAGTCAAGGAGAAAATCAACAGAGTCTGCAGATATGCTTGGTGTTAGAGATATAGCCTTCATAAACAGCACACTAGTGTTCTCATTTAAATATCTCTTTTTGACAGAGACAGATCTAGTTTCAATGGCAGGAGAGATTGATATATCAAAGAAAATACAGAAATGATCAGACAGTGCCACATCCTTAATAACTATCGATGAAATGTTTAGACCCTTACTGATAAGTAAATCTAGAATGTGTCCACGATCATGTGTGGGTCCGTGAACATGTTGTGTCAAATCAATAGTGTTAAGAACAGTCATGAGATCTTTAGTTGCACTGGATTCAGCATTGTCAGTGCGAATGTTAAAATCCCCAGCAATAGCAAAACAGTCATACTCAGATGAGATTGCTGATAACAGCTCTGTAAAGTCATCAATAAAAGCTGGGAAATATTTTGGAGGCCTGTAAATAATGATAAGCAGGATGCGTGGAGCACATTTTAGCACATTTTAGATATTCTAGAGACAAATAGTCACCAAATGATACTTGCTTACATTGATAGACATCTTTAAAAAGAGCAGCAACCCCCCCCACCCCTCCTGACTGCCCTGCAGACACTCATAAAAGTAAAGTTAGGAGGGGCTGTTTCATTGAGGACTGTTGCACTGCAGCTGTCTTCTAGCCACGTTTCATTTAGAAGCAAAAAATCTAGGTTGTTTGTGGTTATTAAGTCGTTGACTAGAAATGATTTGTTTTTAAGTGAACGGATGTTTAAAAGTGCTAACTTAACAGTATTCATTTGAATTTTCCCCCCCACTGTAATCTTAGGGTGACAAGTAACAGGCCGCAGATTAGATGGGTTTGCCATACGGCCTGAGAAGGCCTTAGACTTTCTATCACATAACAGAACAGAAATAGAGAAAGAGACAGGCACAATGGGTTCCCGCTTGTTTTGTAAACATTTGATAAGGTTGCTGTTGACAGGGCATATCACTGAGAGCTGGTATCAGTTGTTTTTGGTGCAGATGGAGGACGGTGTGTGCCCTGGCGTTGTGACCGAAGAAATCTCACAGGAGGAGGGGCAGAGCGAGCTGGGCCCACAGTCTTTGGTGGTTGTGGGGCTTGACACTTTTTGGTTGATATCTGGGGGCTCGCAGTGATCAATTCAATTCAATTCAATTCAATTCACTTTATTGTCACACAGCTATATACACAAGTGCAACAGCAGGTGAAATTCTTGGTGCAGTTCCGAGCAACATAGCAGTCACGACATGACATGTACAACATTTAAGCAACAACAGATTACACATCTGATGCGCCCACAATTACTCACAGCACAGTAAACTCTACAATAAACAATAAATAATTTACACAATGTGAGTGTAGTTCTCACAGCTTTAGCCAATATACACATACTTACAATATACATATACTTTAAACAATATACACTAAACATACATTAAACAGTATACATTAAGCTATAATAATAATAATAATAATATACAATGTACAGTATACATTATTATTCACAGTAGAGATCCAATTATGTACAATAGGTGCTATATGATAAATGATAAATAATAAATGATACATAAATGTGTATGCAATGTGTGTGTGTATCTACAGTGGGTTGTGCGGAGTGATATTCTGTCCAGTGTGTGTTATGATCCTGATGGATCAGGAGTTAAGTAGTCTGATTGCTTGTGGGAAGAAGCTGTTCTGAAGTCGGCTGGTGCGTGTTCTAATGCTGCGGTACCGTCTGCCTGATGGCAGCAGTGAGAGCAGCCCATGGTTCGGGTGGCTAGAGTCTCTGATGATCCTCTGAGCTCTCTTCACACACCGCCTGGCGTAAATGTCCTGGAGGGAGGGAAGCTCACCTCCGATGATGCAGCTGGCCGTGCGCACTACCCTTTGCAGGGCTTTGCGGCTGCGGGCGGTACTGTTGCCGTACCAGGTGGTGATGCAGCCAGTCAGCAGGCTCTCGATGGTGCTGCTGTAGAAGCGTGTGAGGATGTGGCGGTTCATTCCAAACCTCCTCAGCCGTCGCAGGAAGAAAAGGCGCTGATGAGCCTTCTTCACAACGGCCTCGGAGTGGACGGACCATGAGAGTTCCTCTGTGATGTGGACACCGAGGAACTTGAAGCTGCTGACTCTCTCCACCGGTGCTCCATCGATGGTGATGGGGCGGTGTTCTCTCTCATTCCTCCTGAAGTCGACCACCAGCTCCTTGGTCTTGCTGACGTTGAGGGAGAGGTTGTGCTCCTGACACCACCGTGTCAGAGTGTGCACCTCCTCTCTGTAGGCCGTTTCATCATTGTCGGTGATAAGACCTACCACCGTCGTATCGTCAGCAAACTTGATGATGGTGTTGGAGCTGTGGGTAGCCACACAGTCATGTGTGTACAGGGAGTACAGGAGTGGGCTGAGAACACAACCCTGAGGGGCTCCAGTGTTGAGAGTCAGTGATGAGGAGATGTTACTGCCCATTCTGACCACCTGGCGTCTGTTTGACAGGAAGTCCAGGATCCAGCTGCATAACAGGCTGTTTAAGCCTAGAGCCCGGAGTTTAATGTCAAGTATGGAGGGCACAATGGTGTTGAATGCTGAGCTGTAGTCCACAAACAGCATTCTCACATACGTGTTCCTCTTTTCCAGGTGGGAGAGAGCAGTGTGTATTGTTGATGAAATGGCATCGTCAGTGGAGCGGTTTGTGCGGTATGCAAACTGCAGTGGGTCCAGTGAGGGGGGGAGAACAGAGCAGATGTGGTTTCTGACTATTCTTTCAAAGCATTTGCTGATGATGGGGGTCAGAGCAACAGGACGCCAGTCGTTTAAGCAGGTGGTTTTTGACTGCTTAGGTACAGGCACAATGGTGGACGTTTTGAAGCATGTGGGGACCACAGATAGGGAGAGGGACAGGTTAAAAATGTCCGTGAAAACTCCAGCCAGTTGGTTTGCGCACGCTCTGATCACGCGGCCGGGAATGCCGTCTGGACCCGCTGCTTTACGGACATTCACCCGCCGGAAGGATCGGGTTACATCCGCTAAAGATACGGAGAGTGCACCAACCTCTGTATCTTCAGCCGCGAGCTCTCTCTCCGCGAGGGCGGTGTTAGTTCCCTCAAAGCGAGCATAGAAGGTGTTGAGCTCGTCCGGGAGAGAGGCAGCGGTGTTCACGGTGGAGTTTGTGTTCCCTTTATAGTCCGTGATGGTGTTAATTCCCCTCCACATGCTTCTGGAGTCGGTGGTGTTGAACTGTCCTTCAATCTTGTCCCTGTACTGCCGTTTTGCTGCTCTGATGGTTTTCCGGAGGGCATAACTTGCTTGTTTATGCTCCTCCGCATTACCGGAGTTAAAGGTGAAGGTTCGCGCATTGAGTGCCGCGCGAACATCCCCGTTTAGCCACGGCTTCTGGTTAGGGTACAGCCGAATTGTTTTGGTCGGAACAACGTCATCTACGCACTTCCTGATGAAACACGTTACGCTGTCAGCGTAGACCTCGATGTCGTCATCAGAGGCCGACCGGAACATCTCCCAGTCCGCGTGATCAAAACAGTCCTGTAGCATAGAATCTGATTGGTCCGACCAGCACTGGATGGTTCTGAGGGCGGGTGCTTCCTGTTTGAGTCTTTGCCTATAAGCGGGCAAAAGGAGGATTGACGCGTGATCTGATTTGCCGAATGGTGGGCGTGGGAGTGATTTGTATCCATCCTTGAAGGGGGAGTAACAGTGGTCTAAAACACGGTTCCCTCGCGTGTTGAAGCTAACATGTTGGTGGTATTTGGGTGCGATGCGCTTGAAGTTGGCTTTGTTAAAGTCTCCGGTCACAATAAACGCAGCGTCAGGATGCGCGGTTTCCTGCTCACTCACTGTCCTATACAGTTCCTTTAGTGCCCGGTCTGTGTCGGCTTGTGGGGGAATATACACAGCTGTGATGATGACCGCGGTGAATTCCCTCGGTAGCCAGAATGGTCGGCACAGAACCATGAGAAATTCCAGATCAGGAGAACAGAAAGACTTGATAGAATGTACGTTCCTCTGATCACACCAGGATCGGTTGATCATAAAACATACACCCCCGCCTTTGCTTTTCCCTGAGAGATCTTTTTCTCTGTCCATTCGGTGCACGGAGAACCCCGTGGTTTCGATGGCCGAATCTGGAATCTCAGCGGACATCCAGGTTTCTGTAAGGCAGATAATGCAGCAGTCCCTCGTGTCTCGCTGGAAAGAGATCCGCGCTCTCAGCTCGCAGAGTTTATTGTCCAGAGACTGAACATTAGCCAGTAAAATACTGGGAAGCGGGGGTCGGTTTGCGCGGCGTCTAACTCTGATAAGTACGCCGGCTCTCTTCCCTCTTCTCCGGCGTTTGCGTGGTCGGGCCGTCCAGACAAAGGGTTCCGCTGCTGTGTTTGTAAGCAGCGTGTCGTCACTGAAGAATTTAAAGTCCGGTTTTCGGTGTGCGATTGCCGAACCAATGTCCAAAAGTGTCTGTCTGTCGTACTTAGTAAGGCAGACAACATCCAAGACGAAAAACATAAGAACTATAAACAGAACAAACAAAAAACTACAATGTTCCAGCGGAGCTCGCAACGTAGCAGCCATCCTCGGCGCCATTCCTTCCAACCATGCGCCATTCCTTCCAACCATCGAGTGTGATTGTCTGGTTCCAGTATAAACAAAATCCATTTTCTCTGTGAAACTCAGAAGCGGGGATGCTGAAGAGAGGAATAACATGTCTGGTGAGGGGGGCTGTTGGTCTGGTGTTGCCGGAGGCTGCAATATGTTATCGTCCAGTTCATGGAGTGACTTAGACATTTCTTCCAGCTTATTGCTCAGACCACACATAAGGTGTAAAAGTTCACCAGTCTTACCCCCGATGGTCCCCATTTTTACCAGTGCCTCCACAGTCTCCACAGTCTGGGCTGAGATGTTACTGTTTAGTGCCTCAATCTGTGTCACTTGGAGCAGTTCTAATCCATCACAGTGTGTCTGTGGTGAGCTCTGAGGGCGTGGCTCAGCTGGGAGTGTGTCCATGAGAAGTGGTTGTTGTGGCTGCGTGGTGTTATCATTGTCCTTGTGGGGTGTATTAACCACATGTCCATTCAGATGCTGAAATGAAGTCCTGTGATCATCCATACTCTGTACTGGTGTGTGTGTGCCATCCAGGTTGAGTGGGTTAGCACACACAGCTGAAGGATGATGAAGGGAAAAATAAATATTGTCCTTTAGCACTCTTGCACCGAGTTTGTTTGGGTGGAGGCCATTTGATGTAAACAGTTGTCTTTGACTCCAGAAGAGATTAAAGTTGTCGATAAAGTTCACTCCCTTCATGTTGCAGGTTTTTTGCAGCCATGTATTAAGCCCAAGTAGCCGTGAGAACCTATTTGTTCCTCTTGCTGGAAGTGGTCCACTGATGAACGGCTGAACTTTCAGTTCCCTTTCGAAAGGGAACTCGCACTACGTCAGCTTTTGCTTACGCTACGGGGAACGCCTCCAGCGTGACTGGTGCCTGAAATCACATTGAATCACGTCAATCCTATTGACCGGCGACAGCCTATGATGTCATCAAGGCGCGACCAGGAAGTATATAAGGGCGCCTTGCCAACATGACAGTATCTTTTCGTCTTCAGGGACTGTTTTGCCTGTCTTCACGTGAAACGTCTACAAGAAGGATAACAATGAAGTGTGCTGAGAACGCCACTTCTGCAGGTGTGTTTGAACGTGTATCTTGCGCTTTGGATACACACACACTTTGCGTTTACTGCCTGGGAGAAGAGCACGCACGAGAGGTTTGCGAACCTCTTGTGAAGTATTTGTGAGCGTTGTCCTCTGGAAACGCTCCGCTCTCGGCGGGACCTCTTCTCGAGGGGAGAGGTTTCAGTATCTGGGAACGTCCACGCTCAAGCTGAGGCTGAGCGGCGTCTAAATACCAAAAGCGCTTCCCAGATCGATCTGGCTCGTCGCTTGGAGACAGTTATGTTCTTGAGGATGATCCAGATCGCGAGAGGCGGATCTCGGAGGGAGGAGCTGGATTTATGTTCCTCCTCCTTGTCTGCTGCTCTTCCACTCGAGCAGAGGAGGGGTGGGTCAGTTAAAAATGCTGAAGCTTTTCTAACCATCCTGTCCCATGTACGGGGAGTTGCTGGAAGTCATGGAACGCGCTGCGGGCAGACTGCAGCTGCCTTTGCGGTGCGTGAGGAGAAAGGCTGAGCGTCCAAACAGTTCGGACGATCGGTTTCTCTCCGCCCATGACTTCCCAACTCCTGGGAGTCTTCCATTCCTTCCGGATCTGCATCAGCAGATCTTGAGGGAATGGAAGGAACCATACTCAGCCCCGCATCTGTCGACGTCGGCGAGCTAAATGTCGCTGATGTCGAGGGACTGCCTGGCTGGGTGTGTGTCGGGGCCGCCCGTGGATGAGATGTGATGTTTATCTCGCCTCTGGGCGGCCGGCGACACTGTGGCTCCCACCCTGCCGGTCTAACGCTGAAGGGCATGGCGTTCATGTCAGTGGGTCACGCTGCGGAGCACACCACAGCTGTGTTGCAGGCTTACCAGGCAGACCTGCTGAGGGACCTTGATCAGGGGGAGGGACCCCCTGAGGCGGTAGTCGAGTCGCGCCAGACCGCGGTTTTCGCTCTCCGGGCCACCGTACAGATAGCGCCGATGGCGGCGACGGTGGCCACGGAGAGACATCTGTGGTTAAACCGGTTGGACATCGGGGAGAAAGAAGTCCTTTCTCCTGGATGCCCCGGTTTCGGCAATCCGAACTTTTTCGGCACCTCCGTAGATGCGGTGGTGGGAAGGTTCGGAGAGGCGAAGGCGCGCTCGGCAGCACTTAGAAGATGCATCCCGCTGAGGTCCGGGACCACGCCCAGGCAGTCGGGTGTCCCCGGCCCGTCCCAGTCTGAGGGCTGGAGACGGGAACAGCAAGCCAGCGTCGCCTCTCAAGCGCCCCCTCCCCCGCCGACGGAGGACTGGGGCGCAGGGGAGGCGGGACACCCGCAACAGGAAGAGGAAGGAAGCCGGGGCTGGTAACCGGAACCAGCGCAGGCAGCGGACTCCGCCCTCGAGGACGCGGAGATGAAGGCTGCCTTTTTTCCCTTCCTCTGGCTTTTCCCCGGGCGCTTTACATCAGGCCGGTGGGCCTATGATGAGCAGAAAATGTGAGATTCTGCCGGCCCGCCTGGTTTGTTTGTTAAAAGCGCCCCCCTCAGGATGGCGGGCGGATACTAGCTCGATGGCTGGGTTGAAGCACCACGAGGAGCGATTGGTGAGTCCCCCTCTATGAGGGCGAAACATTTTCAAAACTATGTTTTTCAGGACTTTTGTACCGTCGCTCCCCTGAGGGATTACTTGGGGAAATTTTGGATCATCGAGGGATTTCGCAGGGCCTGCAGCTCCCCGTGAGTAAGCTAAGAACGATCTTCTTTGCAACATTATGTGGTTGTGTATGTATGCCTCACTTTTGCTAGTTGAGTCTTGCTGCCTCTCCGTGTATGTTTTCCCCACTGATGTGGGTAACTGAATTGCGCTCTTGCCCGAGGGTTTGTAGTGTCGGGGGCGAGCTGTGTTTTTCCTAGCGTAAAAGTGTGAAGTAGCTGAAGACCGGGTATGCACTTTTGCATGAGCTGTAGTGAGATCTGCGCCCAGCTCTGCGGGGCTTTGGGAAAAGGGTTTTCGGGGCCTCATTGTGTATTATTAGAGGTGATAATATTTCTTTCCCGAGCCCTGAGTGGATCTAGTGCAGACTTAGGTCGCACCACTTGGCCTAGGTTCCGTCAAGGATGCGACTTTGCCAGTGGTCGTGGGGCGGAACGAAGCGTCTTTCGCCGGTTTGCGATTAGACTTTATCTGCTGTTTCCGCCTTTCAGAGCTTGGTGGCCGCCATCTTTTGGCGGCCCCCGGCCTCTTCCTGGAGGATGGTTCGGCCGGTGGGTTCTATTTTTTCTATGAAAAAGTAATGTTTTACCCTTGCTTTATGTCTCTGCTCCACCTTCTTTAGGGCTCGGGGTAAGCTGAACATCGGATAAACCGATGTTTACGGTTCTGGTCGGATGCTCCCCTGAGGCCCGAGCATTGCCATTGGCTGACGCCCTCGCATTACGGTTGGCCGCTGCATGGGAAATAAGACAGCCGCCCCGAGGCAGGTGACGTAAGTTGTACTCCCCTCGCTTAGAGGGTTTTTGTTAGCACTTCTGCTGAGTACACTGCTGTTGGCAATGTGATTAGGTCCATGTCTGTAGGCACTGCCCGAGAGACTGCGCCGTCTTGGGGGCCCTAGGGCAAAGTGAGAACTTGTTTCCTAGTTACCTCCGGGAAGGACCAGCCCCAGGTGCGGGTATAAGAGCCAGCTGGTTGTTGGTAGCCAGCTTGGGCGGTCTGGGCAGCAGGACTTCAGGACAGGTAGTAGGCATCAACCGGCCTCCTTGCAAGAAGTCGCGACGCCATGGCCCACGAGTGTGCCTGGGAGGATTTTCTCCACTGGTGTCGACGTCAGCAGTAACCTCGTCAACTAGCTCCCTGGGGACGAGTTCCCAGGTGATATCTGGATTTCCAGGCCTTTGTCAGCAGCAGACAGCTGCCGTCAGCCCAGGTGCAGCAGCCAGCCTTCTTAAAGGCCTCCCTGAGGGGTAGGCTCCTGGTTTGGGTTATATTCGCTCAGGTGGAGGCCACGTTTGGCCTCCCTGAGAGCCTGCTTGGTCAACAGGCGCTGCCTGGTCTCCCCCGAGGGGGCGCCACCGGCTTTAAGCCCCTCGATGGCTGGTACGTGCTGCTAATAGGTGGTAGGCGTTACCTGGCCTCCCTAAGAGCCTGCTGTGGGGTAAGCAGGCTCACCTGACCTCCTCTGTGGGGGCGTTCCTGGGCTCCAGTCACTGGAGGGCTAGCATGAGTGCTAGTAGGTAGTAGGCCGCAATCGGCCCCCTGAGTGACCTTCCTGGCTGTGGCGGTGAGCAGGAAGTGCTATGAGTAGCACAGTCTGCTATCAGGTGGTAGGCATTGGGCCTCCCTGAAGGCGAGCTCCCGCTCTGAGACGGGTGGCATGTTCTGCTATCAGGTGGAGGCATTGCGCCTCCCTGAAGTCGTTTCCCGGTCCCCAGTTTCGGTAACGGATCGTAGCATGGGTTGCTATCAGGCAAGCGGCACGGGGGCTTCCCTGTGGGATTCGCTTGGAGTAGTAGGTCCCACGGGGCCTCCTCTGAGGGCACGCTCCTGTCTCGTGGTCTCTGGATAGGTCCAGCCACTGAGCGGAGGGCTATGATGGAGAAATGCCCAACATTCTTGCAGGTGGTAGGCCCGCTAGGCCTCCCTGTTGAAGCGAGTCCCTGGTCTTCCCAGCTACCTCGAGGGCTAGCACGGCTGCTATCAGGTATAAGGCCCGTATGGCCTTCCTGAGGGCGAGCTCCGCTGTTGGACACGCGAGCAGTCGGCACAGGTTACCGGGTGGAGGTCCCTCTCGGCCTCCCTGGGGAACGAGTTCCCTAGGCGGGAACACACAACTGGCTTTACGCTGACAGCTAGTGGTCACCTGCTATCAGGTGCGGGTCTCTGGCCGTTCGCGAGACCTGAAGGCGGTGTGCTTACCCTAGCACGACGAGACGTTACTGCTGCTATGCGGTCCCCACAGGAGGGGACTTTCATAGTTTGCCTGCGGCATGGGTACCTACCGGGCAGGTTTATGAGCTCCTCTCAAGTGAGGGTCTGTTATGAGCTTACGGCCGCCTGGCGCTGATTAGGGTTGTAGGCCCCTCGGGGCCTCCCTGGTATGATCAGCCTGTAAGGCCTCTGGCCTCCTAAGCACGTTTTAAAGTAGGTGCTTGGTAGATCCGAGGATTGAGCGGCTGAACTCCCCTCGCTAGCAAGGGTTATAAAGCACTTCGCTGAGCGCCGCTCTCCGGGATAACCCGTCTCTGAGATCCGGCTAGTGGATGTCACTGCCTTTCTTGCAGCACCCTAGCGGGATGCCTTTTCATAGGCGTGTACCAGAGGCTCTGTACACTACAGACAGGGTTGACCGTATTACGTGTCCCATAGCAGACTGGGTCACCAGGTCAGGTCTCCCTGGTGGCATTCGGTGAGGACCTCCCGAATAGTGACTGGCATAGGGTTCCCTCGGGTTCCCTCGGGTTCCCTTGCCACGTTCCCTTAAAGGGACCCCTTCTAAGTCGAATGGGTGGTTTCAGGCCTTCGAGCAGGGCCTGGGAAGGACCTCATGTGTGTGAAGGTTCATTCTTGGGCGATAGCTTGGGCTATGACCGTAGGGAGGGCTGTCACTGACAGCCTAATGTGACCAGAAGGGGAGTGATTCAGGCATTTCAGTAGAATTTGCTTGTCTTGACAGTTGTCACTGCCTATGGGCATGCACTCCCGTCGGCATGGCGTAGTGGGTATATCGTTCCCCGTAGCGTAAGCAAAAGCTGACGCAGTGCGAGTTCCCTTTCGAAAGGGAACGTCTCAGGTTACAAATGTAACCATTGTTTCCTGAGAACAGGGAACGAGACACTGCGTCGCTTTGCCATGCCGCAGGGCCTGCCTGCCAAAACAGTCCCTTCAGACGATTAGATACTGTCATGTTGGCAAGGCGCCCTTATATACTTCCTGGTCGCGCCTTGATGACATCATAGGCTGTCGCCGGTCAATAGGATTGACGTGATTCAATGTGATTGATCCTTCTTCCCTACATGAATGATAAGTCGATTTGCAGTCTTATGTTTCATCAGAATGTTCTTAAGTTCCCTGTTGACATCAGAAACTGTTGCTTGTGGAAGGCAGCATGTAGTTGTATCCCTGCTGCTAATGTTTCTGACTGTGGAGTCCCCCACTATCAGAGTCCTGGGCTCGGCTGCTCTCTGAGCTGACGGCCCCTGTCTGCTCGACCTTGAACGCCTGTTAGCATCAGTGTTAGCTACGGGCTGATTCGATCTGTGTTCAGTCACATTCATCTGGTTGGGGATTCCTCACCCACATTCATTAACACTTCAAATCTGTTTTCAAGATGTATATTTGGTGGTAGGAAACAAGTGTTTGCAATCCTTGTGTCTGGGGTAGAGCATGCTACTGTGGCAATATGTGATGCTTGTGACAATCTGATGTCTCGAGTGCCTTTGGGTCTCGCTCCCTGTTTGTGCCATCGATTAGTGTGTTTATCAGTTACTTGTTGCTCTACCTGTTGAGTAGCACTACATTTATGGGACTCACCGGCAGTGTACAGACGGCATTCATGATGAAGCTCTGCTGTGTGATTTGTCTGGTTGGATGGTTCCGCAAATAGCTTTGTTTCAAGAACTGCAATCCTTTGTAAAAGTCTGTGGCAGTTTGTGCAGCAAGTAGATTCTAGAAGAGGCATTTTCTTATCCTTTTGAATGTGGGCAGCTGTGTTTTCCCTTCTCCGGAATGTAAGCTGAAGGCAGTGGGAGGCTGGTCGGTTGAAATATTCCGCTTTTTGTTTAGTAATCCAGTCACCAGAGTTTCTAATTTTATCATTGGAGTCAAGCTTTGTCGTTTGAGCACTGTGCTGATTTGTTGAAGTTGAAATTATGAGATAAAATATAGAAGCGATAGAGCAAAGCGCGGAGCAGTAAGCAAGAGCGTCCGAACAGTAGCGAAGCAGGAAGCCAGTAGTGAAATGAAAGATTTCTTTCCCTCTGTTGACAGTCCACACAACTACTACTTTGTCGCATCAACAAGTTAAAAAAGAGATCGTAAAACTAATCCATAAGATTCTTTTTCATTTCAGAAGAAACTTGATCTCTTTATAGATGAACACATTTTATTTAGGCTTTTATTCACTAGTAATGCTGCTGAAAAATTCAGCTTTGTCATGACAAAAATAAATTACATTTTAAAATACAATCAGGCATAACATTATGATATGACCTAATATTGTGTTGGTCCCCCTTTTTGCTGCCAAAACAGCCCTGACCCATCGAGGCATGGACTCCACTAGACCCCTGAAGGTGTGCTGTGGTATCTAGCACCAATATGTTATCTGGCATCTGTATCTGGCAGCAGATCCTTTAAGTCCTGTAAGTTGCGAGGTGGGGCTCCATGGATCGGACTTGTTTGTTCAGCATATCCCACAGATGCTCGATTGGATTGAGATCTGGAGAATTTGGAGCCCAAGTCAACACGTTCAACACTGTGTGTGTGTGTTTTTTTTACCTTTAAAACAATAGTATCGAGCCAAAATATGTTTTGTGTGTGTGTGTGTTTAGATAGATAATGTAACAAAAGTCACAAAATCTCTTACCACTGAGATGAAGGGAAATTTTTTTTTAATGATGTAAACATCTAATGGGTCCGATTGGGCCTCAAAGACCATATGAGGGTTAATGTTGTTTACAACAGCACAGTTGCAGAAGACCAAAACCCAGAGATATGAAGATTATTACTTTAAAGCATGTATAACTCAGTATAGGCATAATCTGTGAATAATGTGCTTGGACTCTCTATAAACCATTTCTTTAATATCTAAATAATTTCTTTCAATATCTATATGGTGAGGGATCTGAGAAGAGTTGCACCATATAAATGTAAATAGACCAAAACAACTTTGCTGCATCTAACTTTACAGATACCAGAGTAAACTACAATACAGGACAAACATGGTGTGGTTACAAAAATAGATGAGAAGTATTGACATTGAAATTAAAATAATAGTGCTCTCAGTCAGTTAAAATGAACTAAATTAACTAATGAATTTTATTTATTTTTTTTAAATCAATCGTCATTAATCACATATTGTTGGGAACTCTTTTCCTCGTTGAAGAAGAGACCAGGAGACTGTGGTCGTCAAGTCTGACTAACAGTATAAAACACTGTAATTTATCTACATTTCAGGGGGAGGGATTGCACAGCAGAGAAGGAGACAATCTAAACAAAGCAATTATAAGCATTCAGTGGGCAGTCCTTAAAGGTTTTGACCTTACACACAGTAGAGGAGGAGACAATCTAAACAAAGCAATAACGAGTCGCCAGTTCTAATCCAATCAGTATAACAGTGCCATTCAAATGTATAGATGCTAATCCAATCACTCTGACGATTAAAAAATGGTACAGCCAGTAATCTGGCTCCTTTGATTTACAATGAAGAGAGCAGAAATTGGCCTGGAAACTTTGCTACTACTCATCATCTTTATCCTAAATGATAAACAGATGTCATACAATGTACTTTAAAAATATTCTATAATTTGTAATACCACAATATTAATAAAATATATTATGTTGTCATAATTCACATTAAATCTCCAAATTAATGTAGAGATAAAGACTACCCAATTTTAACAATCTGAGCGCATGGTCTGAAGCGCATGGCGCAGGTGCACTTAGAATGCACTTTTGCTAGTTTAACAGCGGATGATCCAAAGGGTTGTACCTAGTCTCTTAATGAGTCATGGGTGTAATGTGAAATAAATAAAACCAATCAAAGTCTCATCTCCCATTTCTTTTAAAAGTCAGTTGTGCTTTCACCATGGCGGATTCACTATTTACATGGTGGAATTTGCGAGCAGAATGATTGAACTATAGGGGTGCACGATATTCACAAAAATGTGATATTGCAATATCGATATTAATTTCAATATTTTTAAACCTATGTAAAATGACAAAAGTTACGGAAAACGCATCAAAATAGATTCATAACAAATAAAACAAGCTCTTACAACACAAGGTTTATTTCAACTCACAGTCATATTGGACTGGTACAACATGAATAAATAAATAATCATGTCTGGTTGTACAGTAGGGATGCAAAAATACAGTTAGTCCACAGTTCAATACATACCTCGGTTTTTAAGCACGTTTTTGGTTCGGTTCTGAAATCAGTATTTTGCTATTCTATTCTTAGCCGACAGGAACATAAAGAGTTACTATTATTTTTATTATAAATTATTTTTTTATTGCAATACTCTTTTTTATTTTACTTAAAAGACTTGGAAAAACCTTACTTAAAACTTTACTTAAAAAAACCTTGTTCACATTCCTAGTGTATAGTATAATATAAAATAAATCTATATAAAGATTTACAGTGGCAGCTCAGAGCAGTACAGCATGAAAGTGTATGAATAAATGTAAAATTAAAGAGAGAGTTAAGAGGCAACTCAATTCACATTTATTTGTATTGCACTTTTCACAATACATATATTTTCAAAGCAGCTTCCCAGAAAATGTATGCATCTACATTACAATTTAAAGTGATTTGTCCACGTTATGCATTTCAGAAATGTACATATACAAAGCACACAGATTAGCTAACAATGTATTATTAATGAATATAATAATTAAATTAAGGCACAGAAATAATTGAAATAGGAATACATGTTGTAACAATGATTAGGGTATATAGAAAATGAGCATGGGTGCCTGTTGATGCAGAGTTGCCTCATCTGAAGTCCGAGTTGGAGTTGCCTCTTCACAGGTGATGGTCATCTGCAGTCTTAATGTGAGGCTGGATCCAGACTGGAGCTGACGGACTCTCTAGTTTCCTTGGGATGGGCGTCCCAAGATAAAACAGAACAGAAAAATAATTAGTGTAGCTGCTGTTCAAAGCATTAAGCAAAGACAATCATGTGCACTGATATAACTGGAGTACAATGTTATGAGATGCATTATGTGAATGCTTGGCTAAAGAGATGTGTCTTTAATCTAGATTTAAACTGGGGGAGTGAGTCAGAGCCTCGAACATTATTAGGAAGGATATTCCATAGTTAAGGTACCAAATATGAAAACGTTCTTCCTCCTTTAGTGGACTTAGATATCCTCTGTATTACCAGAAGCCCAGAGTTTAGTGATCTTAAAGATCGTGATGGGATATAAGACGATGGAAGATCAGTTAAATACCCGGGAGCTAATCCGTTTAGGGCCTTATAGGTCAGTAGCAAAAAATTCATCTGTTACTGAATACATGATTCATATACACTGGTTTATAATTTTGAAAGAAGTCTCTTATGCTCACTAATGCTTCATTTATTTGATAAAAAATACAGTTTTAAAGTTTTCTATTTTAATATATTTTAAAATGGCGAAGCAGAATTTTCAGCATCATTACTCCAGTCTTCAGTGTAAAATGATCCTTCAGAAATCATTCTACAATGATTATTTGGTTCTCAAGAAACATTTATTATTATTATTAATGTTGAAAACAGTTGTGCTGCTTAATATTTTGCATGCCTTGGGGGAAAACAATCAATTCGAATGAACGCGCATAGACCTTGTGAGATGCTTTATCTTTACTTTTTCTAATGATTACGATTGATTTGTGCTTGGTGCAATGCCGAAAAGTTGCTGTGTGGTGTTTTGCACCTCTAATAAGTAAAAAAAAATCCAATCTGAAATTTTATACTGCCGATTAACAGACGGAGCCTTTCGTCAATTCCGAAAGCACGTGCAATATGTCCATTACAATTAAACATTTGCACTGCATGATGATGTATTATTGTAAAGATGAAAAAATAAGAGATTTTATTACTGCAATGGCAAAAGTTTGTTTAACAAAAACACCAATATAGTCATAAGTTTGTCAAGGACTCGAACTGCGTCAAAAAGCAGTCAACTTGTCAGTAAAGCAGTTCCCTTTCGAGGGAACTCTCACTGCGTCGGAACGACATTTTGGGGATACTCCCTAAGCATTAGTGAATCTGAAGTCCGTATAGAAACTAGCCCAATCTGATTGGCGTGCATGATGATGTCACTGTGACGGCGTACCCGGAAGTATAAAAGGGGAGCCGGCGCACTGAAACGGCAGTTATTGCTCTTCAGCATTGCGCTCTGTGTTACAAGTCTGTCTATTTATTGTTGTCTGTCCCAGAGAGAAAGTGTGTGTGTGTGAAAAGAAATATGAGTGAGAGAGAAAGTTACAGGCAGTGTGTGCATCCTTGCCCACGCTTTATATCTGGCTCGGATGCACACCTGCTTTGTGTGCATTGTTTGGGCGTGGAGCATGCTCGGGCGGCTCTCGAGGGAGCCGCCTGTCAGTATTGTGAGCTGCTCCCGTTCAGACTGCTTCGCTCTCGGCTGGCCGTGTTTGATGAGGGCGGCCAGCCTCGTGAACCTCATGGTTCTGGACCCGCGATTGCTGAGGCAGCGCGGCATCGCAGATCATGGGGTTCACAACGGGACTTGTCAGAGGGTTTTGGGACTGCTGCGGCACTTTCCCAATCCTCCTCTGACAGTTCCGATGATGTTCCTCCCCGTGTGGAAGCCCGCGCTGCAGCTTCTTCCCCCGGGGTGGAGGATCCGATGCTGATCCTCTCTGGTTCTGAGGAGCCGGATGAGGGTGGCATCGGGGCGGGTGGAGAAGCAGGAAGTATGTCCTTGCTTCATCCACCCGCCCAAGAGTAGCTGGTCGAGGTGTTGACTCGTGCGGTGGCCAAATTGAACATTGATTGGCCACAGGAGGTGCCGGACGTCCAGCCACCAAGTAGGCTGGATGACCGGTTCCTTTCTCGCCGGGTTCAAGCACCTTGCCGGGGCTTGCCATTCTTCCCGGATTTACACACCGAGGTGTGTAGATCCTGGAAGAAACCCTTCTCCTCGCGGGTTTCCAATCCCCCAGTGTTGGATTATTCTAACGTTCTGGGGGCCCACGAGGCAGGGTATGGGATGATGCCTCGGGTGGAGGAGGCTCTAGCGAGTTATCTTTTACCCGAATCTGCATCGTCCCTCAAAGCCCCGGTATTGCCCACCAAGCCCTGTCGGGACACCTCATCCTTGGTGGGCAAGGCCTATATGGCGGCTGGGCGGGCTAGTAGTTCCCTGCATACCCTTTCCATCTTGCAGGCCGACCTCCTCAAGGAGCTTGATGAGGGCGAGGGACCCTCTCCGTAGGATGTTTTGGAGCTGCGGAAGGCTACGGATTTGTCTCTCCGCATCACCAAGGAGACAGCTCGTGCTGTCGGCCGTTCTATGGCTTCCTTGGTGACTGTGGAGAGACATTTATGGCTGAACTTATCGGGGATGAAGGAGAAGGACAAGTCCTTCCTCCTAGACTCCCCAATTTCGCCTTCGGGTCTATTTGGCGACGTGGTTGAGGCCGTTGTAGCCAAATACCAGGAGGCGAAGAATCAGTCAGCGGCCTTCCGTCAGTTCGTTCCTCGCCGCTCGGAGCCGGGGAAGGCGGCCCCTAGGGGGCAGCCTCAGCCGTCCACTAGCTCCTCACACCGTCAGCTGCAGAGGGAGAGTGTCGCCTCTAGAGCCCCTCCTCTGGGAGCTTGGCAACAGAGACGGCGCTCTCTCCAGCAGACTCACAAGCAGCCATCCGCTACCAGAGGCGATGGGAGGAACGTACTCAGGGCTCGGAAGGCTGCTGGGAAGAAGCCCTAGCTACGGCAGGGCTTCTAAGGGCGGTCCCCCCCGCAGAAGTGCAATCGAGGTTGCTTCTTCTGGGGCGCTCTGGGGAAATCGATGTGGAATCCCGCCGTCTATGACGCTTCGGGCCACATCGATTTCCCGCGAACGCATGCTGCTCCAGCCGCCTCTGGAAAGACCTGCAGCTGGGCAGCGCGCGCGTTCGCACACAGAGAATCGTTCCCAACTACTTCCTGCCGGTCATCTGCTTTAGGGGGTTGGGGACGAGGCTCGTGTAACACCCGAAGCCAGCCTCGAGAGCGGGTTCGGGTAATGGAACTAGAAGTAAAATCGTTGCTGGCGAAGGAAGCCATAGAAAGTGTTCCTCCGCTGGAGAGGGAGTCCGGGTTCTACAGACGGTACTTTATAGTTCCCAAAAAGGATGGAGGGTTGCATCCGATTATAGACCTGAGGTATTTGAATCAGTCTCTGAGGAGGTTCAGATTCAAAATGCTCACGGTTCCTATCATCGTGAGTCAGATCCAGTTCGAGGACTGGTTCGTCACGATAGATTTAAAGGACGCATACTTCCATATCTCCATCCTTCCATGTCACAGGAAGTTCTTGAGGTTCGCTTTCGGGGGCGAGGCGTACCAATATCGAGTGCTTCCCTTCAGTCTAGCTCTTTTCCCCACGCACATTCACAAAGTGCATGGATGCAGCTCTGGCTCCATTGAGACTCCAGGGCATCCGTGCGCTGAATTATATCGACGACTGGCTCATATTGGCCCAGTCGTACGATATGGCAGTTCGGCATCGAGATGTCGTTCTGCCCCATATAAAGTGCTTGGGGCTGAGACTCAACACAACAAAGAGTGTGTTGACGCCGTCCCAGAGGACTACGTTCCTAGGGATCGTATGGGACTCGACGACGATGCGGGCACAATTGTCTCCCGCGCGAGTCAAGACCATACTGGCGATGGTCTCAGGAATAAGACTAGGCCGCAGCATCACTGTGAAGCGCTTTCAGAGAGTGCTTGGGCACATGGCAGCAGCGTCCAACGTGATACCTTTTGGCCTGCTGCACATGAGACCTCTACAGTGGTGGCTGAAAACCAAGGGGTTTTCCCCCAGAGGGAATCCTTTCCGTATGATCAGGGTAACGCGCAGATGCCTTCGTTCCCTAGTCATATGGAAGAAACCTTGGTTTCTGTCCCAGGGGCCAGTGTTGGGAGCGTCCTGTTGCCGGAAATCCGTTTCAACAGACACCTCCCTCACTGGTTGGGGCGCGGAAAAGGAAAGGGTGGAGAAGTATCTCCCTACGGCGCCTGGCGCTAGGGTACTCAAGTGAAAATGAAAATGACACCTCTGGCCATTGCGTTGGGTCGTTTTTCCAGTCACAGATACTGTACAAACAATCCGACCCTATACAGCTCAGTTTTCTATATATCTTGCTCTGTTGAGTGGCAGAAGTGATTCTATATAGGCTATACTGGGTTAACACCATCAATTTCCAGTGTCGGGGAATAGACTGTTTTCCCCCTCGACTCCCCAGCTATGGCACGACAACGACCAAGTCTAAAAATGTATCCTTGCTGAATAAAAATGTTTTATCAATAGTGTACCTTTCCTGAAACCTGAGACACTAGATGTTTTTTTGTTGTTTTTTTTACAAAAATATTTTTATGAAGTTCATCACTTCAATTAATCTAATCTAACATGTGACTCTGTACAAAATGCTTTGTAGAATCACTGATTGCAGCAATGATAAAAGATTAAAATTGAAGAGGATCAACATAATTATATGATAATTGAGTCCATTAGTCACGTTTACAATTATTATGTATTTTTAACATGTGACTTTATCACCATCACCCTGCTGAAATGATTAATTCTTGAATACAAATGCAAAAAGATAGCGTGGTGTTTACTGAATATTTATTTAATCTGAGTCTTAAGATGGTTCTTGTTCTGAAATGCATGCATGCCTTTTTTTCTAAAATAACAACAACAACAACAGTCTTTAAACTAAAAGTTTATCTCAGTTGCTGCAAACAGTGGAAATAAGAAAGAGTTATGGGGGTCCTTGCTTGGACCCACAGTATCTCAGAATTTCTCTTTCATATTTCTCACTGTATTATAACCAGTTAATGCATCACAACCCATAACCAGGCCTTGTGGGTAAAATTGAATATTCCCTTTGAACTCTGTGGCAAGAATAAGACGGCTGCATGATAAAGATTGTGTATTTATGACCTTATGTGATTGTATGTGTGTGTGTGCATTGTTGTATGAGTAAGCGAAGAGCCTCTAATTAGATTACTACTCTAGTATTTCACAGAAAGGCAAATCCTTCAAAGGTTAAGTTGGCACACAATGTAAACAGTGTTACAAGCAGAGATAAGTTAGGGTGGGTGGGAGGTTGTGACAGTTTGCCATTTAAAATGCGTACAAAATTTTCATGTGAGCGTTTATGAAGTGATTTCAATCATAACCACAAGATAGCAGTCATATTTCGTGCCTGAGCGCAATGCACTTGTTTTAAAGCTGTTGAACAGAGTTATTAAGTTAAATTTCCTGTGCCTGTAAATCAGGGTAATTAAGATGCACTAAGATCAGTTCTTTCCTTTTATCGCTTTCTTTGTTTCCCTATGGAAAATGCAGAAATGGGATTTTCTTTCTTGTTTTTTAAAATCTGATACTATCTTCATTCCAGAGGCCATGTTTAATAATTAAAGGATTTAGAAAATGACCAAATACGTTTCATTCAGCTGTCAGAAAGTCTCTGGCTCTTGGCTCAAGCCAGTTACTCCTTTGATAATTAAGAAGTGGCATGCAGCTTCCTGCAGAAAATTATGTTTATGTTAAACCGGAAAGGATAAATTCATAATTATTCTTGTAAAAGTGGTGCTGTGTGATTTACACTCACCTAAAGGATTATTAGGAACACCATACTAATACTGTGTTTGACCCCCTTTCACCTTCAGAACTGCCTTAATTCTACATGGCATTGATTCATCAAGGTGCTGAAAGCATTCTTTAGAAATGTTGGCCCATATTGATAGGATAGCATCTTGCAGTTGATGGAGATTTGTGGGATGCACATCCAGGGCACGAAGCTCCCGTTCCACCACATCCCAAAGATTCTCTATTGCAGGGGTCTCCAACACGTAGCTCGTGAGCTACCAGTAGCTCGTGGCCTTATTGGTGGTAGCTCGCCAGGACGTACTTTTCATCTAATCAGAGTGAGCTAATATGTACCACCCCCTCCAACGCAAATCAAGTTTGACATATGGGCTGTGAGGTTATTATTTTTATTTATGAACAAATGTAAATGTAAACATGCAAATATAGGGATGTCACAAGTACCGGTACTTGACTTCGGTACCATTTTTTAAATGATACCAGCATTTCTGTAGTACAGACTCCTGAGGTACCCGCAGTTGCATTGTCGCTTCCCTCATTTAAAAAAAAAAAAACAGTCATAACATGAACACAAAGACACAAAGGTCAACTTAAAGGCAACCCGTCAAAATAAAAGTTTGGTTTAACGTGAAGAAATTGACTGAATATATTAGGCTACTGTTGTAGTCTACAGTAGTGGGGCAGTAGTGGCCAAATGGTTAGAGAGTCGGACTTGTAACCAGAAGGTTGCAGGTTTGAGTCTCAGGTCCGGCAGGAATTGTCGGTGGAGGAAGTGAATAACCAGCGCCCTCCTCCACCCTCAATACCACGACTGAGGTGAGACCCTTGAGCAAGGCACCGAACCCCCAACTGCTCCCCAAGCGCAGCAGCAATATGGCTGCCCACTGCTCTGGGTGTGTGTTCACAGTGTGTGTGTGCTCACTACTGTGTGTGTACACTTGGATGGGTTAAATGCAGAGCACAAATTCCAAGTATGGGTCACCATACTTGGCCACACGTGAGTTCACTTTCACTTTCTTTTTTCACTTTCAGTAGATTTAACTACGTCTCTATGTAATAATAATACGTCTCTACTAATAATAATAATTATGCCTTGATGGTTGCTTATTTTTCACTGGATCTTTTATTTATAAACAATGTTTACTTTTAAACAGCATACAGCCTTTAAATGTTTATGTATTATTTACTTATACTGATTATCATCATTAATAATAAATCATAAATAATAAATAGTTAAATAAAATAAAAAAATAAAAACTTTTGCTGTGGTAGCAAAATTGATACCAAGTAACATTACCGTAAAAGTTTTATGGTATTGGTACTGACTACTGGAACTACTACAACACTTCTTTCAGGTGTAAAACAGTTTGTATAGTTGTTAATACGAGAATTATGATGCATTATTTAAGAGTTTTAAGTATTGTATAACATGAGTAGCTCTCTGCGACTTTAATTTTTTCATTTTTTTCATTTTTTCATTTTTCACACAGACATTGACTCATACACCTCCTCTGTATTGGATCATATCAATACCACCATTGACAGTGTTACAACCCAGAAACAGATCACCACATACCCAAATCAGAAGCCTTGGATGAACAGGGAAGTGCGACTCCTGCTGAAGTCACACAATACTGCCTTCAGATCAGGTGATGCACAAGCCTACAGCACATCCAGAGCAAACCTGAAGAGGGGCATCAAAAAGGCCAAGCACTGCTACAAGCTAAAGATAGAGGGACACTTTTCCAACTCTGAACCTCGACGCATGTGGCAGGGCATTCAGGCCATCAGTGATTATAAACCCACCCACTCCATCCCCGCAGCCACTGATGTCAACTTCCTGAACGAGCTAAATTACTTTTATGCTCGTTTTGAAAGAGACAACAGAGAAACTGCCACCAAGCTCAAACCCTCAGCTGACCACCCACCAATCACACTCTCCTCCACAGATGTCTGCAAGGCACTGAGCCGGATCAGCGCGCACAAGGCTGCTGGACCAGACAACATCCCTGGTCGTGTTCTCAGGGCATGTGCGGAGCAGTGTTAATTTCGTTAACGAAGACGATGACGAAAAATATTCGTTAACGGCCACTTTTTCTGTGACTAAAACGAGACGTTGACAAGCTAAACTAATATCTGATGATAAAAACTATGACGAAACGTATGCCGTTTATTTGTTGACGAGACGAGACGAGACTAGAAAGTTATTTGAGGAATATCGGACATTAAAAATACATGATCTCTCCCTATGCCGTCAAAAATGCGTGTCCGTCAAAGAAGGCGTCTCCAACAGTATCCAGCCAGCTGCAGGCACGCAGCAGCAGCTGACGTCACATGTACTGGTAGTCTAGGCTACCAAATTTGAACTAGAGTAGCAAGCTCGCTGCAACTATGGCGTCAGCGGCACCTGCATTTTTAGGAAGGAAAAGAAGAGATGATATCTGGAAGCATTTCACTTATATGTTATCTGAAGGGAAAACAGTGTGTAATGTCACAGAATCTCACGACGACGGAGAGAAGCCCTGTGGCTATAAACTGTGCGGAAAAAACACGACGAATCTTAAAAGACATCTGAAGTCACATCACCCCAGTGTTTATGCGGCCACCATCACGGTAAGTAAGCTGACTAAAGTATTTTTCCCAAAGGGAAAAACAAAGTTTGTTTTGATTCTTAAACTATAATACAATTTTATCTATCCTTCATATATGATCCTATACCTTAGAAATTAGCGGACGACACAGCATACAGGCTATCCAACAGTGGCGGCTACTGGTCTGTCAGAGAGGGGAAGCTCATTGATGAACTCATGAATGAATGAATGAATGAACGATCAAAAAAAAAAAAATTAAACTCTGTAAAACTGAAACAAGGAATGTGGTGTATAATTGTGTGAAATGTATGATGAAAATCAAGCAATTTCGCCAAGCAAATATCAAAGAAATAGGTTGCAGCAGTTTTTATTTCGACTGAACTTGGGACTGAGCGCGAATAGCTTCAGTGATTCCTTATAGTACAGAATCGCTGTCAGTCAAAGGGAGATGCAGTCTTTCGATAGACCCTCCAATCATCACGCAGAAGCTCGGAGTCCGGGCCAGCCCACTCCCCATTCACCCCCAGAGACGCTGAGCGTCCGTGGGCGGGACATAATCGCAGCGTTTATCCAATGACCGTCTAGTTTCGAAGCACTGCAAAAAAAACGTTCAAAGCAGCCCCATTGAAGTCAATGGACGCTGGGCTTCAATAGGGAAATGCACTGTGACGCTGCGGGAATGTATGAGAAGGAAATCGAGTCAGCCGACCTGCTATATGTAACTGATTCTGAACGAACTCGTCTTTGAGATGAACGTTTTCTAACGCATTTTTAGTCAATAAAATGTTAATACAATAGTACATATTTGACCATTAATTTTGTGACATTATAAGGGAAGCCGAGCTTCCCTTGCAGTCTTAAAAAAATCGCCACTGCTTCCAACTAAGGAAAAGGGATATGTAGCATTGCACAAGTGCTACTACTAAGAGTGTGATGTCAATACAGCCTAGATTACCTAGATTAAAAACTGAATTGGTCTAAATAGAGACATTATAATGAACATTTTTGTCTAAAGACTATATATTAAATTGAAAATAAAATTAATGCTGGTAACGGCAGTTTGACTAAAATTAATGACTAAAACTTAACAAAAATACAATGACTTTTCGTCGACTAAAACTAGACTAAAACTATGAAAGAAAAAATGACTAAAATGTGACTAAGACTTATAAGCATTTTCGTCTGAAGACGAAGACTAAGACTAAATCAAAAATGGCTGCCAAAATTAACACTGGTGCGGAGCAGCTCACTGGGGTTTTTACAGACATTTTCAACCTGTCTCTTGCCCAAGCAGCTGTACCGACATGCTTTAAACGCACTTCCATTGTGCCAGTGCCGAAAAGCTCTAGCCCGAGGTGCCCTATTGACTACCGCCCTGTAGCACTCACACCCATCATTATGAAGTGCTTTGAGCGGCTGGTCCTGGAACACCTAAAAGACTCTCTACCATCCACATTGGACTCACACCAGTTTGCCTACCGCAGCAATAGGAGCACAGAGGATGCAGTTTCCATGGCACTGCACTCTGTGCTCACCCATCTGGACCATAAGAACACTTATGCACGCATGCTGTTTGTTGACTTCAGCTCAGCATTCAACACTGTCATCCCATCCAAGTTAATAGCCAAACTTGGAGACCTGGGCATCAACACTTCAATGTGTAACTGGATTTTGGACTTCCTAACTGACAGACCACAGAATGTTCGATCAGGATCCACCTGCTCCACGTCCATCACACTCAACACTGGTGTACCACAGGGCTTTGTGCTAAGTCCGTTTCTCTACTCCCTCTTCACCTCCGACTGCAAGCCTGTGTATGGATCTAATTCCATCGTCAAGTTTGCGGACGACACTACGGTGATTGGTCTCATCAGCAACAACGATGAGACTGCCTACAGGGAAGAGATCCAGCACCTGGCCACATGGTGCGCTGATAATAACCTGCTCCTCAACACCACCAAAACGAAGGAGCTCATCGTGGACTTCAGGAAAGAGTCAAGAGGCACACACGACACCATTCACATCAATGGAATGGCTGTTGAGCGTGTCTTCAGTTTCAAGTTCCTGGGGATCCACATCTCGGCGGACATGTCGTGGACAACCAACACCTCCAGCCTGGTCAACAAGGCTCACCAGCGCCTCTTCTTCCTGAGGACACTGAGGAAGAATCAGCTCTCCTCGGCTATCCTGGTGAACTTCTACCGCTGCGCAATAGAAAGCATCCTGACCAACTGTGTAGCAGTATGGTATGGGAGCTGCTCTGTTGCGGAGCGCAAGGCACTGCAGCGGGTGGTGAAAACTGCCCAGCGCATCACAGGGACTCCACTACCTGCCATCGAGCACATCCAGAGGAAACGCTGCCTGCATCGAGCTCGCAGCATCCTCAAGGACTCCTCTCACCCAGCCCACAGACTGTTTTCTCTCCTGCCCTCCGGCAGGCGTTTCAGGATCCTCCGGACCAGGACCAGCAGACTAAAGAACAGTTTTTTCCCCAGAGCTGTCTCTTTATTGAACTCAAACCCCTGTTGATCCACTTCCCTCATAAACTGCTAACTCTCCTACCTCACATCTGTTTATTACAGTAACAACTGTTAACTTATCTTGCACTGCCATATCTTAACTGGATTATGCTCATTTGCACTGCCGACTGTATTTATAGTACCAATGTTTACATTTGCATTTTACACCGTACTTCTAACTGTAATATGCAACCACTTTCCACTGCACTTTTACACTTTTTTTTTCGGATAGCTCTGTCCATAATTTATTGCACTACCCTAATCCACTGCTATATTCCTCATATTAGCCTAACATATTATTGTATACCTCTATCTGTAAAATTCTGTTTATAGTAATAGCCATCTGTATATTATATTCATAGTACATATTCACCTGTAAATTCTGTTTATAGTAATAGCCATCTGTATATTTATTCACTGTACATATTCACCTGTAAATTCAGGTCTGTTTATAGTAATAACCGTCTCTCTATTTATACATATTTATATATATTCAGTACATTTCCATGTCCTGCACTTACGCAACCACTGTATATCCTGCACTTGCTGCTATTGCACTTCTGGTTAGACCTAAACTGCATTTCGTTGCCTTGTACTTGTACTTGTGTAATGACAATAAAGTTGAATCTAATCTAATCTAATCTAATCTAATTTTTTAAAAAGTAGCTCTCAAATGAAAAAAGTTGGAGACCCCTGCTCTATTGGGTTGAGATCTGGTGACTGTGCGGGCCATTTTAGTACAGTGAACTCATTGTCATGTTCAAGAAACCAATTTGAAATGATTCGAGCTTTGTGACATGGTGCATTATCCTGCTGGAAGTAGCCATCAGAGGATGGGTACATGGTGGTCATAAAGGGATGGACATGGTCAGAAACAATGCTCAGGTAGGCCATGGCATTTAAACGATGCCCAATTGGAACTAAGGGGCCTAAAGTGTGCCAAGAAAACATCCCTCACACCATTACACCACCACCACCAGCCTGCACAGTGGTAACAAGGCACGATGGATCCATGTTCTCATTCTGTTTACGCCAAATTCTGACTCTACCATCTGAATCTCTCAACAGAAATCGAGACTCATCAGACCAGGCAACATTTTTCCAGTCTTCAACTGTCCAATTTTGGTGAGCTTGTGCAAATTGTAGCCTCTTTTTCCTATTTGTAGTGGAGATGAGTGGTACCCGGTGGGGTCTTCTGCTGTTGTAGTCCATCCGCCTCAAGGTTGTGCGTGTTGTGGCTTCACAAATGCTTTGCTGCATACCTCGGTTGTAAAGAGCATAGTCAAAGTTGCTCTTCTATCAGCTTGAATCAGTCGGCCCATTCTCCTCTGACCTCTAGCAACAACAAGGCATTTTCGCCCACAGGACCGCCACATACGTTTTTCCCTTTTCACACCATTCTTTGTAAACCTTAGAAATGGTTGTGCGTGAAAATCCCAGTAACTGAGCAGATTGTGAAATACTCAGACCGGCCCGTCTGGCACCAACAACCATGCCACGCTCAAAATTGCTTAAATCACCTTTCTTTCCCATTCTGACATTCAGTTTGGAGTTCAGGAGATTGTCTTGACCAGGACCACACCCCTAAATGCATTGAAGCAACTGCCATGTGATTGGTTGATTAGATAATTGCATTCATGAGAAATTGAACAGGTGTTCCTAATAATCCTTTAGGTGAGTGTATATAGCACTCAACATGAAATCAAAATTGTCCCTGTTTACTTTCTTAAAGGGGACCTATTATACCCCTTTTTACAAGATGTAATATATGACTCAGGTGTCACCAGAATGTGTCTGTGAAATTTCAGCCAAGCCGGCAACCTCCCCCAGTTTCTCTTGAAGCCAATACGGTAGTGACTTAAACTGAAATTCATCGGCTGGAGCTATAGGGATAGGCTTCAGAAGGGAGCAGAATCTCATTGAGCCCCATGTTAAAATGCAAAACTTTACAGCAAAAAAAAAAAAACATGTTTACAGCCTGGTACAAATTGTGGTTCCCTTTCGAGGCTTCTTCCCCCGGGGTGGAGGATCCGATGCTGATCCTTTCTGGTTCTGAGGAGCTGGATGAGGGTGGCATCGGGGCGGGTGGAGAAGCAGGAAGTATGTCCTCGCTTCATCCACCCGCCCAAGAGGAGCTGGTCGAGGTGTTGACTCGTGCGGTGGCCAAATTGAACATCGATTGGCCACAGGAGGTGCCGGAAGTCCAGCCAGCAAGTAGGCTGGACGAACGGTTCCTTTCTCGCCGGGTTCAAGCACCTCGCCGGGGCTTGCTATTCTTCCCGGATTTACACATCGAGGTGTGTAGATCCTGGAAGAAACCCTTCTCCTCGCGGGTTTCCAATCCCCCAGTGTTGGATTATTCTAACGTTCTGGGGGCCCGCGAGGCAGGGTATGGGACGATGCCACGGGTGGAGGAGGCTCTAGCGAGATATCTTTCGCCCGAATCTGCATCGTCCCTCAAAGCCCCGGTATTGCCCACCAAGCCCTGTCGGGATACCTCATCCTTGGTGGGCAAGGCCTATATGGCGGCTGGGTGGGCTGGTAGTTCCCTGCATACCCTTTCCATCTTGCAGGCCGATCTCCTCAAGGAGCTTGATGAGGGCGAGGGACCCTCTCCGGAGGATGTTTTGGAGCTGAGGAAGGCTGCGGATTTGTCTCTCCACATCACCAAGGAGACAGCCCGTGCTGTCGGCCGTTCTATGGCTTCCTTGGTGACTGTGGAGAGACATTTGTGGCTGAACTTATCGGGGATGAAGGAGAAGGACAAGTCCTTCCTCCTAGACTCCCCGATTTCGCCTTCGGGTCTATTTGGCGACGCGGTTGAGGCCGTTGTCGCCAAGTACCAGGAGGCGAAAAGTCAGTCAGCGGCCTTCCGTCAGTTCGTCCCTCGCCACTCAGAGCCGGGGAAGGCGGCCCCTAGGGGGCAGCCTCAGCCGTCCACTAGCTCCTCACACCGTCAGCTGCAGAGGGAGAGTGTCGCCTCTAGAGCCCCTCCTCCGTGAGCTTGGAAACAGAGACGGCGCTCTCTCCAGCAGACTCACCAGCAGCCTTCCGCTCCCAGAGGCGATCTAAGGAACGTACTCAGGGCATGGAAGGCTGCTGGGAAGAAGCCCTAGCTGCGGCAGGGCTTCTAAGGGTCCGGGTTCTACAGCCGGTACTTTATAGTTCCCAAAAAGGATGGAGGGTTGCGTCCGATTATAGACCTGAGGTATTTGAATCGGTCTCTGAGGAGGTTCAGATTCAAAATGCTCACGGTTCCCATCATCGTGAGTCAGATCCAGTTTGAGGACTGGTTCGTCACGATAGATTTAAAGGACGCATACTTCCATATCTCCATCCTTCTATGTCACAGGAAGTTCTTGAGGTTCGCTTTCGGGGGCGAGGCGTACCAATATCGAGTGCTTTCCTTCGGTCTAGCTCTTTCCCCACGCACATTCACAAAGTGCATGGATGCAGCTCTGGCTCCATTGAGACTCCAGGGCATCCGTGTGCTGAATTATATCGACGACTGGCTCATATTGGCCCAGTCGTACGATATGGCAGTTCGGCATCGAGATGTCGTTCTGGCCCATATAAGGTGCTTGGGGCTGAGACTCAACACAACAAAGAGTGTGTTGACGCCGTCCCAGAGGACTACATTCCTAGGGATCATATGGGACTCGACGACGATGCGGGCAGAATTGTCTCCCCGAGACCGTACTGGCGATGGTCTCAGGAATAAGACTAGGCCACAGCATCACTGTGAAGCACTTTCAGAGAGTGCTGGGGCAGATGGCAGCAGCGTCCAACGTGATACCTTTTGGCCTGCTGCACATGAGACCCTTACAGTGGTGGTTGAAAACCAAGGGGTTTTCCCCCAGAGGGAATCCTTTCCGTATGATCAGAGTAACGTGCAGATTCCTTCGTTCCCTAGTCATATGGAAGAAACCTTGGTTTCTGTCCCAGGGGCCAGTGTTGGGAGCGTCCTGTTGCCGGAAATCCGTTTCAACAGACGCCTCACTGGTTGGGGCGCGGTCATGGAGGGCCGCTTTGCGAGGGTCCCGTGGGAGGGCCGTCATTCCTCCTGGCACATAAATTGCCTTGAGATGATGGTGGTCTACAAAGCTCTCAGGAGCTTTCTCCCGGACCTCTGCGGCCAACATGTCCTGGTACGAAAAGACAATACGTCTGTTGTAGCGTACCTTAATCATCGGGGGGTTTGAGGTCACGCCCTCTATGCAGACTGGCGCATCAAATTCTCCTGTGGTCCCAAGGGAAACTGTTGTCCACTAGGGCAATGTATGTCCCGGGGGTCCAAAATCAGGGAGCAGACATACTGTCGAGGCAGGGGCTGAGGCCCGAGGAGTGGCGACTCCACCCGGAGGTGGTGGAGGCCATGTGTGAGAGGTTCGGCCCAGTGGAAGTGGACCTGTTTGCGTCTCACGAGACGTCCCACTGTCCATTGTGGTTTTCCCTCACGCATCCAGCCCCGCTGGGGTTGGATACCATGGTTCAGACGTGGCCGAGGCTGCGTCTGTACGCATTTCCCCCCAATTGCTCTGCTCCCGGGAGTCCTGGAGAGGGTCCGCCAACAGGGGGTCAGCCTACTTTTGGTAGCACCCAGTTGGCCGAGGTGAGTTTGGTTCTCGGATATCATAGCGCTGCTGGCAGGTCCTCCATGGCAGATTCCTCTGAGGAGGGATCTCCTATCTCAGGCAGGGGGCACAATATTTCACCCCCGGCCTGAGGTTTGGAACCTTTGGGTCTGGCCCTTGAGGGGGTCAGGTACCTAGAGGTCGGCCTGTCGGCAAATAACTAATCCTTTAAATGCTCTGGTGAAGAGATAAACATGGCGGACGCTGTACAGCTCATTCAGGGCAGGGTCTATGCTAATAGGGCATTGTCCATCAGCCGTCGTGGGAGGGGCCTTAATAATGTGATGTCACAAATGCTACATACAAATGGCTTGTTCTGAGACACTACTTATGATTTATAGGGATTCAAAAAAGAAGAGTGGGTGTTTTTTTATCATTAGGGTAGTTGTGTACACACACTGCCGACACAAATTTATCTTCAAGGTCCCGTTCTTCGTGTTTTTTGAAGCTTTGATTGTGTTTACAGTGTGCAATATAACATGTGTTCATGTTTCGTGTGTAAAAAAAAAACAGTATTTTTAACACAATTTACTTATCTGTACACCGCTGTTTTCACTCTCCTAAAAACGGGTTGATGACTTCCTTTATTCTATGAAGTCCCTCCTTCAGAAATACGTAACGAGTTCTGATTGTGCCAGCGGTTCCCGTATTGGGATTTGACCGCAGGTTAGCGAACGTGTCACGGTTCCTGTGTTGTGATTCGACAGCAGCTTAGCGCACGTAGAAAGGTCACGCCTCTTAACGGGGTGATGTATGCGCTCAATGATCTCTACAGCGTCCCTGGGAAAGCCAAACAAAGGTGATTTGACTTCGGGATGAAAATAACAGCGTCTCGACGACATGGCGACAAACACACTGAAACCTAGCACTTCCTTTTCTCCACGCGACCGTCCTCTTCTCCACGTGGGACAGCAACAAGACTACACCCCCTTTTTGCGCGTATTCTTGTGGGCGGAGGTTAGTCTGTTCTACTGTTCTACTGACGTCATTTATGAAGGAAGTACCAGGATGTAGTCCAAGCCAGCCGTTCGATGTAGGCTTTGAAAGGGAACTTCTGTTAAATAAAATATCTCGCTTGGCATTGAACTTTGAGCTTTATAATTTTACAGGTATTATTTATGCTCTAACAGCAACATTACACACTAACTAAAGTTTGAACAATGGGATCACGAAGAACGGGACCTTTCAAACATCATGTAAAAGTGAATTTTGCATAACTGGTCCCCTTTAAAATATGTTCCTTTTCTTTTTTAGTTATTACTAAGAAAATAACTGTATTCAATACAGTTATAATAGCCATATGGAACTGTTTTGGACTATTTTAGTTGAGCCATTCTGTTATTGCCCACTTTTAGTAATCAAATAAATTCCCAGTGGATCTATAAAGACCTATCCTACTTTTCCCCCCTCACTGAATACCCTTTTTTATTAAAAAATTATCACATTACTAAAGTTGATTTAAATTGGCTGCAAATGGTGATTTATCTATAAAAATATCTTTTAAGTTATTTAGAGAGACAAACAAACAAAAATACATATAATTTAAATAATGCATTATAAAAAGATTAAACTGCAACCAGTCACTGAACAGCAAAATCTGTGGTATCAAATTGCTGTAAGGCTGGAGAAGCTTGTGTAAGCCCCTTTTTGTTGATCTAAAGCTCTAGAAAGCAGATGGGTATAATATTGGAGCTTGTGGGATATGTCATATTGTTTTGTCCCTGTGTTCTCAAGAGGGATTTGAGAGGCTGAATCCACAGAGACAGTGTTCCAGATGCACCATGACTGATGACATCAGAAAGGACGTCAGCATGGCACGAGTGTATTTATGGGAGCAGGTTTTGGCTGTGTAGATGCTGAGTTTGAGCTGCAGCAAAAACAGTAAGTAATAGGTCAATGAAATGAAAGCTCTAGCGTAAAGTTCTGCCAGGAAGATTCAATGTTACGTCACTTATCACATCCAGACCTAACCAATCATGTCCTAATCATCAGATTATAAAAGATGGTCACTTATACACACATGTCTGAGTTCACAGATGCTGAAGCCAACATTTTAGTTGACGATCCGGACGTTCTGTAGCGGTCGATAGCTGGTCCTATTATAAAATTATTAATGTGCAATACAGTGGCGTTCAAAGTCCATGTCAGCCTATCATTCTGTTCACTGGGCTTTCGCGGCAACAGACGCGAGTTAACGAGAGCAAAATCTCGCATTTAGATTCAGAACAATCACAATGGAGGACTATCTCATCATATCATCACTATCCTGGCGTCATCACTACATCAGCATTCATCACAGTGATATGTATATGATTATGCATTTCCGATGTCGATTGGGTGTAGTATTTTTCTCAATTTGTCGCAAGCATGCATGCATCGTATGAGATGCACACCTGCTTGTGCAACGTTAATAAATGTGTTACTTCAATTCAATCGTGCTATTGATCTTGCAAGCGCTGTGAGTTCATCACATACAAAATGCAATTGAAACTGACACAATAGTTTCAAGCTTAGAAGTGTTTTTTGGCCTGTCATCCAGCAAAGTACATATTTTGCTCAAACATACGGGGCACCCAGTGTTGAAATGGCTTCCTTGTGTGATTCGACATGGCTTCCTTTACTATGGGGAAGAACCGCGTTCTGTGCTGATATAAAGGTGCCGTTGCTTATTGCTTTATAAATATGCGCTACATATTAATAAATTAGTTAATAAAAACAAACACGTATAGTAATTGTGCTTTTGTCTTCGCGTTACTCCAGTTAATTTGACTCTATTCGTGTTTTATTCCGCTACTGATATCTGGATGCCTCTGTCTATTTTTAGGAACTTTAGAATTTAGTGTTACGTCTCACTTGGTCCTTCTGTACTACGACGCCATGGCTACAATTATGAATTAAACAAACGTAAATTTTCAGACTGTGATCCTGATGTCACACTGTGGGAACTCCGCTGCATTAATGTCAGACTGCATGATAATCAAACGCACAAGAATTTGTCTGGAGGTTACATCAACCCACTCACATTTGTTTAATTTACTTCAGGTTAGAATTTTATCATGGCCGTTATGCGAGCGAGTTGCGCTTTTGTATGGTAAACGCAGCTCTGATCAAATCAAACTAACTTGTGACTTTTTTGATTCGGACCAGTTTAACCCCTAGAATTCTGAGCTGTTTTGGGGCCCTTTAGAAGTTTTGACATGCTCTGACATTTGTACTTTTTTTCAGTTGCTTATAAACATATGAATGGCAAAAGTGTAATTACACTGTATTCAGCACCAACTGGGATACCATAATATGTGAGCAACATGTATGTACATGCTTGTATTTTTGAGAGAATAATGTTTATGCGTGGTTTAAAAAAAAAAAAAAAAAACGTTTTTAAATTAAGGCCTCAAAACACACAATAGATATGTGTCCACAAGACTTTTGACTAATGGTGTTGTTGCCTAGAGTGTTTGCTTCAAAATGATGTGAGAATCATTGAGCCTACTCATTCACATAAAACAATATATTAATTTACATTTTGTAAGACACTTTTTCTTTACAAAGGCAGTATGCAAGGAGGCGTGAATGTTAATGAATAATGCTGGGTATCACACCTGAGAGAACAAAATAATGCATATTGGTCGGCATAATGCCCTGCATAATGAATGAGCTTCAGGTGTGTGACTGAGACCAACAGGTCAAAGGAAATATATATATATTTTTTAGTTTATTTAGAATGTAGTCAACATTAGTATTTTTTCTTGTTTCCAGTCCAAATATTTACTAGATAAGTAAAATTTGCTGGGGGAAAAATTTTAAATGAAGTGAGTTTTTGCTTAAAACAAGCTAAATTATCTGCCAAAACAATATCTGTCACAATATTACTTTTTTTAGACTTCTTTCAAAAACATTTCTGATTGAAATATTGTTTCTTCAATATTTCAATCAGAAATGTTTTTGAAAGAAGTCTAAAAAAAGAGTAATATTGTGACACTGAACCCAATTCAGTATTCAGTAAATACAAATAACTGAATAATTGGTAATGATGAATGTTATATAAGTAAAATATTTGGGATTTAAAACAACATAATGCAATCCAATTATGATTTCAAATAGTATAGGATGAATTCAGGTTGATTGGGACACTTTTCCCCAGTCATTTCAATGGCAAACATTTTCTGAATTGATTTTGTAAACTATCATACACACAATACTCAAATATAATTTCGAGCTTCAGTTCATTTATGAGAGATGCGTGCAATGCATGATCGCCAGCACTAAGGCTATTGTCTGTTATATTGGCTTCTTATTAAATAAGAAGCAAATATATTCAAAACATTGATTAAAATTAAGATACAATTTATACAAAACCAAAACAGGCCAAATAAATCTTGTCTAAACAGTCTTGCGTCTATGATGTACATTTTATGCTGCAGCAGGATTCATATTTAAACACATTTTGACTCATTGAAAATAACCACATCAAAAGAGTCATTCATTCCTGAATCGATAATGAAAGCTGCATAGTTGGATGCTGTCATCTCACTACAGAGAATTGTAGTCAAATTAATAGCTTTGCTACATTCAGTGACGCTGCTGCCCATTATGTTGCCTTTTATTTGCAGAAAGTTGTATTACCAACTGTTTCTATTGCTTGTGTCAGTGTCATCAGCTCTATTTTAAAATGAACAATGTCAGGTCACTTTGTCACTGTCAGTGTGAAATCTCCTTAAGAAGCCAGATCTCGGCAGGATAGTTGTCTCTTAAACCGGTATAGTAGGTGTTTTAAAATCAAGATTCAAATGTGGAGAGGGATACAATTCAGTTTGAATCTTTAATTTTAATATGCAATGTAATTGAGCGGTGAGTAAAGAGGCAGTTCCAGTATAGCCCATCATGTATGATGCATCTTGCATCTCTTCGTTATGAGTGGATACCAGTAACAGAGCCGTGTGGTCCGGCAGTGACTCACTGCTTTCAAGATATCTAATGGGAATTGTCAGTGTGCTCTCCTTTTCAATAACACCGCTCAGCCCTGAGCCCGAGCCTGTGTTATCAACAGAGAAAAGCTAATAGCGAGTTTCCTTAGTGGTCGTCATGACGACCAATGTTAATATTCACAAATGCAGGTCTGTCAGTGGCACTCTGCAGGAAACTACAGGGGGCACAAAGTTACATGTGGTCCTGTCTAGTACTGTCACAGTGTGTGATTGAAATCACAGTGTACAATCAAGATGTGTTAACGACAGTACTCAGAACATAAGACTATGACTTATTGAACATGTGTAGAAATCCTAATTTTTAGGTTGCTCTGGAAAAAAGCATCTGCCAAATAAATAAATGGTTTGTCGCGCCAGCGCGCCAAAAAACACGTCATCATAGAGGAGATGTTGTTGCAAGTGGGAGGGGAAGTTTAAAGATAATGAGGGCACATGAATTACAGTTTTTCTCAATTGCTAAAACACTAAACCCTATTGTCTGAACCAAATGCTCAGTTGCCTGAACCCACTGATTGAATCAATCACTCTTTTGGCAAAACCATAAGCACTTTTCACCTGTTTAGACACAACTTGACAACACATTTTCATTGTGATGCACCCGTGTTGCATAATGGTGAGCACAGGTGACAAAAGTCAAACACAATTAATGCACAGATGTCACCACTTGAATACAACAACTCAAAATTGATCACACTTGTGGCTAATGATGTGAGGGAGCATAAACAGTAAGCCAGTTCAGAGTGCACTGGTTTGTGAGGCCCTACAATGGATAGAAATCTGAGAGGAAGAGTTTGAGTGAGAGGAGGTCAAGGTGGTCGAGGTGGTCAGCGAAGACAAAGAACAGTCATAGCTGATGAAATCAGAGCTACTGTGATTGACCATGTTCTTGTCCATGGTATGAGCATGAGGGAGGCTGGACAAAGGGTACAACCAAACATCAGTAGATTCACTGTCTCCACCATAATCCGAAGATTTAGAGAAGAGAACTGCTCGGGTTACGACTGTAACCCTTGTTCCCTGAGTAGGGAACGAGCACTGCGTCTGGTTAGACACTTGGGGGATACTCCCTAAGCACTAGCGAATCTGAAGTCCGTATAGCCACTAAACCAATCTGATTGGCGTGCGTGATGACGTCATCGTGACGGCGTACCCGGAAGTATAAAGCGGGAGCCGGCGCACAGAAACGGCAGCTATTGCTCTGAAGCATGCGCTCCAGGCGTGCCGAGGTGTGGTGACGAGACGCAGTGCTCGTTCCCTACTCAGGGAACAAGGGTTACAGTCGTAACCCGAGCAGTTCCCTTTCGAGGGAACTCTCACTGCGTCTGGTTAGACACTTGGGGAACGAGTACCCACTAGCCCACACCGAGGGTAGCGCCTGCCCTAGTGTGAAACCGGAGACCGGGCACAACTAGGACTTGAGTACCCTAGCGCCAGCACAGTAGGGAGATACTTCTCCACTCCTTTTCCTTCCGTGCCCCAGCCGATGAAGGGAGGCGTCTGCTGAAACGGTTTCCCGGCAACAAGACGCTCCCAACACTGGCCCTTGGGACCTTTACCGAGGGTAGTGCCTGCCCTAGTGTGAAGCCGGAGAACGGGCACAACTAGGACTAGGGAAACCCAAGAGCCTTCGGCGCACCCAGCCAATGAGGGAGACGTCTGTTGAAACGGTTTCCCGGCAACAGGACGCTCCAACACTGACTCTTGGGACCTACCGAGGGTCGTGCCTGCCCTAGTGTGAAGCCGGAGACCGGGCACAACTAGGACTAGGGAAACACAGCCAATGAGGGAGACTTCTGTTGAAACGGTTTCCCGGCAACAGGACACTCCCAACACTGACCCCTGGGACAGAAACCAAGGTTTCTTCCATATAACTAGGGAACGAAGGCATATGCGCGTTACCCTGATCATACGAAAGATATTCCCTCTGGGGGAAACCTCTTGGTTTCCAACCACCACTGTCAAGGTCTCACGTGCAGCAGGTCAAAAGGTCTCACCTTGGACGCTGCTGTACTGAGCCCCAGCACTCAAAAGTGCTCCACAGTGAAGGTATCTTACTCCGCCGTCACGTGAGGCGGGGGATGTAATGCCTGAAGAACCAGGGAACTGCCAATCCTAAATTCCCTGGTTCATCCGACTCAAATGGTCCGAAGGAGGCCTCTGCCAGCCTTCGAGAACCACTGCCAGATCCCAGGTTGGGAGCTCTGGAACGAGCCACAGGCCGCATCCACCGAACCCCACAGGGGAACTGTACAACCAGATGGTGTCTACCCAAGTCCATCACCCAAAGGAGTGTGGAAAGCCTTATGGCAGCCACGGACACCCTGAGTGTGGACGGGGTTGGACCCGCAGAGAAGCGATCTCGGAGGAACTCCAGCACTGAAGCCACCGGCCAGTTAACTGGGACCACCTCACGCTCCCTGCACCAAGTGGCTCACCACTTGGGGCTGTACAGTCTCCTGAAAGATGGAGCCCTAGAACTGAGTAAGGTCTCTATCACCTCTGCCGACAGGCCAATATCTAGGTACCTGACCCCCTCAAGGGCCAGACCCAAAGGTTCCAAACCTCCGGCCGGGGGTGAAATATAGTGCCCCCTGCCTGAGATAGGAGATCCCTCCTCAGAGGAATCTGCCATGGAGGACCTGCCAGCAAAGCTATGATATCCGAGAACCAAACTCGCGTCGGCCAACGGGGTGCTACTAAAAGTAGGCTGACGCCCTGTTGGCGGACTCTGTCCAGGACTCCCGGGAGCAGAGCAATCGGGGGAAAAGCATACAGACGCAGCCTCGGCCACGTCTGAACCATGGCATCCAACCCCAGCGGGGCTGGATGCGTGATGGAACACCACAGTGGACAGTGGGAGGTCCCTCGAGACCCCACCACCCCTGGGTGGAGTCACTACTCCCCGGGCCTCAGCCCCTGCCTCGACAGGATGTCTGCTCTTCTACAGTACGCAGGACCCATGTAGAAATATTCGGAAGGCATTCCATGTGCCGAGATAATCTACTGAGGGAACCAGCCTCTCAAGGCTGGCCTCGGGTGTTACACGAGCCTCCTCCCCAACCCCCTGAAGCGGATGACCGGCAGGAGTGGTTGGGAACGATTCTCTATGTGCGGACGCGTTAGCCGCCCAGCCGCAAGTTTGTGAATGTGCGTGGGTGAAGAGCTAGACTGAAGGGAAGCATTCGATATTGGTACGCCTCGCCCCCGAAAGCGAACCTCAAGAACTTCGGGTGTTACACGAGCGTCGTCCCCAACCCCCTGAAGCGGATGACCGGCAGGAAGTGGTTGGGAACGATTCTCTATGTGCGGACGCGTTAGCTGCCCAGCCGCAAGTCCTTCCGGAGGCGGCTGGAGCAGCATGCGTTCGCGGGAAATCGATGGGGCCCGAAGCATCATAGACGGCGGGATTACCTCGAATTTCCCCGGAGCGCCGCAGAGGAAGCAACCTCGGTTGCTCCCCCGTGGGGGGGGGCGCTCTTGGAAGTCCAGCCGAAGCTAGGACTTCTTCCCAGCAGCCTCCCTCCCTGGAGTACGTTCCTCAGATCGCCTCCAGGAGTGAAAGACCGCTGCTGGGACTGCTGGTGAGAACGCCGCCTCTGTTGCCAGGCTCCTGGAGGAGGGCCTCTAGAGGCGACGCTCTCCTTCTGCACCTGCCGGTGCGAGGAGCTGGTAAACGGCTGAGGCTGCCCCCTAGGGGCCGCTTTCCCAGGCTCTGAGTGGCCAGGAAGGCACTGACGGAAGGCCGCTGACTGCATCTTCGCCTCCTGGTACCCGGCGACAACGGTCTCAACCGCGTCACCAAATAGACCAGAAGGAGAAATCGGGGAGTCTAGGAGGAAGGACTTATCCTTCTCCCTCATCCCCGATAGATTCAGCCAGAGATGCCTCTCCACCATCACCACGGAGGCCATGGCCCGGCCGATAGCACGGGCCATCTCCCTGGTGATGCGGAGAGACAAATCTGCAGCCCTCCGTAGCTCCAGCACATCCTCCGAAGAGGGACCGTCGCCCTCATTGAGCTCTTTCAGGAGGTCAGCCTGGTAGGCCTGCAAGACAGATAATGTGTGCAGGGAACTACCAGCCCGCCCAGCCGCCATATAAGCTTCGCCCACCAACGATGAGGTGTCCCGACAGGGTTTGGTGGGCAGCTCCGGGGTTTTAAGGGACGACACAGAATCGGGGAAAAGATAACTCGTGAGAGCCTTTTCCACCCGAGGCATCGTCCCCTAGCCCGCCTCGCGCGCCCCCAGAATATTGGAATAATCCAATACTGGAGGAATACGCGAGGAATAGGGCTTCCTCCACGACCTACACACCTCGATGTGTAGGTCCGGGAAGAAAGGTAAACCCCGGCGAGGTGTTTGGACCCGGCGAGAAAGAAACCGGTCGTCCAGCCTACTAGGTGGCTGAACTTCCGGCACTTCCTGTGGCCAATTGATCTTCAATTTGGCCACCGCACGAGTCAAAAACCTCAATTAGCTCCTCTTGGGCGAGTGGATGAAGTGATGAAACACTTCCTGCTTCTCCACCTGCCCTGATGCACCACTCATCCGGCTCCTCGGAACCGGAGAGAATAAGCATCAGATCCTCAACCCCGGGGGAAGAAGCCGCAGCGCGGGCTTCCACACGGGGAGGAAGATCTTTAGAACTGTCAGACAAGGATTGGGAAAGTGCCGCAGCAGTCCCAGATCCCGCTGACAAGTCCTTCTGTGAACCCCATGGTCTGTGACACCGAGACGCCTCAGCGATCGCGGGTCCAGAACCCTGGGGCTCACAAAGCTGGCCGGCCTCATCGAACACGGCCAGCCGAGAGTGGAGCAGTCTGAGTGTGAGCAGCTTTTCCACTGACAGGCAGTTCCCTCGAGAACTGCCCGAGCATGCTCAACACCCAGACACTGCACACAAAGCAGGTGTGCATCTGAGCCCGAATAAAGCAGGGACACAGATGCACACACTGCTTAAACTCTTTCACATTCTTTTCCATTCTTTCTTTTCATTCACACACTTTTGCAACTGTGACAAACAGCAGTAAATAGACAGACAATTTCAACAGAGAGCGCTATGCTGAAGAGCAATAACTGCCGTTTCTGTGCGCCGGCTCCCGCTTTATACTTCCGGGTACGCCGTCACGATGACGTCATCACGCACGCCAATCAGATTGGTTTAGTGGCTATACGGACTTCAGATTCGCTAGTGCTTAGGGAGTATCCCCCAAGTGTCTAACCAGACGCAGTGAGAGTTCCCTCGAAAGGGAACAGGTAATTACCTTTTTTTGACATTACAGTTTTTCTCAAATGCTAAAACACAAAAGCCAATCCTCTAAACCAAATTACCAGTTGTCTAAACACATTTACTAAATCTAGCCATCATTTTCCAATATCATAAACACATTTCACATGAAGACACAATTCACAAAACACAATCCTCTGTTTTCATAAATCTTAACACATTTTTCCTTGCTAAAACACAAGTTGCAAAAGAACTCTGCTCATATTCTCAAATGAAAGCTCATGTGATGCAAAATGCTTGCCACAGTCAGCAATATTTGAACACAATGAACACACCTGGCGTCATTCATTACACACAACGACTCAAAATTGAAGACGCTTGTTGCTAATGCTGTGACCACATGTATAAAAGCAAGTTCAGAGTGCACAGTTTGCTGAAGATTCCAAACAAACACAATGGATGAAGGCAGAGTCAGGGGAAGAGGAATTTGAGTCAGAGGAGGGAGAAGAGCTGGCCATGGAAGAAGAGGAGCAGGCCAACGAGGAAGAGGAGTTAAAATCAGAGGAGGAAGAGGAGCAGGCCAACAAGGGAGAGGAGGAGGCCAACAAGGGAGAGGAGAAGGTCCAGGAGGGAGAGCAAGACAACCTCGCACCATCATTACGGACGAGATGCGAGCAACAGTCATTGACCATGTCATTGTCCATGGCATGACAATGGCTGAAGCAGGACTAAGAGTCAGTCCAAACCTGAGTAGGTTCACCATCGCCACCATTATCAGGGCATTCAGACAACACAACAGGTATTGTACTTTATTGCTTTCTTTGTCACAATACAATTTTACAAGCCTGTGAAAGTAGTCTATTAGTTTCAAATCAGTTGTTACTGTATTGTAAAACATGTCAATTGACAACACGTTTCTTTCTTTAGAGTTGAGAGAATGCCACATAGAGGTGGGAGGGTTGCAATATTTACAGCGGCACAAGAAACCCTCGTTGTGGATATGGTTCGTGAGAACAACCTCATCAGACTCCGGGAGATCAGAGACAAAGTCATTGCCGATAATGTCAACTTTGAGAGCATTGATGATGTCAGCTTGGCCACAATAGACAGAGTTCTCCGGCGCCAAAAGATGCGGATGAAACAGGTCTATAGGGTTCCCTTTGAGCTCAACTCTGCGCGACACAAAGACCTACGTTACGAGCATGTGCAAGTAAGTATACATCCATGTTCACAGTACAGTTAGTGGACATACTGTGTTGCTCAGTGGCCTACATTACTTCTGGACAATACTGTGCTACCTGATTGACTGTTTGAACCCTGATTGAACCCTGTGCACTTTCACATTTTCACAGAGGATATTAGTTGGACGCGATGGCCAGACCTCATGAGTACCTCTTCCTGGCACTGCATGAAAAGTGGGATTTTCGTCAGTATGTGGCACTGCAGATTGCCGTGAAACTTCAGGTTTACGACTGTGCACGGCAATTTGCAGGCAACTCCGAAAACTGCCGTAAATTGACGGAAATTGACGTGGGCCTTGCTTGGCAGTTGTCCCCCCATGACCCCCCTCCCCTTAATTCTAGGGGAGGCTTTATCATGTAAATGAACATGCTGTGAGCTACACAAATGCAAATCAGAGTAGCAGCAGGGGGAGTTTTATCTAGGTTCTGAATTTTTTTAACTAAAACAAGTTTAAAGTTTAAGTTAAAATGTTAACTTAAATTTAAGTTAAATGTACTCGTTTTAGTTCACATTACTAAATTTTTAGGGCAACCAGTTTGCTCCAATTTTTTAAGTAGATTCAACTTGTCCGGGCTCACAGTGTAGATTAATTACTCTGTATGTTATTTATCTGTATGTAGATTAAATACTCTGTATTGGTTATTTAGCAATAACCAATGTTATGTAAAAAAAAAATATACAGGACAGCAGTTCATGTCTTCAACCTTTAGAGAGGTTATGTGATGCAACAAGACAATGAACCAAAGCACACAAATAAATCAAGTAAAGCATACAGTTTACATACCAAAATTAATTTTTCCACCCTGCACTGTGAATGATTTTTAAAATGGCTATTAATCATAAATGTGAAAAGTACAAGTTTGTGTGTTTATAGTTAAGTCATATTGTGTTTTTTCTGTAATTGTCATTTAAATTGAGCTCACACCACATTTTATGAATTATCAATGCAGATTTTCAAGAGGTGGTTTCCTGGACAGGGTTTAAATTATGCCAAGAGTAGGCCTAATCTAGTAAATCGCGAGTTAAAAAATTGTTGCCTGGAACAAAGATTAAGCACAGATTACTAACACCTGGACTATGAGTCCTGAACTAAAATAAACTGGATTCATTTACAGTTTTATCTAATTGCTTACACACAATTTCTGAAAATATGGCTCCATTTCTTGTAACTCTACACACAAAACACACAACATGCAAAACATCAGACATCGCTTGCAAAAGCAACACTTTGTGCAAAACTATTTTAACTCTTCCAAAAATGTTGTTTTTGCATATATCTAACTACACACAAATATGCACAACTGAGGAATTTACAGTTGAACTGAAATCAGCTGAACTGAAATCAGTTGAACTGAAATCAGCTGAACTGAATCAACACTGAAGTCACTTGAGCTGAATATTGACACTATATTGGCTTGTTAGAGCCGGTTTACAGCAGAATTTGTTTTGAACTTGATACTGAAGCTGCTATGAAACAATATATTTTGTTGTATGCATATTCTTTCTTTCTCAAACCTTAGTTTTGATTTCTAAGTGATCAATTTATGTATAAGTGTTTTCACACATGATCATTGGCTGTATGGGTCCTCAGTAAATTAATGTGGCATTTAAATGGCAAAAGTTATTCTTGTCTCTATAACTTATGGCTTCCTAAAGACACGTTATGGGTAAATAAAATATTAATAATATAAATAAAATGTATATCAAAACATATTTTAAATATAATGAAGTCATTTTATTATAGCACTCATCAGATGTTCCTGGAAACAAAACAGAGACAGAACAGTATAAACAAACTAAACACCAAATTACAAAAACATTATTATGTGAAAGTGAATAAAGTTGTGTGTGTGTGTGTGCGTGTGTTTTCAGTTATAAATATGTGCTGTGTAAATTAGCCTATATATACTTTTAGAAATTATATATAGCCTAACTTTAAAAAACAAACAATAACCCATATAGATAAATTATAATAATTGTATAATATTAAGCATTTACTTAATATACATTGTAACATTAGGCTACTTTACTCTAGCACAGTAGTCAGTTAAGCAATTAATTAATATCTTATATTAATATGTATGTAGCCTAGGCTACATCTAAAGGGAAGTCTGCTTTAAAAAAAAAATTTACACTTCGACATGTACAGAATGTGCGCGTTAAGAAACACGTTCAAATGTGTCTTCTTAACATGTTAAAATGTCTTAACATGTGCGTCGACTGTGTGTGTATGCCTGTTACACGACCAGAATGTGCGTGTCTACACATACAAAAGAAACACGTAAAAAATTGCTGCGTTGACAAACAGTGCGTGTTGAAACAGTCATAAGTCACGCGTTTCGTATAAAGAGATTTGGCCCCGGGCGCGTTCCATAGTAGAGCCCTAGTCCAATGGCGTGTGAGGTCGAGGTCATGGCCATGACGCGTAGAAGACGAGCTTTAAACCTTTTTTGTTTTTTTTACATTTCCTATTTTTTTGCTGCTTTCCTTTTTCGTGATCAACAATGACAGGACGCCGTCTTCAACTCCTGGACGCGACCAACTTTTTCGACTAATTTTCAGGAGGATGTCTTCGTCTTCACAACTCAAACGCAAACTGCAGGCGCTATGAACCAGAGCATGGGTAATGTAACGTTACGATTTAAAGAATATGCTTTTATTCAGCTGTATAAGGAAATGGATGCGTTAATAGATCTGAGCTTATAACCGCACATTTTGTTTACACAGACTATCCTCGCCTCATAACGAAGCCGTGAGCTCTTATCTGCTTGGAGTGATTTCCAAGAGTCCAGATTTAACCGCTGATCACGACGAAATTGTGTGTAAGTAACTTCTAATGTGTTTCTCATTCCTAGTTTAATTTTACCGTGACTGTTTTTATTAATACCAGTCTCATGTAATTGTTTTCCAGCTGCCTGTAAGACGTATTATGAATCGACACGCCGCAGCTTCAGATACAAACACTGAACTTACATAGCAGGCGGAAACTGCGAAGTTTAGCTCGGAGTCGATCAGGAAGAAAAGGGGTAAGATTTATTATATTAGATCCGTTTTTTGTCAATGTGAGTATTTTTCAGGTTGCTTATTGTCTTTATGGATTGTATTACAGTTGCTGGAAGCGAGAGTGTGCTGGATGAGGTGGACATTTGGAAGTCCGCGACCATTGAACTCATGTTTGACGAGGAAGACGCATTGTTGACGGGGTGTCTGGATGGATTGTGCGGCCACCGCGCTCTCGCAGCCTGGAGCACGCCGAACTTTACATTACATTACATTACTGCTGCACTGTACATAGTTGTGTGTTTAACAATAAAGCTCTTTCTTTGAATAAACAGCTGTGTTTTATAAATGAAGCCCTTTCTTTGAATGAACAGCTGTATGCTTATAAATGCTCTTTCTTTGAATAAACGGCACGGTCCGTATAATTTTCCCATATATTCCTTGATGGTATGAATACTTCATAGCACAATAACATTAATATAAAACAAATTATTACAACATAATTTATTAATATTATTTGGGTTTACATTTATAATGAGCCAGGGGGACCAATAATGATTGGTTTGCAGTGATCTGCCAACCAATCACGAGGGATTTTTCTTTTTTAAATGTAGTGGCTTCAGCCAATAGTGAGTGAGTAAATTCAAGTCTGGCCGTTGACTCTCTGGTTTCGCTGCTATTCATATGCTAATGAGAGGCGTCACACCTCAGCGCGGTCTCTCAGCGGGGGGGCTCTGCACCTACGTCATGGTTCGTTTACGACAATTTGTGGCACAGACGAACGCGACGTTCGCTGCCTGTAAATTGTCGAAAACTGCCGAAAATTAGGGAGATTTCCGGGAGTATACAGGCGTTTACGGGGTCGAAAATCTCACTTTTCATGCAGTGTGGATGAGGCTGGCTTCAACCTGCAGAAACGAAGGCAAAGAGGCCGTAACATCATTGGCCAAAGAGCCATCACTGAGGTTCCTGGCCAACGGGGGGTAATATTACTCTTTATGCGGCCATGGGTTTGGAGGGGCTTGTCCACTGGCATGCTGTCCTTGGGTCTTACAACACCCAACGTCTCCTCACCTTCCTAGAGGAGCTAAAAGACATCCTCCTGGACCGCCAACAACACCATCCTGGGCCCGCACATCACATTTATGCGATCATTTGGGACAATGTACGCTTCCACAGAACAAACCAAATCAGAGAGTGGTTCACCACCAACAGTAACCACTTTTTAAACGTCTGTCTGCCACCCTACTTCCCTTTCCTGAACCCTATAGAGGAGTTATTCTCATCGTGGAGATGGAAGGTTTATGACATACAACCATACACTAGAGAGAACCTCCTAAGGGCAATGGAGCTGGCCTGTGTTGACATCCCAGTGGAGGCCTTCCAAGGATGGATTCGCCATCCCAGGGCGTTTTTCCCGCGGTGCCTGGCAAGAGACAATATAGCCTGCGATGTGGATGAGGTGATGTGGCCCAATGCAGCTTAGCGACATGATGCCGCACAGTGATTGTGGTGTGGTGTGAATAAAGTAAATAAAAAAACGTCACACCCTGATCATGTTTTCAAGAGTACTGTTGTGTGCAATAGATTCTGTTTTTGCATTGAGTTGTGTTACAGTAGTGTACATGCAGAATTTACTATAGATTTATACTCTTCATATGAAACTCACAAATCTAAATGCCTAATCCTCTGCAGAGATCTAAGAAGATCCATTACTGTAAAGTTTCTAAAAATATGCATTGGCAGTTATGAAACAAAGAACCTTCTCACAAATTGAGCATTGTGTTTTCAATTGTTTTGCTGTAGTGTGTAGTGTTTACATTTTTGAAAGCTTCGAGCTGCTCTTTTGGTGTGAAAGTTTGAGTTTTGAAGTGAGAAGGTGTGGTTGTGTTTATGTAGCTTTAGAAAAGGGTGTTGTGTTTAGACATTGGGGAACATGGAGGAAATGGTTGTGAAATGTGTTTTAGCATTTGAGAAAAACTGTATTGTACAGTATGTAAATGTTGACAGCAATTACTGTATGACATACTACTGTACCACAGTATACTGTAAGTAAATATTTCAGTACATCACTGTACCAATATACTGTAGTATTGTAATGGAGGGTTGGTCTAATTGTTATTCAACATACATTCAACACACTAACATAGTATTCCATGTATATTTTTGTACTTTATATTTACATGGGCTTACTGTACACAAGTGGCAAACGCATAAGATTTCTGGTTTGTCTTTTTGTACAAGTGCTAAATGCACGTTTTTTTTTTTTTTTTGCAACATGCATTTAGCCTACAGTGAACAATAAACATTTATTTCTCCAGCTTCATGTCCTGAGCATTGTGTTTTCTATTTTTCTACGTAGTGTTTAGTGACTGTTCAGTAGTGTTTTTAATTTTGATTGACTCGGGGCACGATTTGACAACATAGTTCAGTTTTGAGCACAGATTGTTTTAAGGTGAAAGTTTGGTTTTGCAAGAAGAGTCTGAGGTTTTGTGAATGTATCTTGAAAATTGGGTTTTGTGTTCACAGTTTAGAGAAAAGGAGAGCAGCTTTCAAGAAATGTGTCTTAGCAATCGAGAAAAACTGTAAAAATAATAATAATGATGATGTGCAAATATACTGTAATAATCAATGAATAAAACAATTGTCCTTTTTGCTTTCAAGGTGACTTTAAATGTGAATTGTGAAAATGTTTTGGTATTAATATACTTTCTTCTGTCTTAGTTTTAATATGCATATTTAACTCATGTTGGCTTATTTCCTTGGAAATTTTAAAACTTTGACTCTCTGTTGCTATTTATTGTTTGAGCATCTTGACCACCCAACACAGCAGCACTAACTCAAACAATGCTGAGACAGGACCATCTTTTTTGGCTGACCAGGGGGAGTGTTTGTGGAATTAGGGTAGTCCCAATATACTGGTATTGATGAACCATGGTATTTAAAAAATGTAATATTGATATAATGTTAAAACTGAACATATGAAAATATCATAAATAATCCAGCGGTAGTAACGTCTCGGTTACGGATGTAACCCTCGTTCCCTGAGGAGGGAACGGAGACGTACGTTAGTGACTAACGAATGGGGGTTTCGCTTAGGAGCCTATCATCTTCGAGCATATAGAAAACGCCCAATGGCGTGTCAATGCCATGGGGCATGCGGAATTTGCATACGTAACTCCGCCTCACCGCGTGAGTATAAAAGGAAGTATGTGGCAATATCCCATTATGTTACCTGCTGAGGAGCCAAGACTGAACTCCGCGTTCCAGGTAGCACAGCTGATGTGGCAACGGAACGTACGTCTCCGTTCCCTCCTCAGGGAACGAGGGTTACATCCGTAACCGAGACGTTCCCTTTCATTCAGTCACTACGACGTACGTTAGTGACTAACGAATGGGGGTTCCAATATAATCCCGCCACTCAGCTGTCTTCCAGTGCCCTGCGTAAGTGTGAGTTCCCTGTCGTAAGACTAATACGGACGAAGGACTCACGCTTAACACAGGATTACCAAGGTACACTGGGAAGCCTATGATGTCATCAAGGTGCGACCAGGAAGTATATAAGGGAGCCTTGCCAACATGACAGTATCTTTTCGTCTTCAGGGATTGTTTTGCCTGTCTTCACGTGAAACGTCTACAAAGAAGATTGCAATGAAGTGTGCTGAGAACGCCACTTCTGCAGGTGTGTTTTGAACGTGTAGTAAGAGCACGCACGAGAGGTTTGCGAACCTCTTGTGAAAGTATTTGTGAGCGTTGTCCTCTAGAAACGCTCCGCTCTTGGCGGGACCTCTTCTCGAGGGGAGAGGTTTCAGCATCTGGGAGGCTGAGCGGCGTCTAAACACCAAATGCGCTTCCCAGATGGATCTGGCTCGTCGCTTGGAGACAGTTATGGTTCTTGAGGACGATCCAGATCGTGAGAGGCGGACTTCGGAGGAGGAGTAGGATTTATGTTCCTCCTCGTCTGCTGCTCTTCCACTCAAGCAGAGGATTGGTGAGTCAGTTAAAGATACTGAAGTTTTTTAAACCATCCTGTCCCATGTACGGGGAGTTGCTGGGGTCATGGAATGCGCTGCGGGTGGACTGCAGCTGCCTTGGCGGCGCGTAGGAGAAAGGCTGAGCGTCCAAACAGTTCGGACGATCGGTTTCTCTCCGCCTATGACCCCCCAACTCCTGGGAGTCTTCCATTCCTTCCAGATCTCCATCAGTAGATCTCGAGGGGATGGAAGAAACCATACTCAGCCCCGCATCTGTCGACATCATTGAGCTAAGTTTAGCTGATGTCGGGGGACTGCCTGGCTGGGTATGTGTCTGGGGCGCAGGGGAGGTGGGACACCCGCAACAGGAAGAGGAAGGAAGCCGGGGCTGGTAACCGGAACCAGCGCAGGCAGCGGACTCCACCCCCCGAGGAGCGCGGAGATGAACGCTGCCTTTTTCCCCTTCCTCTGGTTTCTCCCCCGGGCGCTTTACATCAGGCCAGTGGACCTATGATGAGCAGAAAGTGTAAGATTCTGCCGGTTCGCCTGGCTTGTTTTGTTGAGAGCGCCCCCCTCAGGATGGCGGGCGGATACTAGCCCTATGGCTGGCTTGAAGCACCGCGAGGAGCGATTGGTGAGTCCCCCTCTATAGGGCGAAACATTTTCAAAACAATGTTTTTCAGGACTTCCGTACCTTCGCTCGCCTGAGAGGCTTCTTGGGGAGATTTGGATTGCCGCTGGATCTTCGCAGGGTCTGCAGCTCCCCGTGAGTAAGCTAAGAACGATCTTCTTTGCAACATTATGATGGTTGTGTGTGAATACGTCACTTTCTGCTAGTAGAGTTTGCTGCCTCTCCGTGCTATGTTTTTCCCCACTATGTGGGTAACTGAATCGCGCTCTCGCCTGAGGGCTTGTAGTGTAGGGGGCGAGCGGTGTTTTTCCTAGCGTAAAAGTGGGAAGTAGCTGAAGACCGGGTATGCACTAATGCACGGGCTGTAGTGAGATCTGCGCCCAGCTCTGCGGGGCTTTGGGAAAAGGGTTTTTGGGGCCTCATTGTGTAATATTAGAGGTGATAATATTTCTTTCCCGGGCCCTGAGTAGATCTAGTGCGGACTTATGTCACACCACTTGGCCTAGGCTTTGTCAAGGATGGGGGCGTTCCCTTTTAATGTAAGTCGTTCGCCCCTGGCCTGTCTTTTGATATAAGAACATGGCGTTATTTATGCATCCTTGTTTCAGCCTCCTCTTGTTACAGAGTCGTTCGGCCAAGGCCCGCCCCCTTCTCTGCGTTCTGGGGTCACAAGTAATGTAGACGAGGTGTTGTAGGAGACAGCGACTTCGCCAGTGGTCGTGGGGTGGAATTAAGCGTCTTTTCGCCGGTTTGCGATTAGACTTTATCTGCTGTTTCCGCCTTTCGGAGCTTGGTGGCTGCCATCTGCTGGCGGCCCCCGGCCTCTTCCTGGAGGATGGTACGGCCGGTGGATTTCACATTTCTGTGATATTGTTCCCTTGCTTTATGTCTCTGCTTCACCTCCTTTTAGGGCCCGGGTCGAGCTGAACATCGGATAAACCTTCTGTTAATGCGGTTCTGGCTGATGCCCTCGCACTTACAGTTGGCCGCTGCATGGAAAGTAAGACAGCCGCCCCGATGTAGGTGACGTACGTTGTACTCCCCTCGCTTTAGAGGGTCTTTGTTTAAGCACTTCCGCTGAGTACACTGCTGTTGGCAATGTGATTAGGTCCATGTTTGTAGGCACTGCCCGAGAGACTGCGCCGTCCTGGGGGCCCTAGGACACGGCGGAGCAAGTTGTCCCTAGCTGCCTCTGGGATGGAGCCAGCCCCAGGTGCGGGCGTAGGAGCCAGCTGGTTGTTAGTAGCCAGCTTGGGCGGTCTGGGCAGCAGGACTTCAAGACAGGTAGTAGGCGTTAACCGGCCTCCTTGCAGGAAAGTCCCGACACCATGGCCCATTGGAGGCTCTTCTCCACTGGTGTCGACGTCAGCGGTGACCCGTCATTTGGCCCTGGGGATGAGTTCCCAGGTGTTAACTGGATTTCCAGGCCTTCGTCAGCAGCAGACAGCTGCCGTCAGCCCAGGTAGCAGCAGCCAGCCTTCTTAAAGTCATGGCAGGATCCGTGGAATCTGCAGACCCCCTATTCGGGGGGGGTAGGTCCTGCCAGGCCTCCCTGAGGGGTAGGCTCCCGGTCTGGGTTACCTTCGCTCAGGAGTTAGGCCCTGTTTGGCCTCCCTGCGAGCCTGCTGTGGTCAGCAGGCGTTGCCTGGTCTTCCCTGAGGGGGCAGTATAGGCACTAAGTCCCTCAACGGCTGGTACGAGCTGCTAAATAGGTGGTAGGCGCTATCGGGCCTCCCTATGGGCCTGCTGTGGGGTAAGCAGGCTCACTCGACATCCTCTGCGGATGGTGTTCCTGGGCCCCAGTTACTGGATGGCTAGCACGAGTGCTAGTAGGATTCTCCCGATTCTCAGGCGCTGAGACGACTAGCGGAATGAAGTGCTATGCCCAGCGTGCTCTGCTATCAGATGGTAGGCACTGTTGCCTCCCTGAAAACGGGCCCCGGTTTCTCAGGCGCGAAAGTGAGACGGTTAGCGAAGCGCTATGGACGGCATGTTCTGCTACCAGGTGGAGGCATTGCGCCTCCCTGGAATCGTTCCCCGGTCCCCAGTTTCGGTAACGGATCGTAGCATGGGCTGCTATCAGGCAAGCTGCACGGGCTTCCCTGAGGGGATTTGCTTTGGAGGAGTAGGCCCACGTAGCCTCCTCTGAGGGCACGCTCTGGCTCGTGGTTCCTGGTTAGGTCCAGTCACTGAGCAGAGGCCGGCTCCCTGTCCGCTGTGGTGAGCGTAAAGTGCTATGAGTGGCAAGTTCTGCTATCAGGTGGTAGGCATGGTACCTCCCTGAAAGCCAGCTCCCGGTCCCCAGCCGCTGTGGATGAGCATGAAGTGCTATGAGTAGCACGTCCAGCTAGGCTGTGACGGAGGAATGCCCGATTTATTTGCAGTTGGTAGGCCCGCATGGCCTCCCTGGTGAAGCGAGTCCCTGGTCTTCCCAGCTACCTCGAGGGCTAGCAAGACTGCGATCAGGTATTTGGCCCGTTTTGCCCTACCTGAGGACGAGCGCTCCTGTTGGACGCGCGAGCAGTCGACACATGTTACCAGGTGGAGGCCCCTCTCGGCCTCCCTGGGGGACGAGTTTTACGCTTTTAGTTTTACGACGGCTTTACGCTGACAGCTAGTGGTCACCCGCTATCAGGCGCCGGTCTCTGGCTGTTTGCGAGACCTGAAGGCGGTGTTCTTACCCTAGCATGACGAGACGTCACTGCGGCTATGCGGTCCATGCAGGACGGGACCTTCATAGTCTGCCTACGGCATGGTTTCCTACCGGGCACGCTTATGAGCTCCTCTCAAGTGAGGGTCTGCTATGAGCTTACGGCTGCCTGGCGCTGATTTATGGTTGTAGGCCCTCTGGGCCTCCCTGGTACGATCAGCCTGTAAGGCCTCTAGGCCTCCTAAGCACGTTTTAAAGTAAGTGCTTGGTAGATCCGAGGATCGAGCGGCTAGACTCCCCTCGCTAGCAAGGGTTTAAAAGCACTTCGCTGAGCGCTGCTCTCCGGGATAACCCATCTCTGAGGTCCGGCTAGTGGATGACACTGCCTTTCTTGCAGCACCCTAGCGGGATGTCTCTTCGGAGGCGAGTACCAGAGGCTCTGTACTGTACAGACAGGGTTGACCGTATTACGTGTCCCATAGCAGACTGGGTCACCAGGTCAGGTCTCCCTGGTGGCATTCGGTGAAAACCTCCCGAATAGTGACTGGCATAGGGCTCGTTTGTTCCCTTGCCACGTTCCCTTAAAGGAACCCCTTCTAAGTCGAATGGGTTGGTTCCAGGCCTTCGAGCAAGGCCTGGGAAGGACCTCATGTGTGTGAAGGATTCCTTCTCAGGCGATAGCTTGGGCTATGACCGTAGGGAGCGCTGTCACTGACAGCCTAATGTGACCAGAAGGGGAGTGGTTCAGGCATTTCAGCAGAATTTGCTTGTCTTGACAGTTGTCACTGCCATTGGGAATGCACTCCCGTCGGCATTGCGGCGTGGGTATATCGTTCCCCGTAGCATCGAAGCTGACGCAGCGCAAGTTCCCTTTCGAAAGGGAACGTCTCGGGTTACAAATGTAACCATTGTTCCATGAGAACAGGGAACGAGACGCTGCGTCGCTTTGCCATGCCGCAGGGCCTGCCTGCCGAAACAGTCCCTTCAGACAATGAGATACTGTCATGTTGGCAAGGGGCCCTTATATACTTCCTAGTCGCAACTTGATGACATCATAGGCTGTCGCCGGTCAATAGGATTGACGTTTTTTGATTGTGATTTCAGGCACCAGTCACGCTGGAGGCGTTCCCCGTAGCGTCGAAGCTGACGCAGCGTCTCGTTCCCTGTTCTCAGGGAACAATGGTTACATTTGTAACCTGAGACGTTTTTTCCAATTGCTAACACACTAAAATTACATGGACGGCACAATTATTTAAACTGACACACAAAGAGCAAAACCTCTTCTCAAGTCTTCAAAAGTCTAAACACATTTTGTGCTTTACACACAATTCAAAATGGCACTTTTTAAATGCACTGAACACGATTCTTTGCATAAGACACAACAATCTGACATAAAGTCACATGTTTTCCATTTCAAAACACTGGCATTCAAAATGACACTACATGAGCTAATTGGCCAATACATGTGCCATCTGGCCAAACACCTCAATGGTTAATTGTTACAGTTTTTGCCTGTTGCTTGAACACTACAGACACATGCTTAAACCAAAGTAACATAACTTGAAGTTGTTTTTACAATACCTTAAACAAAGTGTAACCATACCTTAAACAAAAGCGCTGCTTTGCACTTTAGTTGCAATTCTGTAACACACTTGCTCCTTTCTGCAACACACTTGCTCCTAGACACTACACACTATTTCATACATAAGACACTTAGTTCAAAAATGAAATCTCAGGGTACCATTGGGAAAACACATCAATTCAAAATACAACACACATTGGTTAATTGAAAAGGAGGAGGAGGAGGAGGAGGAGGAGGAGGACAGAGAGCAGAGAGCAGAGAGCAGAGAGCAGAGAGCAGAGAGCAGAGGAGCATTATTTCGGATGACATAAGGGCAACTTTGGTGGACCATGTCATAAACCATGGCCTGACTATGAGGAAAGCTGGGCAGAGAGTCCATCTTAATCTAAGCCGCTTCACAGTTGCATCCATAATAAGGACATTCCGGCTGGAAAACAGGTATGTCTTCAACTCTCTACTCTACTCAGACTGTATAGAGTATTTACAGTACTGTACCATATCACATTACTGTATCACATGTATTGTATTCCAGGGTGGCTAATGCTCCTTTTTCAACAAAAGTGGTAGTTTTGTGAAACATACCTTGATACAGTAACGTGTTGAGATGTTTCAGTACTGTGTATGGTAAATACAGTAAAGTTCAGTATACACAGTACTGTAAAATAGAAGCAGACGAGAACAATTTGTGGTTGCATTTTTCTACAGAATGGCTAGAAGACCTACTGGGGGTGGACGCCAACGCCTGTTCACCCAACAGCAGGAACTTGCCATAGTGAAGCTAGTCAGAGCAAACAATGCAATCCGTCTCCACCAGCTACAGCAACAAATACTTGCAGATAGGCAAGTATTCAACAACATAAATCGAGTAAGCATCACAACTATCAGACGGATCTTGGTAAAGCACAACATTACCATGAAGCAACTGTACAGAGTCCCATTTGAGAGGAACAGTGTCAGGGTCAAAGAACTTCGACATGAATATGTACAGGTAAGTGTTTCAGTCCTTTACATTTACAATAAAGAATGGGTGCAGTCCAGTAACAGATGAATATGTACCACTGGATTAGTACCATATAGATACATTCAGAAAGCTACACGGGTACCTGTGTGTTGGGATGGGTCGGTTCTGTGTAGTGTATGTGTGTGCTTTGAGTAAAGCCATCCACAATATGTATTTTTTTTTTTTACAGAGAATCTTGGACATGGATGGAGCTGCACAGCCGCATGAATGTATTTACATTGACGAGGCTGGATTCAACCTTAGCAAAAACAGACGACGGGGACGTAATATAATTGGCCAAAGGGCAATTTTGCACGTCCCGGGGCAGCGCGGGGGAAACATCACACTGTGTGCTGCCATAAGTCTTCGAGGGTTACTGCACCATCATGCCAAACTGGGTCCCTATAATGCACAACACATAATCACATTTCTAGATACACTTCATGATGCAGTTGTACAGGATGGACCAGAGCAGCCCAGGTTTGTTGTTGTCTGGGATAATGTTAGTTTCCATCGGGCTGCTCTGGTCCAGAACTGGTTCACCAACCATGATCAGTTTGAAGTTCTGTACTTGCCCCCTTACTCGCCATTTCTAAATCCTATGGTTGTGAAAACATGCCCTCTGTGGAACTGAATAAAAACACTGAAAACAAAAGAATGCAGTTTTTTATATAAAGTAGACTAGTGTGTTGCTGCTAATCTGAAAGTGTATTCATATCATGCAAGTGGATATCATTTTGTCATCAGAGTGACATTTTGACAAAGGATTGTTAGGTTTTGATAGCAGAGTTTCAATTTGACATAGATGTGAATGGTTTATTTCCCAGTGTTGTGTCTTATTTGCTTGTGTGTAGAGTTTTGACCCAATGAGCCAAATTTAGCAAAACGTGTGTAAGCAATCGGCAAAAACTGTAACACTTCAATCAGGATGTAAGCACTATAAAAAGACCACAGGTGAGCACCTTTTTTTTTTACAACAATGGAAGATGTTGCAGAGAGAGGGAGAGGAAGAGGGAGGGGGAGAATGGGAGGGGGAGAATGGGAGGGGGAGAATGAGAGGTAAAGGTAGAGCAGCTAGAGGAGTTCATGGCCAAAGAAGACAACAACTTTCAAATGAAATCAGAGCAACCTTAGTAGATCATGTCATCAACCATGGGCTGACAATGCGAGCAGCTGGACAGAGAGTGCAGCCAAACTTGAGCCGTTTTACTCTCGCCTCTATCATTCGGACATTTAGACTAGAGAACAGGTATGTAACCAACATGTCATGTAGTACACATGTAGTACACCCCATGTCATAGTGTATCAGTTGGGTGACACCTATTTACTTAGTGTATGACATCCTGTATGTACTCTACTGTGGGGGAAAAAGCTTTAGGCTGCATTGTCCAAGCCCTAGTTTTTTTTTCTTTCTTTTTTTTTATGAGAGACAAAACCATGGTGGAGGAAGGGGCCAAATGTTCACTGGGGTACAGGAAGCTGGCATTGTAAACTTGGTTTTGGAAAATAATGAAATCCGATTACGAGAAATTCAAAGCCACATCATCCAAGACAACACCATATTCAACAACATTCAACGAGTCAGTCTGTCCACATTGGCTCGCATTCTCAAACGAAACCAAATCAGAATGAAACAACTTTATAAGGTGCCGTTTGAGAGAAACTCTCAAGGAAACAAAGAGCTAAGACGAGCATATGTGGATGTAAGTACAATATTGACTGCAGTACACTACACACAACATTGTTTCCCAGTGTACTGGATAACACCATATTGACTGATTTTTGTTCTTTGTTTTCAGGGAGTACTGGAAATGGATGCTCATGCAATCCCACATGAGTTCATCTTTATAGATGAGGCTGGGTTCAACCTAGCAAAGACCAGAAGAAGGGGGAGAAACGTCATTGGCCACAGAGCCATTATAGATGTTCCTGGCCAACATGGTGGAAACATCACAATGTGCGCTGCCATCTCCAGTATGCATGGTGTCCTCCACCGTCATGCCAACCTTGGACCATACAACACAGCCCATATTCTCACATTTCTGGACAGACTTCACAACATTCTCATACCACCAGAGCGTATGAATGATGCAGACCATCAAAGAAACCGGTACTTTGTAGTATGGGACAACGTGAGCTTTCATCGTGCAGCCCCAGTCCAAATCTGGTTTGCTGACCACCCAACATTTCTTGTGCAATACCTCCCACCAAACTCACCATTTCTGAACCCCATAGAAGAGTTATTTTCGGCATGGCGGTGGAAGGTATACGACCGGCAGCCCTTTATGCGCATGCCTCTTGTGCAGGCCATGGAAGAGGCATGTGATGAGATTGATGTGGGTGCAATTCAGGGATGGATAAGGCACTCAAGGCGCTTCTTCCGGCAAGGGAAGATATTGCCTGTGATGTTGACGAGGCGTTGTGGCCAGACCCAGCTGTGCGGCAAGATGCTGCCTAATTATTTTTCTTGCCTCTTTTTTTTTACTGTAATATATTTTTTTCTGATTTTTTTTTTCAGTTTACTGTTTTTTGTGAGAATATTTTTGTTCAGTCCCATGCAAATATATCTGTTGTGCATATGTTGCACTGACTTGTTTACCGTAGTGAAAAATAAATAAATAAAAAATGTTTCAACAGCATGTGTGTGTATCTGCAAATATGCATGTGAACAATTTGATAAAAATGTTAGTATTATGGCAAAGCATACTAAAGATGAGGGTGCTTTTCATTATGCCCAACAGTGTGTAGTTGGTTAGACAAAAATCTGGTAATATGAATGAAGTGTGTGCCATTTCGTGCAAAAGTTTGATTTTGATAATGTAGTTTCGGTTACAGTGCTTCATTTTGCAGGATATATGAGGTATTTTGCAGTTTGGGTGTGTGGTTTTGTGAATTGTGTTACAGTTTTTTACAATCACTTAGTTACTATTTTCAGAACCTTGATGCCATTTTTCACAACTCTAGACACAAAACTCACAACCAATGATCAAAATGCACATTTTTCAAAACTCTAACCCTTTTCTCAATTGCTTGGATACAATACACATAAAACTTAGATCATTTGTTCATTCAACAAAAATCACCTGTTCAATATGACACAACTTAACATCAAATTACTACTATTTCAAAAGGCAATTCACACATTACATTTCAAATGAGTGTCTATTCATTTCCTTACAATGATCTAACTATCAATTGATACAACTGCTCAAAATGATAAGTAACTGTTGCATTACTCTTAATGCATAGTTGTATGGAAACAGACAAACAATCTTCCATGTTTACAGTAAATCATGAACAGTTTGTTCAATGTTTGTTCAATCATGAAAGTTTCAAGATAACGAGATTCCTTGTCACTAATAAGTGTGAAGCATGAACCAATTAGACTACAATACCCATGGATGTAGCCTACAGTAATATTTTACTGTATCATAATGCTTCATCAGACACTGTGTCTATGGTCCCAAATACTGTTACACCTTTTCAGACTATTTACAGTATTGACAGCACTGCACTGTATTCAGGCCCTTGTAATTGCTTGTCCAATTCTGCCAACTCGTTACTAATGATTGAGTGCACTTTGTGGAATGAGTATTTAAAGAGTTGATTGGGATCCAATTGCAAGAGCGTAGTGATATGTAACATGGAGCCAGCAGGTGATCCAGGTCACAATGGAGGTCAAGCAGTGGTGGGAGGAAGACGAGGAAGACGTGTTGGTCAAAGGAATGGCAGGGGACAGGCACCCCTTCTGAGAGGTGGTCGTGGGCCTCGTTTGAGAGGTGTGGGGGAACGTGGTAGAGGACAAGACCACGGACCAAGACAGCGGCAGCAACAGCATAGAGTGTCCAATGAAATTCGGGCAATAGTTGTAGACCATGTCATAAATCATGGCATGACAATGACTGAGGCGGCTGCAATGATTCAACCAAACCTCAGAAGGTCAACCGTGGCCTCAATAATCAGAACATTCCGCAATGAGAACCGGTAAGTTATCAGCATGCACTAAACATTATGCTACTCTCAATTGTCAAATGACTGCATACCAACGTGTATCACAGAATAGGTGATGTGACCAAGTGTCTTCTTACTCTAATTTTCCCTGTAGAATTGAGACCAGGCCAAATAGTGGAGGCAGAGGCAAAATTCTAACTGACCAACAGGAGCAGGCTGTGGTCGATTTGGTTCGGGCCAGAAATGATATTCGCCTTACAGAAATCCGGCAGCATATCTTGGACAATGAAGACATGTTCAACAATGTGGGATCCATAAGTTTGCCGACTATTGCACGCATACTGAAAAGGCACCAGGTATCTATAAAACAACTATATCATGTGCCTTTCGAAAGAAATGCAGACAGAGTGAAGCAAATGAGGACTGAGTATGTTCAGGTGAGTTCAGTTTCAAGATGGCTGTTGTAAAAACAATCCCCAAAATTCTACATTGTACAGTATCTCTAAATCTCTTTCCAAAATGTATTTTTAGAGGGTGATGGAGCTGGATGCTGATGACGACCATCACAAATTCATATATTTGGATGAGGCAGGTTTTAATCTGGCCAAGACAAGGAGGAGAGGTCGGAATTTCATTGGCCAGCGGGCAACCATCCAAGTACCTGGACAACGTAGGGCCAACATCACCATGTGTGCGGCTATATCAGAAGATGGTGTGGTGGGACGCAGACCTCATATTGGACCATATAATGCAGCTCTCCTTGTCACCTTTCTTGATGAGCTCGATCAGGTTTGTAGAGCTGAAGGTGTGACCTATGTCATTGTGTGGGACAATGTCAGGTTCCATCATGCTCATGTGGTGCAAGCATGGTTTCAGGCCCATGCACAATTTACCACCCTGTATTTACCCCCATACTCTCCCTTCCTTAACCCGATTGAGGAATTTTTCTCCGCATGGAGATGGAAGGTTCATGATAGGCACCCTCATGAACAAGTCACTCTTCTCCAGGCCATGGATGAAGCCTGCAATGACATTACAGCAGACCAGTGTCAGGCCTGGATTCGCCATGCCCGAAGGTTTTTCCCAAGATGTTTGGCAAATGAAAACATCCATTGTGATGTAGATGAGAACCTGTGGCCAAATCCACAACACAGAGTTGATGACAATGCAGAAGTACAGTAATCACTCATGTTTTGTTTCTAGTACAAGCAAGCAAGAACACTACATTTGATGTTTCACAGTACTGTCTTTTCTTTTCTATTTCATAGATAATTATTTTTGATGATTAGATTTATAAATAAACCTATGTTGTGATTGTACTGTAGTTTTGCATCAATATATTAAAAACTTTGTTCAATGATTCCACTGTGTCTGTAGTATTCTCTCTACTACTGCAGTACTTTTACAGAGATTTACTGTACATGTAGTACCATAATGAAACCTGTATCACTTATTTTGCTCTACAATATTTAATGATTGTACGAACAATAACACAGTGAAACTATCAGTTGCTTCTGTGTGGGTGATCTATAGTTATGTTTCAATGGTATTTCACAGTAAATTTGTTTTTTGAACCAATGATTGTGCAAGTGCAAGATTTCTTTAAAGATGTGAATGCACAATGTAATGTTTTGAACATTAGATAGCCTGTGTTACAAGTGATAACCGTTTTGAGTTTTGTGTCTAGAGTTGTGAAAAATGGCATCAAGGTTCTGAAAATAGTAACTAAGTGATTGTAAAAAACTGTAAGTATTTTGATAAAACCAGACTAGTTTGAAAAATTGTGTGTTAGCAATTGGAAAAAACTGTAAAATAAAACGTAATCGTGGTTCATAATCCAAACTGCTTAAAAAAAACGTACTAAATGGTGTTTTTTTTTTTTATTCAAAAAAGGCCAAAAGTTGTGATTGATAGGTTTAGGGGTAATGTTAGGGTTAGTGTAGGTGGATAGATTATACCATTTGTACATTAGTAAAACCATTACGTCTATGGAGAGTCCCCGTAAACCGTGTGTGTGTGTGTGTGTGACTGAGAGAGTGTTTCTGTGTGTTTGCTTGAGTGTGTGTGTGTGTGTGTGTGTGTGAGACTGAGAGAGTGTTTCTGTGTGTTTGCTTGAGTGTGTGTGTGTGTGTGTGTGTGTGTGTGTGTGTGTGTGTGTGAGACTGTGAGAGATTGTGTGTGTGTGTGTGTGTGTGTGTGTGTGTGTGTGTGACTGTGAGACTGAGTGTTTCTGTGTGTTTGCTTGAGTGAGTGAGTGTGTGACTGTGAGAGAGTGTTTCTGTGTGTTTGCTTGAGTGTGTGTGTGTGCTCTTTAAGTGGACAAAAGTTTGTTATCGCTTATAATGTTTTCGTGATACCCTGAGTACCATTTTTCAGTTAAGAACTTTGTGGTTTCAGATGTGCTTTGTTGCACATAAAATTGTTAGCTATTAGATAAGCATCTTACTTGTTGTCTTTTCATATTCATTGATCGACATCTGCAGGTTTAATGAGTTCAACAAAGCAAAGAAAGGGGGCAGTGCACAGGGACAGAGCAGCATTGATTCATTCTTAAGCAAGACAAGAGGTGTGCAGCTATACAGCCAGGGTCATCCCAGACAGAAGACCATTACTGAATCCATAATACAAGACCTTGTCATTTCATGCAACCTACCTCTGTCTTTGATTGACAAGCCTAGCTTCAGGAATTTTATGTCAGTGGTAGATGAGAGATACTGCCCAGTAAGTCGAAGCACCGTAACTAGACGTCTGAGTGAGCTAGTAGCAGAAAAAAAGTCCAAGATTAAATGTAAACTACAAAAGACTGACAATGTGTCTGTGACAGTGGACATCTGGACTGACAGGAGCATGCGTGGCTTCTTAGGGGTAACAGCCCACTTCATGGAAATGGAGGAGAAAGACTGCCCAAGAAAACTGCAGACAGTTCTCCTAAGTGAGGATGATGCGGAATCCATCCAGAACAGCTGTCGGCAGCAGCGGCTGCAGTGCTTTGCACATTCATTGCAGCTTGTTGTAAGAGATGGACTAAAGGAGACAAAAACTCTGAACAGTGCAATGGCAAAAGTGACAACATTTTGCAGTTTATTCCATTCTACTTGTAGACTGAAGGAAGCATTTGAGGCAGAGTATGGAGCAAACCGAAGCATCCCCTCAGCTGTGTCCACACGATGGAACACAACTCTTCGCCTTGTGGAGACAGTCACTGACCTGGATCCCCAAAGCCTAAACTCTCTCCTGGAAGCCCAAGGACATAAAGGTCTGTGCTTATCAGCCAGAGAATAGAGTCAGATCAAAGAGCTTGTGGACATTTTAGCCCCATTTCTGCAAGCAACAGACCTTACACAAGGAGAGAAGGTGGTGACTGTCAGTGCGGCTCTCCCTTGTGTACTCTCACTCAGCAACCTCATCCATATGCTGAATGCATCTCGTCATCTGGTTGGCTTAGTGAAAGCACTGCAGAAGTCACTCCAACGCCGTTTCCAGGGGATGTTTGCAAATGTCAGAATGGAAGAAACGGCGCAACCCCCCTTAGAGCTTCCATTTGTAGATAAGGTCTACATGTTGTCTGCACTACTGGACCCATCATTCTGCCTCTTTTGGCTAGAACAAGATGTCCTTGTACCAGATGCAGTCAAGAGTGAGGTGAAGGAGATGATGATAGGTAAGCCAATACTCATGAACAGATTTAAAAGATTATCATCACATTATGCATCTAACATTCAAATCTTGTCTTACTTTTTGATTCATAACTTAATCATCACCACTTTGCATTTAGTGTATTAACGTTTAGTGTATTAACTTCAGTCTATATTGTAACTAACCATTATTTTTGTGGAATATTTTCAGACCTTCTCTTGGTTGAGGCTCAGAAAGTCACCATACCTGAGGGCAGCAGTGGAGAAGATGAGGAGGAGCCACCAGTACCCACTAAAACTCCATGGCTTTTTTCTGGCTACCGCAAGAAGAGTACCAAAAAAAAAAAAAAACCCATACCATCACACATCCTGCAAAGATGAGGCCATAAGTTACATCCAGGTTTGCTCTGAATTAGAAGTTGACTGTATGGATTTCTGGCAAAAGCATGCAAAGATCTTCACAAGGCTTTATCTTGTGTCTATGAAACTGCTTGCAGTTCCTGCCACAAGTGCACCAGTGGAAAGAGTATTTAGTCATGGAGGCCTTATAATGCGCCCTCACCGAGCCAGACTTAGTGCAAAGACACTGTCACACTTGATATTTTTGAAATGTAAGCAGCAGCTAGCCGCCGGGGCAGTACGTGTTACAGCCTCAGTCTGCTCTGGGGCAGCCGAGAACCGTTGGGTGCAGTTCTCAGCCGCGCCGCCGAAGAGGCCAACCTGGGATATGGGCGAGTTGAGGAGGCGGGCTCACTCAACCCCCCATATGACCAGGTAAGGCCAGGAAATTCTCCCAGACCACAGCTGTGGACATCGCCCGACCGAGGGAGCGTGTGGCCACCTTCACCACCCAGAGGGCGGGATCAGTGGCGACACGTAGCTCATATAAGAGCCCTGGGTCAGCTCCACCGTTGTGCATATGCAAAGGGGCGGCGGCCTGCCCCGTAGCTCTGCAGGACCACGCCACCGTTGTACCAGTAGACGAGCCCCCAGGTTTAGGGAGGGTTCTTAGGACAGCCACGCCACGTCAAAGCCCTCTGTGGACACCGTAGTGTGCAACAGAGTGTTCAACAGTGGGGGGGGGGGGCCCAGTGTACCCTAGGCCGCGGCCCCATCAAGGGCAGAGAAGGCGGAGGAGGCTACCAAACGGTCGCGGGAAGCACGGGGACTTCCAGGACGGCGTGATCTCCTCATGCACCTCGGGAGCGAAAGGCATTGGGGGCGGGGCCCAACAGCTGTCGGGTGCCGCCCCCAAAACCGATCGCGCAACCACGAGCACTCGCAACAGGGCGGAGTTCCACACCAGCGCGAGGCTCGTGGCTGCCCGAGATAACATGGCTGTCAACTCTAGGTCGGATCAGGCAGCGCTGGCTCACCCGAAGGCGGAGCACAACCTAATCGTCATCCCCAAAGGACTCTAGCCCACCTTGGGATGTGGCGATCGACATCTCAGTGCTATCTGGAGTGTGAACGAAATGAACGAGGCGTCAGAGACGGACCGCTGTTTCAGTCCAGCACTCGCAGTAAGCGATGTGCGAGAGGGGGGCGTGGCCCGAGGAACGTATCGTCAGGGTTCTTAATACCACAGCACCGCCCTCAGGTCACCCTGGCCACCAGCCAAAGTACCACCTCTCTCAGAGATGGTTGATTGGGGTGTGGCAGAGGGGACTCTCTCTCCTCGCGGAGATCACTGAGTCTCGACCGTGACATCGCGATGGTCACGTTCCCGCAGTGGGAACATGACACATCCACAATCACTGCCCGAACGTGCTGACGCCCAAACACGTCGAGCAGTGAATGTGCCCATAGACAGCAACGGAGATCGATCGCACCCGTAAGTGCACGGGCGAACCGTCCGTTTTGTGAGAGGAAACATCGCAGTCGATGCCGAAGCGCCCAGGGAAACACACACCAGCTGTCTAGCAGACCACCACGCAGATCAGCAGGCAGGAAGTATGCGATCACTGGAACGCGCCGTCACACCAACACCGACTGGAAAGCTGCTCGTTTCGAAGAAGCTGACAGAGTCTCAGAAGGCTTGTGAGGAGGGAAGAGGTAGGTACTCTTGGCTCCGAAAGCAGACACATAATGCGATATTGCCACATACTTCCTTTTATACTCACGCGGTGAGGCGGAGTTACGTATGCAAATTCCGCATGCCCCATGGCATTGGCACGCCATTGGGCGTTTTTTATATGCTCGAAGATGATAGGCTTCTAAGCGAAACCCCCATTCGTTAGTCACTAACGTACGTCGTAGTGACTGAACGAAAGGAAACTGGTTGACACTCCAACATAGCAGAAGGTGTTATTGAACATAAACACTGGTTACAAACCATATTAAAATGGAAAAAAGATGACACGCTGTGTAGCTTTTTTTGCCACACAAAATCATGTTGGAAGAGATCACAGCCGAAAGAGAATGAACCCAGAAAAAAGGGAGGGGTGGGGGGGGGGGGGGGGGGATTCCATAAAAAGAGACATGCCCTGTCTGTACAGTTATGGTTACAAAGTCTTTCTCCACCTCTAAATAAATTCCATAGGTATTTCGATAATATTGAATTTTGGTCATGATAATTGGATATTTGGACATGATTCATTTGGTGATGTTAGTATCACAGAAATTACATCGCCTTTACATGGTTTCATGCCGTTAACACAGTCAGGACAGACCAACATTCTCAGTGTCAGAACGATGTCAAATGAATGTAAAACCTCCCTTCAGAACTTCTCTTTAGTGCTTAGTATTGGTTTCATTGATGGCTATTATGATGTGGATTGAGCATTTTGTGGAAATGGCTCAAATAAGTCCTTGTTTGCATCCACAAAAGAAAAATACAGCTTTTCTTTCGTTGTAATCCTCTATTCTACCCTGTAATTAACATGATGAAATGTAGTCCAATTAACTCTCAATGGGTTTCCTGCTGCTTCTTAATTTGTTAACAATAGTCCTGTTTTTCTCAAAACATTCTGAGCTCCATTTGCAAGTGTAGTGTAAATAATTTGGTAATATATATTGCCTTTGTCTTTCTTAATTGAATTGTCTTGCATTATTATAGGTTTTGTACTTATTTTATCATTTCATATGGCAATTGCGATTTTTTTATTTTTTTTTTGTCAATGCATATATCCTTTTCAAAATATATCTGATTATTTCATAATATTTCCATAATTAAATTCCTTATTTGATTTGGCATTTACTTTTAATTAAGTACCAAATATAATTTTCTTTCTTTCTTTCTTTCTTTCTTTCTTTCTTTCTTTCTTTCTTTCTTTCTTTCTTTCTTTCTTTCTTTCTTTCTTTCTTTCTTTCTTTCTTTCTTTCTTTCTTTCTTTCTTTCTTTCTTTCAAACAAATGAATAAACAAACCGAGCCCAGTTAATTATCACAACATACTGACTGGTGCGATTGATGAGAATAGTGAGAGCAGAGCGCAATGAATAAAAGTGAAAATGATATCTCAATGATTTGAGTGATATGAGTTCTCATTAATGAGAGGCTACGTAAGACTGCAGCCAAGGACTGCTGTCCTTGAGAAAATTAGCTCTGCCCCAACAATTATGGAAATAAATGGCAACAGCATTAACCTCTGCACATGGGGAGACTAGAGGAAGCAGTTAGCATGTTAGAATGGCATTGTGTTTGTTTAGAGCCAAGTATAATTTTGATTAATGATGTCATTAAAAACTCCATTTCCAGTTGCAGTTTGACTTTACATTTTTTATTTATTTGTCATTCATATTTTTCTACATATTTTTTTTAAATTCAAAAAGCTTAAAGGTGATTGAATAACTTGACTGACTCCACCATAACACGTGAAGTCAGAGTCCTACTCTATTCCGAGATTTCAACACTGTGCAATCAAACATAAAGTGACTATCAGCCCACAACTTTGCAGGATAATAGCTTTGCTGCCATTCGACTGAAGCTATCTGCTGAAGTGAAGAATTAGAGCAATTTTGTTGGCTGTGATAGAGGGGTTATAGTCCATGAGAGTTATCAGATACTTCTGCCAGAGGAATTGTTTTTTTTGGGGGTTTTTTTCATGTCTCTCAGTCTTTCTGTGGTTCCATCATCGGTTGCAAGTGCTTACGCAGAGGTCACAAATTAATTTAGGACACACTTCATGATTCATGGCTCGGGTCAGATCTCAAGGCATCTCATCGGCCTCATCTCATCTCCAAGAACCCATGTTGAACTCGTTTAACTTAAAAAATTCTAATTAAGCTGTGATAGCATAATCTCTGATTTACCATCATGCATCAGCAGAATCAAAGGAGAAACTATTATATCCCTGAGTGTATCCAGTCTGCTTTGCCTACTCAACTATTAAAATATCCATGCCTGCAGATGAGAGCGCTGTGTAATCTTGCATTGCTGTTTGTCATTCACAATCAATTATGTCACCATACACATCATTTAGTAAACACTTTTCCATATCTAGGGGAGCGCTACGAAGAAAGCAGTGCGACTGTTGCAAATACTTCCCTTGAGAAATGATTTGCATCTAGCTACTGCGATACAGTGTTGATTTAGTCGGCACAGAAAACATGAATGAGTTATTACCATGTCTGAAAAGGGTATTAGAGGCTTAGCTGGAGCTAATATGTGAAGGTTTAGGAAATATGTTAAATAACAATATTTTATATAACATATATGTTATGGAAATATAACATATATGTTATGGGTTAAACAGTAATAGTATGCATCCCTCAACTACCACATTTCTTTAGATCCTTTTTATTGGGCATTTCATGGACTGGCTCCCTGACACTATCTGAGAATCACTTACTTCCAATTTATCGAACTGTGGTTTTCTTTTACTAATATTATTATTATACCCAGTAGTTTTAAAAAGTTAATATAGAAAATAGTTTATCTCAGAAATTATGGCCTGACAAATCTCTCCCTCTCTCTCTCTCTCTCTCTCTCTCTCTCTCTCTCTCTCTCTCTCTCTCTCTCTCTCTCTCTCTCTCTCTCTCTCTCTCTATATATATATATATATATATATATATATATATTATGCATGTTCATTTCCATTTTTTATATTACTGTTGCCATCATCTAAAACTCATTTAAAATTAACATTTTAACAACAACTTTTAACAACAACTTTTAACACTGATAAATGTGATCTTTAGCAAAAACATTAGGTAACGATACTCGGTTACTTAACGTAACCTCGGTTCTCTCTAGAGAGAGAACGAGTATTGTGTAAGTTACTTACGCTTCGGGAAAGTATTCTTTCTTCGAGATTTCTGAAAAACCCAAAATTATCCTTAATTTTGTAATATTGTCAACGCAGTGCGGCAGCCTGGCAGACCATAGCAGGCTATTCAGCGTGCCTATTGGCTGCTCTGCTGGCATCTGCAACAGCCTATCGGTGAGCCCGCGCCTCATTTACCTAGAGGTAGGGCGTGGCCACGTGTATAAAAGCAGGGCTCGCAGGCTGTATATTCGGTTTTCGTAGTCTGAAGCGTAAAAGCCCGCGGGGCGCACGGCAAGGAACGCAATACTCGTTCCCTCTCTAGAGAGAACCGAGGTTACGTTAAGTAACCGAGTATCGTTCTCTTACGAGAGGTTCTCTCGTATTGCGTAAGTTACTTACGCTTCGGGAACATATTGTCAACGCCGTGCGCGCCTCGCATACAGCATATGCATCCCGGGGAACCGGGGAAAAACACAGATAGGGCAGGTGGCCAGTAAAGAAATGGGCCAACACATATACAGACATTTCGTAGTACTGACGGGTGAAACAACACCCTATCTCATGAATGAGGGAGCGGCACCGCCGGTCTCCAACAAATTCACATAAGTACAATACCGAACTTACGACCAGTACGTGAGCGTTGTCTGCACAGAGTCGCTGGGCAGAGCTAACAGCCCCATTAAACTGATAACACTTTTGCCTGCAAGGCAGGAACTTCCAGATTGTAAAATCTCACGAATGTAGACGGAGAGGCCCAGCCTGCCGCCATACAGATATCGTGGATGGAAATCCCTCTGGCCCAGGCCCACGAAGAGGCCATGCCTCTAGTGGAGTGGGCTCTCACACCTAGCGGGCACTGCAGGTGCTTGGAGGCGTAAGCTGCTGCAATCGCGTCCACTATCCACCTGGACAGGCTCTGTTTCGAGGCGGCGAGACCTTTAGTGCGCCCGCCAAACGAAACAAAGAGCTGCTCGGAACGCCTGAAGACGGCGGAGCGTGTGACTTAAACCTTCAATGCCCTGACAGGGCAGAGGACATTGCCACCATCCCCCTCGTCGGGTGCTGTCAGAGCCGAAAGGGAGATAATTTGCGCCCTGAAGGGAGTGCCGATCGCTTTGGGGACATAAGCATGCCTCTGTCTGAGAATGACCTTGGGCTCACTAAGAGCGCGTGTAGATCCCCCACGCGTTTCACTGAAGCCAGGGCTAACAGGAACGCGGTTTTGAGCGAAAGGATCCTTGGTTCCGCGGCTTCAAGCGGTTCAAAGGGGTGAGCCTTCAAGGCCTCCAGGACCAAGGACAAATCCCAAATAGGAACCGAGGGGGGTCGCGGGGGATTCATCCGTCTAGCTCCTCTGAGGAAACGGATAATAAGCTCGTTCCTTCCTAGCGCGCTGCCTAGCGTCGTCTGAACGGACGCTGCTATAGCCGCCACATAGACCTTGAGTGTGGAAGGGGACTTGCCCAGTTCCAAAAGCTCCTGGAGGAAGGAGAGCACCCGCTGGACCCCACATTCTTGTGGATCCAAACCGTTGGTAACACACCACTTAGTAAACACAGACCACTTGGAACTATATAGCCGCCTCGTCGAGGGGGCTCTAGAGTGTGCGATCGTGTTCACAACCCCTTCGGGCAGGTCAACGGGTATCCGTTGGTCACCCATACATGCAGAGACCATCGCTCTGGATGGGGATGCCAAACCGACCCTCCGGCTTGAGAGAGTGTGCGACAGTTTCACCAGCTCTGGGTATCAAACCTGGTTCTCCCAACGCGGCGCTATGAGGAGCACCGGGCGGCGCGTCTCCCTGATTCTCGCTATGACCTGAGGTAATAGGGAAACCGGCGGGAAAGCATATAGCGGGAGGCTGGGCCAAGGCTGGGACAGCGCATCCTCGCATTTTGACAGGAACATCGGGCAGCGGGTGTTCTCTTTCGTCGCAAAGAGGTCGAGCTCCGCTCTGCCGAATAGGCGCCATAAAAGCTGGACTGTCTGGTGGTGCAGGGACCATTCTCCTGGAAGAATGAGGCCCCTGGACAGCTTGTCCGGGCCGACATTGAGGAGACCCGGCACGTGCGCGGCCCTTAGCGAGCGCAACGAGCTGTGTGCCCACACGAGCAGGCGTTCTGTCAGAGTGCCCAGGCATCTGGACCCTACACCGCCCTGCCGGTTCACGTGCGACACCACAGTGGTATTGTCCGAATGGACCAGCACGTGGTGTCCCCGTATGAGAGGGAGAAACTGCTTGAGCGCGTTCTCGACCGCCATCATCTCCAAACAGTTTATGTGTAGGAGCTTTTCCTGGCTCGACCAGAGGCCAAAGGCCGGTTTGCCCTCGAAAACAGCGCCCCAACCTGAGGTGGAAGCGTCCGTTGAGATAACCTTGCGGTGTGAGATGGCTCCCATCGTCACTCCCCGCTGGTACCAGTCGGCTACTAACCAGGGCTTGAGCGCTGAAGCGCAGCTCTGAGTCACCCTGATCCGGAAGCCTGCGGACGCCCATGCTCTGTGAGGCACTCGGGCATTTAGCCAGCATTGCAGCGGGCGCATACGCAGTAGACCCAGCTGGAGCACTGCTGCAGCTGAGGCCATACATCCCAGCATCCTCTGAAAAGTTTTGAGAGGTGCGGTGCTGCCCGGCTGGAGGGACGGATTCGACACGCGCGTCGAGGTGACAGGCGGGCAGACATTGCCACGGTGTCCAGATTCAAACCCAGAAATGAGGTTGACTGCGTGGGCACCAATGAGTTCTTGGTCCAATTGACCGTGAGCCCCAGGCTGTCCAGATGGCTGAGCAGCACTGCCCTTTGGGCGAGGAGCTCGGCCTCTGACTGCGCCAGAATGAGCCAATCGTCCAGATAATTCAGAATTCGCATTCCCTGCCTTCTCAGGCGAGCGAGGGCCGCGTCCATGCACTTCGTAAATGTACGGGGTGCTAGTGACAGGCCGAATGGAAGGACGGTGTATTGATAAACCTGGCCGTCGAAGGCGAATCGCAAGAATGGCCTGTGACGCGGTATTATCTTGATTTGAAAGTATGCATCTTTCAAGTCGAGGGAAATCAGCCAGTCTCTCGGGGGAACATGCGCGAGGATCTGCTTGGTCGTGAGCATCTTGAACAATCTTCTCATAAGAGCTTTGTTCAGACGCCTCAGATCCAGAATCAGTCTGAGCGACCCATCCCTCTTCGGAATGAGAAAATACCGGCTGTAAAAGCCCGACTCGCTCATAGAATGGGGAACCGGTTTTATAGCCCCTTTGCACAGCAGCTTCGCTATTTCTGCTCGAAGTAGATGTGCTACTTCCTCGCTCACTCTCGTCTCTGTACGCGCAGAAAAGTGCGGAGGGCGGCGAGCGAACTGCAGAGCATAGCCATGCTTCACTGTTTTTAGCACCCATTCTGATATACCAGAGATGGCTTCCCACGCTCTCGCGTGTGCCGCTCGAGGCAGAACGGCCTCCGGGCTCTGAACGCCGCGATTCGCGGGTTCGATGGCCTGACTGGGAGGGGCGGGCGCGGTGCGCGCGCTCTCTGAGCTCTGGGCCAGCCGATCGCTCACGATGGCTGGCCGCCTTACACACTGTGTCTCTGCCGCTTCGAGCGGGGAGCGCTCTGTGTGTGGCCCTGTACTCATCGTCCCGGCCACCGTGGGCGGGGAACAGACGGTGTGTGGCGCGGCGCGTGGCACCGGGGGCAGAATGTTCGCGAAAATGTGTGAACGCGTTTGAGCGGGCACAGCTCTTATGCGTGGAACATGACCGGTTAAGAGGGGCTGTGTGACAGCGCTTGTGGTGGTTAGGTGTGGGCGCAAACAGGCGGACACGTGACCTAACTCTAGCACTCGAGCAGCCGGTGGCCGCTTTATGTGAGTGAGAGACACGGGATTTATAGTGCTTGGGTGCAGGGGTGAACACAGAAACGTGGGCACTTTTACTGCATTTGAAACACATGCGGCGTGAGCCGTGCAACCAGAAATAATGCAACTTTTGTGATTTCTCTGGTTCGCCGTAAAAACGGCGGTTGTGGACAGGCGAGCAGTCTCCCGGACGGAAGAGGCCGTGGAGGACCAATCCTCGCTGTCGGAGGCCATGATGGAGCAGCTGTCGGCACGTTCAGTGGCCGCATCTGCCTCATCCCTGGAGGCGGCGACAGACATGGCGGCCTGGAGTGGGGGCGGGGAAGGCGAGAGGGAGGCGAGAGGGAGGCTAGCGGGAACGGTTCCGGCGAGCTTCTCCCTGCAAACTCCGGTGTCCGCTGCAAGCTGCGCTTTTTCTTGCGCGGCCTGACAGGGACTGGAGGGATGTCGTCGTCGAACTGTTCGAGTCGAGCCCGCAGGGTCGACATCGTCAGTTCCTCGCACTCAGGGCATCCGCCGGCGAGGAGTGCGGCGGCGGCGTGGTCACGGCCCAGGCAGAGAGCGCAGATCACGTGGCGGTCTCCGGAGCTGAGCGGCAAGTGGCACGAGCCGCAGGTGGAACGAGACATTTTATAACAAACGCTCGGCTCTTTTTGAATAGTGTGACGCAGCGGCGACAAACACTATAGCAGTAAAGGATATTGCTGCCGGATAGCAGAGCAGGCACGGAAGGCTGAAGGTGGCGAAATAGCCGGCTTCTCCAGACGCTGTCCTCTGCTTGCTGGTCTGCTTGGTTCGACGGCGGCGGGTTCCAGAGATCGAATATACAGCCTGCGAGCCCTGCTTTTATACACGTGGCCACGCCCTACCTCTAGGTAAATGAGGCGCGAAGGGCGCGAAGGGCGCGAAGCACCCTCATTGGTTGCCACGTCACGCGGGCTCACCGATAGGCTGTTGCAGATGCCAGCAGAGCAGCCAATAGGCACGCTGAATAGCCTGCTATGGTCTGCCAGGCTGCCGCACTGCGTTGACAATATTACAAAATTAAGGATAATTTTGGGTTTTTCAGAAATCTCGAAGAAAGAATACTTTCCCGAAGCGTAAGTAACTTACGCGTTTTATTTTACAGTGTCATTGTTACATATGTATAATTTACTGTTATTACTATGGTAAGTATCACATAATTACATGCAACTAACCCTAAACCAACCCTAACCCTAGTTAGTACATGTAGTTATTAAATATATAATTACACTGTAACAATGACAACTTAAAATAAAGTGTAACCAAACATAATATTGTGATGCCTAAAACTCTTGTACCATTTAAAATGGTTGATTTTAGTTTCTTATTATTTGTTTTTAATAATATTCAAATATTTTATAATATTACAAATATTCAAGAATGTCAGATTTGTCTGGCCAAATGCTTGTGTGTATCACATTGTATTACAATGAGCTTTTTAGATTTCAGCAGTGTACGTAAAAACTTACTTGGAAAAGTCAATACTGTAGGACACAAAAAAAAAATAAAGAAAAAAATGGACGCTTTATATTTGGTGTCTTTATCTACTATGTACTTGCATCAAAAAAAAAAAGTACAGTGTATGTATTGTGTTTATATTGTATTGCAAAACAATAGAAAACAAAAACTTTTTTTTTTTTGCTAATGAGGTGGGATATGGGGAAGGTTAGGGACAGGTTTAGTGGTATAGTATAGTTAGGTTTAAGGGTGGGTAAAGTGGTAAGTGAAGGGTCAACAGTGTAATTATAGACATTGTATTGTATTATTAATTTAAATGTTTATACATACAGTAGTACTAGTTAAGACACCTAATATAAAGTGAGGCCTAACATTTTTATGTATGTGTTACATGTAAACTGAAAATTCACAGTTGCTTGTTCATTTTTACACACTCTATTGTTCATTTTTACACACTCTATGATATCTTCCAGTATTAGCACCGCCACCAACACACATTTATATCTTCCTATTGCTCTTCCACGACAAGCAACTGTGAATTTTCAGTTTACATGTAACACATAAATAAAAATGTTAGGTCTCACTTAATAATAGGTGTCTTTAACTACACACACATTTCACATTTCTACAAAAATAAATGCCATTGCTGTTTAGTGATTTAGACGTTCCTCCATGTTCAAAAATAGTAGTGATTGTGCTGGGAAAACGATACTCGGTTACTTAACGTAACCTCGGTTCTCTCTAGAAGAGGGAACGAGTATTGCGTAAGTTCCTTACGCTACGGAAAGTATTCTTTCTTCGAGATTTCTGAAAAACCCAAAATTATCCTTAATTTTGTAACATTGTCAACGCAGTGCGGCAGCCTGGCAGACCATAGCAGGCTATTCCAGCGTGCTATTGGCTGCTCTGCTGGCAACTGCAGCAGCCTATCGGTGAGCCCGCGTGACGTGGCGACCAATGAGGGCGCTTCGCGCCCACCTGGCTTAATTTGCCTACAGGTGGGGCGTGGCCACGTGTATATAAGCAGGGCTCACGGGCTGCATATTCGGTTTTCGTAGTTCTGAAGCGTAAAAGCCCGCGGGGCGCACGGCAAGGAACGCAATACTCGTTCCCTCTTCTAGAGAGAACCGAGGTTACGTTAAGTAACCGAGTATCGTTCTCTTACGAGAGGTTCTCTCGTATTGCGTAAGTTCCTTACGCTACGGGAACATATTGTCAACGCCGTGCGCGCCTCGCGTACAGCATATGTATCCCAGGGAACCGGGGACCATAACACTGCTCGGGCAGGGTGGCCGGTAAGGAGAACGGGCCACCACATATACAGACACTTCATTCGAACTGACGGGTGGTTACGACGGGTGGTTACAACACCCTGTCCCATGAATGAGGGAACGGCACCTGCCGTTCTCCTTCAAATTCACCACACCTTGTCTCATGAATGAGGGAACGGCAACGCCGGTCGCCTTCAAATTCACAATATCTTGTTATATGAGTGAGGTAACGGCACCGCCGGTCACCTTCAAACTCACAACAGCTCGTCTCGTAAATGAGGGAACGGCACCGCCGGTCTCCTTCAAATTCACATGAGCCTAGTACCGAACTTACTACCAGTATGTGAGCTATGTCTGCGCAGAATAACTGGGCAGAACCAACAGCCCTATTGAACTGATAACACTTTCGCCTGTAAGGCAGGAACTTCCAGATTGTAAAATCTCACGAACGTAGACGGGGAGGCCACCTGGACAGGGTCTGTTTCGAGGAGGCGAGACCTTTAGTGCGCCCACCAAACGAAACAAATAGCTGCTCAGAACGCCTGAAGGCGGCGGAGCGTGTGACATAAACCCTCAATGCCCTGACAGGGCAGAGGATATTGCCACTGTCCCCCTCGTCGGATGCTGGCAGAGCCGAGAGGGAGATAATCTGCGCCCTGAAGGGAGTGCCGATCGCTTTGGGGACATAACCATGCCTCGGTCTGAGAATGACCTTAGAGTCATTAGGACCAAACTCCATACACGTCGGGCTCACTGAGAGCGCGTGTAGATCCCCCACGCGTTTCACTGAAGCCAGAGCTATCAGGAACGCGGTTTTTAGCGAAAGGAACCTTGGTTCCACAGTCTCGAGCGGTTCAAAGGGATGAGCCTTCAGGGCCTCTAGGACCAAGGCCAGATCCCATATAGGAACCGATGGGGGCCGCAGGGGATTCATCCTTCTGGCTCCTCTGAGGAAACGGATGATGAGCTCGTTCCTTCCTAGTGTGCTACCTAGCGTCGTCTGAGCGAACGCTGCTATAGCCGCCACATACACTTTGAGCGTGGAAGGGGACCTGCCCAGTTCCAAAAGCTCTTGGAGGAAGGAGAGCACCCGCTGGACCCCACATTGCTGTGGGTCCAATCCCTTGGAAACACACCACTCAGTGAACACCGACCACTTAGAACTATATAACCGCCTCGTCGAGGGGGCTCTAGAGTGTGAAATCGTGTTCATAACCCCTTCGGGCAGGTCAACGGGTATCCGTTGGTCACCCATACATGCAGAGACCATCGCTCTGGATGGGGATGCCAAACTGACCCTCCTGCTTGAGAGAGGAGGTCTGCTCTCAGCGGAACTGGCCAGGGGGGTGAGTGCGACAGCTTCACCAGCTCTGGGTACCAAATCTGGTTCTCCCAGCGCGGCGCTATAAGGAGCACCGGGCGGCGCATCTCCCTGATTTTCGCTATGACCTGGGGCAATAGGGAAATCGGCGGGAAAGCATACAGCGGGAGGCTGGGCCAAGGTTGGGACAGCGCATCCTCGCTTTTGGACAGAAACGTCGGGCAGCGGGCGTTCTCTTTTGTTGTAAAGAGGTCGAGCTCCGCTCTGCCGAATAGGCGCCATACCAGCTGGACTGTCTGGGGGTGCAGGGACCATTCCCCCGGGAGAATGAGGCCCCTGGACAGCTTGTCCGGGCCCACGTTGAGGTGGCCCGGTACGTGCGCAGCTCTCAGCGAGCGCAGCGAGAAAACGGCGCCCCAACCCGTGGTGGAGGCGTCCGTCGAGATGACCTTGCGGTGTGAGATGGCTCCCATCGTCACTCCCCGCTGGTACCAGTCGGCTACTAACCAGGGCTCTAGGGCTGAAACGCAGCCCTGAGTCACTCTGATCCTGAAGCCTCCGGACGCCCAGGCTCTGTGAGGCACTCGGGCGTTTAACCAGCATTGCAGCGGGCGCATGCGCATTAAGCCCAGCTGGAGCACAGCTGCAGCTGAGGCCATACGTCCCAGCATCCTCTGAAAGAGCTTGAGAGGTGCGATTTTGCCCGGCCGGAAGTACGCAGCCATGCGCCGAACTTGGCGCGCGCGTTGGGGTGACAGGCGGGCTGACATTGCCACAGTGTCCAGATTCAAACCCAGAAATGAGGTTGATTGCGTGGGCACTAATGAGCTCTTGGTCCAATTGACCGTGAGCCCCAGGCTGTCCAGATGGCTGAGCAGCATTGCCCTGTGGGCGAGGAGCTCGGCCTCTGACTGCGCCAGGATGAGCCAATCGTCCAGATAATTCAGTACTCGCATCCCTCGACTTCTCAGAGGAGCGAGGGCCGCGTCCATGCACTTCGTAAATGTACGGGGTGCTAGTGACAGGCCGAACGGAAGGACAGTGTATTGATAAGCCTGGCCGTCGAAGGCGAATCGTAAGAATGGCCTGTGACGCGGCGTTATCTTGATTTGAAAATATGCATCTTTCAAATCTAGGGAGATTAGCCAGTCTCTCAGGCGAATATGCGCGAGGATCTGCTTGGTCGTGAGCATCTTGAACGATCTTCTCATAAGAGCTTTGTTCAGACGCCTCAGATCCAGAATCGGTCTGAGCGACCCGTCCCTTTTTGGCACGAGAAAATACCGGCTGTAAAAGCCTGACTCGCTCGTAGAATGGGGAACCGGTTCTATAGCCCCTTTGCACAGCAGCGTGGCTATCTCTGCTCGAAGTAGATGTGCTACTTCCTCGCTCACTCTCGTCTCCGTACGCGCACAGAAGCGCGGAGGGCGGCGAGCGAACTGCAGAGTGTAGCCGTGCTTCACTGTTTTCAGCACCCATTCTGATACACCTGGAATGGCTTCCCACGCTCTCGCGTGTGCCACACGGGACAGAACGGCCTCCGGGCTCGAAACGCCGCGCTTTGCGGGTTTGACGGCCTGTATAGGAGGGACGGGCGCGGTGCGCGCGCTCTCTGTGCTGTGGGCCAGCCGATCGCTCGCGATGGCTGGCCGCCCTACACACTGTATCTCTGCCGCTTCGAGCGGGGAGTGGCCTGTGTGTGGCCCTACACTCGTCGTTCCGGCCACCTTGGGCGGAGAACAAATGGTGTGTGGCGCGGCGCATGGCGCCGGGGGCAGAATGTTCGCGAAAATGTGTGAGCGCGTTTGAGCGGGCACAACTCTTACGCGTGGAACATGACCGGTTAAGAGTGGCTGTGTGACAGCGCGTGTGGTGATTAGGCGTGGGCGCAAATAAGCGGACACGTGACCTAACTCTAGCACTCGAGCGGCCGGTGGCCGCTTTATGTGAGTGAGAGACACGGGATTTGTGGTGCTTGGGTGCAGGGGTGAACACAAAAGTGGGCACGTTTACTGCATTTGAAAACACATACGGCGTGAGCCGTGCAACCAGATATAAAGCAACTTCTTGATTTCTCTGGTTCGTCGTAAAAACGGCGGTTGTAGACAGGCGAGAGGGCAGTTTTGCCGGCTCGTTGGCTGCGTGAGAGCCATCTGCAGCAGCCACAGGAGTGGGGGCTGACAGGAAGAAGAGTTTTGACGGTGGTCCGGCCACGGCGGAACTTAACCGTCGCTTCCCCCCTCTGCTAGGAGGACTTTGGAGGGGCTTCAGTTGGAAACAGGCGAGAGGGCGAGTTCGCCGGCTCGTAGGCTGCGTGGAAAACATCTGCAGTAGCCACAGGAGTGGGGACTGACAGGAAAACAGAGTTTTAACGGTGGTCCGGCCGCAGCGGGACTTAACCGTCTTTTCTCTCCTTATGTATAGACGCCCAAAAATACTCGAGCACCACGCGGTGCGAGTTAGCTTTCTGTATGTAAGAAAAGCTGGCCGCGAGCCCGGGGAAGCGGACAGTAAAACATTTTTATCTGCCGCGAGAGCTGGGCTCGAACTCGGGTCTCCGGCGTTTCAGCCGCTGATTTTGCCACTGTGCTACCGGGAGGGACACAATCGCGTTCAGTTAGCGCGAGCATACGGCAGTACGTCCTCGTGCTTGTTGGCAGTCGTGCGTGCATAAAAGACAGGCTCGTTACTGCAATAGTAATATTTCCAGCCGCCTGAACTGGAGAGGGGGCTGAGAAATGCTAGAGAATGGCGGTTCGTCCGGCCACAGCGGGACGAAAACACCCTCTGTTAATTTCCCGGTGAGTGCGGCGCGCGCGCGCGCGCGCTGAACGTGCTCGTGACCGTGCGCACTCTCATTCCTTGTGAACGGCGCAATCTGCGCGGTCCAACAGGGGGGAGTGCGGGTTCGTTGAAGAGCATATGTCAGCGTCATGTCTCATGACGCCGTTTGTTTGCTGGCGTGCGTGTCTTAACAGGCTCGTGTACAGCAATATGAACAATTCCAGTCGCCTGAACTCATGAGGGGACTGAGAAATGTGCGCGAGGGTGGAACAGCTCTCTTGTAACGTAAAGAGAGCTGCAGGACCGTCCGTTTCTGCCATCCCTTGTATGTAAGCGCCGCATTAGCGCGACATGAACAGAGGGGGGAGGAGGCTCGCTCCGAGACCGTTCATTCCTACCATCCCTCGTAAGCGGCGCGGTGGCGCGGCTTGAACAGAGGGGGAGGAGGCTCGCTCCGAGACCGTTCATTTCTACCATCCCTTGCAAGCGGCGCAGTGGCGCGGCTTGAACAGAGGGGGAGGAGGCTCGCTCCGAGACCGTTCATTCCTACCATCCCTTGTAAGCGGCGCGGCTTGAACAGAGGGGGAGGAGGCTCGCTCCGAGACCGTTCATTTCAACCATCCCTTGTAAGCGGCGCGGCTTGAACAGAGGGGGGGAACAGCGGAGTGATGTTGTCATAAAACTGCTCGAGTCGAGCCCGCAGGGTCGACATAGAGAGTTCCTCGCACTCGGGGCATTAGCCCGCGAGGAGTGCGGCGGCGTGGTCACGGCCCAGACAGAGAGCGCAGACACATGGCGGTCTCTGGTGCTGAGCTGCACGTGGCACGAGCCGCAGGTGGAACGAGGCGTTTTGATAAAAACGCTCGTGCTCTTTTATGAAACGTGTGACGCAACGGCGAGAACACGTGCAATGAAAGGATATAATGCTGCCGGATAGCAGAGCAGGCACGGATGGCTGAAGGTGGCGCGATGCTGCCGGCTTCCTCAGGCGCTGTCCTCTGCTTGCTCATCTGCACGATCACGGCGGCGGGTTCCAGATCCAGCGATGCGAAGGGCTTCGCTGAAGAAAAGAAAATCGAATATGCAGCCCGTGAGCCCTGCTTATATACACGTGGCCACGCCCCACCTGTAGGCAAATGAAGCCAGGAGCCTCATTGGTCGCCACGTCACGCGGGCTCACCGATAGGCTGCTGCAGTTGCCAGCAGAGCAGCCAATAGCACGCTGGAATAGCCTGCTATGGTCTGCCAGGCTGCCGCACTGCGTTGACAATGTTACAAAATTAAGGATAATTTTGGGTTTTTCAGAAATCTCGAAGAAAGAATACTTTCCGTAGCGTAAGGAACTTACGCAATACGAGAGAACCTCTCGTAAGAGAACTCCATATAGCCTACTGTATGCTTCCAAACTTGATTGGTAAGATTGTGATTCCTATTTAATTACAATGGCTATTTGCTAATTTATCAGACATGTCAGATATTTATTGCATATACATGCATGCCCAACAGATTTTGATAATTGAATGGATCATTTTAATGTGAAGGCTCACATGCAGAATGCCTATGCGCAGAATGGCGACTCTGTGTGACTCGCACAACACCAAAACAAATTCTGTGTATGTGTAAAAATGTACTTGGCAAATAAAGCTCCTTGATTCCTTGATTCCTTGATGATTAAAGAATGTTTAGAACTTAGAAGTTGTGAAGAGTTTGACAATTTCACAAACAATCAACTCATCAGTTTTGATCAGCAAGCCATGTGCATTTAGTTATTGTGCAAATTGTAGACAATTGTACTTGCTCTTTTGCATGCATGTGCCAAAACATGCAATTTGCTTAAATCAATAAGAAATGTAATATGACGTGAACAAGAAACAAACTGTTCAGAGATCTGAACTTATTGATTTGAGAGAAAAAAATCTCATTCGAGGATTGAGCCAAAGCGACTGAGAAATATTGTAAAATGGTTGATTTTTGTTTTTGATTATTGAGTTTTTATAATATTTAAAAAATCCATGCCTTCAAATGAGAGTGCTTTGTAGTCTTGCATTTCTGTCCGTCATTCACTATCTTACATTTACTTGTTGTCATCATTCTGTTTAGTTTTGTTCATGGACTTTCAGTTTGTTTTCCTTTGTCACGTGTTTATTTGTTCTGACTCTCGTTGCTCCCGCCACTCGTCTGTCTCCATAGTTACGGTCATTATTAGTTCACGTGTCAGCTGTGTGTAATTAATCATCTTCGTTTGTGTTCATTAAGTTGCTGAACCATTGCGTGTGTACTGCAAATACAGATGAATATCATTAATTCTGTCCCTTTTCTGTTCTCCTCTGGCAGTGGTGTTTTTGTGTTTTTGTGTTTTTTTTTTTTATTCACAGCGCTTAATGTCATATGGTGATTGTAAAACACAGAACACTTCACTACATGTTATTTGTTATGTTAATCAGGTCAATTTTGATCAAGAACAATGCACTGTGGCTTTAATTTAGCATGAGCGGCGCAGCAAAAATAGACTCAGCGCCAAAATGAATGCGGCATTGCCGCTTCTGCTCTGCTTCTGCAATGCGCTGCTGCACCGCCTCTGTGTGCGGTGTAAATGCTGTAATCTGTTAACATGGGCACAGACAAAAACACGCTCTGCTAACGTGTGCGGTGTGAAACCAGCCTTAAACTTCGTAGTTTGGAATCTTCATCTACCTTCTTCTGTTTGTTAGCAAAAACCCTGTGACACTTGTAATATTTAAAATGATTGATTTTTATTGTTACATTTTTAGTTTATATTGACCAAATTGTGTATTTTTTCCATTTATTGGTTATTAGCCACAACATGAAAACAACTAGCTTGCACTCAAAAAAAAAAAAAGGTTCTATATGGCACCAAAAATGGTTCTTCGTCGTAATCATAGAGGAACCACTTTTGGTGCTATATAGCACCATATCTTAACATGTTCTGTATATGGTAGCGGTGCTATATAGCACCATAGTTAGCAGTGCTATATAGCACCTTAGTCAAAGAACCGGGGAAGAACCTCTCAAGAACCGCTGAAGAACCACTGAAGCACCAAAATAGGTGCTAAATAGCACTTAAAAAGGTTCCCCTATGATTACGAGCCAAGAACCATTTTAAGTGCCATATAGAACCTTTTTTTTTTTAGAGTGTGTCTGTCTTAGCCAGAATTGTAATATTAGCGCAATTTTAATTTTTAGATTCAATATGTTGTTTCCTTACATTTATTCTGACAAGCATTTGTTTAAAATCCCCAAAGTGATGTCATGGCAAAACAGAGAAGAACAATGTAATGACTGTTTACAGCAACCTCATCAGTAGGCAAAAATGTTACTGTCATTTACGCACAGCAGCAATAATAAAGTCATCACTGTGCATTGTTTAACCTATTATTATAAAGTAATTGGTGAGACTGCAGTGGAACACTGTCTAAATCATGACAATGAGACACCAGTGGTGCTGCATAAAAGAGAATAGAAGTGTTCACAGACCAAATACTGCCATGTAAGCTGTGCTGTGAGAGTCTCTGTGGTCATAAGAGTAAATGAAAGCTTTAGCATAAGTTCTGCAGGGTAGACTTAATTGTCACATCATTTCAACTTTTTTATTTTTTATCTATCCAATCACATTAACTAATACTTGGGTATAAAAGATCGGTACTTACTTATGTCTGAGTTCGCAGATGCTGACGCTCCAATTCACCGCAATCCTCCCCACCACCTCCAAGTCAAATCCTTCCCTACATCCACCCCACCACCACCAGGATGGTCCCTTCCATACCTCATGGGGTGGGGGGTTCGCTGCGCCTCTGGCTTCGACTTCAGGCAGGATATGCAGAGTCCGGACCCTCAAATTGTGAGCTACGGATGGGGCCTATGCCAAAGTACTTTATTGCTTGCTGGGTTGTTAATAAATGGATAATTGTCACAGTATTTATTCTCCCGAGTCTTTCTGGTAGAACTTATATGCAGCCTGCTAGGGAAAGAATCCTTATTTTACTAGAAAAACAGTGCATGAGTCTGGGGTATCTGGTGTACTGATATCTTCGCAAGAATAATGAAACACAAGAGTTATTTGACAGCTGCTAAACAACATCTGTATCGCTTGTCACATTACTGATAAAGACTGTGAATAATTCTAACAAGGGGGTCAACAACTCAATTAGTGCAGTAAACATTTGTTCAGATTGCTCCTACAAATAGCTCTGATAAGAGTATAGTGCAATAATAGGAATTCAAACACACTGGGGACGACCTGTAACTGGAAATGTAGATAACCGAGCGTTTTAGCGTGCGTTGCGCACAACATGAATATAGTTTAAGCAGTCACAGATTCACTGTGCATCAGGAACCCCTTTGAAATGTGCATCCGGTCACAAATGATTTAAGAGAAGGAGGGAACAAAAGAGCTTTAAATGATTTGAGGTTATCAAATACATTACATGACTCATCCACCGAGTTTCATTCACCATAGGAATTGATATGAAATCAGAAATACAGCAGAATGTGTCAGTGCCACTGTTATTGTGTGAGACTGCCAGGGTAGCTTTATATGCTCACACTAATGATCTTGTAATTAAACCGAGAGGAAAACATATCTACATTAATTATCGTAAGCATTGTTGCAACGTTTTTCCAGTCTAGGCAGACGAATTGCTAGCCTGAAGGGGCTGACTTACATTGCAGTTGGCAGACATTCGCAAGGTGTTCTGAGCCTAAGTGTCCACGTTATCCTGCTGAAACACTGGCATTTCTCCCTGTCTTTACTCTCTGATAACAAAAATGTGATCTGAAGCAAAAGGTTAGTAAGAAGACTAGATGAGCTATGACAATACCCCGGCATGCAGTGTAACGGCATGACAGCCTTTGACACGCGTAGTCTTTAATTGTGCACCTCAGCTTGCTTGCTCTTTACAAATCTGTCATTCTCTGTCTGATTTGCAGCCAGTACAAATGTTCCAGACACTTGTTTACTGCAGGTATGAGACTACAATTATTTAGCATTATCAAAACATCTCTATTTTAGTAACATTTAGTGAAACACATTTGAATAAGCTCTACCATATTGACTTGTCATAGTCATTTGACGCTCTTAATTGTTTGAATCAGCTGCATGTGTGAATGACAAACCGCTCAGAGAAAAACATCACATTCTATTATTTTCTTGTTTATAATTAACACGCATCCAAAATAAAAATGTGTGTTTACATAATATATGTGTGTCTACTGTGTATAATTATTATAAAACACACACATGCATGCATATATTTAAGAATAAAATATATATTTATATATAATTTAAATGATATAAATATACATACAGAATATACATGCAAATATTATGTACATGTATGTGTGTATATTCAATTATACATAATAATCATACACAGTACACACATATACACCGATCAGGCATAACATTATGACCACTGACAGGTGAAGTGAATAACACTGATTATCTCTTCATCACAGCACCTTTTATTGGGTGGGATATATTAGGCAGCAAGTGAACATTTTGTCCTCAAAGTTGAAGTGTTACACTCTAAAAAAAAGGTTCTATATGGCACCAAACATTTTTCTTTTTTTAGTGCTATATAGCACCAATTTTGGTGCTTCAGTGGTTCTTCAGCGGTACTTCAGAGGTGCTATTTAGCACCTTAGTCAAAGAAGAACCGCTGAAGAACCACTGAAGCACCAAAATTGGTACTATATAGCACTAAAAAAGGTTCCCCTATGATTACGAGCCAAGAACCATTTTTGGTGCCATATAGAACCATTTTTTTTAGAGTGCAGAAGCAGGAAAATGGGCAAGCGTAAGGATTTGAGCGAGTTTGACAAGATCCAAATTGTGATGGCTAGACGACTGGGTCAGAGCATCTCCAAAACTGCAGCTCTTGTGGGGTGTTCCTAGTCTGCAGTGGTCAGTATCTGTCAAAAGTGGTCAGAGGAAGGAACAGTGGTGAACTGGCGACAGGGTCATAGGTGGCCAAGGCTCATTGATGCACAGCGAAGGCTGGCCCGTGTGGTCCGCTCAAACAGACAAGCTACTGTAGCTCAAATTGCTCAAGAAGTTAATGCTGGTTCTGAAAGAACAGAGTCAGAATATACATGTTTGTTGCATTTGGGGCTGCATAGCTGCAGACCAGTTAGGGTGCCCCCTGTCCACTGCCGAAAGTGCCAACAGTGGGCACGTGAGCATCAGAACTGAAGCAATGGAAGAAGGTGGCCTGGTCTGATGAATCCCATTTTCTTTTACATCACGTAGCTGGCCGAGTGCGTGTGCGTGTGCGTGTGCGTGTGCGTCCCTTTTTGACACATACCACCTACCTAAGCATTGTTGCAGACCATGTACACCCTTTCATGGAAACGGTATTCCCTGGTGGCTGTGGCCTCTTTCAGCAGGATAATGCACCCTGCCACAAAGCAAAATTGGTTCAGAACTGGTTTGAGGAGCACAACAACGAGTTTGAGGTGTTGACTTGGCCTCCAAATTTTCCAGATCTCAATCCAATCGAGCATCTGTGGGATGTGCTAAACAAACAGGTCCGATCCATGGAGGCCCCACCTCGTAACTTACAGGACTTAAAAAATCTTCTGCCAACATATTGGTGGCAGATATCACAGCACACCTTCAGGGGTCTAGTTGAGTCCATGCCTCGACGGGTCAGGGCTGTTTTGGCAGCAAAAGGGGAACCAACACAATATTAGGAAAGTAGTCATGATGTTATGCCTGATCAGTGTAGCGAATTAGCTCTGAGGGAAAATATTAATACATTCATAACTCATTATGATTATTCATTATGATTAATTATGAATATTTTAAGTTAAATAGATTAACTTGGTGTAGCTATATTAACATTACAATCAATCAATCAATCAGTTCCTCCTATGAACGTTCAGTATTGATTATTAATTAATTCTAAGAATAGTATATTTTTCATGACTACAGAAAAATAATTATTTCTTTGAATTTACGTAAGCGCTTAGGGCGCATAACAAGCTTGATCATTTAAAGGGATAGTTTCGCCCAAAAATGAAAATTAGCCCATAATTTACTCACCCTCAAGTCATCCTAGGTTTATATGACATTCTTCTTTCAGACAGAGTTATATTACAAAAGTTATGGCTAATCCAAGCATTAGAATTGCAGTAATAGTGGCTCTGTTTTTGAAGTTTATAAAAAGTGCATCTGTCCGTCAAATAACGTGCTCCACGCTGCTCCGGGGTGTTAATAAAGGCCTTCTGAAGCAAATTGACGTGTTTGTGTAAGAAAAATATTTAAAACTTTATCAAGTAACCCTTCGGCCGACCGCCTTCCGTGGAAAAGTATTGAATGTTGAAAGTGAAACTCAAGATGCGTACGTGACGTCATGACCTACCTGGTCGCATTAAGTCTTTCGATCGGCAGGGAAACTTTCAAAAATGTTTCCATAAATTGAACAGGGAAGGCGGTTGGCCGAAAGTTTACATTATAAAGTTTTAAATATGGTTATTTTTCTTACACAAACACATCGATTCAGACCACTTCAGAAGGCCTTTATTAACCCCCCCGGAGCCATGTGGAGCACGTTATTTGACGGAAAGATGCAGTTTTTATGGACTTCAAAAACATCTTGGCTACGGATGTAACCCTCGTTCCCTTAAGGCGCTGACGCTTGCATACAGAGCCACCACACGCTCAGCTCCTGCTTACTTTGACCCCATTCTACAAATCCACACCCCCACCAGAAGCCTTCGCTCAGCAAAGGAACGACGGCTTGTGGTACCATCACAGAGGGGGAAAAAATCCCTTTCCAGAACATTTTCATTCAACGTTCCCAGCTGGTGGAACGATCTTCCCAACACCATTCGAAACGCAGAATCATTGACATCATTCAAAAGTCAACTAAACACTCAGCTCTTCCGTGAGCACTTAACCTCATACATTTTTTTTTTTTAAATTTAAAAAAAATTCCTCTCCTCTTTCTCTTTCTTCTTCCCTCCCTACTCTAGCCTGTGCTACACTGAGCAATACCAAGACCAGGTGGTGAACCTGCAAGCGCTGCCTTGGAGGAGGCAGACCCAGCCTTGGCATTGCTCTGTCCAGTACGCGCTCTCCGCGCTTACGTAGACAGGATGCAGTGTTTCAGGACCTCAGACCAGCTTTTTGTCTGTTATGGTGTTATCTCTTGGGCTTTAGCGCATGGCGCCTCGCTAACAGACATCTGCAAAGCTGCAGGCTGGGCGACACCTACACATTCGCCAGATTCCACAATCTCCGAGTGGAGCCAGTGTCTGACTATGTACTCGCCTCTACTAGTGGCCGGTAATGGACCAGGCTTAGGTGTCTTCGCTTGCTTGCCATTCCACTCCACGGACTGGATACGTGCAATATTTTCCTCAGGTGAGATTCCCTGAGAGTTCCTCCAGCACTGTCGACGCCGACATCAGTTCAGTCTGCCCTTTCGAGCCCAGACCCTCATGTCCGGCTAGGTGCCCCGTGTGCATGGTTCCCCTCTGGCGACCCCCACACGAGTATTTCCACCGTAAGCCTCCTCAGTGAGCAGGTGTCTTTCCCTTGGCAAAGTTCTTCCATATGCAGCCCTTAGCGGGTCATATGTGTATTCTCTAAGTCCTCCCCATGGGTAGGCACTTTTGGCATATCCACACTGGAATATGCTTCCCAGTGTACCTTGGTATTCCTGTGATAAGTGGGGTCCTTCGTCCGTACTAGTCTTACGACAGGGTACTCACACTCACGCAGGGCATTGGAAGACAGCTGAGTGGCGTTGTTATATTGGAACCCCCATTTGTTAGTCACTAACGTACGTCGTAGTGACTGAACGAAAGGGAACGTCTTGGTTACGCATGTAACCCTCGTTCCCTGAGGAGGGAACGGAGACGTTGGGCATAGACGTCATGACCTACCTGGTCGCATTAAGTCTTTCGATCGGCAGGGAAACTTTCAAAATTTTTTCCATAAATTGAACAGGGAAGGCGGTCGGCCGAAAGTTTACATTATAAAGTTTTAAATATGGTTATTTTTCTTACACAAACACATCGATTCAGACCACTTCAGAAGGCCTTTATTAACCCCCCCGGAGCCATGTGGAGCACGTTATTTGACGGAAAGATGCCGTTTTTATGGACTTCAAAAACATCTTGGCTACGGATGTAACCCTCGTTCCCTTAAGGCGCTGACGCTTGCATACAGAGCCACCACACGCTCAGCTCCTGCTTACTTTGACCCCATTCTACAAATCCACACCCCCACCAGAAGCCTTCGCTCAGCAAAGGAACGACGGCTTGTGGTACCATCACAGAGGGGGAAAAAATCCCTTTCCAGAACATTTTCATTCAACGTTCCCAGCTGGTGGAACGATCTTCCCAACACCATTCGAAACGCAGAATCATTGACATCATTCAAAAGTCAACTAAACACTCAGCTCTTCCGTGAGCACTTAACCTCATACATTTTTTTTTTTTAAATTTAAAAAAAATTCCTCTCCTCTTTCTCTTTCTTCTTCCCTCCCTACTCTAGCCTGTGCTACACTGAGCAATGTACACGGTCTCAGGATTTCAGGCTCTTATTGCGCTTCTCGACTCTTCATGACCTATCTCTTCATGTACCCCCATGTTGTAAGTCGCTTTGGATAAAAGCGTCTGCTAAATGCATAAATGTAAATGTAAAATGTAAATGAATGGGCTGGTTCCAGGCCTTCGAGCGGCCAGGCTAGGACCTCATGGTATGCGAAGGTTCCTTCCCAGGTTATAGCTTGGTCTTTGACCGTAGGGAGCGCTGTCACTGACAGCCTAATGTGACCAGAAGGAGAGTGGTTCAGGCATTTTAGTTGAATTTGCTTGTCCTGACAGTTGTCACTGCCCGGTGGGCCTGCACTCCCTTCGGCATGGCGGCGTGGGTATATCATTCCCCGTAGCGTCAGCTGACGCAGCGCGAGTTCCCTTTCGAAAGGGCATGTGTCCGGTTACGTATGTAACCTAGGTTCCCTGAGAACAGGGAACGAGACGCTGCGTCGCTTTGCCATGCCTCAGGGCTTGCCTGCCGAACAGTCCCTTCAGACGATTAGATGCTGTCATGTTGGCAAGGCGCCCTTATATACTTCCTGGTCACACCTTGATGACATCATAGGCTGTCACCGGTCAATAGGATTGACGTTTTTTGATTGTGATTTCAGGCACCTGTCACGCTGGAGGCGTTCCCCGTATCGTCAGTGAAGCAGCGTCTCGTTCCCTGTTCTCAGGGAACCTAGGTTACATACGTAACCGGAGACGTTTTCTACGGACCGGAGTGTCCTTAGAACGAGTTTCCAGGCATGTTGTTGTATCAACAGATGCCTCCTCCACGGGCTGGGGTGCCATGTGCAATGGACAAGCAGCCGCGGGCTCTTGGTCAGGACCTCACGTGATCCTGAGACCCCGGCCCGGATATGTGCCCAAGGTTCCCACCACTCTGTTCCAAGACCAGGTGGTGAACCTGCAAGCGCTGCCTTGGAGGAGGCAGACCCAGCCTTGGCATTGCTCTGTCCAGTACGCGCTCTCCGCGCTTACGTAGACAGGATGCAGTGTTTCAGGACCTCAGACCAGCTTTTTGTCTGTTATGGTGTTATCTCTTGGGCTTTAGCGCATGGCGCCTCGCTAACAGACATCTGCAAAGCTGCAGGCTGGGCGACACCTACACATTCGCCAGATTCCACAATCTCCGAGTGGAGCCAGTGTCTGACTATGTACTCGCCTCTACTAGTGGCCGGTAATGGACCAGGCTTAGGTGTCTTCGCTTGCTTGCCATTCCACTCCACGGACTGGATACGTGCAATATTTTCCTCAGGTGAGATTCCCTGAGAGTTCCTCCAGCACTGTCGACGCCGACATCAGTTCAGTCTGCCCTTTCGAGCCCAGACCCTCATGTCCGGCTAGGTGCCCCGTGTGCATGGTTCCCCTCTGGCGACCCCCACACGAGTATTTCCACCGTAAGCCTCCTCAGTGAGCAGGTGTCTTTCCCTTGGCAAAGTTCTTCCATATGCAGCCCTTAGCGGGTCATATGTGTATTCTCTAAGTCCTCCCCATGGGTAGGCACTTTTGGCATATCCACACTGGAATATGCTTCCCAGTGTACCTTGGTATTCCTGTGATAAGTGGGGTCCTTCGTCCGTACTAGTCTTACGACAGGGTACTCACACTCACGCAGGGCATTGGAAGACAGCTGAGTGGCGTTGTTATATTGGAACCCCCATTTGTTAGTCACTAACGTACGTCGTAGTGACTGAACGAAAGGGAACGTCTTGGTTACGCATGTAACCCTCGTTCCCTGAGGAGGGAACGGAGACGTTGGGCATAAATTACACAAACAACCTTTAACTTTTTTTTATTACCAAAATCAATGTTCTCTTCACATTTATCTCCAGACTGTTCTTAAACATTCCTGTTATAATTAACTGTAATAGGACAGTTCATTTTTAGATTAGGCTAAATTAAACTACTCTGAAAACTTAATAAAAAGTGAGAAGTAGACATTACTTTGATCTGGCTCAAAGTGGAAGTAAATTAACCCAACACCATGTTTATTAGGAAACAGTTTATCACAGACAAGCTCTGCTGATGAGATTTTAAGCAATGATTATTTGCTTTGAGCTATCTCCTCTGAGACAGCCAGCATAGAAACTGTTGCCCAAATGCAGATGAGTTTGTGATTATCTAGTGTGTGTTTGTGATTATTGTGATTATGACTTACTGAGAGAGTATAAGAAACTTATTTGTGCCATGGGTAGAATTACATAATGTTAAGGTTCTGTTATGTTGTATATATTATTCATAAAAGATGAATCATTGTCTGACAGTCTGAAAAATCGGTATGGAGATAAAGGTTAGGATCTTGATTTATCGGCCATATTACAGCACACCATGAGTGTATATTACCACCTATTGTTGTTTACTTTTGGCATCTGATAGAGTGTTTGGACCCTGAAACAGTGGCGTGCGATGTCAGACTTAACAAGCAAATAATGGTGTTTCATTCCAGAATGAATCAGTGTTTTTAAATGAATCGATTGAGTAAATCTCCCAATACCCACACTTGTGGTCCTGGTCATTTGAGTACAGAGATTAGTATTTGTATTTTGTTAAACATTTGCAAATTGCACGTTAAGCACGTACAACAATTACTATTATAAATGATTGCGTTTAAGGGACAGGCCCATGCACTGTTTGACCAATCAAATTAGAAGACACAAAGAGGCAAAGCAATTCTATAAATAGTAGGGATGCCCCTAATTCATGCAGGCGTCAGCATCTGTGAACTCAGACATGTGTAATTACCGATCTTTTATACTCTGAGGATTATGACTTTATTGGATAGGTCTGAATGTGATAAGTGACGTAACATTTAATCTTCCTTCCAGAACTTGCGCATAAGCTTCATTTCTACCAGGAAGACTCGGGAGACCAGATGAAGTATGATAACATCGCAAGTTTATTAGCAGACCAGCAAGTGTGAATTAGAGGTTCTTTTGCGTGGGCCCCGTCCGTAGCGCTCGTCACGAGGGTAACAGACTCTGCATTTCCTGCCTGAAGATGAAGGCAGGGGAGCAGCCGACCCCCAAGAATTAGAGGAGGGATGTAGTTCCTCCGGGACAGGGCCCACCCACCCCCAAAAGTTGTGAAAGAATTGTATACTCACCCTTTGTGAATGCTCGGATTCCTGAAACGATCAAAAGAAAGAGGTTATTAAACCGTGAATTGAGCCTGATAAGTATAACCGTGAAGGCTTATGATCGGCCCTCGACTAGCCTTGATCGGCTGCATGGAACGAATGCCTTGAACGGCCACGTATTAGGCCTTGATCAGCCCCGGGAAGACGAAAGCCTTGAACAGCCTTATACTAGGTCTTAATCGCCGCGTAGAGACGAAGCCCTGAACGGCCATATACTAAGGCTTGAACGGCTGCATAAGGACTGGTGACTTGACGCCGTGTACTGGCCTTGATTAGCCACGTGAGGATGAAAGCCTTGAACGGCCTTACACTAGTCTTAATCGCCACGTGAAGATGAAAACCTTGAACGGCTTTATACGAAGCCTTGATCAGCCACTTCTAGACTAAGCCTTGAGCGGCCATGGAGATGGGGTCCTAATTGGCCGCAAAAGATGAGGCCATATTGGCTTTACGAAAGGGGTTACATTAGCATTATGGTGCCGAAACCACATAACTGAGATGCCGCGGTAAGCGGGATACATGATAGCCACATGTACTGTACCATTGAGGGCTAGAATAGTGAACTGACGAACGGGATAAAAAATACGAATATGGAAACGTTACACCACCACCAGTATTTGCATTGGATTACCTTAATTGTTGCTAGAAAGCTCTAGCTGGGCTTCGAGGATGGTTTTGGAATTGGGTCTTATATAGGTCTCGAATTCAGAAGACGACCATCTGCCAGCAGCTTGATTGCTGATGTAGATATCCCACGTTCTGCAGCTGTGGTAGCTGCCCCGATCCTGAATGATTGCGATTATCATGATTGTAGACGAGGAAGGAACAAACTGTCGTGATCAGGATGGGAAATATAGGAATCTGAAAGGAAAAGCAGAACATTAGAAATGAAGACCAAGCTGATGTATAGGTTTTAAGTGTGGAGGGAGCTACTCCTTTAGATATATATAGACGAGCTGAATTGAGCAGATCGTCTAATTTAACATTGCTTCTGCTAGTGGAGGACAGGGTGTTGGATCCTGGTTGGCTGAGGGGCAAAGCCGTCTGAAAGCCTGAAAACGAAACCGGGAGAGCGCATCAGCAATGACATTACAATGACCAGGAATATGTACAGATCACGGATTGCCAGATTAATCTCCTCAGAAAAGGCATGATAGACTGACAAGTTGATCTACCTTTATTGATAATGGCAACTGTGGCTTCGTTGTCACAAAACATCATGATACGTTTCCTAGTCCACGCCGGACCCCAAATGACGCTAGCTATGGTTAACGGATAGATTTCGTGAAGTGCGGATGAAACTGAGCCGGAAGCTGGTTTAGGAAAATCATTAGGCCATTTCTCAGCAAACCAATGCCCTTGAAAGAATCCCCCGAAGCCGATGGAGGGGGCCGCGTCGGTATATAGGTGTAATTGTTCAGATGATTCGAAAACGTCATTATAGAAAAAAGAGATACCGTTCCAATCGTTTAACAAGCGGATCCAAAAACTGATATCGGATAGACACCCTTCGTCGAGCTGAAGTGGGTCGCTTAATTTTGGCACTGAGTAAGCTAGAGTTAACAGCCGAGAAATGAAAGCCCTGCCTTGAGGTATTATGCTCATAGCAAAATTAAGGTGACCGAGCAGGGAGAGCACATCACGCTTTGATACGACATGCAAGGAGGAAAACATTTCCAAGAACGATCTAATTCTAATAAGCTTTTCATTTGGAAGAGAAGCTTGCATTTTGACCGTATCGAGAAAAATGCCTAAGAATTCTAGCGAAGTAGAAGGACCCAAAGTTTTCTCTTCTGAAAGACTGATTTCGGGTGCCGATCCTTGCAGAAACTACAAACATGAGCAAATTTACATTGAGCATAAGAACAAACAGATTCATTGAAATTATTGCATATGGAAACACCATTGAATTCTGAAATAGGACGACCTCTGCCGTCAAGAGGGAGTCTTACATTTTCAGCACCTTGGACAGCGGGCGGACCTTTGCTAGTGAATGTTTTAGAGCAGAACGATGCCGTGTGACCATGAGAGCTACAAATTGTACACGCCAAGATTTTTTGGCCGCCGAAATGACGGACGAGCAGTTCGGTGTCGGTAACAGACCAGTCTAATCTTGTGTTGAAAAGGGTAATGAAGGAAGCGGATTTTGCTGAGAATGATTTGTGATACTCATAGAACAAAGTGCCCCCGTATCTTTGGTTGAGATCCGCAAGCATAGTTAAGTAAAGATCTAACTCTTCCCTCCGATCAGGAAACACTTGGCACAGAATGTCTCTGTAAATGCTGAATGCAATGACAAACTCAGCAAACGAAAGATTACGTTGTAATCTGGGATCGGAGGTTTTTAGGAAGACTGCCACGTCACCGCAGTCCACCATTTGCCTGTCGGCTGCAAGCAAGGGAAGCAGTAACGAGGCCAAGTTTAAATCCTTACCTTGGATAATGTTAGAACGTAGTTGCGGAGACACGTTAACGGCGGCTGGTGAAACGAAACGCCTACCGAAAACTTGTGCTGGAGCTGCCGTGGAGAGATTGAAGTTAGAATTTCCTGGAGGAGCAGAAACATCTTGAAACGGCGACTGAATTGAATGGTGATGAGCTGGCCTTGTAGATGTCGAAGGCCTGTTCACAGGATCGCTTGATCCGTGATGAGCGGGTAAAGCCGGAGGGTTTGCTGAAGGGACCGTGAGAGGATTCATGCCGAAGTTGGAATTACCGAGCGAAAGTTCGAAGTTTGCCATCTTCGATTCTAAGCCTTTGACCGTCTGTGAAAGACTTTGGATGGCCTGGATGAGCTGAGAATTCACGTCTGCGGGCTCGGAGATCGGCTCGGGTTACGTCTGTAACCCTTGTTCCCTGAGAAGGGAATGAGCACTGCGTCGGAACGACACTTCGGGGATACTCCCTAAGCACTAGCGAATCTGAAGTCCGTATAGAAACTAGCCCAATCTGATTGGTCGTGTGTGATGACGTCATCGTGACAGCGTACCCGGAAGTATAAAGGGCGAGCCGGCGCATTGAAACGGCAGCTATTGCTCTGAAGCATGCGCTCCAGGCGTGCCGAGGTGTGGTGACGCGACGCAGTGCTCGTTCCCTTCTCAGGGAACAAGGGTTACAGACGTAACCCGAGCCGTTCCCTTTCGAGGGAACTCTCACTGCGTCGGAACGACACTTCGGGGAACGAGTACCCACTAGCCCACACCGAGGTTAGCGCCTGCCCTAGTGTGAAACCGGAGACCGGGCACAACTAGGACTTGAGTACCCTAGCGCCAGCCCCGTAGGGAGATACTTCTCCACTCCTTTTCCTTCCGCGCCCCAGCCGATGAAGGGAGGCGTCTGTTGAAACAGTTTTCCGGCAACAAGACGCTCCCAACACTGGCCCTGGGACCTTTCCCGAGGGTAGTGCCTGCCCTAGTGTGAAGCCGGAGCCCAGGCACAACTAGGACTAGGGAACCCAAGCGCCTTCGGCGCCCCAGCCAATGAGGGAGGCGTCTGTTGAAACGGTTTCCCGGCAACAGGACGCTCCCAACTCTGACCCTTGGGACTTTTACTGAGGGTAGTACCTGCCCTAGTGTGAAGCCGGAGACCGGGCACAACTAGGACTAGGGAACCCAAGCGCCTTCGGCGCCCCAGCCAATGAGGGAGGCGTCTGTTGAAACGGTTTCCCGGCAACAGGACACTCCCAACACTTGCCCTGGGACTTTTACCGAGGGTAGTGCCTGCCCTAGTGTGAAGCCGGAGACTGGGCACAACTAGGACTGGGAAACCCAAGCGCCTTCGGCGCCCCAGCCAACGAGGGAGGCGTCTGTTGAAACGGTTTCCCGGCAACAGGACGCTCCCAACACTGGCCCTTGGGACCCTTACCGAGGGTAGTGCCTGCCCTAGTGTGAAGCCGGAGACCGGGCACGACTAGGACTGGGGAACCCAAGCGCCTTCGGCGCCCCAACCAATGAGGGAGACGTCTGTTGAAACGGTTTCCCGGCAACAGGACGCTCCCAACACTGGCCCTTGGGACCTTTACCGAGGGTAGTGCCTGCCCTAGTGTGAAGCGGGAGACCGGGCACAACTAGGACTGGGAAACCCCAGCGCCTTCCGCGCCCCAGCCAATGAGGGAGACGTCTGTTGAAACGGTTTCCCGGCAACAGGACGCTCCCAACACTGACCCCTGGGACAGAAACCAAGGTTTCTTCCATATAACTAGGGAACGAAGGCATCTGCGCGTTACCCTGATCATACGAAAGAGATTCCCTCTGGGGGAAACCCCTTGGTTTAAATAAAAACAGAGCCTGCGGTGGGAATACTGTAGAAAAAGTAAAAAACATGGTGCAAAACGAAAGGGAATACAATTGGGTATACAATAGCACAGTTGACATTTATGTCCAAAACTTTGGTGCGTACAGTCTGAGAGCCAGTGACCTTATGATTTGTCAAAGTAAAGTTTCCATTTTTGCCATCTTTTGGCATACAAGTCCACCTTCAATCGTAACACACCAGTCCTATGTTCCAACGCCCTTATTTCCTGAATTACATCAAGCCATTGTTGTGGTTTAGGTGAATCGGGCTTATACCAGCTTCTGGTTATGGTTTTCCTTGTAAGGAGTGTTTTTACCAGGTATCGGTCCTCCTGAAGTGTAACCAGTGAAATATGGCCCAAGTACAAGACAATGCATGACAGTGGAATCTCATACCCAAGCACCTTTGTTAAGGTTAGATGCACATCTTCCCAAAAAGGCTTAAATTTTTCACAGCTCCAAAAAATGTGAGTATGGTGTGCTTCTAAGCATTCACACCGTCTCCAACATTGTTGGGGTGTAGAAGAAGCTTTACTGCTGATTTTATGTGTAATAAAGAATCGTACCAAATTCTTCCAATTGAATACCCTCATTTGTTACGAGCTTGTGGAGGAATGTTGAATTTCACACATATCAAACCATACATCTGGTAGAATTTCTACATTTAATTATTTTTCCCACCTTGATTTAAGGTATAATGTTGAGTTGCCCTTACTTTCCATAATACTTGCGTAAAACATGGAGATTATTTTTACACTTTTACTATTTGATTTGTATGCATTCATCATAATCTTCACAGCTGGATTAATTTAGTGTGAAATTTCCATTTTTATTTCTCTGTTAAAGTAATCTCTGAATTGTATTGGTTGTTGTTTCAGCGCGTTTTTGTGGGAATAGCGCATCTACGGCTTACACATTGTGATAAACACATAATTTAGTTCAATCTTCACTTTTGCAGATATAAGTCGTAATATTATGCCAGGGCCATGCAGAGAGTTCTTCAGTTAAGGGGCAGGGGCTCAAATGTAAAAAAGGGGCAATATGTGTGTGTATATATATATATATATATATATATATATATATATATATATATATGTGCATTTAGGGGTGTGGTCCTGGTCAAGACAATCTCCTGAACTCCAAACTGAATGTCAGAATTGGAAAGAAAGGTGATTTAAGCAATTTTGAGCGTGGCATGGTTGTTGGTGCCAGACGGGCCGGTCTGAGTATTTCACAATCTGCTCAGTTACTGGGATTTTCACGCACAACCATTTCTAGGGTTTACAAAGAATGGTGTGAAAAGGGAAAAACATCCAGTATGCGGCAGTCCTGTGGGCGAAAATGCCTTGTTGATGCTAGAGGTCAGAGGAGAATGGGCCGACTGATTCAAGCTGATAGAAGAGCAACTTTGACTGAAATAAACACTCGTTACAACCGAGGTATGCAGCAAAGCATTTGTGAAGCCACAACATGCACAACCTTGAGGCGGATGGGCTACAACAGCAGAAGACCCCCCCCCCGGGTACCACTCATCTCCACTACAAATAGGAAAAAGAGGCTACAATTTGCACAAGCTCACCAAAATTGGACAGTTGAAGACTGGAAAAATGTTGCCTGGTCTGATGAGTTTCGATTTCTGTTGAGACATTCAGATGGTAGAGTCAGAATTTGGCGTAAACAGAATGAGAACATGGATACATCATGCCTTGTTACCACTGTGCAGGCTAGTGGTGGTGGTGTAATGGTGTGGGGGATGTTTTCTTGGCACACTTTAGGCCCCTTAGTGCCAATTGGACAAATGCCACGGCCCATCTGAGCATTGTTTCTGACCATGTTCATCCCTTTATGACCACCATGTACCCATCCTCTGATGGCTACTTCCAGCAGGATAATTCACCATGTCACAAAGCTCGAATCATTTCAAATTGGTTTCTTGAACATGACAATAAGTTCACTGTACTAAAATGGCCCCCACAGTCACCAGTTCTCAACCCAATAGAGCATCTTTGGGATGTGGTGGAGCTTCATGCCCTGGATGTGCATCCCACAAATCTCCATCAACTGCAATATGCTATCCTATCAATATGGGCCGACATTTTTTAAAGAATGCTTTCAGCACCTTGTTGAATCAATGCCATGTAGAATTAAGGCAGTTCTGAAGGCGAAAGGGGGTCAAACACAGTATTAGTATGGTGTTCCTAATAATCCTTTAGGTGAGTGTATATAAAAGATGTCTCTTATGCTCATCAAGCCTGCATTTATTTAATCAAAAATACAGAAAAAACAGTAGCCTAATATTGTGAAATATTATTACATTATGTTCTTTTTAACTTTTTATTGCTTTTAATCTTTATATATTGCTGTTTTTTATCAAATAAATGCAGGCTTTATGAGCATAAGAGACTTCTTTCATAATGCTGCATAATCATCAAAAATGGTAGGCTACGTAACCATTTCGCTAGCCTACACTTCACATAATAGGGCTGTAGGTACTTGTGGCACCTGGGCTTCATTAACTTTGATAGTTTCATGAAATAGAAAATGGTGTAGCCTAGCAATATACATAAATACAAGTGAATTTAACACTACTTACCATTAACACTGGTTTTGTCCAGTGATTTGTTTGTTGTCAGTTAACATCCATTTAGTCAGTGATGCAATTTATAAAATGAGACGAACCGCAGGAAATCGTTCCACAAACACTAGTTCACAGTAGCGGCTGGTGATAAATATTTTTTGGGGGGCATTTTTTTTCCGGTGGGGGCAGGATCAATATGCATGTTGACTAAATTAAAGCATTAAAGAGAAAACAGTGTCTTCACTTTTATCTTTTTACACATTCATTTCCCACATATAACTGAATGAGGAAAGGAAAAACAAAACAAAACAGCAACAACAGACTAGCATGTTGACTACTTGAAAATAAATTTTGCTCTCCTTTCTTTCTGGCCACAAATTTCTTAATGACTCTCTGATCAAAGTCAGTCATCTCAGTAGTGTCATGACGTTTGCATTGTTCAGTTAGATATTTGAGGTCTTTTACCCCCGTTGTTGTCCACAAAACTTCAGTACCGACACTTTGAAATAAAAGACAGGGAAAGCAAAAAAAGGGCATTGCTAACAACACATCCAGCCAGCAACTTACGTTTCTCATAACAGGCGCGTGAAGCTCCGAGTGCAGCTTCATCCTCTGTCACTGGCCTGCTGCTGGATTTGTAAATCACGTTGGTCCGGGATCCTTTATCCTTTTTTTTTTCTGCCAGTGAACGCCTTGTGAAAGAATTTGGTTTAACTGCTGCCATCTCTACAAAAGTGATCATCCTAATAAGGTTTTGGCGGAGTCGGAGTGACTGTGTTGCCCGCGCACTTTCGTTGCCAAGAACGGAAAGTTGAATGACAGGTGATGAGAACCAATCAGATTGGATAAAATAACACGCATCCAATTCTGATTCACCAGGGACGCAGTGACCTGCGTCCGGAGGAGGATCTTTAAGAAACCAATTAGAGACCAGCTTCAGGTCGCATGCTGCCCATAGATTTTTGTACTCAGAGAGACATCCATTTGTCCGGCGTCCCTCGCGTATGAAACCGCATGAAACATATTGAAGAACATATAAAATAGTTAACCAATCAAAGCCAGTTTTTATTAAATGCTGAGGCTCTTACTAACAGCCGGCACATCGTATGAGTAAACGATTTTATTTTTATTTCATTTTTATATCATTTTTGTATACATGTATATTTCTGGAATTTTGATGGGGCCGGCGCCCCAGCGCCCTCTATTGACAAGCCGCCACTGTTAGTTCATCTGTCCATGTCATTTTCAACCGATTTATGAATAAGAACAGAAAATTACCGCTCCACTTCACATGCCCAATGGAATTTGAAACTTGTTTTGCCAGATCACGATTGGTTGGTGTATATACATGAGAAATGGGCATTGATGAATTGTGTAATATTTTAAAATATATAATAGATGTAGATTTGTAATTAAATCAACACATTAGCTTTGATTATGGATGAAAAAAAATGATTGGTTTACTTTTTTCCTGTAAGGACACACACTCTCTTAAAGAACCATTCGGCTCTAGAGCCGTTTCCGAACAGTGGAAAATCAGCAGTCAATCAAAACGCACGCAACCCTAGCAAAGCGTTATGGCAACGCCTCAACAGAAATTGTCCGACTTTTGAGCCGTACGTTACTATTGTATACATTGTCATGTTATTATAATCACATTTATTTCGTTTTATTGACCACGATATTATTATTGATATTTATCTGAGAGGGGCACTTTTGATTTATTTTGAAAAAGGGCAGGGGCTCGAACACTCAAAGCCCGCAAAAAAAAAATCGTCTCATCTAGAATGTGTTGTGTTCGTTACCATGTCGGAAACAAAAATGGTGGCGAGCATAGTGGAAGTGATATCTTTTTCGCCACGGCAACCCAGCGCGTCACTCGGCACTCTCTAGATGCGCGGTCCAGACTATGAAACCTCAAACGGGGTTGAGTCCCTTTGCTTATTCCCTGATCTAGTTTCTTTTCTGGTGCTCCAGAAAAGGATTATTTTGGTTAATAAGCCTTGGTGACCTGAGGATTACAGTGGGGCATCCCCGCCGGGTACATCTCTTCGGGCCCCCACTCCTCTATCGCATCATGAGCATGTTGAGACTTTGTTCGTGGGCGGTTCATGTTCTCTCATGGAAACATGGCCACGTCGGCGCGTTGTTCGTCCTGCCCCTTTAATAGGGGCTTGAGCGTTCAGCGTGCCGTGTGCCGTCGAGTCTGGCGGCCACACCCACTGTCTCTCATGCCTGCTGGTAGCCCAGATGGGATTGCTGGTCCTTTTTTGAAAAAAAGGGGGGACCCAGCATTTAATTTGTGGCTCTGGCAGAGGACAGCTGTCAATTGCTGCATCGGAGAGAGGGCTGTTATGCGCTGGAGATGATGACACTGAGTTTCCCACTATATCAGTGTGTGCTCATGCTGAATCAGATTCAGTGTTGACAGCCATGCCTTCCAGGGTGGCTGCCTGGATGTGCATTGGAAGAATTTAGCAGTGTGGAGCTATTGGTGTCAAAATATGGAACGCCAAAAGGGCCATAATCTGTATAAATTTTTTCGCTCTCTCACTACCCTCTCTCCTGCATGCACGAGGTAGTCTTGACTCAGGGGTTATGCAGGAACTGCGTGCAGTGATGGACCTCGCTCTCCGGGTGACGGAAGTCACTGCACGCTCCCTGGGTCAGGCGATGTCCCCTGTCTGTCAGGCTGGCCTCTTCGGCGACGCTGTCGAGAACTCGCCCAGCAGTTCTCAGTGGCCCAGAAGCGGATGGAGGTGGTTTAATAAAAAAAAAAAAATTTTAAATCCTGCTTCGACGACTAGCTGCTGCCTCCACCCAGTCGTCGGCTGCAGCACCTCCATCTGCTTGTCGCCGAGGGTGCCCCCCCTGCGTCCGCCTCCGCCCCTGCAAAGCCAAGCAGCAGCCTCCACCCGGGCAGCAGGTGGCCGGGCGCAGGGGATGTGCCCAACCCGTCCAGGGTACCGCGAGTCCACTAGCAAGCACTAGGGCGAGCGGCCCTGGAATGGGCAGCCCAGCGAGATGGCAAACTGCTCGGGGAGACGGTGTCCGCACCCCTCCCTCCCCCGGGGGAGGACCGGGGGGAGAATATTTTTTCGGTTCAGTCCTGCCGCTGGCTCTCCGGAGTCCAGCGTTACCCACATTCTCAGAGCAGTTTCCTCCCTCCCTGGGCCCTGAGAGGGTCAGGTTGGCAGTGTGCGACGCCCCTGGGCCTTGCCACTCCTTTCCTCCCCCTCTCCTCCTTCGCCAGGGGGCAGCAGTGTGGGCACCGAGGACGCCCCCGGGCCTTCTCACCCATACTCTGCCCCACCTGGAGTACTCAGACAACACTCCGGGCCACCTCGCTGCCTCACCCCGGGTACGTCTGTGGTACCGTTGACCCCCGCTTGTTTGGTCTCTGGGGGCCTGGCTTGGCCTCCCCAGACCGTCACGCTGGCTCATCTGTGCCATCAGACTCTGCTATGCGATTCAATTTGCACGCTGGCCTCCCAAGTACAGGGGCATCCTCTTCACCTCAGTTCGGAGCAGCGATGCCCATGTCTTGCGGCCCGAGATCGATGTCCTGCTGGCGAAGGGCGCGATCGAGCCGGTTCCTCAAGCTGATATGAGGTCGGGGTTCTACAGCCCCTACTTCATGTGTACCCAAGAAAGGTGGTGGGTTAAGGCCAATCTTGGACCTGCGCATTCTGAATCGGGCCCTGCACAAGCTCCCATTCGGAATGTTAACGCAGAAATGCATTGCCGAATGCATCCGTCCCCGAGATTGGTTGCAGCGATCGACCTGAAGCCCTTCGGGCTGTCCCTGTCGCCTCGCGTCTTCACGAAAGTCATAGAGGCAGCCATTGTTCCGCTCAGAGAACGCGGCGTCCGCTTACTCAACTATCTCGACGACTGGCTTATTCTCGCCCAGTCTCGGGAGCAGTTGTGCGAACACAGGGACATGGTGCTCAGTCACCTCAGCCTGTTGGGACTTCGGGTCAACCGAGAGAAGAGCAAACTCTTTCCCACGCAGAGGATCTCTTATCTCGGTATGGAGCTGGATTCGGTCAACCGGACGGCGTGCCTCACTCCGGAGCACATCCGGTCAGTGTTGAACTGCTTGAATACGTTCAATGGCAGGACAGCGGTCCCACTGAAAAACGGAGGCTCCTGGGGCATATGGCATCTGCAGCCGCGGTAACGCCGCTCAGATTGCTTCATATGAGACCGCTTCAACGCTGGTTACACGACCGAGTCCCGAGATGGGCATGGCGCAGCGGTCAGTACCGGGTCCCAGTGACTCCTTACTGTCGCCAAACCTTCAACCCGTGGTCAGACCCCTTGTTTCTCCGGGCCGGTGTGTCCTTAGAACAGGTGTCGAGGCATGCTGTGGTTTTCACGGATGCCTCATCCACGGGTTGGGGGGCCACGTACAACGGGCACGCAGTTTCGGGTCTGAGGACGGGACCTCAACTGCGTTGGCATATCAATTGCCTAGAGCTTCTGGCGGTACATCTTTCCCTGGCCCGGTTCAAGAAACCGCTCCAGGGCAAGCATGTACTGGTCTGTTCGGACAGCACTGTGGCCGTTGCGTACATCAACCGACAGGGTGGTCTACGCTCCCGTTGCATGTTCCGGCTCGCCCGCCATCTCCTCCTGTGGAGTCAGAAGTTTGTGAGGTCACTTCGTGCTATACACATCCCAGGTGCACTGAACCAGACAGCTGACGAGCTCTCTCGTCAGTCGACACCTCCGGGAGAATGGCGACTCCACCCCCGGAGCGTCCAGCTGATATGGGACCACTTCGGGGTTGCACAGGTAGACCTGTTCGCTTCCCCGGAGTCGACCCATTGCCGGTGGTACTACTCCCTGACCGGAGGTACCTTAGGCATAGATGCACTGGCGCACAGCTGGCCCCGGGACCTACGCAAGTATGCGTTTCCCCCAGTGAGCCTTCTTGCACAGACTCTGTGCAAAGTCAGGGAGGACGAGGAGCAGGTCTTGTTAGTTGCGCCCTACTGGCCCAACCGGACCTGGTTCCCCGAACTCACACTCCTCGCGACAGCCCTCCCTGGCCGATTCCCCTGAGGAAGGACCTTCTTTCTCAGGGACGGGGCACTCTATGGCACCCACGTCCAGACCTCTGGAATCTCCATGTCTGGTCCCTGGACGGGACGCGGAGGTTCTAGGTGGCCTGCCACAAGCTGTGGTAGACACCATCGCTTCAGCCCCCTCTACGAGGCGCCTCTATGCTCTGAAGTGGAACCTGCTCGTCGTCTGGTGCTCTTCCCACCGGGAAGACCCCCAGAAGTGTTTGATTAACGTCGTGCTTTTATTCCTGCAGGATGGGTTGGAGCGACGGCTGTCTCCCTCCACCCTCAAAGTGTACGTCGCTGCAATAGCAGCGTATCACGATGCAGTAGACGGTAAATCCTTGGGTAGCACGACTTAATCGTCAGGTTCCTCAGAGGTGCGAGGAGACTAAATCCTCCTCGTTCTACCTCGTTACCCTCTTGGGACTTAGCCCTGGTGCTTAGAGCACTCCAGGGTCCTCCATTTGAGCCTTTGCAGTCAGTTGAGTAAAAATCCTGTCCATGAAGACAGTCCTCCTGACCGCATTGGCCTTAATCAAGAGGGTAGGGGACCTGCATGCACTTTCAGTCGACAAATCGTGCCTAGAATTCGGGCCGGCCAACTCTCACGTTGTACTGAGACCCCGGCCTGGATATGTGCCCAAGGTTCCTACCACTCCCTTCCGGGACCAGGTAGTGAACCTGCAAGCGCTGCCTTCGGAGGAGGCAGACCCAGCCCTGGCTTTATGTCCCGTCCGCGCTCTTCGCGCTTACGTTGACCGGACTCAAAGCTTCAGATCCTCACAGCAGCTCTTCGTCTGTTACGTAGGTCAGCAGAAGGGAAAGGCTGTCTCCAAGCGGAGGTTGGCCCACTGGATAGTGGATGCCATCGTCTTGGCTTACCAGACCCAAGACATACCTTGCCCGTTCAGGGTGCGAGCACACTCAACAAGGAGTGTTGCTTCATCCTGGGCGCTGGCTCAAGGTGCCTCGCTGACAGACATCTGTAGAGCTGCGGGCTGGGCGACACCTAACACGTTCACTAGATTTTATAGCCTCCGTGTCGGGCCGGTATCTTCCCGCATCCTCGCCCCCGGGGCCAGTAGCGCTAAGTACCCATTCTAGTGTCAGCTTGCAACGCCACTCCCGCCCTCTGGGCCGGATACGTGCGTCCATTTTTCTCCAGTTGTGTTCCCCAGAAACGGCTAACCCTGGAGAGTTCCTCCGTCACCCCTGCGGTGCCAGACGTTGCGGCCGCCTGGCGCCAGGCCTGCACCCATATGCTTGTGGAACGTGTGTGTAGGCTGGGTTCCATATGTTGCGGTCCCCTAACGGCTACCCCATATGTGTATTCTTCTACGGTAACCGCTGCCTATTCGGCTAGCCCCATGTCTTTCCCTTGACAGAGCCCGCTCTGTCGTCTCTGGGCGTGTTCTCCCCCCCCTGGGACCTTCCATAGTTGCACTACCCTGCTAGGTTAGTCCTGATGCGTATTTCCACCTCTCCTTCCATGAAGGATGTGGCTCCGCAGCGTACCATCTCCCGAGACGGGCACGCTTTCCCAGCGTTATCCAATAGTCACGCTGAGTGGGTCTTGCAGGAACAGCAAGTGACTGTCCTTCCCTGCCGGGAGCCCTGACTCCCACTCCCACATAGGAGTGGTCCAGCGAGCTCAGGCAGGGCGCTGGAAGGGCCAGCATCCCTGGCGTTTTGGTAGGGATCCCAATTCGTCGGTCAGTTCCGACGTACGTCGAACGTGACCGACTGAAAGGGAACGTCTCGGTTACGTATGTAACCCTCGTTCCCTGAAGGAGGGAACGGAGACGTACGTCCCGTCGCCAGGTGCTGTGCTTCAGCTGAAGGCCCGAGCCACCTATCTCGGCTCCTCAGTTGAAAACGGTATGCGGCACTTCCACTTCCGTATTTATACCCGCAATGCGGGGCGGTGCGTGGAATGCGTGAACCGCATGCCAATTTTCATTGGCTCGTTTCTAATACACTCGAAGTAGACTGGTCTCTGAGAACAGATCCCAATTGATCGGTCAGTTCCGACGTACGTGTCCGTTCCCTCCTTCAGGGAACAAGGGTTACATACGTAACCGAGACGTTTTTGTGAACTTGAGTGCGTACATTTTTTAACCAAAACTCAATGTATACTTATTTATGCATTTGGCAGACGCTTTTATCCAAAGCGACTTACATTGCATTCAAGGTACACATTTTACATTGTGTCAGTTCTTGCTTTCCCTGGGAATCGAACCCATGACCTTGGCATGTAGACCTTGTAGTAAAATGATGGAGTGCTGGATAAAGGTAGGCTATAGGACTGCTCTGTAGCCTCAACAATTTATTGAGGCTCAACAATCATTTGTGATCTCAGTGCAAAGTCTAAATATGTTTAAAATATGAAATGTGCTGTCTGCGGTGCACAGATTTTGTTACATTGGCTACAGAAGAAATAAAAGAAGATAATCCTCATTGCCAGCTCCGAATATCGATTGTTCATGCTGCTTCACAGCTGCTAATGTGCTTAATTTTAACCATTCACCCTATTTTTTTTCCATTCTGTAAACAAGACATCGATCTAGGGGAAGAGGTTTGAAAGTAAATGATTTTGATATTGACTAAAATGCAGCCAGTAGACACACAGTCATTTAGATTTCTGTTCCTTGTCCTCATCTGAAACCCACCATTGAAAGGTCTTAATTCAATTATTTATCAAACATTTTACAATGTAGTATCAAACCTTCTGATTTTCCAAGGATATAGGAAACCTCTTACCTGACTGTGGTGTGTTTGGCTAGAGAAAAGAGATTGGGCCGGCACTATTCGGAAAGCCTTTGAGACATTCTTTTATCAGAAATCTTTAATGTGGTGTGGGAGAAAAGATATTCATATGCGGTAGTAAAATTGAATTGAATACGCAATGTCTGTCTGCCTCCACAGAATCAATGCCTCAGCCAGTCGCTCTCAAAAGCTTCATTACCTTATTAATGACTTGCCTCGTGCTGTTGATCAGGCCTGGAAAAGCGGCTTTGTATTTATAACACAGCTCGCTCGTGTAAAGCTCTTTGTCTAAGCCTACCAGGTAGTAACACGGCTTAAGGGGGAGGAAAAAACTTTAATGGAAGAGTGGATTGGGGAAAAAAAAAACGTCTCAAATTGGTCTTGGAAAATATATTTTGCAAGGAAAGGATTGTGAAAGGATGCATATCCCTGTCTTTGATGCTAAAGTTATTCATGTGGTCTGTTGTTCATGCGTGCCTGACAAAAATGGTAAAGACACGGCGGTTTGTCTCAAATGGCAAGGTTCCTGCACTCTGTCCTCTGCGGATAAACCTTGCAGCATCAGAAATGTTCTAGGATATGAGTTATGAGTTACCTAAGCACCACATCAGAAAAGAGGATCAGTTGTGCATGTCAGCTAATCCAGTGGATATGGCATCAGCCAATTCTCCCGTTTACTGGAGATCAGATATGTTTCCTATGAACCCATATAGGGATAATCGTATAAACTGGGACAGGGACTATATTTGCACTTACTTATATTATAGTGGTTTCTGATTAATTTATTGTGTTATTAATTGATGTATCATATTTGGGGTAAATACAATGTAAAACAAAAGAAAAAGAAAGAAAGGAATTAATATTTGTATTCAACAAGGACACATTAAACTGATTGAACAATATATTATAATGTTACAAAAGACAAATAAAAGCATGAATTATTGAATGAATACAATTTTCAAAATTCTTGTGAACACATATCTATTGTGTGTTTTGAGGCCTTAATTTTAAAACAATGTTTTTAGTTTTTTTTCTCTCCAAAAACCGTGCATAAACATTTTTCTCTCAAAAATACAAGCATGTACATGCATGTTGCTCACATATTATGGTAGCCCAGTTTGTGCTGAATACAGTTTAATTATAGCCTGACAAGTTAGATCCACATCAAGATGTTGTGTCTGGAAACTCACCATTGACAGGGCTCAATCCGAGGGGCAGGATAAACGGTTGTCTTTCAAATTCCCTCTGCACGCAATTGGATAGCGCCATGAGCACCGCAACCAACCAGAGCAAAGAAGAAGGTGAAGCCGAGCTAACGTTAGATGATAGACTTTTGCCGTATCCGATAGGCAAAACTTCAAACATATCTTCTTTTCTTAAGAGTGGCGTTCTTTGTTCTTTTCTCAAAGTAAAGCTTAACTCCAAGTCTTCCAGAGTCGTGGCCAAAGCCGATTCAAAAGACTGCTGTTAGCCAGCTTTGTTTACGAGTAGCATGCAGAACCTCTGCAACTCTGCCGTGACGTGCCGTCATTATGTTAAGCCCGCCCACCGACTCTACACACACTGTGATTGGCCTGACCAGAGTTGAGTTTTTTCCAGCTCTCAGGTCTACCGAGAGTTGCTAGACTACACTTGCGGCATTTTCAAAATGTTCTGCCGCTAGGGTGCATTTAGTTCCCTTTCAGTCGGTCACATTCGACGTACGTCGGAACTGACCGACGAATTGGGATTTGTCTTCAGAGACCAATCTACTTTGAGTGTATTAGAAACGAGCCAATTGTATTGGCATGCGGTCCACGCACCGCCCCGCGGGTATAAATACGGAAGAGGAGTACCGCATATTGCTTTTAACTTCGGAGCCGAATGGTTTGCTGTATCAAGCTGTTTCTGCAAAAAGTGTTTAAACGAGTCTCGAGGAGGATCGCTCTCTTACCTGGGTGCTGGTGTGACGGCGCAAGTCAGCGAGTGGCCGCTGAAACATACACTTGTTCCTGTGTTGGTTGGCTGGGCGTTTCCGTACTTGAGTGCTCACACGCAGGCTTGCAATCGGACTGCTGTGAGCCGCGGTCATCTCCCTGAGTGCTTCAGCACTTCTAAAAGAGCATTTCCTTCTAAAAAGAGCAAAGCGGTTTGACCCTGCGTCTTTTTCAAGATGCCATTCAAACTGTGTGTTTCTGGATGCGGTTGTTTCCTGTCCTCATTTGACGGCCACGATCTCTCTTGCATATAAACATGTGAGATTGCGTTCATGGGTGATCCATGTTCTCTCAGGAGAACGTGGTCACGACAGCGTGTTGTTCATCTCAACTTTCTCGTAAGGGCTTGAGCTTTCAGCGCTCCGTGTGCCGTCTGGCGCCGGTCGAGCCGGTTCCTCAGCCGATATGAAGTCGGGGTTCTAAAGCCCCTACTTCATTGTACCCAAGAAAGGCGGTGGGTTATGGCCAATCTTGGACCTGTGTGTTCTGAATTGGGCCCTGCACAAGCTTCCATTCAGAATGCTAACGCAGAAATGCATTTTCGAATGCATCCGTCCCCAAGATTGGTTTGCAGCGATCAACCTGAAGGACGCGTACTTTCATGTCTTTATTCTCCCTCGACACAGACCGTTCCTACGCTTTGCGTTCGGGGGGAAGGCATATCAGTACAAAGTCTTGCCCTTCGGGCTGTCCCTGTCGCCCCGCGTCTTCACAAAAGTCACGGAGGCAGTCATTGTTCCACTCCGAGAACACGGCGTTCGCATTCTCAACTATCTCGACGACTGGCTTATACTCGCCCAGTCTCGAGAGCAGTTGTGCGAACACAGGGACCTGGTGCTTCGTCATCTCAGCCTGTTGGGCCTTCGGGTCAACCGAGAGAAGAGCAAACTCTGTCCCATGCAGAGGATCTCTTATCTCGGCATGGAGCTGGATTCGGTCAACCGGACTGCGCGCCTCACAGAGGAACGAGTCCAGTCAGTGTTGAACTGTTTGAATACGTTCAACGGCAGGACGCCGGTCCAACTGAATTTTTTTTTCAGAGGCTCCTGAGGCTCATCTGCAGCCACGGTAACGCCGCTCGGATTGCTTCATATGCTCCAGGGCCAACACGTACCGGTCCGTACAGACAGCACTTCGGCCATTGCGTACATCAACCAACAGGGTCTACGCTCCCGTTGCATGCTCCGGCTCGCCCGCCATCTGCTCCTGTGGAGTCAGAAGCATCTGAGGTCGCTTCGGGCCATTCACATCCCTGGTGTGCTGAACCAGACAGCCGACGAGCTCTCTCGTCAGTCCACACTTCCGGGAGAGTGGCAACTCCACCCCCGGAGCATCCAGCTGATATGGGACCTTTTCGGAGCCCCGCAGGTAGACCTCTTCGCCTATCCGGACTTGACCCATTGCCAGTTGTACTATTCCCTGACCGGGGGCACCCTCGGCACGGATGCACTGGCGCACAGCTGGCCCCGGGACCTTCGCACATATGCGTTTCCCCCAGTGAGCCTTCTAGCACAGACTCTGTGCAAGGTCAGGGAGGACGAGGAGCAGGTCTTGCTAGTTGCGCCCTACTGGCCCAACCGGACCTGGTTCGCCGAACTAACTCTCCTCTCGACAGCCCCTCCCTGGCCGATTCCCCTGAGGAAGGACCTTCTCTGAAGACCCCTGAAGGTGTTCAATTAACGTTGTGTTTTCTTTCCTGCAGGATGGGTTGGAGCGAAGGCTGTCTCCCTCCTCCCTCAAAGTGTACGTCGCAGCGATAGTGGCGTATCACGATGCAGTAGCTGGTAAGTCCATCGCTAAGCACGACTTAATCGTCAGGTTCCTTAGACGTGCGAGGAGACTAAATCCTCCTCATTCATCCTCGGTACCCTCTTGGGACTTAGCCCTGGTGCTCAGAGCATTTCAGGGTCCCCCATTAGAGCCTTTGCAGTCTGCAGAGCTAAACATCCTGTCCATGAAGACAGTGCTCCTGATTGCATTGGCCTCAATCAAGAGGGTAGGGGACCTGCATGCACTTTCGGTCAAAGAATCGTGCCTAGAATTCGGGCCGGCTGATTCTCATGTCATCCTGAGACCCTGGCCCGGATACGTGCCCAAGGTTCCTACCACTCCCTTCCGGGACCAGGTGGTGAACCTGCAAGTGCTCCCCTTCAAGGAGGCAGACCCAGCCCTGGCTTTATGTCCCGTCTGCGCTCTTCATGCTTACATAGACCGGACTCAAATCTTTTAGAGCTCAGAGCAGCTCTTCGTCTGTTACAGAGGCCAGCGGAAGGGAAAGGCTGTCTCCAAGCAGAGGTTAGCCCACTGGATAGTGGATGCTATCGTCTTAGCGTACCAATCGCAAGACGTGCCTTGCCCGTTCGGGTTGCGAGCGCACTCCACAAGGAGTGTAGCTTCCTCCTGGGCACTGGCTCAAGGTGCCTCGCTGACAGACATTTGTAGAGCTGCATGCTGGGCGACACCAAACACGTTTGCTAGATTCTATAGCCTCCGTGTGGAGCTGGTTTCTTCCTGTGTACTCGCATCCAACGGCCGGTAGACGCGAAGTACCCGTTCCTATGTCGGCTTGCTACGTGCGTTATCTTCTCCAGTTTTGTTCCCAAGAAATGGTGAACCCTGTCAAGCTCCTCCGTCACCCCTTCGGTGTCAGACGTTGCGGCCGTCTGACACCAGGCCTGCACCCGTATGCTTGTGGAACATGTGTGTAGGCTGGGTTCCATATGTGTTGGTTCCCTCACGGTGACCCCATATGTGTATTCTCTATGGTACCTGCTACCCTACTCGGCTAGCCCCGTGTCTTTCCCTTGACAGAGCCCACTCTGTCATCTCTGGGGTGGATCCAACCTGATCCTAGGGGGGAAAGAACACACCCAGAGACTGCCATATGTTGCACTACCCTGCTAGGTTAGTCCTTATGAGTATTCTCCACCTCTCCTCCTTCGGAGGATGTGGCTCCGCAGTGTTCCATCTCCATGAGACGGGCACGCTTCCCAGCGTTATCCAGTAGTCACGCTGATTGGGTCTTGCAGGAACAGCAGTGACTTACCTTCCCTGCCGAAGGTAGGGGACATAGGAGTGGTCCAGCGAGCTCAGGCAGGGCGCTGGAAGGGCCAGCTTCCCTGGCGTGTTGGTAGGGATCCCAATTCGTCGGTCAGTTCCGACGTATGTCGAACGTTACTCCTGGTTCGTCCCGTCGCCAGGTGCTGTGCTTCTGCTGAAGGGCCGAGTCACTTCTTCGGCTCCTCAGTTGGAAAAGCAATATGCGGTACTCCACTTCCGTATTTATACCCACGGTGCGGGGCGGTACGTGGACCGCATGCCAATACAATTGGCTCGTTTCTAATACACTCAAAGTAGATTGGTCTCTGAAGACAGATCCCAATTCACGGTCAGTTCCGACGTACGTCTCCGTTCACTCCTTCAGGGAACAAGGATTACATACGTAACCGAGACAATTTCTAGGCTAGTGTAATTACACTTTTGCCATTAATGTGTTTATAAGCAACTGAAAATACACAAATGTCAGAGCATGTCAAAACTTCTAAAGGGCCCCAAAAGAGCTCAGACTCCTAGGGGTTAAGCAGCAAAAACAGTTTTTCAGCATTGATAATAAGAACCATTATTAATAATTTTATACTACTAATTATTGATTATTATAAGAGCCATATTAGAATGATTTCTGAAGGATCATTAATACAAATTAATACAAATTTAAGACATCATATTATGGCATATTAGTAAATAAGTGAACAGACTTTAGAAAAGCACATGAATTCAATGTATTCATAATTTCCATGTCATTGAACAAAAGGATGTCACTAGTTACAGCAATCCATTGTACAATTGATTTTTGCATTTTTGCATTTTTGCAATTTTTTTTAAATTAGTCTATGTAGGCATGTGGGTGAATGTCTTTAGCAAGGCATATTGCATCATAACTTTACTGCCCTCACCTAAACGCCTCACTCTGAGCTGATCTCGCATGCTGGCACACTAACAAGGATGCTAAACACCACATTCTCTAGTCTAGCATCACTAGCTGCACATACAATGCATGTCTGTTTATCTAGCAGAAGCGAAGCAAAATAATGCTCCACGAAAAATAAAGCAAAGATGAACAAAAGGGAAGCACAAAAAATTACATACAGTACACAAGAGTGAATACGAGGAAGAGTTGGTTGTTAGTCGCCAGCAGCACAGAAGCTCGAGACAAACAATGACACTCAAAACTGTCCTGTAACTATGGCCAGAGCTGGGTAGTTTACTTATGAATTAATCGGTTGCTGATTACAAATTATATGACAACATTTTTTGTTAGTAATGTAATCCATCACATTACATATTTAAGATAATATAATCTATTAAAAGACTACTTTTGGATTACTTTTAGATTACTTTTGACCTAACTTTTTTATCATTATCATTTTATTGTTGATTTGAGTAGAATATTCTTGTACCATATTGATATAAAATACAAAGAGAAAGAAAATATATTTAATTCTTTGTTATCAACAACATGACATGCATTCAATATTATTACGTAAGGGTATCCCAGACTGGGATTCATGATGGAACTGCCGGGGTTTGTGTAAAGTAATTAAATCATAATCAAAAGTTTTGTTTGCCTGCCATGTGACTATTACCCCACATAAGATCATTATATTATTTATTGTTGTTATTGACTTGAGCTGGGTAATCTCTGCATTGCATGTAAATATGAAATGACGTAAATTTGTTGTTTGAAAGACAAAAGCCTTCCAAAGACATTGATACATGGTTAAATAACTCACTGAAACTAAGTAATAATTCAAAAAATAATGAATGTGTGAATCTGGAGTTGATTAGATATGCAATGTTGCAATGTTGAGAAAACACTTTTTAATAGTGAAATGATTTCTGCAACTCCAATCATCACATAATAGTCACATGACCAGTGGCTTGTCTGTGTGTGCAATTCCACAAACTCGACTTTCTGAACATATACGAGCAGTAGGCGTTTTTAGAAAAGAAAATTTAAAATTTACTTAAATACTTAATTTTTGGAATCTGATTACGTAATCCATGCTATCTCTGACTATGGCTAACATTACAAGAACAGCATTTCCCTTTCGTTCAGTCACTACGACATAAAGTTAGTGACTAACGAATGGGGGTTTCGCTTAGAAGCCTATCATCTTCGAGATCTTAGAAAACGCCCAATGGCGTGGAGCCACACGAGAATCTTTTGTTCAGCTGCTGGCCCCCGAGTCAGCAGCACCCTAATAAGGTTAAAGAAAGAACTGACACTCCCATCCCTGAGCACCCAGAGAACGGTGGTGACAGTGTGCCCCACCCCCGGGAACCCTTCACAGTCTTCCGTTCAAGATGTTGACTGCGAAACGCCTTTTCGAACGCCTAGTGCTCCAACACTTAGCCCGTCTGGGCCTTCGGGTCAACTGGGAGAAGAGTAAACTCTGCCCAGCGCAGAGGATCTCTTTTCTCGGTATGGACATCAACTCGGTCGCCATGTTCGCGCAGCTTTCGAGCGAGCGAGCATGCACGGCGCAGTCACTGCTGACTTGCCTCCGTCAAATCGAGAGCAAGAGTGCGGTTCCACTGAAGTTATTTCAGAGGCTCCTGGGGCATATTTATCTGCAGCCGCGGTAACGCCGCTCGGATTGCTTCATATGAGACTGCTTCAGCACTGGCTTCGCGATCGAGTCCCGAGATGGGCATGGCAGTCTGGCACGCTCCGGGTACAAGTGACTCGGGCCTGCTTACAGACTCTCACCCCGTGGTCGAACCTCAGCTTTCTACGGGCTGGTGTGCCCTTAGAACGAGTTTCCAGGCATGTTGTCGTATCGACGGATGCCTCTGCCACGGGCTGGGGTACCATGTGCAATGGACAAGCAGCCGCGGGCTCCTGGACAAGACCCCAGCACCTTCTGCATGTCAATTGCCTCGAGTTGCTAGCAGTACGGTTCGCCCTGCACCGCTTCCGAGCGTTGCTGAAGGGTCAACATGTGCTAGTCAGGTCAGACAACACGGCCGTTGTAGCATACATCAACCACCAGGGCGGTCTACGCTCCCGCCGTATATCACAACTCGCCCGCCATCTCGTCTTATGGAGTCAGAAGCGCCTGAGGTCCCTTCGTGCTGTCCATATTCCGGGAGTGCTGAACCGTGCAGCTGACGAGCTCTCACGCATTCAGCCGCTCATGGGAGAATGGAGACTCCATCCCCAGACGGTCCAGCTGATTTTGGAACAGTTTGGCGACACGCAAATAGATCTGTTTGCCTCCCACGACTCTTCCCATTGCAACCTGTTTTATTCCCTGACCGAGGGCACGCTCGGCACGGATGCACTGGCGCACAGCTGGCCGTGGGGCCTGCACAAATATGCGTTCCCCCCAGTGAGCCTTCTCGCACAGCTCTTGTGCAAGATCAGGGAGGACAAGGAGCAGGTCCTTTTGGTCGCCCCGTACTGGCACGGCCGGACCTGGTTCCCCGAACCTGGCCTATTCAGGACTTCCTCACTCATAGACGGGGCACCCTCTGGCACCTGCGTCCCAATCTTTGGAACCTCCACGTGTGGCTCCTGGACAGGACACGGCAGGTTTGAGTACCCTACCACATACGGTGGTGGCTACCATCCCTTCCGCTAGGGCAGAGTCCACTCGGCATGCCTATGCGTTGAAGTGGAACTTCTTTGTCACCTGGTGTTCTTCTCGCCAAGAAGACCCCTGGAAATGCCCGATCGGGTCTGTGCTCTCGTTCCTCCAGGAAGGGTTGGAGCGAAGGCTGTCTCCCTCCACCCTTAAAGTTTATGTGGCCGCAATATCTGCCTACCACGCTCTCTTGGGGGACAAAAAGGTAAGTCAGCACGACCTGGTCATCAGGTTCCTGAGGGGAGCGAGGAGACTAAATCCTGGAGTTCGGGCCGGCTAACTCTCACGTGATCCTGAGACCCCGGCCTGGATATGTGCCCAAGGTTCCCACCACTCCGTTCCGAGACCAGGTGGTGAACCTGCAAGCGCTGCCCATGGAGGGGGCAGACCCTGCCTTGGCATTGCTCTGTCCAGTACGTGCTCTCCATGCTTACGTATACAGGACGCAATGTTTCAGGACCTCAGACCAGCTCTTTGTCTGTTATGGTGGAGAGCGGAAGGGAAGAGCTCTCTCAAAACAAAGGCTGTCTCACTGGATAGTGGACACCATTGTTTTGTCTTACCAGCAGCAAGGTCGACCATGTCCCCTTGGGATTAGGGCCCACTCCACTCGGAGTGTGGCCTCCTCTTGGATGTCTGTTAGCCTCCTCGCTAACAGACATCTGCAGAGCTGCAGGCTGGGCGACACCGAACACATTCGCCAGATTCTACAATCTCCAAGTGGAGCCAGTGTCCGACTATGTACTCGCCTCTACTAGTGGCCGGTAATGGACCAGGCTCAGGTGTCTTCGCTTGCTCGCCATTCCACTCCACGGACTGGATACGTGCGATATTTTCCTCAGGTGAGCTTTCCGAAAGCCCTGAGTCCCTCCAGCACTGTCGACGCCGACACCAGTAAGTCTGCCCTCTAGCGAGCCCAGACCCTCGTGTCCGGGCCAGGTGCCCCGTGTGCATGGTTCCCCTCCGGCGACCCCCACACGTATATTTCCACCGTAAGCCTCCTCACTGAGCAGGTGTCTTTCCCTTGGCAAGTCCCTGCCACCCCTGGGGTTACAAATCCACCTTAGGCTGGTACCCTAGAGTTTTCCCTTATGCAGCCCTTAGTGGGTCATATGTGTACTCTCTAAGTCCTCCCTACAGGTAGGCATCTTTGCATACCTCCACTGGAATATGCTTCCCAGTGTACCTTGGTATTCCTGTGATAAGTGGGAGTCCTTCACAACATCCGCTGTGCTGCTGGAACACGGAGTTCAGTCTTGGCTCCTCAGCAGGTAACATAATGCGATATTGCCACGTACTTCCTTATATACTCACGCGGTGAGGCGGATTTACATATGCAAATTCTGCATGCCCATGGCATTGGCACGCCATTGGGTGTTTTCTAAGATCTCGAAGATGATAGGCTTCTAAGAGAAACCCCCATTCGTTAGTCACTAACGTTACGTCTCCGTTCCCTCCTCAGGGAATGAGGTTTACATCTGTAACCGAGACATTCTTGGTTCTGTGAAATCGCAAATCCAATGTTACTCACATGCCTTTATTAACCCCCCGGAGCCGTGTGGATTACATTTATAATGGTGGTATGCACTTTTCTGGGCCTCAAATTTTGGGCTGCCATTCACTGTCATTATACAGATGGGAAGAGCCAGGACATATTTTAATATAACTCCGACTGAATTCATCTAAAAGAAGAATGTCATATACACCTACCTAGGATGGCTTGAGGGTGAGTAAACCATGGGGTCATTTTCTTTTTTTGGTGAACTATCTCTTGCCTATAATCCTTCTTTTTCCAGTGAAATTCCTCTGAGATTGTCTCTTATCTCTCTTTAAACAGCCTTTCTTCAAATTTATCTTATCTCTTGCTCACTCTAATGCCCCCTAATGCTGATTGTCTACACGTTTGTTGTGGTGCTCGGTTCGACCAACTTTTCAACAGCGTTTTTGAAAAATTGCTTACTACACCTTTAATGCGTCCTTGCTGGGAAAAAAAAAATTGTACTGACCCCCAACTTTTGAATGGTAATGTCTATTTCATTATATGTTGAGTTTTCATTAGAAAACATTTTCTTCTCACAAAAATACTTTGTAATGTATATTTAAAGATTAAAGAGAAGTCTGTTCCGACATTTAGGAATGCCCATGCTGTCATAAGAGGATAAGCATGAGCCATTTTGGGTATGCTCGTACATTGTCTGTGTTCCCACAGCTTACATGCCCCAGAGGGAAAAAAGGAAGAGGAAAAAAAATAATTTGCTGAGCTTCTTCACCATTCATCCTCACTTAGTGAAAGGCTCTGTTTTGACTGGGGTGTCTCTGTTCCTCCAAACGAGCCTAATACCGCTGCTCCGCAAGTTGTGACCGTAAACATGCTGACTGTTGCTATCAAGCTGAACAAATTGACAAAGCTTTGTAAACAACACACTATGCGCACATTCGTTTCAAAAGCATGCGGTTCCACGTTTTCACGTCTCAATAATACATTAGGCCACACGTAAACGCTATGCAGTTTTGCTTCATACCCAAAGCAATTTTACACTTCATGGTTAAATTTCAAAGCCACTCAAGTGCAGCAAAAGCATGGCCCTACATCAACAGGAAATTGGAGAACATATAAGCAGCTTGGTTACAGTTGACACATCTTCAGCAATATTCTTCTTTTTAAAGTAAAAAGATATAGTCCAGTGTTGATATGTTGACCAGTCACAAATCAGCTTCATAACACTTTACAATAAGGTTCAATTTGTTAATTAACCTTATTGTTAACATTAATACATTAGATTTTATGAAGAAAAAAACTGAACAATACGTTATAGCGTTTATTTTTCTTAGTTTATATTTGATTTATACATATACTAAGACATTTTTTAACATTTCAAATTGAATGCATACACTAACCATAGTTAATGCATTATGAACAAACATGAATTAACCATTAACAATTGTTCAGTATTTATAAACTGACATAAATCTACATTCATAAATACTGTAAAAATGTTGTTCATTTTATGATCTGTAATGCATTAACTGATATCATCAAATTAAACCTTATTTTAGTTTTATGGTTAGTAAAAACTGTACAAATAATCTAAAATTAAAGGAATCACCCGTATTTGAGGCATAATGCCACAAAGATGAATGAATCCTTTCTTCCTTTTCTTTAAATGAAAACAAACAAAAAAAAAACACAAAGATCTGGGTTACAGTGCCTTGTAAATAATTAGTTTGTAAGTGCCCATACTGTTGCCTTTATTCGTATATTTGTATTTTAAAGTTGAAATAATTTCTGTGGTAATCAATATTATGCTACAAATGTTGTAGATTGCTATAGGTTAACTTGATCTGAACCCAGAATATTCCTTTAATGTAAATAGCCCTATAGCTTGACTTTTTATCTGTATTTCGTCAAGTGAATTTTTATTTATTTATTCCACAGTACAAAAAAGTCTATTGCCATTTGAGGTGATAGCTGAAAGCATCACACAGGAAGGGCCCAGAAAATGACCTGCGTAGTCTATGACAACACACCATTTAGGCAGGGATCAAGAGATGGGATTTGTAAGAATGCTGCACTGAAGGGCTGCCGGCATTAGAGCGAGCGGCAGAGATTTCAAATGAATTTCTCCAACTCATTTGAAATGCTGAAAACCACACATGCCATTGAGCAGACACTGCAGCCAGGACCCATTTTTCTTCCTTTCAAAATATGTCGGCATCGTATTAAATAGGATAGAAATAAATATGGACATTTGGAAGGTACCAAGGGAAACAGGCTTCCTTCAGCCATCCATCCACTCTGTCAAGTTCAAACTGTGTGTATATCGCTGCAAAGCTTATGCGGTCGCTTTTGGAGCTGGAAGTGGTGACAGCAATCCATAATTGGACTGAGTAGCTATATGCCACTCTACACCCCACACGCTGCTGAATCTGCAGCTCGCAAAGTGGTTTTGTGACATGACCAATTTGCGAAGTTAGTCAACCGGAATTATTTTAGTAATAATCTTTATAAGGTCATATTAGCCTTCACTAGGGAACAAACTAGGGTCTTAAACAAGAGTAAAAAAAAATCAACAATATAGCCTATATACACACATATAAAATATGTAATTATGTCTTATAAATCTGCTGTGGTCTGTAATTGTTTCTCATCCAGGATCACTTTATTGTTGATTTGAAATCTTGGGAAATATATTTTTTTAAAAGTCATTATAAAAATATACATACATGTACATGTAGTTCAAACATATATATGGTTCATATATGGTTCATATATGTACATATAGTACATATTTTATATATTTATTTGCAGTATGAATGGATTTCCGGGTAACACTTTACAATACTGTTCCGTCATTGATGAATAACTACACAGGAACAAATCAAATGAGTAACGCAACATTAACATTCTAGTAAGTATCTACTATTAACTAACAAAATTCTCTGATTTAATGAATTTGTAAGTATAGCGATCAATTGAATGAGGTCCAAAACCTTACAAAAGCTACTTCAGTCATTACCTCTGCTTTGCGTCGCTTCAGTTATTTGTGTCCGCATCGTGCATTAAAATTGTTTAATGCACAGCTAGCCATGGATTATCCCGCTTATAACCATGGTCATTTGCCAGCATTGACAACCTAAACCTTTTATTGGCGTTTGCAGTGCAATATTTGACTGGAAGTTATGGCTCATTAGATCTAGCATTCTGCCCGCTTTGAATCAGACACAGAGATCAAGTAGTGAGTAACATTACATTTATTTGAATGAATAAGTTATAGCATTCATTTAATTAATTAATTATCTAGACAGAGAAAGAGAGAGAGAAAGAGAGAGAGAGAGAGAGATTCGTACCTGCATCTGTTCAGCGTCTCTCTATTAGCAATGAAGCTGCACAAGTTTAATTACTTCAAAAAAGAGCTGTAACCCCCTCGTTGCTGAGAAATATAATTTAGCAATTCAGAAGCGAAGCTATTTTATGACTAAAAGTCACGGGGCAGTGATACGTTTCTGTACTTCTGAATCTTGTGTGTGCTTAGCGCGCTCTCCAAGTGACATATGTATTTGTGTGTGTGCTTCAATGAAAACAGCGCATTAATATAGAACGATGATCAATCTGACTTGGAACTACCTGTGCATTAAACGCTTTTATTGCACACCTTCCAGGCAATCAGAATCAAGTATTTAGACAGACCATGGTATAATAGCAGTTACTAGAATGTTAATATTGCATTAATAATTTGTTCCTGTGTACTTATTCATTAATGACGGAACAGTATTCTAAAGTGTTACTGTAAGTATTAAAGGTCCCGTTCTTCGTGATCCCATTGTTCAAACTTTAGTTAGTGTGTAATGTTGCTGTTAGAGCATAAATAATACCTGTAAAATTATAAAGCTCAAAGTTCAATGCCAAGCGAGATATTTTATTTAACAGAAGTTCCCTTTCAAAGCCTACAGCGTACGGCCGGCTTGGACTACATCCTGGTACTTCCTTCATAAATGACGTCAGTAGAACAGTAGAACAGACTAACCTCCGCCCACAAGAATACATGAAAAAAGGGGGCGTGGTCTTGTTGCTGTCCCACGTGGAGAAGAGGACGTGTCGCGTGGAGAAAAGGAATTGTTGCGTTTGAGTGTGTTCATCGCCATGTCGTCGAGACGCTGTTATTTTCGCCCCGGAGTCAAATCACCTTTGTTTGGCTTTCTCAGGGACGCTGTAGAGATCATTAAGCGCATACATCACCCCGTTAAGAGGCGTGACCTTTCCACGTGCGCTAAGCTGCTGTCGAATCACAGCACAGGAACCGCTGGCACAATCAGAACTCAATCAGTTTTTTTTTACACACGAAACATGAACACATGCTATATTGCACACTGTAAACACAATCAAAGCTTCAAAAAAACACGAAGAACGGGACCTTTAACACTTGAGTCAATACTACTGGGTTACCATGATCTTCACTTTAGAATACTGATCCAAATGGCCAGTAACTCCTTTAGATGGTTGTAGTAACACTTTAGTTATTACTATCCAAAACCTTACAAAAACCTCAAAAGCTTACTTCAGTCATTATCATATTTTTCACTTTAGAATACAGTTCCAGTACACTCTAAAAAAAAAAAGGTTCTATATGGCACAAAAAATGGTTCTTCGTCGTAATCATAGGGGAACCACTTTTGGTGCTATATAGCACCATATCTTAACATGTTCTGTATATGGTAGCGGTGCTATATAGCACCTTAGTTAGAGGTGCTATATAGCACCTTAGTCAAAGAACCGGTGAAGAACCTCTGAAGAACCGCTGAAGAACCACTGAAGCACCAAAATTGGTGCTATATAGCACTAAAAAAGGTTCCCCTATGATTATGAGCCAAGAACCATTTTTGGTGCCATATAGAACCTTTTTTTTTATATATTTTTATAATATTGTATAATATTAAAGTGTTTCCAATTTCTGAAATAATATCCAACTAACCCCTATATCAGTTTGAGACCTACCTTTAAATGTATAGTTCACCCAATAAGTCAAAATCTGTTCCAAATCTGTATGGATTTCTTCTGTGATGGTGTGGAAAGGAGTTTATTTATAGCATAAAGCAAGTGTTTTTTTTAGTGAATAATGACTTACATTTCTGTACCTTGCAAAATATGGAAGGTAGTTTTTTGGAGTTTTACAACACCTGGTTCCCAACCACTTCCATTATATGGAAGAGAGCAGCTCAGATGTCCTGCTAAACTTCTCCTTTTCTGTTTCATAGTAGATACATGTTACATTTGGAATGGGAGTTTGAAACAACATAAAGTGAATAAACAGTGACAGAATTGTAATATTTAAGTAAATAATCACTTTAATTTGACAGGCTTCTGTTATTTACTGTATTGCATTTATAAACAATCAAGCTTTTGTCAGTGAAACAAAAGACAAAAGAAATATGTAAGATTGAAATTTACTGATGCTTTTTTTGCATGACAAACAGTCTCGTCAAGTGGTTAAATTATGACATGGTGTGTTCACCCAAGGCATACATCTCATTCATCAATGCCAACTAGTTTTATCATACTCATGCGATAGTCTCAGGCATAGAATTATACCCTGTGCCAAGTAGCTTGTTTACATTGTGTTCTTTACACTCAGATGTAGTTTGAGCTCCAGAGCATGACATATGATATGGTGTTACTTCCTCTGTGAAAAAAAAGTCAAGGAAGAAGAAAAAGATTTTCAGAAAGATGTGAAGTGTGAAATTTCAAACCCACAGATACCATGAATAATAAAAAAACAACAACAAAAAAACGAACAAAACAGGGATGACTTCTTTTCACAGTCCTCGACCAACAAAATGCATACATGCATGCATATATCCGTTCATACATCACCCAGTGGTGTTATACTCAGTCAGCACTATAGCTTCGGAAATATGTTCTACCTATTTTATATTTTGTATAGGGGTTGGCTGGCACAATTGTCATTCTTTGTTGAATATCTCCAGTGAAACAAACAGTAGGATAACCTCCAAATCAAAAAAGGTCCAAATCAAAGATTAAGTTTTGAAACAGACACATTGAATGTCACAACATATTTCCTAAATTTTGTTAATTAATGAGTAAATGTATGCTGTGCAGTTGTGCCAACCAACCCCAGCACCAAGATGGTTGGCGCATGTTGTGGGGTTGTTTGGCACAGCTTTAAAATACTTTAGCTGGCAAAATGTTTATTTTAAGCTAATTTACAACTACTCGACACTTTGAGTGTTAACAACTGACAGAACTGAACATGCTAAGAAGAAGTGCATTTCTGTTTTTTCCTCCCAGTAATGAATAAAATAAAGGCTGAGTGCTTGCTGAATACCTGCTGTTTTTACTGATATACTAACATCTCATGGAATGTAGCTCATATATTGCCTTCCCCAGGTCAATAAATTGAGTTTTTACTTTGCTTTTCTCATTTCTTCAAGCACTAAAGTATATAGACTGTTGCACTCAGATCGTCTATGTCCCACATGTCTTAAAATTCTGTGGGTTACAGTGGATCTACCAATATACTCAGTAAGCAACCTGGAGAATATTTTCCTTAGATGGTCATCCCGTTATTTGGCTGATTTCAAAATAAGCCTCATGTTCAAAAAAAAAATCAAGACATCAGCACATTTCATATTTCAGTATTCATGCTGTATCCTTCAGCACTGTGTTCTGTGTATCACCGAACCACTGGCATCCTGCCTTTGGTTATTGCTTTATACATTCTCTTTGAGATGAAAGCACAACCAAGTTACAGAAGTTTGTACTGCTGGAAATGTAGTAACTTTGTTTTTTTTATGAACTTCCTTGTCAACAGACTCTCATAAAGAAACGTCATCCTGCTACCAAGGTTTATCCTGTGCTACCAAAACGTCACTCTGATGAAAGCTGCAAACAAATGATAAAAACCAACATGAATGCTTGAATGCTTTATTTGAAGTGTTCTCACAGAAGCTTCCACCCATACCATTGGCTCTTGTGTCTTGTGATATGAAAATGTACATTTTTCACCCAAAATGAAATCGTACTTGCTAGATATGCTCAAACCTCATTGCACAACGTGCGAGAACAAATTCATAAGAAGAATGCATTTGCAAGAATTTAATTCATATAAATTACTTTTACAATGTCTTTATATGTTGGAGCGTTGTCAACGTTTTGGTTGCTTGTACTTCTCTCAGGTTTCATTAAAATATCTTCATTTGTGCATGGATTTTTGAGTTGGCATAAGGATGATGTTATATGTTCCCCATGTCTTGTCAGGACTTGTTTGTCTGTTTTTAGTGCCATGTTTGTAGTTTGTTTTTTCTTTGTACAGGTGACAACGTTATCAAAACGATCCCCGTTCACACCAATCCGCGAAATTACTAAAAACGATGTATTACGCAGACCAGGCCAGCAGTTAATAATGTCACTGAATATTGATATAGGCTACACCGTTAATTATGAAGAATGAGTTGCGCTTTTCTATATGTCAGTTCAAAGTGACCATGTCTGTCATGATGCCAGATAGATTTTTTAAATAAACCTTGTTGCTGATTTAAAGATGTTTCAAATGGGTCCGATGGGTCCATTCTGTACTATGTCTCTGGACCGGAGCAGACGTGCGCCTGACGTGCGTATGTGCGCCTGCTTTCTTTTACAGAACAGACTCGCCCCAAACGTGCACGTTTTTACACTTTAAAATCCATCAGTGATTCTAACTAACACTTTTTAGTTAACTGTAGTAATCTGTACTATTCACATAATATAGCTTGTTTACTCAGAAAACCCAAGTTAAGATTAATTGATTGGTTTGAGTGCCATTTTGTCAAGCAAAAACTGGTGATCAGTTATGGTGATCAGTGTTCCCTTTGGTTGGGCACTTGAAACATTCATATTATTGTAATTCACTTCCTATTGATGCAGCGATGCAACAAGAAATCACAGTTATTTGGTTTCGAAGGAAGGTAAGTAATAAAAATAGGTTGCTTTTAAAAGTTGACCTTTAGATACTTACTGAATAAAATTAGGTCACCTAATTGCAAGCATGCAAAACACAACAATGTTAACAACAATGGTAGCTATACTAAGTCAAGAGTAAATCTGAAGTAAATTATCAAGTATTTTCTACTTTTTTAGTTACTCTAGTAAGTGAACTACTATTATTCTTATTTCACCTTACCCTTTTTTTTTTTTTTTAAAAAAGCAAGTCTAACTAATTAGATATTACAGTGTAGTAGCTATAGACTAAACACGTAATATGCATGCACATGACGACACCGTTTTCACAGATTTGCTTTTTTGTTGTTTACACAGAGACGATAATCGTTTTCAAAAATGTGCACTTTGAAACTGAAATTTTGATTTTTTTTTTTTAATTTTTTCGGACCAGTGTGAATGGCAAAAATGCATAGTTTTACGGTTTTAGTAAACAGACCCTTAGTTTTTTCCTAGATTTTTCTTTCTTTTTTTTAAGGCCATCCTGCCTTACTGAAAATATCACTACTTAAGAAATGTAAATAATTTGTCAAAAGAAGTCAGCACAAATTAGCTTAGATGGTTAAGCAGTGTCACGCAAGCAAGATATTTTATGTCGCTGTGATAGTAGGTAATGAACTGAAGTAATTATTGCTTAACACTGAATATCTCATTTGAATAGAGTCCTCATATTTTAAGTTCATATTGCATTCGCACATTCATAACAGTGTCACGATCTATAGCCAGAGGTCAATGCAACTCTCTCATCTCCTATTTAAGATAATCTGATAATCAAATTACCAGAGGATGATGCCTCCTTGACACCTCATTTCTACTCTGTTTCAGAACTTCTCTGGGCATCTAAATGAGTATGTAGAACAAAGATTCTCTGCTTGTGCCAGGGAGAAATGTCAAGGTTAAATAATCCCTTATGAAATAAGCATTTATTATAGGGGGCCACGGCATGGCAGCGTAGTTTGGGGTTGGCTCCTCTATATGTAAGCATATGAACAGTATCACCGCTCCCTTCACGGCTCACAGCCCATGAAAAATGTCAGCGACTCCCCTCAGACTAGAGTCATTGCCATTATTGACTCTTTCAAAGCTTTTTAAATCCTACTGTGCCACAAAAACGTCAGGAAAGAATGGCACACATATTCTAATATACCTCATAAACAGCACCGTACTGCTTTTTATTTTATCTCAGCCTCCAGACAATGACAGGTGCTTATTTTGGGGGGATTTTGTGAACCTGTGTTTTTAACATGTCACTCAAGTGATCTTTGAGGACTTTATTCAAAGCAGAAAAAATAGTTTGATGCTGTCATACAAAGGGGCTAATTATGTGAATTTGTGTAAAAGCCTCTCCGTTTATTCCTCAAACACCTTCATTAAAATTCCACACCTGCTCTGTGATGCTTGCGGCAAATACTGAGGGAGAGCAGTGGACCCCTAGAGGAGTCATTTTTATTCTGGAGCATGAGTGCCTCAGCCAAGGTGTCACCTAATCGGGAAAAAACAGAGAAAACAACTGGCGGAGAATCCACACAATTCTGTAGACCAAGCATTCCAATTAATCCCATAATGTTCAGCGTAACCCATCCCCTAACCGCCTGCTGATTAATGCCAAACATGTTTAGGACTCTATTCTATCAGGAAATGTCTGTATTAAAACTCCATCCTTCTGATATTAGAGTCTCCCAAGTCTTTAATCTTTCCTGATGTGATATCTTGATAAGGTACTTCAACAGTCCCTCCTTCGTAGTCACTCATTTTAATCCAGGTCATATTAGGCCAGTTTCTCTGTCGTCTCTCTTTAAAGCTGCTCTTTCTTCTTTTTCATTATTCTTCTTGATCTCCTTCTACTTTTGAAAGGGACTCTTGATGATATACGCTCCATCACTATTTCTGTAGACACAACTTCTGAGGATTCTTTCACTGGCAGTTATTTAACTTTAGGGATGTAGTCAACCTTGTCTGTGCATTTTGCTCATTGCCTCAAGCACATGATGTTATGCGACAGCTGGAATCTACACAAACGTAACCTCATACGTTGTTTCTGCCTATGATGGGTGTTGGCATTAGAAGATATTTTGTGTTTAAATGTCCCACTTTAATATCAAACTGGCTTATCTTTGTTTCGAGTTCTGAATACCTTTGCCTGGCAATATTTGATTATTTATATCAATAGCAGAATGCAGTTTAATTTGCCTGCTGACTTCATTGAAACCTGACATGAATGAATGTCTGTATTTTCCACAATAGAGAGACAGGCATTGTCCTACTAGTACTCAGCCCCTGGTAATGCCCTTGGTACTGCCACTGCAAGTGTTTAAAGGTCCCGTTGTTCGTCGTCATCCCATTGTTCAAACTTTAGTTAGTGTGTAATGTTGCTGTTAGAGCATAAATAATACCTGTAAAATTATAAAGCTCAAAGTTCAATGCCAAGCGAGATATTTTATTTAACAGAAGTTCCCTTTCAAAGCCTACAGCGAACGGCCGGCATCCTGGTACAGCCTGCTTTAATTACGTCAGTAGAACAGTAGAACAGACTAACCTCCGCCCACAAGAATACGTGAAAAAGGGGGCGTAGTCTTGTTGCTCTCCCACGTGGAGAAGAGGAAGTGTTGCGTGGAGAAGACAAGGAAGTTTTGCGTTTGAGTGTGTTTGTCGCCATGTCGTCGAGACGCTGTTATTTTCATCCCGGAGTCAAATCACCTTTGTTTGGCTTTCACAGGGACTTAGAGATCATTGAGCGCATACATCTCCCCTTTAAGAGGCGTGACCTTTCCGTGCAACGTGCGCTAAGCTGCTGTAGAATCACAACACAGGAACCGCTGGCACAATCAGAACTCGTTACGTATTTCTGAAGGAGGGACTTCATAGAACAAGGAACTCATCAGCCCGTGTTTAAGACAGTGAAAACAGCGGTATGCAGATAAGTAAATTGTGTGAAAAATACTGTGTTTTTTACACGCGAAACATGAACACATGTTATATTGCACACTGTAAACACAATCAAAGCTTAAAAAAAAACACGAAGAACGGGACCTTTAACCCTTTAAAGCCTGACACATTAAAAAAATTGCAGAAAATTATATATTTTTGGAAATTAGGTGTTTATTAAGCCTTGAATCAAAATCAAAAAAAAAAAATTGTTTATGATATATTTTTTTGTATCACATTTGATACATCAGGCTTTTGGGGAACGTTTTGCTTACAACAGTGTAGACCTTATATACAAAAAATCTATTACTATTCAGGGATAAAGAACCTTATTCCTGCAGTTTTAAATTTAATATGTGCATTTTTAACACAATATATATTTTAATATGGCATTTCAGTCATTATTACCATTAATTGAATCATCCCAATATTGTGTGTGTTTACATTGTGTTAGCACCATTAATACCTGCAGTATCAAATTTGATACACAATTTCCAACACGATTTACTTGTAATTTAACGATTCAATTATTAAGTAATTATGCATTATTTCAATTCAGAAAGTGTTAAATTAATTATATCAGGCGCAATCCAATATTATTTTTTACCGTAACAACTTGAAATTAGCCTTTATTTTCCTGCCGAAAGCGTCTGTCTAGATCCAATCGCAGTCGCCATTTTGAAAAGCTAAAAAAACACCCCTCTACTGCCTGCAGTACAGTGAAATTCCACAAGATGGCAGAATACACGTACCAAAATAGATACAATAGGTTTTCAAAGAAAGTATTGCTCTCACTGATTCAATATATGTCTTAGAAACTCGTGTATCAAATATGATACGTGCGGTTTTAAAGGGTTAAACACTTCAAGCACTGACAAATATTGGTGATGAAGTGTTTATGCAGTGTGTTTGTGGTTCAATCAATTTCCATCACAAATTTTCCATTGATGTTCTAAAAGGTTCATCCTAAAAAGGGGCTATTTAGTTGGCTGCTCTCCACATTCAGAATCAAACTGAGAATGCATGAATTTGAATCATAAATGACAGAATTTGTTCACACTTTTGTTTAGGGTCCAATAAGGCACTAATATGTGTTTTATAAGTACTAATAAACAGTCAATATCCTAGTAATATGCATGCTAATAAGCAACTAGTTAACGGATTAGTTCACTTTTAAATAAACTTTTGCTGATAATTTACTCACCCCCATGTCATCCAAGATGTCCATGTCTTTCTTTCTGCAGTCGAAAAGTAATGGCTGAGCTCAAAGATTATCACGTTAGTCTGAAAATAAATAAAATAATAGCATAAATATTGCTCGGTTTCTCGCAGAAACTGATCATTTCACTAGATAAGACCCTTATTCATCGTTTGGTATCATTTAAAGCCCTTTGAAGCTGTACTGAAACTGTCATTTGGACCTTGAATCGTTTGGGGCCACCCTGGACTGTTTTCATCCAAAACCTTCATTTCTTTTCGACTGCAGAAAGAAAGACATGGACATCTTGGATGACATGGGGGTGAGGAAATTATCAGCACAAGTTTATTTAAAAGTGAACTAATCCTTTAATAGTGAGAATTGTACCCTAAACTAAAGTGTTACCCAGAATTGCAATTTGAATGTAAGTATGACTCAAAATTCAAATGAATTCAAATAACTGTAATTTTTAACAAAAAAATTAATCTTTTTTTTTTTTTTTAAGAAAAAAAATTAAGTATAGATGCAATACAGAAGATTGATACATTTGGATACGATAGATAGATAGATGTGCTGCAAAAGTTCACAACACAACCAAATACAAAAACTCGCTGCAAATACTCACAACCCGGCCATCTCAAGCCCCCCTCTGCGATGATCTGAACAATGATGATGATTATTCTTAGGCTACTTTTATAATTAAATGAATAGTATTACAATTAATTTGCCCGCAATAATTTCATAGCGCATCACCGCATAACCGATGCGAGCTAACACCTCATTTAAAAAAACAACAACAACTTAACCCGAAATAGCCTACATCTCTTCTATTTTTCTCTCTCTCACTAGGCTATAGTAGTAATAGGCTACATAATGGCCGCAAGAGAAATATTAAGAAAATGAATTAAAGCCTATACCGTTATCAGGACATATTCAGCTATCATCGCTCAGTTTTAGTTTCACTTTCTGCAGTGAATAATTGACTGGGATTTCAGAATTCTTCCCCATAACTAGCGCAAAGTTTTCACAATTGCTTGTGTGATATCCATTGACTTGCCTTTGTGGTTTAAAACATAAACATTTCCAATTGTGACGTGACATTTGTCTTTATCAACAATTGCTTGCAAAACGACGAACAACGATTCACAGCGCATGTCAAATCCTGTGACAATAAAATCAAGTCAATTATTAAATAAATTATTATTTATTAATTGTCAGGTTTGAAGTAGGGATGAGACGAGGACTCAATTGCAGGAGAAATGATGGGCTTTATTATTAAAAAATTAGAACAAAACACCCCTGAGGGGGAAAACATGACAAACAACTTGACTTCTTGACTTGATTCGAGCAAGGAAACACACAAGGGTACATTCAATGACGATCCAGCATAGGACTGAAAACACAAGGAGAATAAATAGGGAAGCAAACAAAAGAGGGTAACGAGGGAAGACAGGTGGGGCAAATTAACCATTAATCAGATAACAAGATGGGCAGGGTTAGACAATGGACAGGAGAGCACATGGCAAAAGGAAGCATGTGACAAGCCATGTGCTCACACCAAACATGACAAACACTAGGCTTGTTCAGACCGATCGGCAGCTGACTTGAAGCAGTGCATGCTGGTTAGAAATTTTGTCCAACTTGAGGCAGCGCCAACGCCACGTGACAGTGACGTATGTCAACAAAGTGCCACGAGAGCGATTCGAGAGCAGTTGGCTAATACAGTCGGTGCAGTTTCTCCAGAGCAGCTGCACGAGGCTACACGGACTCTGATGATGACACAGCTGTTCCACGATTGGCCAGATTCACTGCATGACAGCGATCACGCATGTTTCGTGTTTATTCTAAAACCTTCAGCTCCACTAATGCGTACAAATCTGTTTTTTATAACAGTAAAACCTGTTGTCATGTTTATCAAAATAAAACTGATAAAAAAATGTAGACCCCACTTCATTGATAGTGTAGGATTATATGTTGAACTCTATTCTTGTACAAACACACGCTGTATTAAGCAGAGCATAAAGTATTACATGACAATAATGTTTCTGAAACATCTGTGTATTGCCAAATATTGCATTTATTTCACTTCAGCTGATAAAGTATGCAAACACAGCGCAAGTGTCACTGCGTTTCTGGAAGCAGAAAGTGTCTGACTTCACGTCTCCGTTTGCTGCTCCTCCCCGCCTGCACGTGGCTACTCTCGCTGATCAGTTGCATCCAGCCGCAGTCGATGTCGAACACACCTACAAGCACATGGCCAGCAAAGACAAATTACAAGTCATGTGCTCACACAAAGACAAGACAAATACAGGAGTGTCAGGTCACCAAGGATAAACTAGACTGTAGTGACAGAATCCTGACATTAATAATAATGTATTAATAATATAAAACATTTTCATGCAAGCCCACCTGAGAATTGTAAAATGGTTAATAAAAGGGCTGGGACTGCTTAATGTTCAGTGTTTACTCTTCGAGCTTGTAACATGTTTTCATGCTTTGTTTTTAAAAAATTGCATTATTTTTCATATATTTTACCTTTTTTCTACACTGCTCTGTCCCTCCTTGTAAAAACGGTCTGATGGTTTCCGGGTTCTTTGAAGCCGGTCCCTCAAAAATATGCAATGGGCTCAGATTGGTTAGCTGGCCCAGTGTGTTGTGATTTGCTAACTGTCTAGTGTACATTTGTCAGAAACGTCACGCCCCTTACCTTTACCGGTAGACTGTGCTTTGGTAGTATTAGAAACAATGACGTCAATAAAGCCATACCAATTTGAGCCCGAATTGGACCCAGAAAATTTTAGTGAAGATGATCGAGCAGAACCTGTTCAAGAACGGCTGTTAAACAACGTTTCAGAATGGTTTGTTATTTGTTGTTGCTGTATAGCCTACTACAGTCCTCAAAGGGATTTTTTGGAGTAAAGACTGTGGATCTATAGTGATCGCTACTGAATGTCACCGTTACTTTGGTATTTTTAGAACGATTATAGCCAAATATCTATATTTGCATGTGTTTTCTTCAGCTGCAGTACATTGAGCTCTCTCAGCCACCATTTAAATGTCTAACGAGTGGAAGTATTGAAGCTGATATCGATTTACTGAACATTTGTGCCCTTGATGCTGTTGGTGAAATGTGCAAAACACTGTTTAACTGATGGAAGCTATTTACTTTCGACATCTTATTTATTTATACATTTAATCTTTTGATGATACTGACAATAATGAATTGCATTACAGTTTTCCTATGACTCTAAGGAGATTTAACCATCATGAAGTTTGTCTCCAATTTTCAGAGGCAGTGAAATATTTCCAAAGCACATTTTTATTCATTATTAAAAAGTATTGTCAGGACGTTATTCCATTATGCAATGTAGTGTTTCACACAATATTTCTGTGTGTTGCTTATTTTTTGTACTTATTAAAGTATTGACATGTTTGCTTAGCCACATTTTAATGTTCAAATCAGTTTTGAAGATTAGTCAAGCCTTTTTGCTATTCACATGTGCATTAACGCTGTTTATGAAGTTATTAGTCATTACAAATAAGGTTACATACTAGTTAGAATGCTCTATATGTACACTACTTCCCAGGTAGGTCAGCAAGGATTTGAAACACAGCTCATATGATGTGCGGTTATATCAGTAAAGGAGACAGAAAAAAGAGGGTTAAGCAATCTCTTGAGCTTAAACTCCATTCAATTAGAATATTGAGGTTATTTTTTGCAACCCACCCCATTTGAACATTATTACAGCGGTGATGATTCTCTGCTCTGGGTGTGCAGATGAAGTTTAACATTCTTTACTGTAACTGGCCCCTTATCTGACCCAGAGAAAGTTAAATGAGTTGTTTCTTGCATGGTTGCACCATGAAGATCAGCAGATACTGCCTCAGAGTCTTTGGTCCAAAAAGGTATGAGCCATGTGCTAGCTTTCTGAAGTCAACAGGGCAATATGTCTTTTCCTCCCTGAACACAGCTGGAAGTCATCCTCCTCCTCATTACTTAAACTGTCAAGATCGGCCTCAAAAATTCTGCACCTACGAGGTAAGAACAAAATTCAATCACACTACAATGGAACTGGCCTCGTTTCTTTCAGGAAAGTGCGTCATGTAGTTAAACTCTACATACGATGAAACTACAGTTTTACTGCAAAGTCAGTTTTTACTGACCTGATTTCTAATGCATTGTGCAGCTCTTTCTTACAAACAAGACTCTCTTTTACTGTGCCAATATTGAATTAAGTTACTGACATTGAATAACTGGTTGTGTTACATTTAAATGGTAGAGTGCACATGGCAGCGTCAGGTAAAGACGCTTTCCCTTGATTTGTTTGCTTGCATCAATGGCATGTCTTGATAATTCATGTTGCAGTCACTCAAGAATAACTGGCATTTGAGTTTTCACAACAAGCAGCATATGACTGATGATCAGATAAACACTGAGCTTTTGAATTAAGGACATATATTGGCTTTTCTTGTTGAGTTTTCAGTTATTATTTTTCTGTCTACATGACTTAGAACAGAATGAAATGGAATCCTTATTTATCAGCCTTCATTATTCGTTAGAATATAATATTTATTAATCACACTTTGCTTACTTGTTAGAATACAGTAAAACAGAACATTTATTTATCAGCCTTTGTGTTACAAACTGCTCCGAGACTCGAAGGTGGATCCAAATGCAGCTTTATTTGAGGGCAATCCAGAAGCGTAATCCAAGGTACAGGCAAGGGTCATACACAGACAGGCAGTCCAAACAAAGAAAGAAAGAAACAAACAAACAAACAAAACAGGCAGGGACCAGAGGCAAGAGAGTAATCCAGGGAACAGGGCAAGATATCCAAAAACAAGAAACAAGAAAACCAGAAGAGTGCTCAGAAATGCAACGTAACATTGAACAAGACTTAGCGGTGAGTAAATGAATGACAGAGGTATAAATAGACAGGAAATAACAGGATGGTGAGACACAGGTGAAATGCAATCAGTAAATGAGGTACAGGTGAATGTGATCAGTGATAAGTGATGATGAGTCCGGGCAGTGAGTTATGGGAAATGTAGTTAGTGAGTGAATATAGTCTTATGTGTGGAGTGCCCTCTGGTGGCTCTCAAGGGCACTCCAGCTGGTGATCGTTGCACTTTGTTACTTGAATCTTAATTTATTTACCTTCATTACCTTTCGTAATAAAATGCAATCTTTACTGACCTATGTTGCTTGTTAGAATAGAATAGAATCTTTATTTATCATGGTTTGTTACTTTTTTTAGAATAAAATATAATAAAATACAATAAATACAATCTTCATATACTGGCCTTCATTTTTCTAATATGAATAGAGTAGGATAAAATGTATTTTTAAATATATTTATATTTATCAGCCTATGTTGCTTATTAGAATAGAACATATTAAAATATAATCAGTGCTCAACTAAAAATGGCACCTCTCATAAATATTTATAAAAAATAAAGTTACATACTGTAGAATATATTTTACTTGCATACATATTTATTGTATTTCAGTACCCATTAACTAAAGCAGTCATTTTTATTTTGTACTCATTTTAATTGCTCTTAGCTTCAAATATTTGAGTAAGCTAATTCATATATTAAAATTAAAATGATCAACTTAAATATATTAGTGGTGGAAATTTGGCTAGCTTTAAAGGGACAGTTCACCCAAAAGGACAATTTGCCCATGATTTGCTCACCCTCAAGTCATGCTAGGTGTATATGACATTCTTCTTTCAGACGAATACAATTGAAGTTATATTAAAAAATGTCCTGGCTCTTCCGAGCTTTATAATGGCAGTGAATGGCTGTTTCTGATTTGAAGTCCATAAAAGTGAATCTATCAATTAAAAATGCCCCACACGGCTCCGGGGGTTAATAAAGGCCTTCTTACGTGAAACAATGCATTTGCATAAGAAAAATATCCATATTTGAAACTTTACAAACTGTAACCGAACTTCCGCTAACTGTTGTACACGCATTCACGAGAGAACAAAAAAACATTATATAACACTTAATTTTCAAATGTGTCAAATGTGTTTTGTAAACTCAAAAGAAAAAGAAAGTTCTAAATACTCATAAATGTTCATTTGATTGAACTAATTTGTTTAATTTGAGTTGGCTTTACTCAAACCAATTCATTATTCATTATTGTCATATACGTATACATGCTCTTTTTATGCTGTAATACTTTGAGATGGTACACTACAGCTGCCAAGAATCATATTGGCATTTATATGTTTGGCTCAGGAAGCTTTTGGTTGTTCATTGAATCATTGATTGTGTTTGTAAACATTACTGCATTTTAGAAAATGGCTTTCTGGAATATCAACTACATAGCTCTTGTTCACACTCAACCGAAAACACTGAGGTGTGAAAAGGGCTCCTGTGTTCACAGAGAAGACCAAAAAAGAGCTCAAGGCAGTAACCTTTTTTTGTTATCCTTTTTAACAGTGGGGTCTCCGTTAATGCTGTATCACAACCTATAAGTTGCTTATTTGCTTTAAGGGCAAACATTTCTTATCACCTGGACAGCACAACAAAAGAGTAACCACTGTGGCTCTATTTCATCAGGAGATCCACCTCTGCCAGAATCTCCATCTATGACTCAGATGTCACCTCTGATTGATGGCGAGCACTTAGCGTTCCCACAAGGGGCCTGTGAGCCCCTGAGAGCAGTGATGTGGCTAGACAAGACTGATGCCTGATCCGAGCGGATGGATTGACCACTCAGCCTGCAACGTCTTCAGCGGCACAGGCAAAAGGGCAGGGGGCTTGATTTCACAAGGAGAGTAAAGTAAATATGCCCCCCCGGTTTCATTCCCTCGGTTTCCAGCGGGGCTATCAAACTCCTTTCTGTCAGCTGTAAGATAACACTTTACGATGGATCTGATTTAGTGGAGACTGTTGATGCATTGATTTACATCTCATCTCTTGTCTGTAAACCATCCATTAATGCATGAGAGGTGCATTATCTCTATGCATGTTTGCACCACAGACAAGAGCAGGAAATAAGATGTCTTCACGCCTTTTCCGCTTGCTAGGTTTTTTTTCCACCGCTGAATTTAATTTCTTAAAAATTCCTGGGCCGAGGAAGGCTGCCTAGCAAATGAACAAGAAACTTTGTAACCTTTCGATGACCCACCCGTAATGAGTTTTAACTCGCATCTGTCATAGAATGTGTTGACAATGACAAATCTGAGCGCCGCATGCTGAGAGGAATTCTAAACAGCCCGGAGAGCCGGCAAACATCCATGTTTACGCATGGAGTAACTATTATGATTCTGATGCTTTGGGAAATTCTGGTTATGGCTCTGCGGTTGCATTCTCAGGCTCGCGAGAAAGGTTTTTTTGACACTTCTTGTGTGAAGTAAGCGGATCGGTCGTGGCTCAGGGTGCCGCGTATTGGAGTCAGTGGTGAGTCTGCAGTGTGTTCCAAGTCATGCCTTTGACAGATGCCACATTAGCATGATCAGACTGGTCTTGCCAGATCGTCCGTCCTGTCATACTGGGCACTGGCTGTCTTGACTGAATACATAAGTGTGTTATACGGCCAGAAAACAGCCTGGAGAACTGAAGGCTGGGGCAGCTTCTTGCTTTGGCCAAAGCAATGTAGATGTGAAACATGGGCCTACAACGCGGGCAATAACTGGCAAGTTATTTATTTAACAACATATCCAATATCTAATGAGTTTGTCCTCCTTTCTCCTTAGCTATCAACAGGACAGTCTCACTTCAGTTTTGTGACTTATAGCACCACCAAACCTTTTCACCTCAGTTCAGAGAATTCAGTCTAGATATTATCACATTTCATTTGCTACAGAATTTACACCATCATTAAAAAGTTTGGGCTCTGTAAGATTTATTTATTGAAATAAGTCTCTTATGCTCACCAAGGCTGCATTTATTTGATCAAAAAGACAGTAGAAACTAGCCTGGATGCCAGCCGAACGTAGCCCCGCCCACAACATTTGATGTTGGGATGTTCAGTCTGGACTTGATCCGTATCAAATTGTCAAGGCGGGCTTTATATGATGATGGACAGTAATGTAACCATCCACGTCATGAGCGCTTGGGTTGAATTAGTTTGAATCTAAGTATGACTACACTCTAAAAAAAAAGTTCTATATGGCACCAAAAATGTTTCTTCGTCGTAATCATAGAGGAACCACTTTTGGTGCTATATAGCACCATATCTTAACGTGTTATGTATATGGTAGCTGTGATATATAGCACCTTAGTTAGCGGTGCAACATAGCACCTTAATCAAAGAACTGGTGAAGAACCTCTGAAGAACCGCTGAAGAACCACTGAAGCACCAAAATTGGTGCTATATAGCACTAAAAAAGGTTCCCCTATGATTACGAGCCAAAAACCATTTTTGGTGCCATATATAACCTTTTTTTTAGAGTATACATCAGGCTAAAGTACTCAGTGTATCCTTAAATTCGTTTTACAACACCAACAAAGATCGTTTACACTCATCTTCTTCTTCTTCCAGCGTGTGTGCTTTTGAGTTCTGTTGAGAACTATGTGTTTTTATTTTATTTGTATTAAACATTACAAAACATCACAGTATTAAAGCAGTACAGATGTAAATGACAACTATGCATTAGTTATGTATTATATTTTTAGCAGTCATTACCACAGTCTTGCCTGACAAGCCAGACCCACATCAAGATGTTGGGTCTGGGAACACACCATTGGCAGGGCTCAATCCGAGAGGCGGGATAAACGGTTGTCTTTCAAATTCCCTCTGCACGCAATAGGAGATCGCTACAACCAACCAGAGCGCAATCAGTGGTGACAACAATCACAAGCGGGTTGTGGCTGAGTCCCATGCATTTTCCCACCAGCGGAGCTAGTTGATAGATTCAACTTTTAAACTTTTCCGGTCGGCAAAACTCAGAATACACCTTCCTTTTTTAAGAATGACTTCAGTGCCGTAACATTCTTTGTTAGCAGGGAAGTAGCAGGGATTTCACGCGGAGCCGTTACAACTCTGCCGTCATTATGTTAAGCCCGCCCACCGACTATATACATGCTGTAATTGGCCTGACTAGAGTTTGATTTTTCAAGCTCGCAAGTCTACAGAGAGTTTGCTGCCGCTAGGGTTCGTCTAGATTTCTAGGCTAGCAGTCTTCATGATCCCTCAGAAATCATTATAATATTCTGATTTGGTGTTCAATAAACATTTCTTATTATCAATCAGGGCCATAGCTATGGAATCCTGTGCCCCCTGAAAAAACATTGATGTGGGCCCCCCAAGCCCTCCTCTCATATAATATACGGTAACGGTAGGCCTATAAGATATGGGCATGGAGAATCACATCTGGTACCATGCACCTAATAAGGATTTCTTACAAAATAACAGACTAATAAATAAATGCAAATACTGGTTATTTCTTTTACTTATTTTATATACATTTATATAGGCTACAAAGTTGGCATTACAAATGCATTAAGTGGACACGAAATTAGCCTAATAAAATTATAAAATAAACTTTTTTAAAGTAGGCATACCAGTAATATAACAGGCCTATAAAATGTCTTCCAAGGTAGTCTGATGTCTAACTAAATGGTAACACTTTACAATAAGGTTTCATTAGTTAACATTAGTTAATGTATAAACTAACCATGAGCAGTACATTTGTTAGTTTATAAAAATACAGCTGTTTGTTCATGTTAGTTCACAGTGCATTAACTAATGTTAACAAGATTAATACATTATACAATGAATAATGTATTAGTACATTTTTAAATGAACATTAACAAAGATAAATAAATGCGGTAACACTTTACAATAAGTTTCATTGGTTAACATTATTTAACTACATTAGTTAACATTAACTAATAATGGACAACACTTTTAAAGCCTTTTTTATCTTTGTTAAAGTTAATTTCAACATTTACTATGCATTATTAAAATCTTGCTAACATTACACTGTAAAAAAAAAAAATCGTAAAAAGAAGGTAAATGACTGGCAGCTAGGGCTTCCAAACAAAAAACATAAAATTAAAGTAAAATATCTTAATTCAAATAAAGTGCAAAAACAATACTTTTACAGAAATTTACATTAAAAGTTTTAGTGAAAAACTTTTACAGATTTTTTCCTTGTTTAAATTAAGATATTTTACTTAAATTTTACTTTTTTTGTTTGGCAGCCGTAGCTGCCAGTCATTTACCATTTTTTATACAGTGTTAAACTGTTATTTTACAGATTTTTCCTTTTTTAAATTAAGAAATATTACTTTAATTTTATGGGGTTTTTTTGGCAGCCTTTGCTGCCAGTCATTTACCATTTTTTTAACAGTGTAAAACTGTTATTTTACTGATTTTTCCTAGATTATTATGATCAAACACCTTCAATAAAGTGACAGTACTAAAAATTCTGCAGAAAAACAGTTATTTTACAGATTATTACAATAAAAAAAACATTCAATAAAGTTTTAAATTTACAGTTTTATTTTGGAAGACAAAATACAGTCTGTAAAACGTCTCAGGTTACAAATGTAACCATTGTTCCCTGAGAACAGGGAACGAGACACTGCGTCAGCTTTTGCTACGCTACGGGGAACGCCTCCAGCGTGACTGGTGCCTGAAATCACAATCAAATCACGTCAATCCTATTGACCGACGACAGCCTATGATGTCATCAAGGTGCGACCAGGAAGTATATAAGGGAGCCTTGCCAACATCAAGTCAAGTCAAGTCAACTTTATTTATATAGCGCTTTTAACAATGTAGATTGTTTCAAAGCAGCTTTACAGTGTTACAGCTTTACAGCAAAATAATGCAGCCTAATTTTATTCAGCTGTATAGCCATTTGATGTCATCAGTTCATTTCAATTTCCATACGGTGACAGTGTGGGCTTTAGATCAATAATTAGATCAGTAATTTAGTTTACATGGTTAAATTAGTTTATTAATTAGATTTATTTCGATGTTTAGTTGAAAAATATAGTGTCCCCAACTGAGCACGCCAAGCCAGAGGCAACAGTGGCAAGGAAACCAAAACCCCATTAGGTGACCTAATGGAGAAAAATAAACCTTGGGAGAAACCAGGCTCAGTCGGGGTGCCAGTTCTCCTCTGGCCAATTTACAAACAACGTATTATTATTATTATTATTATTCTGGCTGCTTTACAGGTCAGAGGTCATAATAGATCGGAATATTCAAAGGACCGAAGGCAACACGCTGGAGACGGGTTTATTGAGGATGATGTTGATTAAATAATTATTAAAGTGCAATATTCGAATGATCGGAGGCAACACGCTGGAGACGGGTTTATTGCGGACAGAGGTGGACAAAGTACACAACTCTTTTACTTGAGTAAAAGTAAAAGTACTACAGGTCAAATATTACTCCGTTACAAGTGAAAGTTCTAAAAACAGATTTTTACTTAAGTAAAAGTACAGAAGTATTTGTTTTTAAAAGTACTTAAGTATCAAAAGTAAATTTCCTTTTTTATGTCAATGCATTATTTTATTATTGTTGCATTGTTGTATAAATGCACTCTATGCCATCATGGTGGTTTAAGCCAGTCAGTGATGCTCCATCCGACATGCTAGCATACGACTGCCTTAAACTCATTTCTTTACATTTGTATAGAGTGTTGTAACTTTTATAGAAGTATTGGAAGTTTCAATTTCTTGTATAAAAGTTATAAAGCTCTTTACAAAGCTGCTGTCACTTTAAGGCTGAATGCATGGACCCTATACTCTGATACGCATACGATATTCTCCCAACTGTTTACTCTTCTCTTTCTCTCAGACATTTACATTTTTGAACATTTTATGAGACAGGCATCAAAGTGTATGCCAACTAAACTAATCTTTAATCTTTTGAGAAAACTGAAATATACTTTTTAAGTATAGCCATGGGTGCATACACGGTGCCAAGGAACCGTCTTCTTACATTTTGCTATAAACTGATCAGGGTTCAAAAAATGTTGGGAAACTTCACATGACCCTATACAAGAGTGATTACTGATAGGCTGTCTGCAAAAAAACAACAACAAAAAAACTTTTAAAGAAGAAAAAAATCATCCACTGACTTGTAAAGCTGCTACAGAAATGACTTTCAACTTTGAGGACATCGCTAGAAATGTAATGGAGTAAAAAGTACGATATTTGTCTTTCAAATGTAGTGAAATTAAAGTAAAAGTATCCCTAAAAAATAATACTCCAGTAAAGTACAGATACTCAAAAAGTGTACTTAAGTACAGTACTCAAGTAAATGTACTTAGTTACTGTCCACCTCTGATTGCGGATGACATATCGATTTAAGTATTATTTAATGGTAATATTCGAACAATCGGAGTCATCACACTGGTGACGGGTTTATTTAGATGCCGTGGCGATGAGGCAGTTGCAGGGGGAGGATAATTGACACGGTCTCTGCAGACACTTCGGGGTCCTGTGTTGGTCTTCTCTGGTCCACCATCTGATTAGGATACGGCCCGGATCTGGCTGACTGCAGTAAACCTCGGGATAAAACAGAGAGAATATCATTAGCGTAGATGCCATTCTTCTGATGATGTAACGAGTACATCAGGTGTTATGGGAAGTGTTCCCGGTTCCGGCTGACCTAGTTAATGCAGCCTAACAATCAATTAATTGATAAAGTGTTTTATGTGTATGCCACAGTAAAGAGATGTGTTTTTAGTCTAGATTTAAACTGACAGAGTGTGTCTGCTTCCCGAACAGTGCTAGGGAGACTGTTCCAGAGTTTAGGAGCTAAATAGGAAAAGGATCGACCGCCTGCAGTTGATTTGGATATTCTCGGTATTAACAACTGGCCAGAATTTAGAGATCGCAGTAGACGTGATGGACTATAATATGTTAGGAGCTCGCTCAAGTATTGGGGAGCTAAACCATTTAGTGCTTTGTAAGTAATAAGCAAGATTTTAAAATGTATGCGATGTTTAATAGGTAGCCAGTGCAATGTTGACAGAACTGGGCTAATATGGTCATACTTCCTGGTTCTAGTAAGTACTCCAGCTGCTGCGTTTTGGACCAGCTGGAGTTTATTTATTAAGCGAGCAGGGCAACCACCCAATAGAGCATTACAATAATCTAGCCTTGAGGTCATGAACGCATGAACTAACTGTTCAGCATTTTGCATTGAGAGCATGTGCCGTAATTTTGATATATTTTTAAGATGGTAGAAAGCAGTTTTACAGATGCTAGAAACGTGGCTTTCAAACGAAAGATTGGTATCAAAGAGCACACCCAGGTTCCTCACTGACGACGAAGACTTGACAGAGCAGCCATCAAGTGTTAGACAGTATTCTAGGTTACTACTTGTGGAGCTTTTTTGTCCAATAATTAAAAATTCATTTTTTTCTGAATTGAGTTGCAGGAAATTACCAGTCATCCAATGTTTTATGGCGGCTATGCATTCCGTTAATCTTGTGAATTGGTAAATTTCTTCAGGGCGTGAAGAAATATAGAGCTGAGTATCGTCAGCATAACAATGAAAACTAATGCCATGCTTCCTAATAATATCTCCCAGTGGTAGCATGTACAGGGTGAAGAGTAGCGGTCCTAGCACTGAGCCTTGTGGTACTCCATACTGAACTTGCGATCGGTGTGACATCTCTTCATTTATGACAACATGACAGTATCTAATCGTCTGAAGGGACTGTTTTCGGCAGGCAGGCCCTGCGGCATGGCAAAGCGACGCAGTGTCTCGTTCCCTGTTCTCAGGGAACAATGGTTACATTTGTAACCTGAGACGTTCCCTTTTGAAAGTGAACTCGCACTGCGTCAGCTTTTGCTACGCTACGGGGAACGATATACCCACTACGCCATGCCGACGGGAGTGCATGCCCATAGGCAGTGACAACTGTCAAGACAAGCAAATTCTACTGAAATGCCTGAACCACTCCCCTTCTGGTCACATTAGGCTGTCAGTGACAGCGCTCCCTACGGTCATAGCCCAAGCTATCGCCCAAGAAGGAACCTTCACACACATGAGGTCCTTCCCAGGCCCTGCTCGAAGGCCTGGAACCACTCATTCGACCTAGAAGGGGTTCCTTTAAGGGAACGTGGCAAGGGAACTATGAGGGAACCCTATGCCAGTCACTATTTGGGAGGTTCTCACCGAATGCCACCAGGGAGACCTGACCAGGTGACCCAGTCTGCTATGGGACACGGAATACGGTCAACCCTGTCTGTACAGTACAGAGCCTCTGGTACTCGCCTCCGAAGAGACATCCCGCTAGGGTGCTGCAAGAAAGGCAGTGTCACCGACTAGCCGGACCTCAGAGACGGGATATCCCGGAGAGCAGCGCTCAGCGAAGTGCTTTCAAACCCTTGCTAGCGAGGGGAGTCAAGCCGCTCGATCCTCGGATCTACCAAGCACTTACTTTAAAACGTGCTTAGGAGGCCAAAGGCCTTACAGGCTGAACGTATCGGGGGGGGGCCCCTCGGGACCTACCACCAATGGATCAGCGCCAGGCGGCCGTAAGCTCATAGCAGACCCTCGCTTGAGAGGAGCCCATAAGCCTGCCCGGTAGGTAACCATGCCGTAGGCCAACTATGAAGGTCCCGTCCTGTCGGGACCGCATAGCCGCAGTGACACCGCGTCATGCTAGGGTAAGAACACCGCCTTCAGGTCCTGCAAACGGCCAGAGACCGGCGCCTGATAGCGGGTGGCCACTAGCTGTCAGCGTAAAGCCATTTGTGTGTTCCCGCCTGGGGAACTCGTCCCCCAGGGAGGCCGAGAGGGGCCTCCACCTGGTAACCTGTATAGACCGCTTGCGCATCCAATAGCAGCGCTCGCCCTCAGGAAGGCCATACGGGCCTGCAACCTGACCGCAGTCGTGCTAACCCTCGAGGTAGCTGGGAAGACCAGGGACCAGGGACTCGAAGACAGGGAGTCCCACGTGGACTCATCAGGGAGGCCACGTGGGCCTACCAACTGCAAAGACATCGGGCACTCACAGCCTAGCTGAACGTGCTACTCGTAGCACTTCATGCTCACCACAGCGGCTGGGGACCGGGAGCTCGCTTTCAGGGAGGTACCATGCCTCCATCTGACAGCAGAACGTGCCGCTCACGGCACCTTACACTCACCACAGCGGCCGGGGAGCCGGCCTCTGCTCAGTGACTGGACCCCTCCAGAAAACCACGAGACCAGAGCGTGCCCTTAGAGGAGGCCACGTGGGCCTACTACTCCAAAGCGAATCCCCTCAGGGAAGCCTGTGCAGCTTTGCCTGATAGCAGCCCATGCTACGCTCCGTTACCGAAACTGGGGACCAGGGAACGATTCCAGGGAGGCGCAATGCCTCCACCTAGTAGCAGAACATGCCTTCCGTAGCGCTTCGCTACCCGTGCACCCGCTTTCTCAGCGCCTGCGGATCGGGAGCTCACTTCCAGGGAGGCAATCATGCCTCCAACTGAAAACAGAACGTGCTACTCATAGCACTGCGCGCTCATTGCTACAGCGACTGGGAACCGGGAGCTCGCCCTCAGGGAGGCGACCGTGCCTACCAACTGAAAGCAGAACGTGCTACTCGTAGCACTTCACGCTCATTACCACAGCGACCGGGAACCGTGAGCTCGTCGTCAGGGAGGCCACTTTTTTTTTTTTTTTTTCGTGCCTACCACCTGATAGCAGAAGGTGCTACTCATAGCACTTTATGCTCACCGCCACAGTGGCTGGGCACCGGGAGTTTGCCTCCAGGGAGGTCACTCAGGGAGGCCGGATGAGGCCTACTACCTACTAGCACTCGTGCTAGTCATCCAGTGACTGGGACCCAGGAACTCCATCCGCAGAGGAGGTCGAGTGAGCCTGCTTTCCCCACAGCAGGCCCATAGGGAGGCCCGGTAGGGCCTACCACCTATTTAGCAGCTCGTACCAGCCGTCGAGGGACTTAATGCCTATGGCGCCCCCTCGGGGGAGACCAGGCAGCGCCTGCTGACCACAGCAGGCTCTCAGGGAGGCCGAACAGGGCCTAGCTCCTGAGCGAAGGTAACTCAGACCGGGAGCCTACCCCTCAGGGAGGCCTGGCAGGACCTACCCCCCCGAATAGGGGGTCTGCAGATTCCAAGGATCCTGCCGAGACTTTAAGAAGGCTGGCTGCTGCTACCTGGGCTGACGGCAGCTGTCTGCTGCTGACGAAGGCCTGGAAATCCAGTTAAAACCTGGGGACTCATCCCCAGGGCCAAATGACGGGTCACTGCTGACGTCGACACCAGTGGAGAAAGCCTCCGGGACCCACTCAAAGCCAGCTGGCTCCTATGCCCGCACCCGGGGCTGGCTCCATCCCAGAGGCAGCTAGGGACAACCTGCTCCGCCGTGTCCTAGGGCCCCCAGGACGGCGCAGTCTCTTGGGCAGTGCCTACAAACATGGACCTAATCACATTGCCAACAGCAGTGTACTCAGCGGAAGTGCTCAAACAAAGACCCTCTAAAGCGAGGGGAGTACAACTTACGTCACCTGCATCGGGGCGGCTGTCTTACTTCCCATGCAGCGGCCAACCATAAGTGCGAGGGCGTCAGCCATTGGCAATGCTCGGGCCTCAGGGGAGCATCCAACAGGAACCGCATAAGCAGAGGTTACCCGATGTTCCGCTCGACCCGGGCCCTAAAGGAGGTGAAGCAGAGACATAAAGCAAGGGAACAATATCACAGAAATGTGAAATCCACCGGCCGTACCATCCTCCAGGAAGAGGCCGGGGGCCGCCAGCAGATGGCGGCCACCAAGCTCCGAAAGGCGGACACTGCAGATAAAGTCTAATCGCAAACCGGCGAAAAGACGCTTAACTCCACCCCACGACCACTGGCGAAGTCGCTGTCTCCTGCAACACCTCGTCTGCATTACTTGTAACCCCAGAACGCAGAGAAGGGGGCGGGCCTTGGCCGGACGACTCTGTAACAGAGGAGGCTGAAACAAGGATGCATAAACAAGCCATGTTCTTAAATAAAAAGACAGGCCAGGGGCGAACATCTTTATTAAAAGGGAACGCCCCCATCCTTGACAAAGCCTAGGCCAAGTGGTGCGACATAAGTCCGCACTAGATCTACTCAGGGCCCGGGAAAGAAATATTATCACCTCTAATATTACACAATGAGGCCCCAAAAACCCTATTCCCAAAGCCCCGCAGAGCTGGGCGAAAAAATCTCACTACAGCTCGTGCGTTAGTGCATACCCGGTCTTCAGCTACTTCCCACTTTTACGCTAGGAAAAACACAGCTCGCCTCTTACACTACAAGCCCTCGGGCAAGAGTGCGATTCAGTTACCCACATAGTGGGGAAAAAACATAGCACGGAGAGGCAGCAGACTCTACTAGCAGAAAGTGAGGTATTCACACACAACCACATAATGTTGCAAAGAAGATCGTTCTTAGCTTACTCACAGGGAGCTGCAGGCCCTGCGAAGATCCAGCGGTGATCCAAATTTCCCCAGGAAACCTCTCAGGCGAGCGAAGGTACAAAAGTCCTGAAAAACATAGTTTTGAAAATGTTTCACCCTCATCGATGGGGACTCACCAATCGCTCCTCGCGGCGCTACAAACCAGCCGTCGAGCTAGTGTCCACCACCATCCTGAGGGGGGCGCTTTCACCAAACAAACTAGGCGAACCGGCAGAATCTTACATTTTCTGCTCATCATAGGCCACCGGCCTGATGTAAAGCGCCCGGGGGAAAACCAGAGGAAGGGAAAAAAGGCAGCGTTCATCTCCACGCTCCTCGGGGGGTGGAGTCCGCTGCCTGCGCTGGTTCCGGTTACCAGCACCGGCTTCCTTCCGCTTCCTGTCGCGGGTGTCCCGCCTCCCCTGCGCCCCAGTCCTCCGCGGCGGGGCGCTCGAGAGGCGACGCTGGCTCGCTATTCCCGCCTCCAGCCCTCAGACTGGGACGGGCCGGGGACACCCGACTGCCTGGGCGCGGTCCCGGACCTCAGCGGAATGCATATCCTGAATGCCGCCGAGCGCGCCTTCGCCTCTCCGAACTTTCCCACCACCGTTTCCTCTACGGAGGTGCCGAAAAGTTCAGATGGCGAAACCGGGGCATCAGGGAGAAAGGATTTTTTCTTTCTCCCCGATGTCCAAACGGTTTAACCACAGATGTCTCTCTGCCATCGGCGCTATCTGTACGGTGGCCCAGAAAGCGAAAACCGCGGTCCGGCGCGACTCAACTACCGCCTCAGGGGGTCCCTCCCCCTGATCGAGGTCCCTCAGCAGGTCCGCCTGGTAAGCCTGCAACACAGCTGTGGTGTGCAAAGCCGCCGCAGCGTGACCCACTGACATGTACGCCCTGCCATTCAGGCGTTTAGACCGGCAGGGTGGGAGCCACAGTGTCGCCGGCCGCCCAGAGGCGAGACAAGCATAACATCTCGTCCACGGGCGGCCCCGACACAAACCCAGCCAGGCAGTCCCTCGACATCAGCGAAATTTAGCTCGCCGATGTCGACAGATGCGGGGCTGAGTATGGTTTCTTCCATCCCCTCGAGATCTGCTGATGGAGATCTGGAAGGAATGGAAGACTCCCAGGAGTTGGGAGGTCATGGGCGGAGAGAAACCGATCGTCCGAACTGTTTGGACGCTCAGCCTTTCTCCTCACGCGCCGCAAAGGCAGCTGCAGTCTACCCGCAGCGCGTTCCATGACCTCCAGCAACTCCCAGTACATAGGACAGGATGGTTTGAAAAGCTTCAGCATTTTTAACTGACTCACCCATCCTCTGCTCGAGTGGAAGAGCAGCAGACGAGGAGGAGGAACATAAATCCAGCTCCTTCCTCCGAGGTCCGCCTCTCGCGATCTGGATCGTCCTCAAGAACAATAACTGTCTCCAAGCGACGAGCCAGATCCATCTGGGAAGCGCTTTTGGTATTAAGACGCCGCTCAGCCTCAGCTCGAGCGTGGCCGTTCCCAGATGCTGAAACCTCTCCCCTCGAGAAGAGGTCCCGGCGAGAGCGGAGCGTTTCCAGAGGACAACGCTCACAAATACTTTCACAAGAGGTTCGCAAACCTCTCGTGCATGCTCTTCTCTCAGACAGTAAACGCAAAGTGTGTGTGTATCCAAAGCGCAAGATACATGTTCAAAACACACCTGCAGAAGTGGCGTTCTCAGCACACTTCCTTGTTATCCTTCTTGTAGACGTTTCACGTGAAGACAGGCAAAACAGTCCCTGAAGACGTGATTTGATTGTGATTTCAGGCACCAGTCACGCTGGAGGCGTTCCCCGTAGCGTAGCAAAAGCTGACGCAGTGCGAGTTCCCTTTCGAAAGGGAACAATACAATACATAATACATTTCAAATACAGATAAAAGTGGAATAGTTTCATCAAATTTTTTAAGTTTAATAAAATTTCAAACTGAAAAAAATACAAAACTGATACATTTACAGATTCACTATTGATTCTGAAACTTGTATTATTCAGATGTAAATTTATGTAAACAAATTCTTCAGAGCCCCCAGGAGGAATTGAAAAACTAAAAATTGCATTTATCTTGTAAGTTAGGGTTACTAATATCATGATGAGGTCATGATTTCACCATATAACAAAATAACAAATTGTGCCATTTACTGTTTTGTTTGTTCTTTGTATTTTCCAAATACGTTTTATATTGTTTTGCTCTATATTAATGCACAATGACACGTATCCGGGTTTCCCCACGTTAACTTGAACTGTTTAACTCTAATGTTACTTCAAACATAACTGACTGTTTAAATCAAGTGAATACCTCACATGACAGGGATTTTGAGATAATTGTGTGCATTTTACCGAAAGGATAATTGATTTCGGGATTGCATGCTGTCTGAGAGAGGGGGCTTAACGTTACTCTTTATTCTGTTTCTTTAGCAAAATGTCAATAACTTTAAGTAACGTTAGTACAGTGCTACGCGGATATATTTCCATTCTGCGATATAAAAAGGTAACATAATTGCAAAATCTCTAATGATAGTCACTATCTTCTTCATAGCGCCCAGCCCTAGCTTAACAGTATTACAAAATAACAAAACACAGAAACAGAATATGTAAGTTATTCGCGATTAGCATATAACTTCAATGCACTATATATTGATGTGACAGTAGAGAAAATATAAAGGTATTTATTTACCTTCTGCCGTCTGTTGTCCGCCATTGGTAACTTAAATGTCTGTTCATATTCATGTTTTTCGTTCTCAGACAACATCCCACAATCAAAATTCGTCCAAAATAAGATTTTAACAGATTTAAAATGATCCATGTAATGCCATTAATGGACCGACGAAGCAGTCCTGTTGCAGATTAGAAGCCGCGCCCGCGAGCCACTCCAATGGCAATTGTATTTTCAAACTTGATCGGTAGAAGGCGCGCACAGTTGCCATTGGCCAGATTTCTAGATGACTTTCAGATTGACCAATCAAGTGAACACGGAAAGACAGCAAATAACCTTGCAACTATAGAAATAACTTGTTTTAAATTACATTTAGCAAATGTGTATATTTATTTTTATTTGCTGTTATATTTAATAAATTGGTCAAGTGGTGTTTTGTGGTGTGGGCAGAGGCTTGAAAGTTTCAACCTGGAGAGCAGTGCAGATTTGTACTCTTTAAAAACAGATTATTGTTTGATTTTAGTTTGCTATATAGTTTGTTATATTTGTATCCAGAATTACAGTTTGAATGTAAAAATACACCTACATGGTAAAAAAAAAAAAAATTAAAAAAGTCAAATGACTGGCAGCAATGGCTGCCAAACAAAAACATAAAATTAAAGTAAAATATTTTAATTTAAATAAAATTTTATTTTTTTTCTCTCAAAAGTTTTCTCTCAAACTTTTGCCTGATCACAACCCTTCCTTTTCCAGTGATATTCCTTTTGTAATGTCTCTCAGCCATCTCTCTTTCAGTAGTCTTTCTTCAAATGTCCCTCTTGCTCACACTCTCTGCTCCCCCATCATGGGTGTTTATGCCCCCTACTGCTGATTGGTTACAAGTGTGTCGTGGTGCTCGGTCGATCCACTTTCAACAGTGTTTTTCAGAAATCGCTTACTGCACCTTTAAGTGCATACAGTTACACAAATCTATTATTTAGAATTTTTGTTACGCAAACATGTAATTTAAAAATACACACTTTTAATGCCAAAAGTTTTGGAACGCTTGCCTTTACATGCACATGAACTTTAATGACATCCCATTCTTAATCTGTAAGGTTAATTGTGAAGTTAGCCCACCCTTTGCAGCTATAACAGCTTCAACTTCAAAGTTTAGGAGTGTGAAAGTTTAGGTGACCGTCCCGTATTGGTTATTCTATGGTCACACAACAATGTTACAAAGAGGACATTTGGGACATTTCCACATGGTCCTCTGTTGGTCATGTAATAACGTTCCCGATATGACTTTAGGGGGACGTTCCAATTTGGTTATTCTATAGACAGAGAGCAAAGTTACAAAGAGGATATTTGAGATGTTAACAGAACATTCCCACATGGTCCTCTGTTGGTCATATTATAACATTCCTGATATGACTTTTGGGGGACGTTCCATTTTGGCTATTCTATGATCACATAGCAACGTTACAAAGAGGATATTTGGGACGTTAAAAGGACGTTCTCATACGATTCCCTGTTAATCAGATGGAGATGTTTAATTCTGGACTGCGCTGCAACATATCTTGTTCAGTCCAGAGGTCTCTACACTACATTCCCATAACGTTTGCAGGACCTTTAGAATGTTATTTGTTGGTCCTATTTAGGACCTTCCATCACATTTACTTAAATTCATGCAAAGTTTGAACATAAATGTGTGTTGGCAGTGTGTGTACACAACCACCCTATAATGGTAAAAATCCACCCACAGTTTTTTTTTTTATCCCCATAAATCATAAACAGTGTCTCAGAACAAGCTGTTTGCAGATTCCTTGCAAAGTGACGTCACATTTCACAGGCCCCGCCCACGAGTGTTGATGGACACTGCCGTATTAGTAAAGACCCCGCCCTCAGAGAGCTGTACACAGTCCGCCATGTTTATCTCCTTGCCAGAGCATTTTATCAGCAGCATTCAATTAAGAAATGTGTTCTTAATAAAGCTACTAAAGTTCATTCAGTCAAGAGCAGTAAGTGATTTCTGTTTATCTTTTGTTGTTTGATTCATATTTACAGCAGATATGGCAGTAGGTACTGTATATTACACTGCTTTCACTTTAGTACACAGGTCTAATATATACACAGGATTTCTGTACTTCCTGCATACGTGCAGAGACTTAGCCAACTGTTTTCATGTAAACTTTGTGTGTTTCTGACGTAACCTGTGTGCATTTGACCGTTTATTCGCAATAACACATGAAAGAGAACTAGTCCAGTTTAATAGCCTACTCACGGACGCACTGACATCCAGCTCTCTGTGTGTGTGTGCTCAAGTTTAGAGCATAGACTGATATGGCTTTAAAACGCATGCAGATGATAATATTCCATGATGGTGAATAACTGCAATGTCACGTGAGCGTGTCCGCGATAGAGATCATAATCAAAGCCAAACAAATATTTCAGATATTTTCATATTTCAGTTTTCATTGGTGTGTTCACTGGTGTTCACAAGCTGTGAAGGCTCCGCCCTCTGGGATGGGGAGCAGCAGCTCATTTGCATTTAAAGGAGACACAAAAAACAGCAAATTTTTCTCGAACCCAAAAATTGGCATTTTCAAAATGGAATATTAAATGATATGGAAACTTCACAGACACACTCTGGGGACACCTGAGACTTATATTAAATCTTGTAAAAAGGGGCATAATACGTGCCCTTTAAAGGGTTAGTTCACCCAAAAATGAAAATTATGTCATGTCATTAATTACTCACCCTCATGTCGTTTGACACCGTAAGACCTCCGTTCATCTTCGGAACACAAATTAAGATATTTTTGTTGAAAGCTGATGGCTGAGAAAAGCCTCAGATAGGCCTCCATTGGCATTCAGTACATTCACACTCCCAAGACCCATAAAAAGCACTAAAAACGTTGTTACAAAGTCCATCTCACTACAGTGACTCTACAATAATTTTACGAAGTGACAACAATAGTTTTTGTGCACAAAAAAAAAATCTAAATAACGACTTTAGCCAACCTGTTCGTGTTTTCCGTGTATGCCTCGGACGTGAACTCACGAAGCACCATGACACATGCGCGAGAATATTACGCAGATCTGGCGTTCGGACACATGACCCAGAAGCGAGGAGAAGATTTGTTTACAAGCAGAGGAAGAAGCTCCGTATCTAAGCTGTTGAATTCTACATTGATCGTGCTTTAGGTCTCGGCGTAGTGCTCAAAATGGGGCTAAAGTGTGCATTTCATGGATTCCCGAACGCCGGCGCTACGTCATTTTCTCGCGCATGCGTTGTGATGCTTTGTGAGTTCACGGCAGAGGTCAAAATGGAAGACAAGAACAAGTTGAATAAAGTTGTTATTTTGATTTTTTTTTTTTCGCACAAAAACGTACTAAACGTAACCTCGGTTCTCTCTAGATGAGGGAACGAGTATTGCGTAAGTTGCTTACGCATCGGGAAAGCATTCTTTCTTCGAGATCTGAAAAACCATAAAATTATCCTTAATTTTTGCTATATTGTCAACGCAGTGCGGCAGCCTGGCAGACCATAGCAGGCTATTCCAGCGTGTCTATTGGCTGCACGGCTGGCAACTGCTGCAGCCTATGGGTGAGCCTGTGTGACGTGCCATCCTCTCGCCTCATTTGCCTACAGGTAGGGCGTGGCCACGTGTATATAAGCAGGGCTCACAGGCTGGAAATTCGGTTTTCGTAGTCTGAAGTGCAGAAGCCCATGGGGCGCACGGCCGGTTACGCAATACTCGTTCCCTCATCTAGAGAGAACCGAGGTTACGTTTAGTAACCGAGTACGTTCTCTTACGAGAGGTTCTCTCGTATTGCGTAAGTTGCTTACGCATCGGGAACTCTTTGTCAACGCCGTGCGCGCCGAGCATACAGCATATGTATCCCAGGGAAACCGGGAAAAAACAAAGCTGGAGACAGGTGGCCGGTAGGGAAAACGGGCCAACACTTGTAAAAGCACTTCATTGCACTGATAGATGATCACCGCACCCCATCTTGTGAATAGGGGGAGCGGCACTGCCTAGAGGGACTCACATTTATGTGAGTGAGAGACATGGGATTTACAGTGCTTGGGTGCTTGGGTGCAGGGGTGAACACAGAAAAGTGGGCACGTTTACTGCATTTGAAACAGCAGCGTCGCTATTTCTGCTCGAAGTAGATGTGCTACTTCCTCGTTCACCCTTGTCTCGGTACGCGCAGAAAAGTGCGGAGGGCGACGAGCGAACTGCAGAGTATAGCCTAGCTTTACTGTTCTCAGCACCCATTCTGACGCGCCTGGGATGGCTTCCCACGCTCTCGCGTGTGCTGCCAGGGGCAGAATGGCCTCCGGGCTCTGATCGCCGCGCTTCGCGGGCTCGAGAGCTTGAAAGGGAGTGGCGGGCGCAGTGCGCGCGCTCTCTGTGCTTGGGGCCAGCGGATCGCTTGCTGCGATGGCTGGCCGCCCTACACACGGTGTCCCGGCCACTTCGAGCGGGGAACAAATGGTGTGTGGCGCGACGCACGGTGGCGGCATCGGGCGAAATGTTCATGAGAATGTGTGAGCATGTGTGAACAGCACGTGTAGTGAGTAGGTGTGGGCGCAGAGAGGCGGACACGTGACCTAACTCTAGCACTCGAGCGGCCGGTGGCCGCTTTATGTGAGTGAGAGACACGGGATTTACAGTGCTTGGGTGCAGGGGTGAACACAGAAAAGTGGGCAGTTTACTGCATTTGAAACACATGTGGCGTGAGCCGTGTAACCAGACATAATGCACTTTTTGTGATTTCTCTGGTTCGCCGTAAAAACGGCGGTTGAAGGCAGGCGAGAGGGCAAGTTTGCCGGCTCGTTGGTTGCGAGGTAAACATCTGCAGTAGCCGTGGCAACGGGGACTGACAGAGCGTGAAGCTTTGACGGTGGTCCAGCCGCAGCGGGACTTAACCGTCTTTTCTTTCCTCGTGTATAGACGCCCATAAATAATCGAGCACCACGTGTTGCGAGAGGCGAGTTCGCTTTCTGTATGTAAGAAAAGCTGGCCGCGAGCTCGGGGAAGCGAACAGTAAAAAATGTTATCTGCCGCGAGAGCTGGGCTCGGACTCGGGTCTCTGGCGTTTCAGCCTCTGATTTTACCACTGTGCTACCGAGGGGAACACATTAGCATTCGGTTAGCGCGAGCATACAACAGTACGTCCTCATGTTTGTTAGCAGTCGTGCGTGCATTAAAAACAGGCTCGTTTACTGCAATAGTAATATTTCCAGCCGCCTGAACTTAAAAGGGGACTGAGAAATGTTTGAGAATTGGCGGTTTGTCCGGCCACAGCGGGACGAAAACCCTCTCTCTGCTCTTTTCCCGGTGAGTGAGGCGCGCGTGCGCGCTGAACGTTGCTCGTGACCGCGCGCTCTTTCATCCCTTGTGAACGGCGCAATCTGCACGGTCCAACAAGGGGGAGTGCGGGTTCGCTTTCTGTATGTAAGAAAAACTGGCCGCGAGAGCCGGGATCGAACCCGGGTCTCTGGCGCAAAATCAGAGGATTCTGCCACTGAACCACAGGGGGAGAATACATTAGTTTAGGTCAGAGAGAGCATATGTCAGCGTCATGTCTCATGACGGCGTTTGCTTGCTGGCGTGCGTGTATTAAACAGGCTCGTGTACAGCAATATGAACAATTCCAGTCGCCTGAACTTAAGAGGGGACTGAGAAATGTGCGCGAGGGTGGAGCAGCTTTCTTGTAACGTAAAGAGAGCTGCAGGACCGTCCATTTCTGCCATCCCTTGTGAGCGGCGCAGTAGCGCGGCTAGAACAGAGGGAGCTCGCTCCGAGACCGTTCACTTCTGCCATCCCTTGTGAGCGGCGCAGTAGCGCGGCTTGAACAGAGGGAGAGAAAGCTCGCTCCAAGACCGTTCACTTCTGCTGTCCCTTGTGAGCGGCGCAGTAGCGCGGCTTGAACAGAGGGAGGGGGGTCTATCTCATCACCTCATCCCCTGACGCGGCGGCGGATGAGCGGCCGGGAGAGAGGTTCAGGCGAGCTCCTAGTCATACCAGTCTCCGGTAGTCGCTGCGAGCGGCGCATTATTTTGCGCGGCCCGGCAGGGACGAGCGGAGTGATGGCGTCATCGAACTGCTCAAGTCGAGCCCGCAGGGTCGACATTGAGAGTTCTTCGCACTCGGGGCATCCGCCCGCGAGGAATGCGGCGGCGTGGTCGCGGCCCAGGCAGAGAGCGCAGATTAGATGGCGGTCTCCGTTGCTGAGCGGTGCGCTGCACGAGCTGCGGGAGCAACGAGGAATTTTGAGAAAAACGCCTCGTGCTCTTTTATGAATCGTGTGACGCAAGACGAGCACACATGCAAAAAAGGATATGTCGCCGGATAGCGGGGCAGGCACGGATGGCTGAAGGTGGCGAAGGCGGCCGGCTTCTTCAGGTGCTGTCCTCTGCTTGCCAGTCGCTAGCTTCCACGGTGGTGGTTCCAGATCCAGCGATGCGAAGGGCTTCGCTGAAGACAAGAAAATCGAATTTCCAGCCTGTGAGCCCTGCTTATATACACGTGGCCACACCCTACCTTTAGGAAAATGAGGCGAGAGGGGCGCGAAGCGCCCTCATTGGATGCCACGTCACACGGGCTCACCCATAGGCTGCAGCAGTTGCCAGCCGTGCAGCCAATAGACACGCTGGAATAGCTTGCTATGGTCTGTCAGGCTGCCGCACTGCGTTGACAATATGGCAAAAATTAAGGATAATTTTATGGTTTTTCAGATCTCGAAGAAAGAATGCGTTCCCGATGCGTAAGCAACTTACGCAATACGAGAGAACCTCTCGTAAGAGAACTATTGTCTTCGCTTCGTAAAATTATTGTAGAGCCACTGTGAGATGGACTTTGTAACAACGTTTTAGTACCTTTTATGGGTCTTGTGAGTGTGAATGTACTGAATGCCAATGGAGGCCTATCTGAGGCCTTTCTCAGCCATCAGCTTTCAACAAAAATATCTTAATTTGTGTTCCGAAGATGAACGGAGGTCTTACAGGTGTCGAACGACATGAGGGTGAGTAATTAATGACAATTTTCATTTTTGGGTGAACTAACCCTTTAAGGTTTTCAGAACATGTTTGTGTAAATCAATGTACACTGGGCTCCTTTGCAAATGAGGGTAAAACACAGGATTTGGAAGTTGCTTCTCAAAGATGGATCAATACCAACTGTTTGTCCAACTTCCTATTCAGAACATGTAAGTACCCCAAGTTATATTTTGTAAATGTACGCAAATCGCCTTAAAACAATCGAATCACGCAAATGTGATTGTTAACGCTGACGGCTAATGTGGCTAAAGTTACTATTGCCATGTCATTAGTTTTATTTTTAAGAAGCAATAAATGTGTGCTTCTGAATTGTAGAGACGGTGAGCATTTTTTGGGGCTAAAAATAACAAGCTCTGGTGTCTGTGAACACAGTAAGAGACAATGGTAACTTTAGCCACATTAGCACATTCAGAAAGGCGATTTGCAAACACACACATTATGGATCACGATTGGATTGGTATTGATCCATCTTTTGAGAAGCAACTTTTGTGCAAATCCTGTATTTTACTGACCCTCATTTGCAAAGCATCCCAGTGAACATTGATTCACACAAACATGTTCTGAAAACATTCAGTAAATGTGATGGAAGGACCTAAATAGGACCAAAAAATAACATTCTAGGTTGGTTCCATAAAGGTCCTGCAAACGTTGGCAATGTAGTAACGTCCTATAGTAATGGTCCCCTAAACATTCCCAGAACGTCCTGATTGTTCCCTGAAGGTCCATCAAATAGCGTCCCCCAACCCTTTAAAGAATTCCACATCATGACCATCTCGGAATGTTATCAGGCTACGTCTTTGACACCAGGGGGGCGATCTAAGAATGTTCTGGGTACATCAAATTTCCAAATAAAATATGGTTCTGAGAACGTCCTGAATGTTCCGTAAAGGTACTCCAAATAATGTCTCCGAACCCTTTAAAGAACTCTACATCATTACTGTCTCAGAACGATTTAGGAACGTTACTAGGTGATGTCCTTGTGCGAATGTTCTGAGAACATTCTAGGAACGTAGAATTTGTAGCAGGGAGTGTGCTTTACACCACTGCATCTGACGCTTTGCATTGCACTTGGTGATGCAAGGCTTGGATGCAGCTGCTCAGCCATGGAAACCCATTCCATGAAGCTCTCTACGCACTTTTCTTGAGCTAATCTGAAGGCCACATGAAGTTTGGAGGTCTATAGCTATTGACTCTGCAGAAAGTTGGCGACTTCTGTGCACTGTGCGCCTGATCATGCGCAGATATCAATCTGTGATTTTACATGGCCTACCACTTTGTGGATGAGTTGTTGTTGTTGTTGTTGTTGTTCCCAATTGCTTCCACTTTGTTATAATACCACTAACAGTTGACTGTGGAATATTTAGTAGTGAGGAAATTTCAAGAATGGACTATCACGGTACCACGCTTGAATTCACTGAGCTCCTGAGAGCGACCCATTCTTTCACAAATGTGTGTAGAAGCAGTCTGCATGCCTAGGTGCTTGATTGTATACACCTGTGGCCACGGAAGTGATTGGAACACCTGAATTCACTGATTTGGAGGGGTGTCCCAATACTTTTGGCAATATAGGGTATATTTGAACTTCAGTATGTTGCAATCAGTGATAAGACTTGCGAGGGCCTCAGTGATCCTGAACTTGTTATACTGTTTCAAAAGGCCATTTTTTTAAGGTTTAAATGAGTGTGAAATGAATGTTATGGCAGATGGGATGATCAGTGTTGACTTGAATGACGGTCTATTCCTCATACACTATTACACTCTATGGCGTCAGAGTAAATACAAGCACTTTGTCAGAAGAAGGTTTTAAACCGATTACCATCATGGTTATATCTAAACGATAGTTACTTTTAGAATAAGTGGACTTGTGGAAAAGTGGGATTCTGCGGTCATTGTTTTTTAGGCTTTGTGGATGCTTTGCTTCATTTGATCCCAAACTGTGTTTGTCTTTCATCTTACATCGGTGGCAAAGGCCATTTCACTCCTGATGCTTTTGGCTCTCACTGATGCTCTTGCTTTTTTGCACTTGTTTCCTTTGAGTCTCTTGAGAGCCAATTTCCACTTAAATTCACAGTGCAGATACCAATCTGCAATGTTCCAAGGTGTTAACCCCAGCACCTCTGTTACAACACAAGTACATGCGCTACAGTCACTTACAGTGTTTATCTAAAATGCAATCACTCTCCACTCACAAATACAGACAATGTCACAGATTTTCAATAAATGGGCTAATGTTGCCTAAAATCAATAACAACTTACAAGCCAGCAGGACACCTTGAGTTTAGCCATAAAGAGTGATTGGAGTAATTAGCTTGATCACGAGCTGATCTCCCGCACCTGTCACTCGTTTCCTCTACCCTTTATATACCCAGCTGTGTCTATTGCTGCGTCCCAATTCGCCTACTTATACTACGTCCTAAACGTATGTACTCTTTTTGTGAAGAAAAATTACAAACTTTTGAGTGTGTAGCAGAAGAGTATATGCAAGTTTTTGGACATACTACTCGTCATCTTTATCGGACTCTGTTGCTTAGTTATGTGCGTCCCATCACCGTCAATCATCGTTACAGTTCAAATCCTCCACATTCAATTTAATTTCCTACCATATCGGAGAGGAATGTAGTCTCACGTTGATCTGCCATTTGTGGGTCTTTAATGCAGAGACTCCTCTCATGTCTTTGCAAAGTTAATGGCCAAACGTATCATTACCAAAGTTCACAGTGCTGCTGCAGGTGAAATATAATGTGGATAACACTGAATAAATATATTTTCGTCAGGTTAAATACTAATAATTGCACCCCTTTATCTAATCCTCTCTACATAACCGTCAGACTCGCGTAACTGTCATGTTTGTAGTTTTTAACACCTTTTTATCTGCGTTTGTAGTTCTAATCGAATCCTCGTCTATCTCGCAATGGGTTGTGGGCAATATCAGCCGTTAGAGTGCGCATCGATTTGCACTTCGAATTCTGACTGGAAAAGTAAACCATCCGGGAATCTTTGGAATACTCTTTTCAACATACTACGATTTGGGACATACTAATTCTTTTTTCAAATTCTATTTAGTACGGATAGTATGCGAATTGGGACACAGCCTATCTGTTGTTGTCAGTGGATCACTTCACGTTGCGTGGATGTTTTATGTCTGCAGTGTTTTGTTCTCTGTCTTACCTGTTTGACTTTGTGCTCAGGACCCTTAGACGAGGAGTTGTAATAAGCCCTGTTTCCCTTGCTGGCTCGGTATCGTCTACTGCTGGGTCATCCTGCCTCCTGTGTTCCCCGGTGGTCTCTCCAACCAGTGTGTCTGCAGTTGTGTGTGCAGATACAGCGGGAGCCACCATACAGTTTCCTCAAACTGTCACCAGTCACTTTTTGTTTTTGGTGTCTCAGGTTGGCCCTGAATAAACTTGTTTTAAATTTTCACCGCAACTTGAGTCCTCCTTTCATCCGCCTCACGACAGCCTCTGCTTTTACTTACTTGAAAAAGTAACTCAGATAGTTTGTTGTAAATTTAAAAGTAATGTGTTATTTTAATAGTTACTTGAAAAAATGTATCTGATTACGTAACTCAAGTTACTTGTAATGCGTTACCCCCATGGATATACATCATTATAGTATAAGAGGACGTCAGGGGGGGAAATGCAAAAAAAAAAAAAATATGATGTGATCCTTTTAATCTATACAAGAGGTCGACCTAGTATTCCATCATATGCCATGATTTGTATTATTTTCTTTAGCTTATTTAACATAAAGAAATCAGGCCATACTGGAAAGTATCAAAGGAAAACTTGAAGATTCCAGCATATCATTATTTACATAAAATATATTTATTTAAAGACAAATGAAAGGGAAAAAAGTTTTTAAAAATTCCATTAGTGATCAAAGATGCGAATGATTTATGTAAGCTAGAGGTTAAGTTAGAAATTAGTACAAATAAGGCAGAAAAGTTGTGTGTAATGGTATATCAAAGACGAACAATGTTTTCTTTGATCTCACTGTAAGGTGCACTGCATAATTAAACACAATGCAAGTTTAACTGGGGTAAAGTGTTCAAGTTTGCTAACAACCTTTAGATTTTCCTCACAATAATCACAAAACAGTGCCAGATAATCATAGACCCCGTCAGCTCCCATTGAAATTGTATTTCTTTCTTATTTTTTCCTCTAATAGGCCAAGTTGCTGGATTATGACTGCTAGAAACCGACCCATGCTGTTATACATTGTTGCCTTGAACCAGTTTGGTACACTTTGTATCTCTTTTTTCTCCCTAATAATTACAGTTTGGTATTTAATCATGTCAGTCATTCTCTCACACACACGCAAGGATTAGCCTTGTGTTTCTTGCCCTAAACAGAGGAAATATAGATAAGTGCTCCGCACTTTAGAGAAGCACTTCTGAGGCAGGGACTTCGAGACTAGTTGCGATTTTATTATATATTCCTACTATACAACACTAAACATTTCCATAATCTTCACCTCAGAGTAGCACAGTAAACAGACTCATTTCTCATGGCTCTATGCAAAACAGGCTGTTATGAATAAATGCATTCTGAAATTGGGGTAAAACACATACCACACAAGCGATGATGGGATCGACAGAGCTCTCTGTGAGGCAAATAGCGTGGTGTGAGTTCAGTGTTGATGGGGAGTCAGGAACAAAATGCTACTGAGGCACAGATATATGGCATGAAATGGGGTCAAAAAACCATGAATAGAACCGAGAGAAAGATTGAAATAGACAGATATTAAAGCATTATTTGATTCCATCTGTTCTGACATACTACAGTTATCAGTGTAAGGTTCTTTAGAGGTCCCCTCCATCACAAACCAGAGAAAACTATATTATTCCTCCCCTCACCTGAAGCTGCAAATGATTTCACATGATTACATATGATGTTTTACTTGCTGCATACATTTGCTTCTGATAGTGAGAAATGACATTTGTGACACCGAATTGAGATTACTCATGTCTTTAGAAGATCATTGCCGGTAGCGCTCGGCATCAGGAAACAAACACACGCTGGTTATCTCCCCTCCCTATTCGCTCTCTTACATTGTAACTCCTGGATGACAGTAAGCCTTGTTTTCCAGCATTATTACACAGGGGAAATGCTGTGAGCACAGACCCCTTAGTTTGGAGTGACAGAGTCGCCTGCCACTCAAGATTACAGCTCAATAAAAGTGACATACACGATCGCTGTCAACAAAACAGCTTCCTCTATGCAGCCAGGATACGCCTCTAAAGGATTGCAGCCTTCTGGAAAACCACATTTCTCACTGGAGAATAAAAACCTGACTCATAACTCCAAAGTCACAACAAACTGTCAAAGGAGTCTTAGAATAGTTTGAAATATCCATAGCAGAGCGGGATACCAATATTCAGGGGCCCCAAGCAGTGAGACTCTCCAGATACTCAGGAGCCCAAACACCCTGTACGAAACACCTCTCTGAACAATACAAGTATCCCAGTAGGTTTTTATACGTCATGTTCTAGCACAAACACATTTCAGTCATAACATCTCCTAGAGTGTTTTTTTTTTATTATTATTATGTTGAATTATTTAACCAGCATTCCGGCAAAACCAAGCATATCTACATTCCATGTTCCATGAGATCTGCTATGCTGCTTCTGCTTAGTTAAAACAACAATCATAAAGGACATGATGCTGCAAGAATATATAAGAACCCCGTAGCTGATCTCTACAGGTTGCGTGGGGAGGAGGGGAAATATAAGTTTTCATAATCGTGCAGCCGGGCAATCGCAGGCTATGGTATGAAATATATGGTTATGTGGATTAGGAAGTACGCCTGGTTGGCTATTGCCACAGCTTTAGAAGAACCAATCAGCGCTCGTTCATGACTGAACTGCACTATATTGCCAAAAGTTTTGGGACACCTGTCTTTACATGTACATGAACTTTGACATCCCATTCTTAATCCGTAGGGTTTAAAATGGAGTCGGTCCACCCTTTGCAGCTATAACAGCTTTAACTCTTTTGGGAAGGCTTTTCACAAGGTTTAGGAGTGTGTTTGTGGGAATTTTTGACCATTCTTCTAGAAGCGCATTTGTGAGGTCAGGCACTGATGTTGGACGAGAAGGCCTGGCTCACAGTATCCGCTCTAATTCATCCCAGCGGTGTTCTATCGGGTTGAGGTCAGGACACACCAAACTCGCTCATCCATGTCTTTATGGAACTTGCTTTGTGCACTGGTGCGTAGTCATGTTGGAACAGGAAGGGGCCATCTGGGCCAACTGTTCCCTCGAAGTTGGGAGCATGAAATTGTCCAAAATGTCTGAAGCATTAAGAGTTCTTTTCACTGAAATTAAGAAAAACAACCCACACCATAATCCCCCCTCCACCAAACTTTACACTTGGCACAATGCAGTAATATCATTCTCCTGGCAACCGCCAAACCCAGACCCGTCCATTGGATTGCCAGACAGAGAAGCGTGATTCATCACTCCAGAGAACACGTCTCCACTGCTCTAAAGTCTGTACCACTGCATCCAATGCTTTACATTGCACTTGGATGCAGCTGCTCTGTCATGGAACTGTTCTTGGGCTAATCTGAAGGCCACGCTATTGCCAAACTTTTGGCAATAGTGTATGTATTAGGCCTATATGTTTGCATTGGCACTAACATGTAAATTTTTTATGTATTGACAGCATCTAAAATGTAAGCAACAACTTTAGAGATGTATATGTTTATGAATCCTTTTATGGCTATGTTCACACTGTCAATTTTTGGAACTGACAACCGCATTTACTTACAGGTGTGAGTCTCGAAATGCGAACAGTGGCATCTTTAATACTGTCTTTATTCATACGTGCGATGGGAGTCATTCTGTTTCCAGTAACCATAGTGACAGTGACCAAAGTAGGCCAATATCAAAGATGAAATGCTGAAAAGTCCTATCACTTTTGACACGAAAAGAGTCCAATTGAGCCACAAGTTCATCTGTCAAATCTTCATTAACCGTCAAAAGCTTCAACGTAAATGCGCTAGCCAGACAACTTTAACCATTGTGTCTCACGTCCTTTGCAGCATCTTGCGCATGACACAGCATTTGAGTCGCATATAGAACACAAAACTGCCACTTCGGTGGAGAACAGTGACTGGATCTGGAACCTTCAGATGACATACAGATCATATCTCCGTCGCTGTGAGTTACCAAAAGCAGAACCACAAACAAAACAAAACCCCTTAGCAGAGCGGCTCTCTCGTACAGACAACTAGTTGTCCAGTGCTGTTCTGTTCACAGCATGGGTTTTCCGAGAATGCGGTTGTGAGTCCTGATAATGTACGGGTCTGATTCCACGTTCATACAGTAGCAGAATATGGTTGTTAGTCCTGTATTTGAGACCTTAATGCAGTTACGTTCACACACAGTACAGTTGCTTATGGGCAGGGCCATGCACAGACCTTTTGAGGGGCATGTGTTGAAACTGAAAAAGGGCACCCCAAGGGCAACTGTATGTCGTTTCACCTACCCCTAACACTTTATTATTAAACACATTAGATGCTTTATTTCCACTTATTTAATGTTTTCTTCATTGTAAAAAATGCCTTTTTCAAATTTCTATGTGATGGGAAAAGGGAGTAGAGCGAGTTCAGCAAAAGGTGGATTCAAACCTTGGGTCAATTTGTGTCAAAACTTCATACCATGTACTTTACCCCTACACTATTGCTGCTGTAAATAATATGGTGTCTTCCATAATTTTGACTGACCCAACCAGACCTTCAGGTGAAAAATACAGCATTTAATGTAAACAACAACTTTACTGTAGTAAAACCATGTTTTACTATGTTTATACATGTGAAGACGAGCAGAAAGTACACAAGATTCACAAAAAAGGTTCTATATGGCATCAAAAATGGTTCTTGGCTCATAATCATAGGGGAACCTTTTTAAGTGCTATATAGCACCAATTTTGGTGCTTCAGTGGTTCTTCAGCGGTTCTTCAGAGGTTCTTCACTGGTTCTTTGACTAAGGTGCTATATAGCACTGCTAACTAAGGTGCTATATAGCACCGCTACCGTATACAGAACATGTTAAGATATGGTGATATATAGCACCAAAAGTGGTTCCTCTATGATTACGACGAAGAACTCTTTTTGGTGCCATATAGAACCTTTTTTTTTTAGAGTGTATAGAATCATAAAATTAGCTATATAGGTAGCGAATACGCATTTACACATTTACACATTTACAGTGTAAATGAATTAAACGAATGTTAGCGAATGTTAGCAAATTAAGTCTATCAGCATTCAGCAATCATAAATAAAATAACTAATTTTTAAGAAATATATTTGTGAAGAGGATCACTCAGTCGCTTTGTGTAAGTTCCAGTACCAAACAGCTCACCTTTGCTTATTTATGAATTTTCTATGGTAAAAACGAATTAAATGTTGTTTTATTACTTATCAAATATTATTAACATTTTACAAAACTCAAATTCAAATGTAGTTACTGGGTTTTTGACCAGCGAATGTGTGCAAATGTGCATTTTATTCGTCATCAAAATGGCAAATGCTAGCCCTCTCTCTCTGGTCCCACATGTCTCAGAACTCCAATACATCAAATATGAGCTGTGCTGTGCGGCTGCAGCGGAAATTCAGTTCATTCAGTCACGATAGAGGGGGTGGAGTTTGAGGTTTACTGACAGTTTGAGGATCCAACTAGATTTAGTCAAAAGCTCTTTTTTCATTGGCTAAATATTTGTAAAACAGACAGGCATAAAGAGGGACCAATAGCATTGATTTATTGAAGAAGGGGGAAAAAAACACCACCACCAAAAAAAGGGCACTTCGGAGTGTAAGGACAAAAAGGGCATGCGCTCTGCACAGCTTAAGCCCTACCTGTGCAATTGCCTGCTTACGGGAGTGACAACCACATTCTATGACCGAGCTCACACCCGTAAATTTTCAGTCTGTATTGTACTGTACTTTTCAACATGTCATTTTCAACTCATTCAAAATGTGTCTAAACGTTATGACATAAATTCCTATGAATACATACTAATGAATCAGATTGCATGTACCTAGAAAAGTAAAAAGTATAAGTTAAATGTTTATAAATTAATCAACTACTACCTACCTGCGGTTTCATTTACATCCATTTTTATATCAGTATCAGTAACCTTACTGCCACCATGCGCCATATTGCCATCTGCATGTGGGATGTCTTCTCCCACACAGACTCACAGGTCAGACAGTTTCGGCATATGATGAGTGCTTGATGTCTACGAAAACAACTATTTATTTGTGTTGATTTCAATTAATTTTTAGTCAGTTTCTGTTTTTGAAAAGGTTTTTAATTAACCCTGAGATGTTGTTTACAGATGGGATTGTGTGTTTATAGAGGTTGTTGTGAAGTTTGAGGACCTTGAGCAGGTTTTGCTCTGGAGCCCCATGGTGCTTCAGATCAGTTCTGATCCAGAGGTCAGGAACAAATAACAAAAAGCCAAATGACAGAAACTTCTGCAGCAGCCCCCCAAGGAACTAAGCATTTGAATAGTCACTGTGATCTACTTACGGAAATAGATATGACAATCAGTGTGAGGGATTGTCTACAGATGGATGTGAATAAGAGGCAGCGTCTCATGTTGTCAAGAGATGTGTCTGACAATCATGCGGATAGAAGCAGTGAGAAACACAGTGAGGTCCCCAAACATCTCCACAGTCTTTTAACCTGTCACAGTTCATCTGCTCACTACGTTTATTCATGAATATTGCAGTTAAGAAATGGAATATGACTGGGAAGTGCACCGTGCAAGGTCTGAACTGTGTCCCTCAGGTGTTACACCCACTCCTGTCACCAGTTGCCCAATTTAAGCCTCAAATTTCATTTGTCCTCATAGACATGATGGTCAAGACGAGGGCATGTCATAGCCTCTGTTCGTTGTTGTTGTTTCTTCTTCTGTCAAATTTTCACTCTGCATTTTCTCCACAAAACACAAGGAAACGACAGTATAATCCATATTTAAACATTTCATTATAAAAAGAGGTTCACATATTCTTGTAATGGATTAAATATCACTGGTCCTAATACTTTCAGGAATATCCTAATAGGCGCATAGATATTCTGGGGAATGTCAGTTAAGTGATGGAATTAACAGGGTTCAATCAGGCATGACAGACCTCAATATGATAGAAAAAAGTGTTTTATAGAACAGGCATTAAATATATAGCTCATCCTAAAATGAACATTCTGGCATCGTTTACTCAGCACTTTGCTCAATAGCTTTGGGATATGGTAGTTTTGCTTTTTTTTGTTGGGATATGGTAGTTTTTGTTTTTAAAAAATGAATTTTACATTATTTCAACTATATATTTCAACAAAATATTAGAAATGTAATCCATTACATTTAGGGTTATGAAATCTGACTACACTCAAAAAAAAAAAAAAAAGGTTCTATATGGCACCAAAAATGGTTCTTCGTCGTAATCATATAGGAACCACTTTTGGTGCTGTATAGCACCTTAGTCAAAGAACCGGTGAAGAACCTCTGAAGAACCGATGAAGAACCACTGAAGCACCAAAATTGGTGCTATATAGCACTTAAAAAGGTTCCCCCATGTTTACGAGCCCAAACATTTTTTTGGTGCCTGTGGTGAGGTGGGCGTGGAGGGAGAGGGAGAGGGAGAGGGAGAGGGAGAGGGAGAGGGAGAGGGAGAGGGAGAGGGAGAGGGAGAGGGAGAGGGAGAGGGAGAGGGAGAGGGAGACCTTCCTTACCTTACCGAACCTTCATCACAGTGCCATATAGAGTGTAATACTTTTTGATTACTTTTAGATTACTTTTGACCTAACTCGTTTATCACATTGATTTGAATAGAGTAATCTTGTACAATATAGATATAAAAATATAAAGAGAAAGAAAATATATTACATTCTTTATCAACAACATGAAGTGCATTACATATTATGTCAGGGTTTCCCAGACAGGTGTTCATGATTATTATTACCATACCTTTTGAAGACCAAATCTTGTATTTTATAAATATTTTTTTATAAAGAAAAAGTTTATATATATGCATTTTCGTACTGAATATTTTTCATATTTAGATTTTTTTATTTAAAATATGGTAAATACTGGTAAAATGTACAAACGATCACATTAATAAATAAACACTTTCTGGCATGCCATAAAAAATAACTTGTAGCCCATCTGAATTAACAATTAGGCTATCCATCTCATGGTGAAAACCATGTATCCTATCAATTTCATTAACAGTAGAAGTGAAATCTGGGTACTGTCTTATGTTTTAAAATCACATGCGGGAGTTCGGTCCTGTCAGCGAGACACGCAAACATGACAGTCACGCGGCTCTTAGACGGTAAGCTATTCTTTGACTGTAAGCTTTGAACGTTTTTAAGTTTTTAAGTCTTGACGTCTTTTTGCGCTCGTGATCTTCTAACATTACACTCTGACACCGTATTTCTTAGCGCAACCTATTGTTGCGGGTGTATTATTGACATGTAAAAGTCTAAACCCTGAATATAAGACAAACCTGTTTTTTCAGATACATTTCTAAGAAAAAATATTTATTTGTCTTTTATTCGAAACAATACGTAATTATTATTATTACTATTACTATTACTATTATTCTTTTATTATTTTTTTTACTTAATTTAATTATTGACCTAACATATTAACCTAAGGGGGTAGTTAAGTAAAAATATTAGGGTCAAAGGTTCATCTTCAGTTGGGGAATCCCTGCATTGCATATGAAATGACGTGAATTTGTAAACACATCTGAAAAGTGAAATGATGTCTGTAAATCCAGTGATTAAATGCTGTATGGGTCTCCGTTTTCACATGACTAGTGGCTGGTGTGTGTAATTCCAGAGTAAATGTAGTCAGTTACTACCCAGCACTAATAAGGTGTGATGCAGGATTCTATGATGAATAGATTGTTCAAATGAACAGCATTCATTTGAAATAGAAACATTATACATTTCATTACTGTCATCTTTTGACCAATTGTATGCATCTTTGCTGAATAAAAGTATTAATTTCTTTAAAACAAAGAATCTTACTGGCCCCAAACTGTTGAGTATATTCATACTCGGTTTTGGTGTGCATGCAATCAGTTACGATATTTGAATTTACACAGATAAAAATTAAGAGAACTGTATTTTTTCAATGAATAATGACTTTACACAAAGCTAAAGTATCACTTCTATGGTGCAGATATATTTCTAATTATTCATTTTCATTGTATGGAAAAGAGCAGCATGAACATTATGTCTAACATTCTTCTTTTGTGTTCTGCAGAAGAAAGTAAGTTATACAGGTTTGGAATGACATGAGGATGAGTAAATGATAACAGAATTTAAATTTTAGGTTGAACTATATGCACAGAAATCACACCAAAAAAATGCCCTAAAGAGAAATCACTAAATTACGTCATATTTTACTTGCAAATTGATAAGATTATACCCTATTTTGTAAATAAAAAATACACTATGCGTAAGTGTCTTGATTGTCCTGTTGACACCTCTTTGCCATCTCTCAACTGCAGAAGGAAGATCTGTAGACCACAAAGATATGTTTGTTTTGCATACTTTGCTCTCTGAGGTGATGTATTTTGTACCAGGCATGTTTTAACTATTTAAAAAGCCTGAGAGTGATTTGCATGTTGCCAGTTTGTACACAGAAAATGTATTCAGGATTTACCACAAAGACATTTACACACAAACATCACTCGTGCATTTTAAAAGGAGGATCCTCGTTCACTTAAAACAGGGAAAGCTGTTAGGGAGGATAAGGATCTCATCCAGCATTAATCCCAACCACTCAGCCCCGTTAGGAGAGCGGAAAGCTTTGCCAATGTATTTTGCCATTGTTACTTTTGATTTCAGGCTCTGGAAATATTATACTTTATGTTATGTTTCTGAATAGCAATGATATAATCTACAGATGTAATATCAAATTCCTCATTTTCACCCATAAAACAAGAATGGAAATGCTCTTTGGCACTGAAAGACGGTCTGTCGCATACAAATAGAATAATGTTACAGCAGAAGTCAGGCCAAATCATTCAATTTCCTCAACTATATACAGGGTTCTAATAATTGACAGTTGAGATGATAAGACGGTGACTGCAGAGGCCTGACCTGAGGTCAAGAAATTAATAAAGTAAAGACAGCGAATAAAGTATTTCATTTCTCCAGTGCGATAATCTCTTATAAAGCTTGTAATTGAATAATCACCACAGCTTCTTTTCCTCTCACAGGACTCTGCAACTCAGGTTTGCTTGTAAATGACTATCGATTTGTTTGTTTCACACTTCATCTGATTAACATACATTTTTTTTGCTCTGGGAACAACGTTACATGTTTGGAATGTTTCATTATATGGGTGCCTCGAGTGTATGAATGTGAGTTTCACCATCCAAATGGAATCCACATACTTAAAGGTACGGTAATTGATTTATTTGAGTGAAGAAGAAAAAAAGATTAAAAAAAAAAAAGAAAAGAAAGCTGATGACTAGATTATGTGGTTAAACAGACATAATTCCCTTGACAATTATCTTATTATTGTGTTAAACCCTCTGCTTTGAGGACTATACACTTTGGTGACAGTGGATGGCACGTCATGAGGATGGATGTTTCCCATGTGTAGGCACAGGTGAGATTGCTCAATGTTTAAATGTTACTAGAATATCTCATTGGAATAAAGTGTTACCAATTATTCTTCCTTGAGTTGAACTTGAATTGCAATCATGCTGCCTACTCAACAATTTGTAGTACTAACTACAAGTAACTTTTTCAACTGCTTTTCCACTAACTCTTACGAGTTATTATTAGACTTCAGTAGACTGTTAGGTTAGGTGTTAGAGTTTTGGTTAGTACAATAAGTTGATGTAGTTTCAGGGCCCCTCTTTTAATGATCTAAGCGCATGGTCTAAAGCACACAGTGCAAGTACACTTAGGTTCGTGTTAGAATCCACTTTTGCTTGTTTAACAAGGGAAAAAAATATTGGCACGACCGATGCATGTTTAAAAGGGTTGTCCCTTGTCTCTTGAGTAATGGGTGTGTTTTCGGCATAACGTATATTAAACCAATCAGAGTCTCATCTCCCATTCTCTTTAAGAGCCAGTTGCACTTGCACCATGGCGGATTCGCTATTTACATGGCAGAATTTGCGAGCGGAAAGACTGAACGCTTCTCCAGAGAGGAATTTTTAATATTTAAACATATGTGTGTGCTGCTGCATGTCCCTGTGTGTGTGTAATAAGCAGAGTGTACATGCGTGGTACACCAGCCTATAGATGCATATTACTAACAAGCCCTTTTAATAACACAAAAAATACTGGTCAATGGAGCAATCGTTTTCAGTTGCCTCAAAATAGTATTGCGTCCACAATGCGCCTGAACACACCTTGTTTTCAGACCAGCACGCCCAAGGGCGCACAAATCCATTTGCTATTTAAACAACGTGGCGCAGGACGCGTAAATGATAACTGCGTCGGGCTAAAACTAACAAACTCCAGATACGGCCTGGTGCTACATTGCACCGGGTGTATGATAGGGCCCTCAAAGATAGTTAGTCAGTAGAATGTCTGTTTGGCGAGCATCAAAATAAAGTGGTAGCAGATATTAATAACCAGACAGTCTACTAATACTCTAATGAGAGTTAGTCGACATGGGTTGCTAAATAATTAATTTAAACGGAAATTCACCGAGAGAAACAATACATTTAGCTACTATTAAAGTGAATTTTTTAACCCAAAAAGTAAAGGTTGTCAGGACAAACTTGGAAATTAGCTTGACAAAGACTTGTTTGAAAAGTTTAAATAAGGGATAATGTACATCCAGCCAGTTGTTATCAGAATAAACCCAGACAGAGTGATCAGGAGCGTCACTCTGAAGGGTTTTATTCTGTGATAACAACTGGCCTGATGTACATTATCCTGCTTATTACAAGGCTACTTGAGTACCACATACTCAAATTGAGCCACATAAGTAAATAATTAGACACAAAATATTGACTTGAGTTTAAATAATTAACTAGGTCTTTAAACGCAAAGCTTCCGTGAAGAAAGCAATTGCTAGCAAGTTCAATCTAGATGGACATTTAAGGGATATGGTACAGTTATACCAATTATTACATGGCATTTTGCCACATAAATACACTGTAAAAAATTGCTGTAAATTTACAGCAGAAATTTACAGTACAGAACTGTTTTCCAAAATTACAGTTTCTTACCGTAAATTAGCACGTGGTATGTGGGGGAGGGGAGGAACTGTGAAGTACTTTCAGTACAACATGGACGACGCCAGTGTGAGAGGCTGGCATTTTCTCAGTGTCTTCGGATGGAAACAAGTGAAAGACGGTTTAAGGTAAGTAGAGACAAAAAATTAAAGTCATTATCAATTGTTTTTGTATATTTTGATATTTATGAAGATGAAAAAAGTCATAAAAGAGCTTTAAATGGAAGTATTCATGGTTTTTTACTCATCCGCCTCTAGTCTTAACGGCCTCTTTTATTGAACTGAAGAGACACATTTAATATAGTGGGTTTCTTATGTCTTGTTTATAAGTTTTTTGAAGTCTGTTAATAGAGGGCTATCAACAAATTCACATTTCATTTTAATTCATTGTTTATCTTCGCTATCAACCCGAATGTAAAGAATAGCTTTCACTTAAGGAAATGAAACGGCAATATGTAATAAAGGTTGAATTATATTGATGCTGTTGAAGCGATACTTGTTAAAATTAATGTTTTGTAATATTTCAGACTTGATGAGCTTCGTGTGTTCATCTTGCCCGTGCCAAGTAACCGTCACCAGCGGCGGCAAGGTGACTGCTGTGCGAGGCGGCACGCGCGGGATCTTCTCGCTTCTTCAGAAGAGAGGGAGAGAAGGTTTATGGTAAGTAAAGTTTAAAAATTCCACGTCGTTATCGGTTGTTTTTGAAACCATGATTGCTTTTTTGTAGATGTACCAAGCCAGATACCTATGAGTGCTTCATTCTTTTGAGTTTATTTGTAAAAAATTTATGTTTCTGCTGTCACCTCCCTGTTTACTTCAAATTTTTATGCAACAACAGTATGACTTCTTGTTCACATTTTATTTCAATCCTTAATGTCCGTGTTATTCATTGCAGAACTCCAACGAACTTTGAAGAAGGGGTCATCCTTCTTGATCTTCCTTTCTTAAAGGGATAGTTCACACAAATACAAATGGTTGTCATTAACTCATATTTTTAATATTCTCATAATTTTTTGTTGATACATTTACAGTCTAGATAATCAACATTTTCAAGCTTCAAAAATACAAAGTGATTGTGGAAGTAATCCATACCAATATTTATATATGAACGAAATCCTAAATGTCATATAAAATGATCTGCTTAGACTTGCAATGGATGGACAAAAATGGAGAATTTTTTAAATATCTTAATTTGTGTTCCAAAGATGAACAAAAATTGTATGGTTTAAGAATGACATGAGTAACAGAGTAAATTATGACCAGTTTCATTTTTTGGTTAACTAACCCTTTAAAGAGCAGCCCTCCAAGTTCATCAAAATTTGTGAGGTATGTGTATGTCATGTCTGTTTTAATACTTCAACAAAGTAGTAGTTTTCCAAAAGATATTTATATTTTAAGAAGTTTCTGGCCTGTTAACTGTTGATCTTCATAATGACAGAAAAACATCACACAGGGATCCACGCTACACCCTGTGTAGGGAGCCACTGCACCCTAAATTGAAACATTGTGGTAAAACATGGTTTTTAAGTAGGGCTGGGCAAAAAACAATATCATATCATGCGTGTTGCAAATAAATCTGCATGTTCTGTGTGTTGCAGTGAGAATGAGCGGCATAATTTCATGAATGTTGGTCAATAATAATCAATTTAATTAAATGCACATTGTAGCATTCTAGAGTGCTGTGGTAGAAAGAGACATTAAACAAAATTCTAAAATAGACTATTCAACTACCCTTAGTGATGTGCATTATGTTGCTTTTTGTCATGTTCTTTTGACACTTACAAAAAGTCACCCCAACCCCCCCCCTCCATTTTTTTTTTTATCTTTCAGACTACACCTGCATCAGTTGGAAGACTCTGGCATGTTCCTGTCCCAGTTACTTGCCAGGTTTTGACTTCGATTGACATTTATTAAACAAAATCAACTTAAATTTTAATGGCTGCTTTTAGGGGAATGTACACCCCCAAGCACGTTCTTGACCTGTTTCCAATCATGTCAATAAATTGTGTGCTGTAAGAAATACCCTCTTGAGCTGTCTTTTTTCTTGGGAAAATTGTATAAATTAAATATTACAATACCAGTATATTTGTACAAGTACAGATATTGATATTAAAGTTAATAAAGAATACATAACTTTGAATACAGTAATGAAACTGCAGGATTACGGTATACAGCTGGAAACCCTGCTGCCAGTATTTTACCGTTAAATTCCAGAAAAGCTGTAATTTAGATTACGGTAAGGAAACTGTAAGATTACAGTACACTGCTGGAAACCCTGCTGCCAGTATTTTACCGATAAATTACAGAAAAGCTGTACTTTAGATTACGGTAAGGAAACTGTAAGATTACAGTACACTGCTGGAAACCCTGCTGCCAGTATTTTACCGATAAATTACAGAAAAGCTGTACTTTAGATTACGGTAAGGAAACTGTAAGATTACAGTACACTGCTGGAAACCCTGCTGCCAATATTTTACCGTTAATTTACAGGTACATTTTTTACAGTGTAATTATGGGGATAAGAGATATTGATGTGAGATGAAAATGTTGTGAGATGAAACTGATGCGAAATCCGTTCCTAGCAAGCATCGCTGACTTCAGTTACCTGGATGAGCCTGTGTCTTTACCGGTTGTCATCGAGGAATAACATACTGCTGGATGGCGCAACTGACCAGAATCAAGCATTCCACAGAGCCGTGTAATAAAACATCTTGAAGAAGCAGATGAGCAGACAGAATAATAGATAAATAAATTAACATTTAATGGGCCAGGGTGGAAGAAGACTCAGTTTCCCAGAATGCCACTATTTTATTTTATTTTATTTTATTTTATCAATGTATTCCTGTGGTATGCTTTATTTAAAAAAAAAAAACTGTGCACATTACATTCAGTAAAATAGCATTTTTATTCACATTTTTTTTATTGTTTTCTTTCCTGTTTATTTTCCATTTACATTATCATTTTGGGTTAATCATCATTGTCATTTAAGTTTTAGACTTTTTGGTATTTTTTTTTAGGATTTATTATTAACTTTAGTTTAATTTTTTTGCAGGGCTGGACTTTTTATTATTTTTTATTTGATTTGATTTTAATTTTATCTGTAAAATCAGTAAAAAAATGTCATTGTCAATGTACATGTTATGTACTGTAATTTAACATTCAAGTGTCTTTCAGACAGACAGTCAGTCTACTAGACTGTGTATATTTCAGTCATCAATTTAAGCCTTGTTCATGCAGAGGTTTTAAAATATTAAGAGTTCGGACAGTCCACATGAATAATTTAAGGATGGTATTCCAAGACAAAGTGTCTGATGTGTATGAGAGAGAAAAATTTAACAGGCAGTGTACCACCACAGTACCCTTGGAAAGAAAAGGGAGGCAACTAGAATTATACGAATATTATAAACCAAAAAGGTAATTAGCTTTGCTAAATATATCCCACAGTTCGGTTACCCTATATACACACCGTTGTGGTCAAAAGTTTACATACACCTTGCAGAATCTGCAAAATGTTAATTATTTTAACAAAATAAGAGAGATTATACAAAATGCATGACATTTTTTTTTATTTAGTACTGTCCTGAATAAGAAAATTGTACATAAAAGATGTTTACATATATTCCACAAGACTAAAATAGAAAAAACAAACAAACAGATTAGTAGATGATACAAGATAGATGATAAGACTTAAACTGCCCAATGTTCTTCAGAAAAATCAGGTCCCGCAAGTTCTTTTGGTTTCCCAGCATGTTTCACACTGAGGACAACTGAAGAACTCATACACAGCTATTCCAAAAGGTTCAAACATTCGCTGATGCTCCAGAAGGAAATATGATGCATTAAGACCGGCGGGTGAAAACTTTTTGAATTTGAAGATCAGGGTAAATTGTATTTAATTTGTCTTCCGGGAAACAGGTAAGTATCTTCAACCCATTCTCACTCCCAAAATTAGTCAAAATCTGAAGCATGGTCAAGTGCCTTCCACGTCACAATGAAGATGCTAAAGGTACCCCTAGGCGTCACTATATCGACTTGCAGGGGTACTCCATTGTTCCCTTTCGTTCAGTCACTACGACGTGACTAACGAATGGGGGTTTCGCTTAGAAGCCAATTACCTTTGAGAATTTAACAGCGCCCAATGGCAGTACCAATGCCATGGGGAATTTGCATGCGTAACTCCGCCCCACCTCGTGGGTATATAAGGACGTACGCTGGCAACATCGCATTATGTTTCTGCTTTGGAGCCAAGAGTATCTCTTCACTCCTTCAAGCCTGCTAACTGAGTCTTTGTCAGCCTTCGAGACGAGCAGCTTTCCAGAGGCGTTGGTGTCTACGGCGCGTTCCAGCGATCGCATACTGCCTGCCTGCTGATCTGCGCAGTGGTCTGCTAGACAGCTGGTGTGTGGTCCCTGGGCGCTTCGGCGTTCTCTGCGAAGCTTCCTCTCACAAAAGAGCTTGCACGTGGCACGTCCTTTTCAGGATGTCCTGTGTACTTCTGGGTGTGGCCGGTTGCTTTCATCTTCTGATGGGCACAATCACTGCTTGGTATGCTTGGGCGTTCATCATGCTCAAGCAGCGTTTGTGGATGCGTCATGTTCCCACTGCGGGAACATGACCATCGCGGTGCTGTGGTCGAGACTCAAGGATCTTCGTAAAGAAGTGAGAAAAAAAAGTTTGGCTGGTGGTCAGGGTGACCTGAGGGTGACGGTGTGGAACAAAGCTCCGACACTCATGCCTCGGGCCACACCCCCCTCTAGCGCTCCGCAACCCGTGAGTGTCCAGACGGAGATCGCAGGGCCTGCTCCGCAGCCCCCCCTCCCCCGCGTATCTCGTTTGGCGCTCCGGAGGATGATGCAATGTCGGTCACCGCATCACAAGGTGGGCTCGAATTCTCTGAGGATATCTGGAGTTGATCCGGGGCTTGTGGACGAGCTGCGTGCCGCCACCGACCTCGCCCTCCGGGCGACGAAGGTGACCGCACGCTCCCTGGGTCAAGTGATGTCCACAAATGTGGTCCAGGAGCGACATTTGTGGCTTAACCTGGCTGATATGCGGGACAGCGAGGGGACCCGGTTCCTCGATGCCCCCATATCCCAGAATGGCCTCTTCGGCCGGGCGGTTGAAAGCTTCGCCCAACAGTTTTCAACCACTCAGAAGCAGACTGAGGCAATCAAAAATATACTGCCCCAGCGGCCAGCTGCTGCCTCCACCCAGCCGCCAGCACAGTCACCTCAGCCTGCTCCCCGCCAAGGACGCCCTCCTAAGGCTCCCGCCCCAGCAGCAGCCTTCACCCGGGCCGGGTCATGGAGGTCGCCGTAGGAAGGCGTCCCAGTCCGCTCAGCCCGCCCCGCGCCCCGCTAAACGCCAGGCCAAGCGGCATTCCTGAGACGGACGGCTCAGGGATGGGAAATTCTTTCAGGGAGATGGTAGCAGGACCACTCCTTCCCCCGGTGGAGGGCCGGGGGAGAATTTTTTGTTCAGCTGCTGGCCCCCAGGTCAGCAGCACCCTATGTTGGTTAAAGAAAGAATTAACACTCCCATCCCTGAGCCACCAGAGATCAGTGATGACAGTGCGTGCCACCCCCGGGTCCCGCCACTCGCATCCCTCTCTGTCGCCAGCCTCCTGGCAGGGCAGACCCCAGTGGAACGTGCGTCCTTCCCTGGTCTCCTCTGTCAGGACGCACCCGTTAACCGTGCCCCCACACCGGGACGTCCAATAGCCTCCCATGTCCGGGCCTTTAACGCTGCCTCGCTGCCCCACCCTGGGTACGTCTGTGGTCCGAATGACCCCGCTGGTGCAGTTCCTGGGAGCCTGGCTTCAGCTTCCGGGACTGTCCCGCTGGGTCGCGAAGACCATCAGGCGCGGCTACGCGATTCAGTTCGCGCAGGTTCCTCCCTGCTTCCGGGGAGTCCACTACACTATGGTCGGGGCCAATGCCCCTGTTATGCGTGCAGAGGTTGCCACCCTACTGGCGAAGGGTGCGATCGAGCCGAGATGAAGTCGGGGTTCTACAGCCCCTACTTCATTGTACCCAAGAAAACCGGTGAGTTACGGCCAACCCTGGACCTTCGCATCTTGAACCGATACGATTGGTTTGCACGATTGGTTTGGTTACCAGCAGCAAGGTCTTGGGGTTCGGGCCCACTCCACCCGGAGTGTGGCCTCCTCTTGGGCTTTAGCTCATGGCGCCTCGCTAACAGACATCTGCAGAGCTGCTGGCTGGGCGACACCGAACACATTCGCCAGATTCTACAGTCTCCGAGTGGAGCCAGTGTCCGACTATGTACTCGTCTCTACTAGTGGCTGGTAATGGACCAGGCTCAGGTGTCTTTGCTTGCTCGCCATTCCACTCCACGGACTGGATACGTGCGATATTCTCCTCAGGTGAGCTTCCCCGAGAGCCCTGAGTTCCTCCAGCACTGTTGACGCCAACATCAGTTCAGTCTGCCCTTTCGAGCCCAGACCCTCATATCCGGCCAGGTGCCCCGTGTGCATGGTTCCCCTCCGGCGACCCCCACACGAGTATTTCCACCGTAAGCCTCCTCAGTGAGCAGGTGTCTTTCTCTTGGCAAGTCCCTGCCACCCCTAGGGTTAAAAGTCCACCCTCTGGCTGGTACCCTAGAGTTCTTCCATATGCAGCCCTTAGCAGGTCATAGCGGGTCCTCCCCACCGGTAGGCATTTTGGCATATCTCCACTGGAAATGCTTCCCAGTGTACCTTGGTAATCCTGTGATAAGTGGGAGTCCTTCGTCCGTACTAGTCTTACGACAGGCTATTCACACTTACGCAGGGCACTGGAAGACAGCCGAGGGGCGTTGTTATATTGGGACCTCCATTCTTTAGTCACTAACATTACGTTGTAGTGACTGAACGAAAGGGAACGTCTCGGTTACGTATGTAACCCTCGTTCCCTGAGGAGGGAACAGAGACGTAACGTCCCTTTGCAACCTCCGCTGTGCTGCTGGAACGCGGAGTTCAGTCTTGGCTCCGCAGCAGTAACTTAATGTGATGTTGCCAGTGTACTTCCTTATATACCTTCCTAATATATGGGGCGGAGTTACGCATGCAAATTCCGCATGCCCATGGCATTGGCACTGCCATTGGGCACTGTTAAATTCTCTAAGGTAATTGGCTTCTAAGCGAAACTCCCATTCGTTAGTCACTAACATTACGTCTCCGTTCCCTCCTCAGGGAACGAGGTTTACATACGTAACCGAGACGATTTCAGTTGTTTGCCCAATGAATCACATCAAGACGCATTTAATACTTTGCATTTGTAAAAGCAGACATGATTTTATGAATAATAGGCTACTTTTATATTTCGGAGCAAATAAACCAACTCCTACCCTAAACCTACCCACTTCTAAACAATATAAAACACGTAACAGGCAAATAAAAGTAGTCACAGGTAAGCCTATTTATTGCAAAAACTGACCAAAAAAGTATAAAAGTATTAACTCATGTTGCATTCCAAGTCTTCTGAAGTCATACGATATCTTCATGTAAAGAACAGAGTTGATCTTAATGTTTTAATCGCTGAAATGATGATCCCATGAAATCATTTAGATAAATAGATTTCATACATTATAGCATATTATAATACAATATTTCCCGCTGTTGTCACTTGTCATCATCGTTGCTACGACACGTAACTCACAATGACTGAAACGACCAATTAAAACGGCATTCTCTCTAATGATGTTCCAACATGTTAAAAACGCTTCGCTGATCATAGACAAACGAGGAGAAATTAGTTGGCCTATCTACCGCACACTGCAAAAAATGACTGTGATTTTAACGGTAAAAAACTGTGAAAATGTCTGTCATGGATTTGCACTGAATTGATTCTCAAAAATACGGAACAAAGTGCGTTCCGTATAAGTTCAATACGGAACAAGAATTTTATGTGTCAAATACGGGACGATTCCGTATTATACGGACGGTTGGCAACCCTAGTTGTAGCCCATCCACCTCAAGGTTGTGCATGTTGTGGCTTCACAAATGCTTTTCTGCATACCTCGGTTGTAACGAGTGGTTATTTCAGTGAAAGTTGCTCTTCTATAAGCTTGAATCAGTCGGCCCATTCTCCTCTGACCTCTAGCATCAACAAGGCATTTTCGCCCACAGGACTGCCGCATACTGGATGTTTTTCCCTTTTCACACCATTCTTTGTAAACCCTAGAAATGGTTGTGCGTCCCAGTAACTGAGCAGATTGTGAAATACTCAGACCGGCCCGTCTGGCACCAACAACCATGCCACGCTCAAAATAGCTTAAATCACCTTTCTTTCCCATTCTGACATTCAGTTTGGAGTTCAGGAGATTGTCTTGACCAGGACCACATCCCTAAATGCATTGAAGCAACTGCCATGTGATTGGTTGATTAGATAATTGCATTAATGAGAAATTACAGGTGTTCCTAATAATCCTTTAGGTGAGTGTATATCTTATTCAGGACAGCACTAAATAAAAAATAACAATCATTTTGTATGAACCCTCTTATTTTGTTAAATTAATCAACATTTAGCATAGTCTGCAAGGTGTATGCAACTTTTGACCACAACTGTATACCTATACACACATTATTTATAATAGCACCCACTTTTGTTCTAGGTTTCTTACTTGAACTAGAAATTCACCATTCAACAATTATTTTGTCATAAATATTTCTAAATCACTGTTGACATCATCAAAATGTTGCAGACTTGCCATTTAGAAATCACATTAAATCAGTCTACAGAATTGACTGGACTACCACCCATCTGAAACCAAAACACAAGATGTTTTATTTTTTCATTTACATGTGTAATTACAGTTCCTGAGTTCACTGAGATTAAATGATCACAAAATCAAAAAACGGAAGTATGTTCAAAACATTTCACTTTTTTTTCTTAAATAGAAGCATTGGGGAGATATTAAAGAATCACTAATAGTTCAAGACAGAAAAAGTAATCTTGATTCCATCCATCCATCCATCCATCTTCTTCCGCTTTATCCGGGGCCGGGTTGCGGGGGCAGCAGTCTAAGCAGAGATGCCCAGACTTCCCTCTCCCTAGACACTTCCTCTAGCTCTTCCGGGGGGACACCCAGGCGTTCCCAGGCCAGCCGGGAGACATAGTCCCTCCAGCGTGTCCTTGGTCTTCTCCGGGGCCTCCTCCCGGTTGGACATGCCTGAAACACCTTCCCGGGAAGGCGTTCAGGAGGCATCCAAAACAGATGCCCGAGCCACCTCAGCTGTCCCCTCTCGATGTGGAGGAGCAGCGGCTCTACTCCGAGTTCCTCCCGAGTGACTGAGCTTCTCACCCTATCTCTAAGGGAGCACCCAGCCACCCTGCGGAGAAAGCTCATTTCGGCCACCTGTATCCGGGATCTTGTCCTTTCGGTCATGACCCAAATCTCATGACCATAGGTGAGAGTAGGAAAGTAGATTGACCGGTAAATCGAGAGCTTCGCCTTACGGCTTAGCTCTTTCTTCACCACGACAGACTGGTACATCGACCGCATTACTGCAGAAGCTGCACCGATCCGTCTGTCAATCTCCCGTTCCATCCTCCCCTCACTCGTGAACAAGACCCCTAGATACTTGAACATGCACTGGGACGGTTTGCAGCCGAGTGTGAAGCGGCTGGGATGGGGATCAGCACCTCCAAATCCGAGGCCATGGTCCTCAGTCGGAAAAGGGTGGCTTGCCCACTTCAGGTTGGTGGAGAGTTCCTGCCTCAAGTGGAGGAATTTTGATTCCTGTTATTCTAAAACACACTGCAGCCTTTTGCTGCTAGTTTAATTGAGGGAAACAATTAACTGATTATGCCAAAGGCAGGACACAATTAGTCAGGATATAATAATAACAATATAGAAAAACAAATATGTTCAATTTCCATTTCGCTCCCAGCAAATAATTACAGTAATGAGATTTTCTCTTGTAGAAGTCTTGTAAGGTGCTGGGACTAAAACGGATTGAACAGAGAAGATTGAGTGAAATCAATTACTGAGCATAGCTAGAAGCTGAATCTTTGGTGGTCAAAAGCGCAGACTGCTACCAAAGACACTTCGGCTCTGAAGAAATGCTTTTGTTGTACTATTGGGTTTTTTTATTCTAAATGACATCTGTTCCTCCTCTGTTTCTCTGTGGTAGAACAAGCTTCTAGCCTTCACCCGATCTGCACAAATGTCACAACGGGGTCTCACTGGCATGTGCCCTTGCAGTTCATTGAGCTTTCACAGCATAGACTGCCATGCTACTTTCCCATCAGATCTTAAATCTTTGCTGAGGTCAGACACCAGCACTCTTGGCTGACCTGACAGTTTTTTTTTTTTAGAATCACACCTCTCCCTTTTCACGCCCTCTCATTTCGTCTGCGTTAATCAGGCGACTGAAGGAGCTGGAGATAGTGACTAATGAAATGTCTCTGTGACACTGATAGAGACGCAGACCTCGACGAAACGGAGAGGATGAGATGGATGAGGACTGCATCTCACCATGGTGGGTCCATCTGTTTTTCACATGTAATCCAAATAATTATGGAACCAAATGGATATCCTCTGCTTATGATAAATGATAAATATTCTCCTTTGTGCCGTAAGTAGGCCAAGATCGTGAAAGTCTTCTGTGAAATTGATGTTGGGACAAATGATCCAGGTTTATTTGCATATAAAAATAAACTGGTTTTCCAATATACTATAGACCATAATAATATAAGTTAAACTCTAACACTTTTCAGTATGTTTAAATTATGTGCTAAGACACTTATCAAAAAAGTTCAATTTTACACTGAGCAGGTTATGTTGAGATCACAAGACTACCCGTATACTACTAGTTTTTTTTCCTAGTAACTCCACTCATGAACATTTCCACTCGCAAAATAAAGATATAAGCTATAGGTAAATAACTAGAAGAATAACTGTACAGGACTGTTTGCACTATGAACCAGTGTACTTATTATGATAATAAATAAAATAAATATATGAAAACAAATACCAGTTTGCGATATTAAAGGGGTCCTAAATGCCCCATTTTACAAGATGTAAAATACGTCTCTGATGTCCTCAGAGTGTGTATGTGAAGAGTTTGCTCAAAATACCCCACATCATTTTTTATATCATGTAAAAATGGTCACTTTTTGAGGGTGATCAAAAACGTGCTGTTTCTGTGTCCCTTTAAATGCAAATGAGCTGCTGCTCCCCGCCCCCTTTCAAGAAGAGGGCAGAGCTTCAAGAGCTTGTGTTAGCAGCTCCGATTACCTCATGCTAGCCTGGATGCCAGCCGAACTTAGCCCCGCCCACAACATTTGAGGTCAGGAAGTTTGGTCTGGACTTGATCCTTTGTGGAGCAACTATGCTTGAACTAGAGCTTTTTGGACCAATTAAATTGTCAGGGTGGGTTTTATACGATGATGGACAGATGATCAACAGTAACGTAATCATTCACGTCACCAAAAAGCACTTGGGTTGAATTCGTTCTAATCCTAAACGGAGAACTTGTTCGTATATGCATTCACCTTTACTATTTCTCTCAAAAATGATGATCGTGTTGGTAAGTACTCCGTATATCCTTAAATTCTTTTACAACACCGGCAAAGATTGTTTACACTCATCTTCTTCCTCTACTTCTAGCGTGCGTGCAGTTGAGTTCTGTTGACAACTATGTGGCGCTCCGTTGCTCTGATTGGTTTTAGGTCTATCCAATTGAGTGCAGAGGCATTTTCTTTCCTGGTTCGGTTGAAACACGTCTCATAATCACAGCCCAATGGAGCAGTATCAGACTCATATTCTGACTAGAATCTGAGAATGACAACGTCAGGCTAACCTCAAGCAGACACACAATGAAAATGTCCAAAACTGTTCAGCCTTTTATGTTTAAACTGGAGTCAGATATGTAGAATGCAACAGGATGTTTCTGAATGATTAGTGATTAGATGATTAGATGAATTTGTGTAGCTAATGTGGAGTTAATTGTCTTCAAGTGATTTATTATGGAAGCTTATGTGTAGCAGAATCATTTAAAATAAAATTTAAATGATAATTTTGCTAAAATTTTAGCTTGAACATGTTAAACACATTTCATAATTTCTGTAATACATTTTCATTTTGCAACTTATAAAGCGTTAAAATATATTTTTAAATGATATGTTAAAACTAGTGCATGAAATAGCAAATGTAAATTATATTATTCAATTTGAATTATCATTTTGCAACAAATGTTGCACACATGGTATGTAAAATGTAAATTTAAATACTGAAATGCATTGCCATTTTACATATTGCATTGCCATTTTGCATATTACATTGCAAACATTGAATATTGCTACTCAGATGCTTCCATAATTAATTAACATGTTCCGTCATGGTAATCTATATATCACTCATGTTTTAAGATGCCTAGAGCCAGAGAATATGCTGCATGAAGTTTTAGTTTACAGAATTTAGTTTAATTACGGTTATAACTTACACTGTAAAAAAAATTTCAGGTCTCCAATTGAAAATGTTCTAGTGACTGATCACATCTACATTTTTCAGTTGGCCAAATTGAATTTCTGTGAATTGATGCAATTTAATTCACAGAAATTCAATTTGGCCAACTAAAAAATTTAGATGTGATCAGTCATTTCATTTGGAGACAAATGAATTTTTTACAGTGTATGTTGTCATCTTGCTTTTTTGACATTCTATTGCATTTGTGTTACGTACTGTATTGTAATAAATGTGAAAAGACAGACGCAACAGCTTGAGCATACTCCTAAATGTGCTCTACTAAAACAACTCTTCCTCTTCTCAACATGGCCTCACCCACTTTGTTGTGTTCCAGCGGGCAGGGTTTATGTATATTTTAGTGTTAATGATGTCACGATTTCTTTAAAATAAAATATCTCCCTTTTCTTTCAACTTTGAGCACCGTGACTTTGCAGATGTCGTTTATGCTCAAACAGCAACATTACACACTAACTAAGGGTAAAAAATTGAAATCATAATCAACCACCCCTTTAAGCAGCATAACGGACATCTGTTTTGTACAGCTAAAATGACTGGAAATGCCTGACACCATAAGCCTTGTGCATTTGAGTAAAACAGTTAGAATAACAGAATAACATTTACAGTAATGCATGGCTCCAGTTTGTTTGATTTTGTTTTTACATTGCATTTGAAGTCTCAAGTCCATATTTTGTCTACTTCTTTTGTTATCATTTTAAGTAGATGATTTATATTTCATTGTTGGAATATGAAAACAGAAATGGGAACAGAAATAAATATGAGGTTGTGTGACAGAAAATGATCATGGCAGGCTTAAATATTAATGTCAAATTTACCAAGAGTTAAAATATTGCCAATCAGTTGAGATTAAGATGACAGCTTGCTCCATTTTGTTAAAAGCCATCTGTCTCTAATTTCTTACATGCAGGCTAACCATATACAAGATGTGCTTCTTTAAAATGTTATACAGGAACATGTTGCTAACACACGTTATATAGGCCATAGCACTGGTCCCATCCATTTGCTGATTAATTACGATGACATTGCTTAATGGCATTGCAAATGTTCAGCCGTTTGGACACTTAATTGTAACAGGAGAGCAAACAATGGATATTAAACAGACTGCACTTAGGAAACGCCGCATAGAATGTTTGTTCTCTCTTAGTTTAGAATTGTAAAGATTGATCTACTCCGCTTTATCTTCTGCCCTCCATTCTTTGCCTAACAGTTGAAAAGGCCTGTCTAGAAAGACAACATAGCGTTTTTTCACAAAGACTTCAGAAGTGCATATTCAGAAAATATGTAGGTATGTTTATTTTAGAGCAGAGAAAATAAATTAACATGCACCACCTGTCATGACAACTGTTCAGATGCACTGAGCACTGATTGTATTTATAACGCAGCTTTCGGTAAGTCAAATCGAGACAAGCTTGTGGTTTTTGCTAGGTGTGTGTTCCCTGGAGGAAGCGGTGTGTTCGCTGTGCAAATAAAACATTGAGCGTGAAACAGCTTCCCGAGTGCATGTTGAAGAACACTGCACAACACTGAAAACACATACGTATGTGTGTTGATGGAGCTTGTTTCCACATTCTCGAGATCAGTAAACACATTTCAGCACAAATTCCCTTTACACACAACCTAGATAAGAGCTTTGTCTTTTTTGTACTTTCTGTGATACGTTTCCCCATGAGATCTCCTAATCACATGTGAAGGGTGCTACAATTAATCTTAATTACATAACAGACATTGTACTACACATATTACAAATCCTCTTTTGGGACACACCATGAAACAATAGAGCAGAAATTAGATGGGGGATTACTGTTCAATAATCTCATTAATGTGTGAAAGCAGCGGCAGGACTTCTCACCCCAGTTGTTTAATTCAGGAATATTTTGGATGTTACAGTGGCATACAACTATAAAGAAAAGGAAATTAGCATATGCCATGTTGAATGCATTTTTAAAAATTGTTATTCAAGAATAAATACTTCACTTTTCTGCACAGTGAGTCATTTTACCTAGTCTGTCTTTCTTATGGCTTACAAACGATTTCACCGTTTGTATCACTCCGCTTGTGGCGACTGTCATGAAAATCCACCATAAGTTTTAAAAATACTACTGTTGTAATTAAGGGTGCGTTCACACTTGCAGTTCGGTTAGTTTAGTTAGTTTGGTGCGGACCAAAAAACAAAAACGAAACATATAGTCCTGGTCTGCTTAGCGTTCACACTGGCATTTTTAACAGCGAACCTAAAGTTACCGAACCAAAGGCATAGGGATACGGTCACAACCTGATTGGTAGGCGTATGTTTCGCGACAGCTTGCTTACCGATCATTCAAAACAATGCTGTGGGCTGGACTAAACGCGATAATTTTATGTGTGTACATATGGTTCCCATTCAGTCAGTCACGTTCGACGTACGTTGGACGTACCGACGAATTGGGATCACTTCTGGGAGCCCCTATCAGCTTCGAGCTATCTAGAACCGGCCAATGGACAATTGGCGTGCGAGATTTGCATCTCGCGCCCCGCCCCGCGCCGCGGGTATAAACAGGAAGCGAGAGCGAAAGCACGCTGTCATTCACTTCGGAGCCACACAGGCACATGAAGGACTCACTCGTTACGAGTATTTTTCGCTGCTATCAAGCAAGAGACTACAAGGAGACCGGAGAGAACCAGAGGAGGACGCGTGTTGGAGAAACGGCACCTTTCAGCGGGACCGCGCTGACTCATCAGCTGCCTCTGAGATACAGAGAAAACTGCTGTTATCACAGCAACCTGTTGGTCTGGGTAGGGCGTTTTCCTGTCTGAGTACAGGCACGGGCTGCACTACAATCCCGTGCGCTGTCGCGGTTCCCCTGAGTGCTTCAGCACAGAGCGTTTTCCTCACAAAAAGAGTTTCACGGGTGACGTGCCGTCTTTTTCAAGATGTCTTTCCACCCGTGCGTTTCTGGATGCGGTCGTTCCCTGTCCTCTGCTGTCGGTCACAATCGCTGTCTCACGTGTTTGGGCACTCAGCACGCTGAGGCGGCGTTTGTGGATAGTTCATGTTCCCACTGCGGGAACATGACTATCGCGGAGCTTAGATCGAGACTCTCCTACCTCCGGGCTGGGGGAGTCCCCTTACCCATCCCACGAACTAGGTCTTCCCCTAACCCGGGTGGACCTGCTTCTTTGGATGGCCAGGGTGATCTGAGGATTACGTTTAGGGCAAACCTGCCGAGCGATCCTCCGCAGGCCCCTATTCCCTCAGCTCCGCAGCCGGTTGAGCTTCCGAAAGAAGCCGCTGGACCCTCCCACGGGAGACCAGTGGTGACTTTTGGGGCTCCAGCGGACGAACAGATGTCGATCGCTGCATCGGAGGGGGAGTTTCAGTCCTCGGGGGATGAAGGGTCAGTTGTACCGCCTCCCGCTGGGAGAGCGGCAACGGCTGCCCCGGACCCTGAGATGGCTGCTATGCTTGCCCGGGCCACTGAAAGGGTTGGGCTCACGTGGAACCCTCCACCGTGTCCCGAACCCTCTAGGTTGGACGATTGGTTCCTCGGGGTGGGTCGCGCTGGTTCTCAGCGTCCGGCCCCGACACCTTTCTTCCCGGAGGTGCATGAGGAGCTCACGAGGTCGTGGACGGCACCTTTTTCTGCCAGAAACCGGCCGAGTGACTCCTCCCCCCTCACTACCCTCGACGGTGGGCCAGCCAAGGGTTACGTGGGGATCCCGCCAGTGGAGCGCGCCGTCGCGATGCAACTGTGTCCGGCGACCGCCTCCAACTGGCGCGGTGACCCACGTCTCCCGTCCCGGGCCTGTAAGTTCTCTTCCGGTCTGACCGGGAAGGCTTACAAGGCTTGCGGACAGGCTGCGTCCGCCTTGCATGGCATGGCGTTGCTGCAGGTCCACCAGGCCCAGGCACTCCTTGACATGCACGAGGGTAGGCCTGACCCAAAGCTCCTCCGGGAGCTCCGGACGGCGACGGACCTCGCCCTCCGGGCGACGAAAGTCACCGCCCGTGCCATCGGTCAGGCGATGTCCACGCTTGTGGTCCAGGAGCGTCATCTCTGGTTGAACCTGGCTGACATGAGGGAGACCGATAAATATCGGTTCCTGGACTCCCCCATCTCGTCAGCTGGGTTATTCGGCGACGTGGTCGAGAGCTTTGCCCAGCAGTTCTCGGCCGCCCAGAAGCAGACGGAGGCGATCAAGCACATCCTGCCCCGGCGGCCCGCTGCTGCCTCCACCCCGCCGCCGGCGGCAGCGCCTCCGACTGCTCGTCACCGAGGACGTCCACCCGCCGCCGCCTCCGCCCCCGCCAAGGCGCCGCAGCAGCCTTCCACCAGCCGTCGGCGTGGGGGCGGCCGTGGGAAGGACGTCCAGCCCGCTCAGGCCGCTGCCAAGCCAGGTGGCAAGCGTCGTCGCAAGCGGCCCTGAGACGGGCCACCCAGAGATGGAGGAAACTGCTCTGAGGGAGATGGTTGCAGCACCACTCCTTCCCCCGGATGAGGGCCGGGGGAGAATCTTTTGTTTGTCTGTTCCGCCGCTGGTGGAAGTTTCTGGTACCCAAAACTTCAATAAAAGAGCAGTTTCCAATATCTCTGGGTGCCAAGAGAGCGCGCTTGACGGTGGTCGACGCTCCCATGCCTCGCCACCCTCAAGTACCTCTCCCTTCGCCAGCAGGGGACGCCGGCTGTCGTGACGCACTCAAGCGGCCTCCCCACACTCGCACGTCCCCTCCGCGGATGCAGGTATGTGTTGCACAGCACACTCAGATCCCGCTCCGGGCCGCTCCCATGCCGTCCGAGCCGGATCCCTGCGTTCCGCCTCGCTGCCCCGCTGCGGGTACGTCTGTGGTGCCGATGATCCCCCTTGCTCGGAGTCTGGGAGCCTGGCTAGCGCTTCCCAGCCCGTCTCGGTGGCTCCTCCGTACCATCAGACTCGGCTATGCGATTCAGTTCGCCCGGCGTCCCCCCAAGTTCAGGGGCGTTCACTTCACGACTGTAGTGGAGGCGAACGCCCCCGTGCTCAGGGCGGAGATCGCTGTCCTACTAGCGAAGGACGCGATAGAGCCGGTCCCTCAAGCCGATATGAGGTCCGGGTTCTACAGCCCGTACTTCATTGTACCCAAGAAAGGCGGCGGGTTACGACCTTGGACCTGCGATTCCTGAACCGGTCCCTTCACAGGCTGCCGTTCACGATGTTAACGCAGAAGCGCATCTTCAGGTGCATCCGTCCCCGAGATTGGTTTGCAGCGATCGACCTGAAGGACGCGTACTTTCATGTCTCGATTCTCCCTTGACACCGGCCCTTTCTGTGCTTCGCGTTCGAGGGGCGGGCATATCAGTATCGCGTCTTACCCTTTGGCCTGTCCCTGTCGCCCCGCGTCTTTACGAAGGTTGCGGAGGCGGCCATTGTTCCCATGAGAGAGCATGGCGTTCGCATCCTCAACTACCTCGACGACTGGCTGATCCTTGTCCAGTCGTGGGAGCAGTTGTGCGAACACAGGGACAAGGTGCTCAGTCACCTCAGCCAGTTGGGACTTCAGGTCAACTGGGAGAAGAGCAAACTCTGTCCTACACAGAGGATCTCTTTTCTCGGTATGGAGATAGACTCGGTCGCCATGACAGCGCGCCTCACCGAGGAGCGCGTCCAGTCGGTGTTGAACTGCTTGAATTCGTTCAGAGGCAGGACAGCGGTACCACTGAAACATTTTCAGAGGCTCCTGGGGCATATGGCATCCGCAGCCGCAGTAACGCCGCTCGGATTGCTTCATATGAGACCGCTTCAACGCTGGCTACACGATCGAGTCCCGAGATGGGCGTGGCACAGCGGTTCCCTCCGTGTCCAAGTGACTCCGAGGTGCCGCCAAACCTTCGGCCCGTGGTCGGACCCCTTGTTTCTCCGGGCGGGAGTTCCCCTAGAACAAGTGTCCAGGCACTCCGTTGTCTCCACGGATGCCTCATCCACGGGTTGGGGTGCCACGTACAATGGGCTTGCAGCTTCGGGTCTGTGGACGGGGCCTCAGCTGCAATGGCATATCAATTGCCTTGAGTTGTTAGCAGTTCGTCTTGCACTCAGCCGCTTCAAAGTGCCGCTCAGAGGCAAGCACGTTCTGGTCCGGACGGACAACACTGCGGCCGTAGCGTACATCAACAAACAGGGTGGTCTACGCTCCCGTCGCATGTCGCAACTCGCCCGCCATCTCCTCTTATGGAGTCAGAAGCATCTGAGGTCGCTTCGTGCCGTTTACATTCCGGGCCTGCTCAATCGTGCGGCCGACGAGCTGTCACGTCAGCAGGTACTTCCGGGAGAATGGCGACTCCATCCCCAGGTGGTCCAGCTAATCTGGAGTCGTTTCGGGGCCGCACAGGTAGACCTGTTTGCCTCCCCAGAGACGACCCACTGTCAGTGGTTTTATTCCTTGACCGAGGGGACCCTCGGGTCGGATGCCCTGGCCCACAGCTGGCCCCGGGAAGTATGCGTTTCCCCCAGTGAGCCTTCTTGCGCAGACACTGTGCAAAGTCAGGGAGGACGAGGAGCAGGTCCTGTTGGTCGCTCCGTATTGGCCCAACCGGACTTGGTTCCCGGAACTAGTGCTCCTTGCGACAGCACCTCCCTGGCCCATTCCTCTGAGGCAGGACCTCCTGACTCAGAGACGGGGCACCCTATGGCACCCGCGTCCAGACCTCTGGAAACTCCATGTCTGGTCCCTGGACGGGACGCGGAGGTTCTAGGTGACCTACCGCAAGCGGTAGTTGACACCATCACTTCCGCTAGAGCCCCCTCTACGAGGCGCCTCTATGCGTTGAAGTGGAACCTGTTCGTCGATTGGTGCTCTTCTCGCCGAGAAGACCCCCGAAGATGTTCGATCGCATCTGTGCTTACCTTTCTACAAGATGGGTTGGAGCGTAGGCTGTCTCCCTCCACCCTCAAGGTCTATGTCACCGCTATCGCCGCTAATCATGAGCTCGTAGATGGAAAATCTCTAGGTAAGCACGATCTGATCGCCAGGTTCCTTAGGGGAGCGAGGAGGTTAAATCCACCTCGTCCTCCCTCCATACCCTCTTGGGACTTAACTCTGGTGCTAACTGCACTACAGAGAGAACCTTTTGAGCCTCTGCAGTCAGCTGAGTTGAAAGTTCTGTCGTTAAAGACAATACTCCTGACTGCGTTGGCCTCCATCAAGAGGGTAGGGGACCTGCAGGCATTTTCGGTCGACGAATCGTGCCTGGAATTCGGGCCCGGTAACTCTCATGTGATTATGAGACCCCGGCCTGGATATGTGCCCAAGGTTCCCACTACTCCCTTTCGGGACCAAGTGGTGAGCCTGCAAGCGCTGCCTTCGGAGGAGGCAGACCCAGCCCTAGCTTTTCTCTGTCCCGTCCGTGCTCTCCGGACTTACGTGGATAGAACGCAAAGCTTCAGGACCTCAGAGCAGCTCTTCGTCTGTTACGGAGGACAGCAGAAGGGAAAGGCTGTCTCCAAGCAGAGGATGGCCCACTGGATAGTGGATGCCATCGTCTTGGCTTGTCAGTCCCAAGACGTGCCCTGCCCGCTCGGGTTAAGAGCCCACTCCACTAGGGGTGTTGCCTCTTCCTGGGCGCTGGCTCGTGGCGCCTCGCTGACAGATATTTGTAGAGCTGCGGGCTGGGCGACACCTAACACGTTCGCTAGATTCTATAGCCTCCGTGTAGAGCCGGTTTCTTCCTGTGTGCTCACTTCCCATAGTCAGTAACACCGAAGTGCCCGCTCTAGTGTCGGCTTGCTGCGCCATTCCCTCCCCTATGGTAGACGGATGCGTGCGCTTATTCTGCTCCAGTCGAGTTCCCCGGATCGGCGAACCCTGTTGAGTCCTCCGAAACCCAGGTCTAACACTCGTATGCATTGGTGGAACTTGTGTTAGGCTGGGTTCCATATGTAGTGACCCCCACGGCGGTCCCATATGTGTATTCTTCCACGGTACGGCTCCCTACGGCGAGCCCGTGTCTTTCCCTCGGCAGAGTCTCCTCTGCCGTCCCAGGTTCGTGTTGTCCCCCTCCTCTAATTGGCCGGGGCCACCCCTGGGACCTCCGTATGTTGTGCTGCCCACGGCCAGCCCATACGTGTATTCTCCACATGTTAACTCCCTCTGGGCATGATGTGGCTTCCGCAGCTGCCTTCTCAGGCACGCTTTCCCAGCGTTATCCAATACAGTCAGCTGATGGGGTCTTGCGGAACAGCAGCTTGGTGTCTCCCTGCGTGAACTTTCCCGCCCGCATCAGATCGGGGTCTGTGGGGCTCATCGCTGGGTGCTGGAAGTGGTAGTAACTATGGCGTTTTCCATAGGGGATCCCAATTCGTCGGTACGTCCGACGTACGTCGAACGTGACCGACTGAATGGGAACGTCTCGGTTACCTATGGTAACCCTCGTTCCCTGAAGGAGGGAACGGAGACGTACGTCCCGTCGCCACAGTTGCTGTACCATCACTGCAGGTTGAGCCATTACGTGTGGCTCCTCAGTGAAAAACAGCGTGCTTTCGCTCTCGCTTCCTGTTTATACCCGCGGCGCGGGGCGGGGCGCGAGATGCAAATCTCGCACGCCAATTGTCCATTGGCCGGTTCTAGAGAGCTCGAAGCTGATAGGGGCTCCCAGAAGTGATCCCAATTCGTCGGTACGTCCGACGTACGTCTCCGTTCCCTCCTTCAGGGAACGAGGGTTACCATACGTAACCGAGACGTTTTATTTTTACCTGCTGAGAACCCACGAAGAGCTCATAAAATATTCAAAACATTCAAAACAGCTCCAGGATTTCCTCTGTTGTATGCAGAAACAAAGATCTGCTTCAAAGAGACGGCAGTTGATGAGGCACTTCCTATCTCCTCGTTGCTCCACGTTTGCCCTCTACTCATTTTGGATACGCCGATCTTTCAGCGTCGTCAAATCAGCTGACTTTTAGCGTCACATCTTGTGACATAACGTCCTGTTTTTGTTTCATTTACATGTCTTTGGTCCATGTTGCGTTCATATATCAATCGAACCGCACCAGAGTTAGTTTGGAAGCGGGCCGAGACCCATCTTTTTAGCGGTCTCGGTCCGCTTGTTCGGTGCGCACCAGGGTTCGGATGGCAGCGTTCACATACAGTGAGGAAAATAAGTATTTGAACACCCTGCTATTTTGCAAGTTCTCCCACTTAAAAATCATGGAGGGGTCTGAAATTGTCATCGTAGGTGCATGTCCACTGTGAGAGACATAATCTAAAAAAAAAAATCCAGAAATCACAATGTATGATTTTTTTACATTTTATTTGTATGATACAGCTGCAAATAAGTATTTGAACACCTGAGAAAATCAATGTTAATATTTGGTACAGTAGCCTTTGTTTGCAATTACAGAGGTCAAACGTTTCCTGTAGTTTTTCACCAGGTTTTCACACACTGCAGGACGGATTTTGGCCCACTCCTCCACACAGATCTTCTCTAGATCAGTCAGGTTTCTGGCCTGTCGCTGAGAAACACGGAGTTTGAGCTCCCTCCAAAGATTCTCTATCGGGTTTAGGTCTGGAGACTGGCTAGGCCACGCCAGAACCTTGATATGCTTCTTACAGAGCCACTCCTTGGTATCGTGGCTGTGTGCTTCGGGTCATTGTCATGTTGGAATACCCAGCCTCGACCCATCTTCAATGCTCTAACTGAGGGAAGGAGGTTGTTCCCCAAAATCTCGCAATACATGGCCCCGGTCATCCTCTCCTTAATACAGTGCAGTACTGTACATCGTACATCGCCCTGTCCCATGTGCAGAAAAACACACCCAAAGCATGATGCTACCACCCCCATGCTTCACAGTAGGGATGGTGTTCTTGGGATGGTACTCATCATTCTTTTTCCTCCAAACACGTTTAGTGGAATTATGACCAAAAAGTTCTATTTTGATCTCATCTGACCACATGACTTTCTCCCATGACTCCTCTGGATCATCCAAATGGTCATTGGCAAACTTAAGACGGGCCTTGCCATGTGCTGGTTTAAGCAGGGGAACCTTCTGTGCCATGCATGATTTCAAACCATGACATCTTAGTGTATTACCAACAGTAACCTTGGAAACGGTGGTCCCAGCTCTTTTCAGGTCATTGACCAGCTCCTCCCGTGTAGTTCTGGGATGATTTCTCACCTTCCTTAGGATCATTGAGACCCCACGAGGTGAGATCTTGCATGGAGCCCCAGTCCGAGGGAGATTGACAGTCATGTTTAGCTTCTTCCATTTTATAATGATTGCTCCAACAGTGGACTTTTTTTCACCAAGATATCCCCGTAGCCCTTTCCAGCCTTGTGGAGGTGTACAATTTTGTCTCTAGTGTCTTTGGACAGCTCTTTGGTCTTGGCCATGTTAGTAGTTGGATTCTTACTGATTGTATGGGGTGGACAGGTGTCTTTATGCAGCTAACGACGTCAAACAGGTGCATCTAATTTAGGATAATAAATGGAGTGGAGGTGGACATTTTAAAGGCAGACTAACAGGTCTTTGAGGGTCAGAATTCTAGCTGATAGACAGGTGTTCAAATGCTTATTTGCAGCTGTATCATACAAATAAATAGTTAAAAAATCGAATATTGTGATTTCTGGATTTTTTCTTTTTTTAGATTATGTCTCTCACAGTGGACATGATCCTACGATGACAATTTCAGACCCCTCCATGATTTCCAAGTGGGAGAATGTGCAAAATAGCAGGGTGTTCAAATACTTATTTTCCTCACTGTATGTTCAAATGAACCGCACTAACCGAGCAATCGCACCAGGGTTCGTTTTAATCGAACCAAACATGACAAGTGTGAACACACCCTAAATGTAGTTTAACAGTTTATTAGGCAAAAAATGTAGTTATTGGACCTCGAATATGGGACTCATATATAAACATAGCACCTATTTTACGATTTGTTTAGACACTTTCACTGAGGCGAGCTCCAGGCCGTGGCTGTGCTGCGCTCATGTACCCGCAGAGGACAGCTTTATCTCGGCCAGTCATTCTGGAATTTACTGCCATCTCTTACGTAGTTTGCTGCCATCTTTTATGTAGATAGTGGTTAAACAGATATAATTAATTTGGGGTAGAATTACACTCTAAATAAATGGTGCTATTTGGCACTAAAAGTAGTTATTGGCTCCTAATCATAGGGGAACCACTTTTGGTGCTATATAGCACCATATCTTAACATGTTCTGTATATGATAGCAGTGCTATATAGCACCTCAGCCAACGAACCGGTAAAGAACCACTGAAGCACCAAGATTGGTGCTATACAGCACTTAAAGAGGTTCCCCTATGATTACGAGCCAAGAACCACTTATATTGCCATATAGCACCATTTTTTGGAATGTATATATATATATATATATATATATATATATATATATATATATATATATATATATATATATATATATATATATTTTTTTTTTTATTTTTTTTTTTTATTATTATTATTTTATTTATTGTCTTTCTTTCTTTCTTTCTTTCTTTCTTTCTTTCTTTCTTTCTTTCTTTCTTTCTTTCTTTCTTTCTTTCTTTCTTTCTTTCTCTTACACTAAGTTTACACCCAAGTTGCCTTGCACAGCACCAGGTGATTGTAATAAGACTAATTAATTGCTGCTTATAATGAACTTGAGATTGTGTTTATCCACTACGCAAATTCCGTACAGGTTGGCAGGTCTGCTTATTGATAAAACGGTGGACAACTTTACCTTCTGCCTTGTCAGTGCCCTCACCTCAAAATCTACCTCCTCAAAAACGGTAGCGTAGCTAAAAAATTTCCACCGGAGCTTTAGCTAGCTGGCTAATGTTGCATTCTCTCCTGCTGTGTTCAATGACTCAATTCATCAAGCTGTAGCTAACGTTAGCTAAGTCTATGTCAACAGAGCTCCTGGGTAACTTAACTTAGATATACCAGAAAATATTAAAATTATTGAAACCATCACTCACCAAATTCAGTCAGGTAAATCGCAGAGGCCAGGCATGCTTTCAGCTTCTGGTGGTCTGCACTGGTGATGCAAGGCCCTTCGCGTTAATATTTCCATGCACTCGCGCTCCCTTATTGGCATGCGCACCTGTTCACAATTCACTGAATCACAGTTCACTAAATCTCGCGCTCCCTTCTGGCACGCACACCTGTTCGCAGTTCACTGAATCGCAGTTCACTGAATCTCGCGCTCCCTTCTGTAAGTCAGCACATGCGCACCTGATCACAGTTCACTGAATATGAATATCACCACCCCCCCCCAAAAAAAATGTTTTCTCATTGAATCTACACGGTTCACGTAGGTCATCTATTATGGTTTCAAAATGGTGAATTTCGCAGAAAGGTGAGGGATTTTCATGTATGTATTTAACATGTATGTAGTGCTGCTTTTGAGTTTTATTTCCTATTGTCCTTTATAATGGCTATTGTTGTTAATTTAATATTTTTAAAATTATAATATTGTTCAATAAATATGTTATATAAATATGCCGTATTTGGTATTGAGAAAGGGTCCGTCAGTGATTGCAATAGTCGACTTCAGTGACATTTACATTATAAAATGTATATGGCGGCAAAGACTCGTGATTGTAAACAAGGAAGTTGTTTCAGCACTGTCAATCTATTAAAAGGACAAAGACAAACAGTGCATCTGAAATCTAATACTTCTTTAGTATATATATGTGAAAAACAGTATTTACTTTTTACATATTTTTGTAGCAGTAGCGAAGTAAGTTCAAATTCAAATGTAGTATTGTTCGCGATTTCGAACGCAGCTAAAGATATCGCTTTCCTCAGCGGACATTTAAACAGATTTTTAATGGATATAATATTATGGACATCGACCTGAAGAATGAATGATATATCAGATGCAGGTAATACACTTGTTTAGTTCATCTTTCGCTCATAATAATACTCTACATAATACAATAAGCTTCAATGAAGCGACTCAACGTTCCTTCATTACTAGTTCTAAAGTGATGTTTTAGAATTAGTAATGGAGGCTTGGGCTCAACTATTAAACTGTCAACATGAATCCGTGGCGGAAGGAAGTAGTTCTGCACAAAAGAGATTTTAAAGACATGCCGTCATTGTTTCTGATTTATTTACTCACTTATGCCGTCAAACTGTTGTATAAATGCAATATCAGGGTGGATGGGCGCCAGCTGCGTGCTGCACCGGTCTTGTGTCTCACGGAGGAGTGACGGGAGTATAAAGGAGGAGCGACGACAGTGAAGGACGAGAGAGGACCAGGCCTTGGATTTTGCATTGTGTTGTATTTACTTTTTGTTATGTGTGTGCGCGGCAGTCATCCGTGAGAGGCTGCCGCTTTTATTTTCATTTTGTGTTCATTTGTTTTTGTATGTAGGCGGCAGTCGTCCGTGAGGTATTTTATGTTGATTTATTAAAGTTGTTGAACGTTCGCCGGTTCCCGCCTCCTTCTTCCCATACAAACAAACAGCGTTACAACTACTAATGTGATATTGCTCATATATAGATGCTTTATGATGATTTCTGAATATTTTAAAGTTTAGTGTCACACATACCCCCAATAGTAAATGATATTAGATAAAAGTCTAACATAATATACAACTTGTATGAAGTTTCCACAAAATTATTATTTTCTTGTGGTTATTTTTAAGACCTTGTCATCTGCTACTGTGGCCTAGACCTAGAGAAATGCTCTTAGAAAATTTAATTGAGCCAGTCAGTCGGAAGATGGTAATAATACATTTATAATGCTGTTTCTCTAAAGAAAACATCAAAGCCCATCATTATGGCATTGTGCAGATGGCACTCTTGGCTTGGTCAATGAGCACTGCAGTTATAAATAAACAGTCTGCATTAGAGTGCATTATAAATGACTCAGAAATTAACTTGAAAAAGCAATAGGTATTCCGGTTTCATTTTTCTGTCATATAGAGAATAATATAGATTAATGCACTGGAAATATATCATAGCTAAACCTCTTGAGTATTACTAAAACATTTTGCCTCCTTTTGAATATCTTATATCTGATATCTTCTGCAAGTGGCGCCCAGAAAGTTAAGAGACAATGTTCCCTCCCACATGACTCCCTGTTGAATTACACTACTGGTGTAACACAATTTCTGTGAAGTCACATTAGAAATATAATGAGGATCCTATTTACTGGAAGATCAACCCAATATAGAACAATTTCCACTTATTGGAAACAAATTACTTGTAATTGCTGTAGTTACAAGGTGAGTAAATTCAGTTTTTATGGTTTTGTTGTTTTGCCTATATTTATTATCATTTTAACAATTCCTGCAGTCCAACAAAGACAATATATTCAGTATTGAAATTAAGTCATTGTCATTCTTTTCAACTCAAACACCTTTCTATGCAAATAAGGTTTATGATAGATTATGCTAGTAAAAAACAAACAAACCTTGAGCTGATATTAACCTGCATATTAGTCTACAGTATGTAAGACTAATAATGTAAACAGGCCAAGCAGAATGGAATATTGCTCACCTTAAGACAAGGGTGTTTTTTACACAATAAATGAGGTAAACCATAATTACTGTAAACAATACTACAATGCATTATCTGTTAAAAATGACAAGTTGAACTATAGCAAATAGAATTTCTCTCAGTATGCTGACAAATGAATAGGTGACTCTCTGATGCAGGAGTTTTATTGAGAAATTGCAGACAGTCTTTCACTTGCTGAAATAAGGATAATTTAGAGAGAGTAGATGCAGCCTTTTAAATGAGCCTAACGGTCTGGATATGATTAACAGGTCTGTGTGACTGTGCCAAGAGTTGAATCTGAAACAATTTACTTCCATTGATTTTAGAATAATCATACATTTTGGTTTCTCCATTATCTTCAGGCTTCTTTCTGTCTGAGAGTGTCAGAATCAAATCCCAGAAGTAAACTACTGTATATTCCATGTTATGGTCTTGTTTTGAATTCCATGCAGATCCATATTCAGTATAGGGAGTGTTTTAGCTGCGCAGTGGGTGATCTATTTTCATACCTGAAGTGTTTGGCCAATTCACACTTGGAGAGAAACAGCAGACACTTACATTGCCACAAATAAACAATGAAGCATCATAAATTGTATGTATATATGTATGTATGTATGCATGCATGTATGTATCTATCTATCGCTGTGATGGGTGTCTGAGACTAGGATTGAACTCTGGTCTTCTAGTCAACTGAACTGCTCCTTTACCACTGAGCTATTATAGTATAACAAAAAGGAAGCCGAGCTTCCAGAGAAAATAACAAAGAAACAAAAGGTGAGCAAAAGGCAAATCCTAAAACATAACAGAATTAGCTTTCTTGGCAAGGAAAATACAAAGCATTGTATGCTCAAGACTGAAAACAACTGAAATAGGCTAAATAGACCAACACAAACAAGCTAATGAACCCCACAGGTGGGAGAAATCAAATACTAATGTAAACTTCCATCCATTAGCCCAAAAACCGGATACTAACGGCTTGGTCAAAAGGAATTCTGCGTGTAAGCCTTTTCAGCATTTTGTTGAAGTTATCTTAATTTATTGAGATCTCATTTTAAATCTGACTCCATGAATCATTTTATCTGACTCCAATTTTATGTGACTCCATAAAGTGTGTTACGTTTAGAGTTTATCAGCTGATTTTACAATTAGTTTTGATTAGTTGATTTTCCTTAGTATCTTCTTAGTTTTCAAATTCTTTCATCAAGAGACCCAATATCGCACAGAACAGACGCGTCCGGACCGCGCGTTCATGATCACAAAATGGTTACTTCTGATATTAGTCAGAGGATGCAGAGTGGATATTTTACCTTTAAGTGGTTGCCCATGCTCACTTAACAAAAAGTGTAATTTTATTAATATCCCGAGCTACAACTTGCTAATTCAGCGATAGTCAGAAATCGGATTATCGCGCACTCTGCACCCCATGCTTCACTCGTGCCGTCATCGGTGTGATCTATCATAACACTGGATTTTGCGGTAATAAAGGAGTCTACATCGATCCATACTAGAATAAAGATTTCAGAACAATACAAGATAAATCAAGATTAACATTTATTTTGGCCAGACAGGAAAAGTAAATAAGTAAACAAGAATCCATGGTACACAACTGATCAGCGTGAAAACATAAACACAATCGCAAAGCAATATGAAAATAATTTCAAAGAGTCATCATGTCTGGCAAAATACATGCAGTGTGTGTGAGTGCCTCAAAGACACTGACCCAGCACCACATGGGGGGTTCTGGCTACAGAATGTTCCCCCCTAACAGCTCTGTTACCCTGTTTTGGGGGAGAGGATCAGATATCTTTGAAGAGACCACTCAAAAGGAGAACAGAATTCTCATTAGTTTTCAATCTTTCTAATACTACAAGTGACTGCAGTGAAACTGAGACCATTTTACCATTCGCACCGAGACCTTTAAAAGGACACCAAACATAAAATGGATAAAACAATAGATTTACAAGATACATCATCATTGGTATATCTGCATTTGTTGGCTTGAAAACAGGGCAAGGAGAGGGCAAAATGGGGAGGGGGTGAAATGTTTGATCAGGGTGGTGTCACACAGTTTCTGTAAGATCTTCGCTCAAGATTAGTGACTTTTATTGTTCTATTATTGGGGTGTGTATCTCAGCTTTTGTCTTAGCAGCAAAACCGGTCCTTACGCAACAATGAATTTTACAGAAGCTGGGGCCACCTAGTGGCTGGAAGAGTCATTACAGCTCAGTGTCAACTAGAGGCAGGGAGAGTCATTACAAGCTGGAGCCTTACAGGAGCCCGTCCTCCAGGAATGGCTCCTGACATTCTCCTAGATGCGTTGTTTGTGGCAGTGGAACTCCCTGATGAGATTTGGGTCTACAATATCTCGAGCTGGCACCCAAGACCGCTCCTCGGGCCATAACCCTCCAAATCCACAAGATACTGGGTCTTCCCACTAGGGTTGGGTACCGAAAAGCGGTGCCAATAGGGAACCGGTTCTGACGTAAACAGTAGTAACGAGACAGAATAAGAACGAAAATTTCGGTGCCTGATTTCGGTGCCTGACTTTTTTTTTTTACCGCCCCCTGGTGTTCCGGCGTCAACTTGCGTGACGTCAGTGCCGCTACTCGGCACACTTGTTGATAGCGAGAGGATTAATGAAGATGCCGAAGGCAAAACGCTCCAAGGTTTGGCTGCATTTTACCTGTAATAATGCAGACTCTGCGACATGCAACAAATGCCTTAAAGCAATATCATGCAAGGGAGGTAACACTTCGAATTTAATGAAACATGGCGAGACATGGAGTGTACATAAAAGCCGAACAATGCACAGTGTTTGACAACCTACGAAAAGCAGAGTCAAGCACGTCAACAGCAGCAGCTAGTGTTGGCCTCGCCACTGGACAAACTGAAGAGAGTCCCAGCCCTGCCAGTGTGGTGGTGGACAACACAGATGATGATAACAGCAGCCGTTCCTCTTCGGGTAAGTCTAGTAATTTAATGCCAACTGCAAATCTTGCATATCAAGAAGGCTAGCATAGCAAACACCGTTGCCATCAACAGTGTTTGTGACAACGTGTGCAAAATGTTTTAACAAAGTTCAACACTTCTTTATACGAGGCTATACTGTGCGTGTTAAATATTTATGCGTGCTCATTGTAAGATATTTCTCTGCTTAAAGTAAAAGTCATAATATGCAAAGACAACATGTTGATTTTAAGTGATTTACATCAGTATTAAACGGCGCAAATTTTTATTTAATCAGGAGAATTGTTATGAGCTGTTGAGCAGAATAGGCTACCTGAAGTTTTAGGTGTACTGTGTATGTTATAAACAATTTTGATAGTAATATCTTTATTTCTGGCTTTCAAGATACAACAGTGACTCCTTTCATCATGGCTTAGAAGGCTGCACTAACCAAAGAGAAGGTGCAGGAAATCCACAGGGCAGTCACCAAAGATGCCGTATATTGCCAGAGAAGGCCAATATGGTGATATTCCTGCAGAAGAATTGTTAAAAACTGATGTAAAGTGTCCTTACCACCAGTCACAAAAGCTTCTTTAAATGTGCAATACTGTTGTGAATATCCTGTTTTATACTTTTATTTGTTTCTATTCTAATAGTTAAGTTGTTGCACTGTTCAGTTCAGGTCATTAGGAAGAGAAAATGGAGATTAGATTACCCTGGTTGTAATCTCTATTAATCTCCAGTATTATTATATTGTTTGATACAATATTGTTTTATTTGATATTATGTAAATGTGAATTTTAATTTTATATTGGTTTATTTATTATTATTACCATGTTACTTGTTTAAATGTTTAAGTTAATATTGTGTCCAGTTTGGCCCTGTAAATAAAAGGGTATTATTTTTTTGACAAAGTGTGTGTGGTTTCATTTTCTTAAGTACCGGTTCAAGAACAGTTTAAGCACCGGAACCGTTTAAAAAATACAGTCCAGCAGTTGGTGCACTGTGTAGGCTGGCTGACCACCAATGACGCAAGGTACTGGAGGGGGTTTTCTGGCTGGGGACAAAGGAGAACAGACAACTGCTTTCAAGTGGGAGGCGTGAAATGTGGGATGAATATGCATAGACCTGGGTAGAAGAAGATGGTAGGACACTGGGTTGATCCTTTTGAGGACTTTAGAAAGGCCCGATGAAGCGAGGTGCTAGTTTCCGTGACTCAACGTGCAGAGGGAGATCCCTAGTAGACAGCCACACTCTCTGTCTCTGGCACTCAAAAGGGGACATGCCTAAAGATGAGTGGTGTAGAGTGTTATGTGCAAATTTAGCCCAGATCAAATGGGAGCTCCAAGCAGTCTGGTTGTTAGATACCAGGCATCTGAGAGTCTTTTCAATCTCCTGGTTGACCCTCTCAGTCTGTCCATTTGATTGCGGGTGAAATCCAGAGGACAGGCTGATGGATGCCCCAATTAGGCGTCCGAAAGACTTCTAGAACCGGGAGGTGAACTGTGATCCCCAGGGTGGGTTCTGGGTTCCTTGTTCTGGGCACACACAGCATAGGCAGCAGCAAAAGCCTGAACGTCTCGTTGAATGTTGGGCCACCGAAATCTTCTCTAGATGAGTTTCATTGTTCATGTGCTCCCAGGATTGCTCAAGGGGAAGGGAAGTATGGCCCCACTGTAACACATCAGAACGCATGGAGTTATGCACAAAAAGGCGATCAGGAGGACCGTTCCCTGGGTCGGGATGTTATTGTTGGGCCCTCTTCACTGCTGTTTCGATTCCCCACTGGACTGATGCCACCACTTTGGAACTGGGTAGGATTGGTTCGGGTTTGCCCTCCACTTCTGCTGGATCAAACTGCCTTGGGAGGGCATCAGGCTTTGAGTTCCAGGAACCTGGACGGGATGAGAGGGTAAAGTCAAAGCGGTTAAAGAAGAGGGCCCAACAAGCCTGACATGAGTTCAATCTCTTGGACTCCCGGATGTAGGTGACGTTCCTGTGGTCTGTCCAGATAAGGAATGGTTTTTGGCCCCCACCAGCCACTGTCTCTTCAAGTGCTAACTTCACCACCAACCGCTCCCGGTTACCAATGTCGTAATTCCTCTCGGCTGGGGAAAGTCGACGTGAGAAGTAAGCACAAGGATGAAGTTTGTAGTCATTCCTTGCTCTCTGCGACAAGACTGTTCCTACCTACCCCGACGTCTGAAACATCAACCTCCACTACAAAGGGCAACTCGGGATATGGAAAAGTCTGAATGGGTGCAGAAGCAAAGAGCTGCTTGAGTCGGTCGAATGCCTGATCAGCCCTTTCGGTCCACTTAAATGGGCTTGATGTATTCTTGGAAAGAGCAGTCAGGGGTTTTGCAATAGCACTGAAGTTCCTACCTTCTATAACAATTGGCAAATCCCAGAAAACGTTTGACCTTTTTGACGGATGGCTGGTGCCAGTTCAGAACCACCTGATTCTTGCCAGGATTCATCTGGACATTAGACTCCTAGAAAAGAGACAGTGGGGGCATGAAATTCACTCTTCTCTAGTTAGGCAAATAGTCCATTCCTCAACAGTTGAGATAGGACGAGTTGAACATGTGGCAACAATGAATTTTACAGAAGCTGCTAGTGGCTAGGAGAGTCATTACAGCTCAGCGCCAACTAGAGGCAGGGAAAGTCATTACAGCTCAGCGCCAATTAGAGGCAGGGAGAGTCATTACAAGCTTGAGCCTTACAATCTATCTATCTATCTATATCCATCCATCCATCCATCCATCCATCCTTTGCCTGTCTGAATATGAAAACATACATTAGTTTTGTATTTTGTATCTAAATCATGTGATAAACTTGCTGTCTTTTAAAATTTCCTATTGAACCAGAAAACCAGATCTGGTCCCCTTATTCTTTTAAATACTTAGATTAGATTAGATTAGATTCAACTTTATTGTCATTACACAAGTACAAGTACAAGGCAACGAAATGCAGTTTAGGTCTAACCAGAAGTGCAATAGCAGCAAGTGCAGGATATATACAATGGTTGCGTAAGTGCAGGGCATAAAAATGTACTGAATATATATATAAATATGTATAAGTAGAGAGATGGTTATTACTATAAACAGAACTGAATTTACAGATGAATATATACAGTGAATAAATATAAATATACAGATGGCTATTACTATAAACAGAATGTAAACAGAATTTACAGGTGAATATGTACTATGAATATAATATACAGATGGCTATTACTATAAACAATAATATGTTAGGCAAGATGAGGAATATAGCAGTGGATTAAGGTAGTGCAATAAATTATGGACAGAGCTATCCGAAAGAAAGTGTAAAAGTGCAGTGGAAAGTGGTTGCATATTGCAGTTAGAAGTACGGTGCAAAATGCAAATGTAAACATGGTTACTGTAAATACAGTCGGCAGTGCAAATGAGCATATTCCAGTTAAGATATGGTGGTGCAAAATGCATAAGTAAACAGTTGTTACTGTAATAAACAGTCAGTAGTGCAAATAAAGTGAATGTAGATGTGAGGTAGGAGAGTTAGCAGTATATGAGGGAAGTGGATCAACGGGGGTTTGAGTTCAGTAAAGAGACAGCTCTGGGGAAAAAACTGTTCTTTAGTCTGCTGGTCCTGGTCCGGAGGCACCTGAAACGCCTGCCGGAGGGCAGGAGAGAAAACAGTCTGTGGGCTGGGTGAGAGGAGTCCTTGAGGATGCTGCGAGCTCGATGCAGACAGCGTTTCCTCTGGATGTGCTCGATGGCAGGTAGTGGAGTCCCTGTGATGCGCTGGGCAGTTTTCACCACCCGCTGCAGTGCCTTGCGCTCCGCAACAGAGCAGCTCCCATACCATACTGCCACACAGTTGGTCAGGATGCTTTCTATTGCGCAGCGGTAGAAGTTCACCAGGATAGCCGAGGAGAGCTGATTCTTCCTCAGTGTCCTCAGGAAGAAGAGGCGCTGGTGAGCCTTCTTGACCAGGCTGGAGGTGTTGGTCGTCCACGACATGTCCGCCGAGATGTGGATCCCCAGGAACTTGAAACTGGAGACACGCTCAACAGCCATTCCATTGATGTGGATGGTGTCGTGTGTGCCTCTTGACTCCTTCCTGAAGTCCACGATGAGCTCCTTCGTTTTGGTGGTGTTGAGGAGCAGGTTATTATCAGTGCACCATGTGGCCAGGTGCTGGATCTCCTCCCTGTAGGCAGTCTCATCGTTGTTGCTGATGAGCCCAATCACCGTAGTGTCGTCCGCAAACTTGATGATGGAATTAGTTCCATACACAGGCTTGCAGTCGGAGGTGAAGAGGGAGTAGAGAAACGGACTTAGCACACAGCCCTGTGGTACACCAGTGTTGAGTGTGATGGACGTGGAGCAGGTGGATCCTGATCGAACATTCTGTGGTCTGTCAGTTAGGAAGTCCAAAATCCAGTTACACATTGAAGTGTTGATGCCCAGGTCTCCAAGTTTGGCAATTAACTTGGATGGGATGACAGTGTTGAATGCTGAGCTGAAGTCAACAAACAGCATGCGTGCATAGGTGTTTTTACTGTCCAGATGGGTGAGCACAGAGTGCAGTGCCATGGAAACTGCATCCTCTGTGCTCCTATTGCTGCGATAGGCAAACTGATGTGAGTCCAATGTGGATGGTATAGAGTCTTTTAGGTGTTCCAGGACCAGCCGCTCAAAGCACTTCATAATGATGGGTGTGAGTGCTACAGGGCGGTAGTCATTAGGGCACCTCGGGCTGGAGTGTTTCGGCACTGGCACAATGGAAGTGCGTTTAAAGCATGATGGTACAGCTGCTTGGGCGAGAGACAGGTTGAAAATGTCTGTAAAAACCCCAGCGAGCTGCTCCGCACATGCCCTGAGAACACGACCAGGGATGTTGTCTGGTCCAGCAGCCTTGTGCGCGCTGATCCGGCTCAGTGCCTTGCAGACATCTGTAGAGGAGAGTGTGATTGGTGGGTGGTCAGCTGAGGGTTTGAGCTTGGTGGCAGTTTCTCTGTTGTCTCTTTCAAAACGAGCATAAAAGTAATTTAGCTCGTTCAGGAAGTTGACATCAGTGGCTGTGGGGGTGGAGTGGGTGGGTTTATAATCACTGATGGCCTGAATGCCCTGCCACATGCGTCGAGGGTCAGAGTTGGAAAAGTGTCCCTCTATCTTTAGCTTGTAGCAGTGCTTGGCCTTTTTGATGCCCCTCTTCAGGTTTGCTCTGGATGTGCTGTAGGCTTGTGCATCTCCTGATCTGAAGGCAGTATTGCGTAACTTCAGCAGGAGTCGTACTTCCCTGTTCATCCAAGGCTTCTGATTTGGGTATGTGGTGATCTGTTTCTGGGTTGTAACACTGTCAATGGTGGTATTGATATGATCCAATACTGAGGAGGTGTAGGAGTCAATGTCCGTGTGAGCGCCACTGGTGGCTTGAGAAGCAAACATACTCCAGTCTGTGTTTAGAAACCTTTCCTGGAGTGTGGAGTCTGCCCCCGCAGGCCACACCTTGATTGTCTTCACTGATGGCTTCACACGGTTGATGAGGGGTGCATATTTGGGGCTGAGGAACAAAGAGATGTGGTCTGACTGTCCCAGGTGGGGGAGGGGTGTTGCAACGTAAGCTCCAGCCATGTTTGTGTAAACATGGTCTAAGGTTTTGTTTCCTCTGGTGTGGCAAGAAACATGCTGGTGAAACTTGGGTAGCACTGACTTTAAGTTTGAGTGATTAAAGTCACCTGCAACAATAAACGCAGCTTCAGGGTGATCAGTCTGTTGTTTACTGATGGCTGCATGAAGTTCTTTCATAGCAAGCTTGGCATCAGCATCGGGTGGAATATAAGCAGCAGTAATAATGGTGGAAGTGAACTCCCGCGGTAGATAAAACGGCCTACATTTAACCATGAGAAACTCCAGGTTCAATGCAAACTGAATTACTTACCACCAAGTTTAGATTAAAGGGCTATTTTATCTATTTGGGGGCTTTGTCAGCCATGGAGTGCTGTCTCGTGGAGGGAGTGTGCTTCAGGGGGATTGGTAAACTGCCTGATTCCCATTGTTCCTATTCTTGAGATAATCTCTCTTTTATACTTTTGAAAATTGTTCTGAAATATGCTGACATTTGTGAGAGAGGCAAAAGTGTCCAGACCACCAGGTAATACCTTTGCATTGAAGGTTTGAAGATAATCCTTGGCTTCTGTTCTCTTCTGTAAAAAGTTAGTAAACACTCTTTTTTCCTGCTTGCTAAAATCCAAAGTCCCATGGGTAAGAATATTTTTCTGTCTCTGCTATTGGGCTCATGGGAGCTGTGATCTTGAATTCATTTCTCCTGCGGAGAGGCATTGCCACAAATAATCCCAGACTTCTAACAAAACGTGTTTCAGTGAAGAAAGGGGTGACTAAATTCCCTGTTTATTGTAAAGAGACTAAAAGAGGAAATGTCGGATGCATAATGAGTCTGTCTGATGAGGTTGCAGAGACAAAACCCCTTATGAAATGGCTTGGGGGTGGAAAAGTATCCTTGTGTGAAGTTCAGAAATTGCATGTGATTATTTATTTATTCGTTTGTTTGTTTTTCAAGGAGCCTCTAAGCAGATTTCTTTGCCTGTTAAATAAGACATCTTTTAAGGACCCCCACAGATAATAACCTTTCCACCATTAACACTTTTTTTTTAGAATGGTAAGTGTAATTATCACTCAATAATATGTTCTTCAAGTGGAGTGGATTTACAGGTTCCGAGCACATGAATGATCAACCAAAGGGAAACAAATGGGAAACTCGGAAATCTAGATATGGATATGATATAGATATGATTTTCAAATTTTTTATGCTATACAGTCCAATGTTTAGAAAATTGTATTTTTTATGGTAACACTTTACAATAAGGTTTCATTTATTAACATTATATTATACCGTAAAAATGACACCGATCAGGCATAGCATTATGACCTAATATTGTGTTGGTCCCCCTTTTGATGACAAAACAGCCCTGCTATTCACTGTGTATTCTGACTCCTTTCTATCAGAGCCAGCATTAACTTCTTGAGCAATTTGAGCTACGGCAGCTCGTCTGTTTTAAATGGACCATACGGGTCAGCCTTCGTTCCCCACGTGCATCAATGAGCCTTGGCCATCCATGACCCTGTCGCCGGTTCACCACTGTTCCTTCCTTGGACAACTTTTGATAGATACTGACCACTGCAAACTGGGAACACCTCACAAGAGATGGAAGCTTCAGCTTAAGTTCTGCCAGGAAGACTTAATCACTTCGTCACTTATTAATTTCATCTCTATCCAATCACGTCTTCATATTTTCTGTATAAAGGTCGTACTTACACATGTTTGAGTTCGCAGATGCCGATGCGACAACAACCTCCACCCTCCCCACCACCACCAGGATGGTTCCGTCCATACCTCTAAAGGGGGGTCGGCTGCGCCCCTGCCTTCATCTTCAGGCAGGGATATGCTGATCCGCTACCCTCGGATTACTAACTATGGACGGGGCCTATGCCAAAACTTTATTATGCTTGCTGGGCTGTTAATAAATGTATGCTTCATTCATCATACTATCTCTGAGTCTTTCTGGTAGAACTGTTTTGGAGATACTCTGACCCAGTCATCTAGCCCAGTGGTTTTCAAACCTATCCTGGAGGCACCCCAGCCCTGAACATTTTGTGTGTCTCCCTCATTTATCACACCTGATTCAACTCATCAGCTCGTTAGTAGAGATTGCAATAACTATATTGGGAGTGTCTTGTAAGACCGCATGAATTCGTCCAAGGATCGGTAGCGAAACGCGGTGAAGGCTGCATGTGCGTTCAGTGTCTCAGCTGGAAAAATGGATTTAATTATAATATTCTTTATCTGACTCCATTTATCCTAGTTGTCACATTTAGAAAAAAATGCCAACTGGTTGTTTGGTCATTTATATTTGATAGTTAGTCATACATTTAATCATTCCGTTTTAACCCTTTGTTGCAATTATACCGTTCCATATTGGAGATAGTTAATAATTACAGATTAATTCAGAAAGGATCAAAATGTAACAATTTATTAACAATCAAGTAAATGTATAATGTCAATTACATCATAGATAGAAATCTCTTTTAAAAGGAAACTCTAATTCTAATTATGGTTACACTTAAAATAGCTTAAAATAGATGTAAACTTAAACCCTTTATTATACTCAGAAGGCCTATACCTAGAATGTTACCTTTGAGAGTGAGAGAGAGAGAGAGAGAGAAAGAAAGAAAGAAAGAAAGAAAGAAAGAAAGAAAGAAAGAAAGAAAGAAAGAAAGAAAGAAAGAAAGAAAGAAAGAAAGAAAGAAAGAAAGAAAGAAAGAAAGTAGAGAATCAAAAGAGGAAGAGCTACAGTTCGGATCTTCTTTTAGAACCGCGAGATGTTTGAAAGTAACCAATCAGACGAAACTTCTCCCACTGTACCAAAGGTGTGAAAAGCATTTGGCCAGCAAGCCATTCTTTTGTCCTTAGGAATTCCAACTGGCCCTTGGGGGTTGAGTGAATTTCAAATATCTTGGTCACGACGGTGGTTGCTAACAGTAAAGCAGATGATTTTGTTCTATTTCAAATATCTTTGATTATTTTCCACCTTACAGTCTGATTAGGGAGACATAGAAAATGTGCAGGGCTGGGGTGCCTCCAGAACAGGTTTGAAAACCACTAGTCTATTCTTACGCTTGCCCATTTTTCCTGCTTCTAACACATCAACTTTGAGGACAAAATGTTCACTTGCTGCTTGATATATCCCACCGACTAACAAGTGCCGTGATGAAGAGATATTCAGTGTTATTCACTTCACCTGTCATAATGTTATGCCTGATTTGCAATGTTATTTTCTATGATAATTAATGATTTTGCCATGTAAAATTTTCTGTGAAGCATTTCAACAATATTAAGTTACTATGAACAAATGAGCATATAGATAAATGTAAAGTTAAATCACTCACATTTCACAGTTTGCTTAGCAAAATGTTTTTTTTTTGTTTTTTTTTAGATACCATACATGAATAATAGTGCTAAATAAATTACAATAAATGTGAAAATAAAATATTGGAAAAATAAATGTAGAATAATAAAATATTATATCTGTATTACTTATTACATTCAATACTTGAATGTGTGATGTCATAATAATGAACTCAATAGTTGGAGCTTTTCATGTACATGTGAAGGTTTCAAATTAGGTTTCAAAATTAAATATAAAGTATTATTGGCCAGTAAATGTTTCTACAAAGCAGACAAGATTCAAAGATCTGTAGACACGTTGCTTTGGGCTAAAGGCATTAATTAAAAGAGAATTACAGTAATAAGTAGTAGGGAGAAAAATCCTACATTTACCTTGCCTCCATTGTATAACACTGCATAATTGAACAATGTTTGCAGTGTGAGACTGTACATTTGTTCATAAAGTAATTAAGACAGAGAGCTATGTGGGAAGGGTGGAGGTAGGGTGTCAGTTACAACACCAGAGTCTCCTCGCAGAACAGACCGAGTCCATTAAACGCAAACATGTACTCCATTGTGAGTGATTTCCATTACCACATCCATGGATTAGAGATGCTCTGATACATCTTGCATTGAACAAACCATATCCATTAGTGAGCTTGAAAGACTTGTTAATGGACAACACTTTATTCAGTGCATGTCTTTCTTATTTTATTGTAAATGGCATCGATTATATAACCCTGTATCACTTCCAGCACACAGAAATGTTAGTCAGCAGTGACAACAAATCAGACGGAGCTATGAGAAAAGGAAGTAGCACCACGTAGACTGTCATGCTCGCATTAGTTCCAAGCACCAACTCCAAAACATTTACAGTGGCTGGATCAATGTAGGGCTGATACAAAAATTTCTGAGATTTATGGGCCCCGCCATAACAGCATCTACAGACGGAGAGCGAGTGCTAATGTAGAGATGGGAGGAAGTGTCCATCTAACACAATCAGCCTCCCTGTTATTTCTGACACTACCGCAGACTAAAAGGCTACATTAGGCGGCCCTCACCTGGTACTGGAGCCCAGACTGTGCCAGCTTTAATCAATAGATACAGACCTACCCACTGGCTTTTGCTAGCAGACATGCCTCATAAGCTTTTCTGGCAGAAAGGCAGGGCTGAAATGTAAGTTGATGAAATGGAAAAGGAAGAGAGTGTCAGGCCGAGCAGCAGCATGAAGGTAATTATAAAGGATAACAAGATTTCAGCTGAAAAGCTTGTTGTGATTTAAAAAAAAGCATGAGCTTTTCGCTATTGTAGCCTTTTGAATCATTACAGCAAGATAATGACACTATTACTTGAACCCCAATAAGCAAGCTAACATTCAGCACAAGTATATTGTTCATTCTATCTAAATATATGGTTACACTTTACTTTAAGGTGATGTAGTTACATTGTTATTCCTCAAATAAGTACTGAGTAATATTAATTAACTACATGTACTTGCTATTTACATGGCGGAATTTGCAAGCGGAAAGAATGAACGCTTCTCCAGAGAGGAATGCTTTTATTTTTTATATTTAAAAATATTTGTGCTGCTGCTGCGCGTCCCTGTGTGTAATAAGCAGAGTGTACGCGCGTTGTGCACCCGCCTATAGGCGCACATTACTAACGTGGCATTTGTATAACACAAAAAATACTGCACCATTGACTTTAGACCAGGCTTTTGTTGGTCAATGGCGCAGTCGTTTTCAGTTGCCTCAAAATAGCACTGGACATAAAAATGATTTTGATAGGGCCCATAGAGTTAGGGTAAGGGTTTGGTTACTTGTAGTTATGCACAGTGTTGGGAGTAACACCGAGTTACGTAATAAGATTACTTTTTTCTAGTAACTAGTAAAGTAATGCATTACTTTTAAATTTACAAAAAAATATCTGAGTTACTTTTTCAAATAAGTAACATCTCGGTTACGTATGTAACCCTCATTCCCTGAGGAGGGAATGGAGATGTAATGTTAGTGACTAACGAATGGGGGTTTCGCTTAGAAGCCAATTACCTTCGAGGAATCTAACAGAGCCCAATGGCAGTGCCAATGCCATGGGCATGCGGAATTTGCATACGTAACTCCCCCCACATTGTGGGTATATAAGGAAGTACGCTGGCAACATCGCATTATGTTACTGCTGCGGAGCCAAGACTGAACTCCGCGTTCCAGCAGCACAGCAGAAGTGGCAAAGGGATGTTACGTCTCCGTTCCCTTTCGTTCAGTCTCTACGACGTAACATTAGTGACTAACAAATGGGGGTCCCAATACAGTGACGCCACTCGGCTGTCTTCCAGTGCCCTGCATAAGTGTGAGTACCCTGTCGTAAGACTAGTACTGACGAAGGACTCCCACTTATCACAGGATTACCAAGGTACACTGGGAAGCATATTCCAGTGGAGATATGCCAGAATGCCTACCCGTAGGGAGGACATAGAGAGTACACATATGACCCGCTAAGGGCTGCATATGGAGAACTCTGGCGTACCAGCCGAAGGTGGATTTTAACCCCAGGGATGGCAAGGACTTGCCGAGGGAAAGACACCTGCTCACTGAGGAGGCTTACAGTGGAAATACATGTGTGGGGGTCGCCGGAGGGGAACCATGCAGACGGGGCACCTTGGGCACATATCCGGGACTCAGGATCACGTGAGAGTTAGCCGGCCCAAACTCCAGGCACGCTTCATCAAACCGAAAATGCCTGCAGGTCCCCTACCCTCTTGATGGAGGCCAATGTGGTCAGGAGAGCTGTCTTCATAGACAAGATCAACTGACCGCAAAGGCTCAAAGGGGGACCTCTGCAGAGCATCTAAGACTATTGAGAGGTCCCAAGAGGCTACGAAGGGAGAGCGAGGAGGATGTAATCTCCTGGCTCCCCTCAGGAACCTGATGACCAGGTCGTGCTGACTTACCTTTTTGTCCCCCAAGAGACTGTGGTGGGCAGATATTGCGGCCACATAAACTTTAAGGGTGGAGGGAGACTCCAACCCCTCTTGGAGGAACAAGAGCACGGACCCGATCTGGCATTTCCAGGGGTCTTCTTGGCGGGAAGAACACCAGGTGACAAAGAGGTTCCACTTCAATGCATAGGCATGCCGAGTGGACTCTGCCCTAGCGGAAGTGATGGTAGCCACCACCGGAGATGCCAGAGGGGTCCTTCCTCAGAGAGATAGGCCAGGGAGGGGCTGTCGCAAGGAGTAGCAGTTCTGAGAACCAGGTCTGGCCGTGCCAATACAGGGCAACCAACATGACCTGCTCCTTGTCCTTCCTGATCTTGCACAGGACTCGTGCGAGAAGGCTCACTGGGAGGAACGCATATTTGCGTAGGCCCCGCGGCCAACTGTGCGCTAGTGCATCTGTGCCGAGCGTGCCCTCGGTCAGGGAACAGAACAGGCTGCAATGGGAAGAGTTGTGGGAGGCAAACAGATCTACCTGTGCGTCGGTGAACTGTTCCCAAATCAGCTGGACCGTCTGGGGATGGAGTCTCCATTCTCCAGGAAGTGGCTGAGACCGTGAGAGCTCGTTGGTTGCATAGTTCAGTTCTCCTGAGATATGGACAGCACGAAAGGATCTCAGGTGCTTCTGACTCCATAGAACGAGATGGTGGGCGAGTTGAGACATACGGCGGGAGCGTAGACCACCCTGGTGGTTGATGTACGCTACTGTGGCTGTGTTTTCTGACCGGACTAGTACATGTTGACCCTTCAGCAACGCTCTGAAGCGGTGCAGGGCGAACTGTACTGCCAGCAACTCGAGGCAATTGACATGCAGGCAGCGCTGGGGTCCTGTCCAGGAGCCCACGGCAGCATGTCCATTGCACATGGCACCCCAACCCATGGCGGAGGCATCTGTTGACACAACAACATGCCTGGAAACTAGTTCTAAGGGCACACCGGCCCGTAGAAATCTGAGGTTCGACCACGGGGTGAGCGTCTGAAGGCAGGCCCGAGTTACTAGGACCCGGAGCGTGCCAGACCGCCATGCCCATCTCGGGACTCGATCGTGACGCCAATGCTGAAGCGGTCTCATATGAAGCAATCCGAGCGGCGTCACCGTGGCTGCAGATGCCATACCCCAAGAGCCTCTGAAACAGTTTCAGTAGAACCGCACTCCTGCTCTCGATTTGACAGAGGCAAGTCAGCAGAGACTGTGCATGCTTGCTCGTAAGCTGCGGCGACCGAGTCGATATCCATACAGAGAAAAGAGATCCTCTGCACGGGGCAAAGTTTGCTCTTCTCCCAGTTGACCCGAAGGCCCAGACGGGCTAAGTGCTGGAGCACTAGGTCTCTGTGTTCACAACCCTGTGCTCGAGAGTGACTCATTATGAGCCAGTCGTCGAGGTAGTTCAGGATGCAAACCTCGTGCTGCGTGAGGGCTGCCTCAACAATCTTCGTGAAGACGCGAAGGGACAGAGCTAGCCCAAATGGGAGGACTGCGTACTGAAAAGTCCGCCCCTCGAAGCAAATCGTAGGAATGGTCTGTGTCGAGGTAGGAGACATGGAAGTAGGCGCCCTTCAGGTCGATTGCTGCAAACCAATCTACTGGACGAACACATTCGAGAAGGCATTCGCTGCCAACATCCCGAACGGAAGCCTGTGAAGGGATCGGCTCAGGATGGGCAGATCCAGGATTGGCCATAACCCACTGGTTTTCTAGGGTACGATGAAGTAAGGGCTGAATCGCGTAGCCGAGCCTGATGGTCTTTGCGACCCAGCGGACGGTCCCGGAAGCTGTAGCCAGGCTCCCAGGAACTGACCAGTGGGGTCACTCGAACCACAGACGTACTCCGGGTGGGGCAGCGAGGCAGCGTGACTGGCCCAGACATGGGAGACGTAGCGTCGGCCCAGTCAGCAGCTGCGTCCTGACAGAGGAGACCAGGGAAAGACGCATGTTCCACTGGGGTCTGCTCTGAGAGGAGGCTGGCGAGAGCGAGGGACGAGAGCAGCGGGACCAGCAGCGGAAGGATTCTCCCCCGGCCCTCCACCGGGGGAAGGAGAGGCCCTGCTACCATCCCCTGGAAGGAACTGAAACCCATCTCTGAGTTGTCCACCTTCAGCCTGGCATTTAGTCAGGCTGAGGAGCTGACTGGGCGTCATCCTGCAACCACCTCCACGGCATGGCCTAGGTGAAGGCTGCTGCTGGGGCCCGGGCGGGAGGGGGGAGGGCGCACTTGGCGGCAAGCGGACTGAGGTGACTGAGCCGGCGGCTGGGTGCAGCAGCTGGCCGCCGGGGAAGTACGTGTTACAGCCTCAGTCTGCTTACGGGCGGCCGAGAACCATTGGGCGCAGTTCTCAGCCGCACCACCGAAGAGGCCAGCCTGGGATATGGGCAAGTTGAGGAGGCAGGCTCGCTCAACCTCCCCCACATCACCAGTTAAGTCCAGGTGTTTTCTCCCAGACCACAGCTGTGGACATCGCCCGACCCAGGGAGCGTGTGCCCAGCTTCACCGCCCGGAGGGCGGGATCAGTGGCTGCACGCAGCTCATTGAAGATCCCTGGGTAGGCTCCACCCTAGTGCATATGCAAAGGGGCGGCAGCCTGCCCCGTAGCTCTGCAGGACCATGCCACCGAAGTAGACGAGCCCACAGGCTTTGGGAGGGTTCTTAGGATAGCAACGCCACGTCGAAGCCCTCCGTGGACACTGTAGTGCGCAACAGAGTGTTCAACAGTGGGGGACCCCAGTGTACCCTTGGCCGCGGCCCCATCAAGGGCAGAGAAGGTGGAGGAGGCCACCGAGCGATCACGGGAAGCACGGGGGCCCAACAGCTGTCAGGTGCTGCCCCCAAAAACCAATCGCGCAACCATGAGCGCTCGTGACAGGACGGAGTTCCACACCAGCCTGAGGCTCGCAGCTGCCCGAGATAACATGGCTGTCAACTCTAAGTCGGATCCGGCAGCGCTGGCACAACCGAAGACGGAGCACAGCCTAATCGTCATCCCCCAAGGACTCTAGCCCACCTTGAGATGTGGCGATCGACATCTCACTGCTATCTGGAGTGTGAACGAAACGAACGGGGCGTCAGAGACGGTCCCACCGCTTCAGTCCAGCACTCGTGGGAAGCGATGTGCGAGAGGGGGGCGTGGCCCGAGGAATGATCGTCAGGGTTCTTAATACCACGGTACCACCCTTAGGTCACCCTGGCCACCAGCCAAAGTACCACATCTCTCGGAGACGGTAGATTGGGGTGTGGCAGAGGGGACTCTCTCTCCTCACGGAGATCACTGAGTATCGACCGCGACATCGCGATGGTCACGTTCCCACAGTGGGAACATGACACATCCACAAACACTGCCCGAACATGCTGAAGCCCAAACACGTCAAGCAGTGAATATGCCCATAGACAGCAACGGAGATCGATCGCACCCGGAAGTGCGTGGACGAACCGTCTTGAAAAAGACGTGCCACGCGCAAACTCTTTTTGTGAGAGGAAAGCTCTGCAAAGTTCCGAAGCGCCCAGGGAAAACACACACAGCTGTTGTAGATCACTGCACAGATCAGCAGGCAGGCAATGTGAGATCGCTGGAACACGCCGTCACACCAACACCCTGGAGAACCGCTCGTCTCGAAGACTGAAGAGAAGACATCAGAATTCAGGCTTGTAGGAGTGAAGAGATGCTCTTGGCTCCAAAGCAGAAACATAATGCGATGTTGCCAGCGTACTTCCTTATATACCCACGATGTGGGGCGGAGTTACGCTTGCAAGTTACGCATGCAAATTCCGCATGCCCATGGCATTGGCACTGCCATTGGGCGCTGTTAGATTCCTCGAAGGTAATTGGCTTCTAAGCGAAACCCCCATTCGTTAGTCATTAACGTTACGTCGTAGTGACTGAACGAAAGGGAACACAAGTTACTTTGTTTTCCCATTTATTGACTGACAGGTCTCTTGCCTCATGTTGATTGAAATTGTACATGTGTGTGAACATGATGGTTATTGTAGCAAGCATTTACTAATCTCACTTGCACAAAAAAGATTCAGTATTCCTTAAAATGAATAAAATCAGTAAAATGCAAAATCAGAATACTACACAAACCTTCAATAATTAAATGTTAAATAAATATTTTTATGCAATTAATCTCACTTTATTGACCAATGTACTTGTGGCTGACCTTCGATGATTCAGTTTAACCAGTAAACGAAAATTACTTTAATTACTTTAGTGTTAAAATGTCTTCTCCTTGATCCTATTGTTCTGCAATCCAGAAAGACAGCACAGCTGAAAGGTTTGAGTGGTGCCCTCTACTGTACATGAATGAATTTGCATTTTCTTCCGCCTTATTATTAAAATTTTGTTGTGAAAGGGTATTTACATTTGCCCAAAAATAACACTTTTTTGTTATAAAAAAACAAGCCTAGCCCAGGTGATAAAAAGTAACCCAAAAGTAACGTAATGCATTACTTTTCTTAAAAAGTAACTAAGTATCGTAATTAGTTACTTTTTAAGGGAACGCAATATTGTAATGCATTACTTTTCAAAATAACTTTTCCCAACACTGGTTATGCATAATTTACTGTTATTATAGTAAGTGTCATGGATGAGAGAGAGGACCCAAAAGCAATAGCAGGTAATAATGTCTTTTAATGGAAATAAAGCAAACGGCCGCTGAGGCTGGCAAACAGAAAGTTTCTCATTAACAGTCAACTTAAGCAGATGAAGACCCAGGCAGGGTAGAAGGGTCCGTAGATGAAAACAGCGGTGGCAGACAGCAGCGGCCGTAGACAGGTGAACTCAAGGAACCGATCCCTGCATGCAGTGGCAGGTGAGTTGGGCAGAGCACAGACTTAACACAGACACTTGAGACCAGATAAGACAAAACTAGGTGGTAGCATCCATATACAACGTTAATAATCTGACAGAGAACAAAGGAAAGACGAGGACTAGAAGTAGAGAAGCTAATCAGCGAGAAAGAGAATGAAGAGGTGTGGAATGAATGCGCATGATGGCAACAGGTAATGAGGAACAGCTGATTTCAGGTGAGTGTATGCGTGTGTGTAACCAGAGGGAGTGTGTGTGAGTCAGTGAATGAGACCAGTAGAGGGAGAAAGAGAGAGAGAGAGAGAGAGAGAGAGAGAGAGAGAGAGAGAGAGAGAGAGAGAGAGAGAGAGAGAGAGAGAGAGAGAGAGAGAGAGAGAGAGAGAGAGAGACTCCTGGCGCTCCTGAGGAAGGAGTCTGGCGGGAGCAATAGAAGTCATCAATGAGCGAGCAGTCTAGGATGTCCCGGGCAGGGATCCAACTTCTCTCCTCAGGACCGTATCCCTCCCAATCGACCAGAAACTGATGACCACAACCTCGAGGGCGAACGTCCAATAACCTGCGGACAGTGTACACAGGGAAACCTCGACGTAGAGGGGCGCGGACTACTGGCTTAAGACAAGAGACATGGAAGACAGAATGGATACGTCGCAAATTAGAAGGCAACTTGAATCTAACAGAGACAGGGCTCAATACCTTAATAACGCGGAAGGGCATGATGAATTAGCCCAATGAATTTAGGGGCTAATTTGCATGAGACGGATTGGAGTGGGAGGTTAAGAGTGGAGAGCCACACTCTTTGACCACAGACATAACTCTTTATAAGGACTAGGTGTCCTGAGAAGAAAAGAGTGGAGGCTGGTAACCCAAACAACACTGAAAAGGGGAAAGGCCGGTGGCAGAGGAAGGAGCCAAATTGTGGGCGTATTCAGCCCAGGGGAGCTGCTCTGCCCAAGACGTGGGATTGCGGAAGGCTAGACTGTGAAGGATGTAGCCAATAATTTGGTTAGCGCGTTCGGCTTGGCCGTTAGTCTGCGGGTGAAAGCCCGAGGAAAGGCTAGTGGATGCACCGATGAGAAGACAAAACTCCTTCAAAAATTGCAAAGCAAATTGGCAATTTCAGGGGGAAGCCTGTGTATTTGAAAAACCTGCTCGACGAAGACTTGGGCTGTCTCCTTGGCGGATGGGAGCTTAGGTAGGGGGATAAAATGGGCCGACTTAGAGAAACGGTCGACAACTGTGAGTATAACAGTATTTGCCCCAGAAGGAGGAAGTCCTATTATAAAATCAAGGGCAATGTGGGACCACGGCCGAGAGGGAACGGGTAGGGGTCTAAGGAGACCAGCAGGTGGAGAATTATTAGACTTGGTCTGGGAACAGACGGTACTAGACGCGACGAAGCGGCGAATGTCGCACTCCCAGGTGGGCCATCAGAACCTCTGACGGACAGAGGCTATGGTACCCCTAACACCGGGATGGCCGAATAATTTAGATGAATGCCCCCACTGAAGAACGGCCAGACGAGCAGAGGAAGAAACAAACAGAAGTCCCTTAGGACAACCGCGAGGCGCGACACAATGAGAGAGAGCGCGTTTGACAAGACGCTCTATTCCCCAGACCGCTTTATATTGTGCTTCTTTCCCTCATGTCCTTGCTGGTTCGTTGCGTTTGTGTGCATTCGTTGTCTGGCTTATCTTGTCCTTGTAATTGCTGTTGCTCTTGCCAAGTTATAGTTATTAGCTTTAGTTACCCTAGCCTTATTTTTTGGTTTTCTCAAGTTTTGGTTTTGTTTCTCTCTAGTTTCCTGCAAAGTTGCTATTTAGTTTTTTACTATTCTTTGTTTCTAGTTCCAGTCTTTAATTTCTAGTATTTATTTAGCTCCTCTTGTTTGTTATAGTTTTATATTTCTTTTCCTTTTTTAGATTTCTGATACTTAGTTGCAGTTTCCTTATTCTTAGGTTTTATTTTTTGGCTCTTGTTTATCTTTTGTTGTCTTGTCGTGTGTGTGTCTTGTGTTGGTTCCTGCCCTGTGTCCTGAGTCTCCCTTGGCCACTGTCTCTTTTTCCCGGGCAGTCAAGACTGGAGCTGATTCTGGGAGAGGACATCAAGTCTCAGGTTCCTGGTGTTCCTGTCTGGGTTTTCCCACCATCGCCCTGCCTGGTGTTGCCTCCCAAGCCATCCGCAAGTTCATGGTCTCCCTGGACTGGTCTCAGTGGTCGTTGTCCCTGCCTGTCATCGTGGTGTCTGTCCCCTGCCCTGCTGTTTGAATTCACACCTTGTCACTTCCTTGTTGTGCCCTGTCTAGAGTCTTGTTAATAAAGTCTTCATTGTTCACCCTGCATCTGGGTCCTAAGTTTCAGAATCCCTGACAGATTGTAGCTATTATACCATGCACAACCTGCCACTGTAGATCCCCAGTTCTCTTTTCAATGGGTTGGCTTATACAAGGTCCTCCAGCTGCCTTTCGGGGAAGCATCTGACCCAAGCACTTCATGCCACTTTGAATCTTTAAGATTTTCAAGAGATTTGAGATGTAACACTTTAACACGCATTGTGTACAGAGTTTTCTTGCTGGTATTGCTGAACAAATCCAGCTGAGGTGTCTTAAAGGTAAGTAGACTTCCTTCTACTTACATTTACCTTTTACATTTACATTTAGTCATTTAGCAGACGCTTTTATCCAAAGCGACTTACAAATGAGAGCAATAGAAGCAGCTAGAACAGTCAAGGGCAACAGTGTGTAACAGTACGTAAGTGCTGTAACAAGTCTCAGTTAATCTAGCACAGAACACATAGGACAGAAGGTTTTTTTTTTTTTTTTTTTTAGACAGACAGACAGACAGAAAATGAATAGAATGTTAAGTGCTAATATTGATTGATCAGGTGCTGCTGGAAGAGATGTGTCTTTAGCTGTTTTTTGAAAATGGCTACAGACTCGGCTGCTCGAATTGAGATAGGCAGGTCATTCCACAGGGTGGGTGCGGTCCAGGAAAAGGTCCGTGAGAGTGATTTCATACCTCTTTGGGATGGCACCACAAGGCGTCGTTCACTGACAGAACGTAAGCTCCTGGAGGGTGTGTAAGTCTGCACAAGCGAGTTTAGGTATCTTGGTGCAGAGCCAGTGGTTGCTTTGAAGGCGAGCACCAGTGTCTTGAATTTGATGCGAGCGGCTATTGGCAGCCAGTGGAGACTGATGAAGAGAGGCGTGATGTGTGCTCTCTTCGGCTCGTTAAAGACCACCCTTGCCGCTGCATTCTGGATCAGTTGCAAGGGTTTGATAGTACATGCCGGAAGGCCCGCTAGAAGAGCATTACAGTAGTCCAGTCTGGAGAGAACAAGAGCTTGGACCAGGAGTTGTGTGGCATGCTCTGATAGGAAGGGTCTAATCTTCCTAATGTTGTATAACGCAAATCTGCAGGACCGGGTTGTTGCAGTAATGTGGTCAATGAATTTTAGCTGATCATCAATCACAACTCCAAGATTCCTGGCTGTCCTGGACGGAGTTATGGTTGATGATCCTAGCTGAATGGAGAGATTGTGATGAAGTGCTGGGTTGGCTGAGACCACAAGCAGTTCTGTCTTTGCAAGGTTGAGTTGCAGGTGATGTTCCTTCATCCAGGCAGAAATGTCTGTTAGGCAGGCGGCGATACGAACACCAACCGTGGGATCATCTGGTTGAAATGAGAAGTAGAGTTGAGTGTCGTCGGCATAGCAGTGATAGGAAAGGCCATGTTTCTGAATGACAGATCCCAGTGATGACATGTAGATGGAGAAGAGAAGTGGTCCAAGCACTGAGCCCTGTGGAACTCCAGTGGCTAGATGATGTAACTTAGACACTTCACCTCTCCATGACACCCTGAAGGACCTACCTGAGAGGTAAGACTTGAGCCACTGGAGAGCAGTTCCTGAGATGCCCATCTTCATGAGCGTTGACAGGAGGATCTGGTGGTTAACTGTGTCAAAAGCAGCAGACAAATCCAGTAAGATAAGTACTGTGGATTTGGATGCCGCTCTTGCCTGTCTCAGTGCCTCCGTAACCGAGAGCAGGGCAGTCTCAGTTGAGTGGCCGCTTTTGAAGCCGGATTGGTTGCTGTCCAGGAGGTTGTTCTGTTCAAGAAACGTGGAGAGCTGGTTAAACACAACTCGCTCAAGTGTCTTTGCAATGAAAGGCAAAAGGGATACCGGTCTGTAGTTTTCTAAAAGTGCTGGGTTAAGAGAGGGTTTCTTAAGCAGTGGGGTTACCCGAGCCTGCTTAAATGCTGTGGGGATAGGATCAAGCGGACAGGTAGTGGGATGATTGGAAACTTGACTGGAAACTGGATACTTCCTTCCATGTCCCAACTGCAGCTGAAATTTTCAACTCTGGAAAAAACGAGGCATGATCTTCTTCAAAAACACTTTCAGGAGAAAAATACAGTCCTCTGGAAAAAAAGTCTTTAACTCTGTTCAACAGCTTTTCCACCAATCGAATTGACTTTATGTTGATATTTGAAGTTAAGTTGTCTGCTGACAACCATCCATCTTTGTTTAATAAATATCCGGCTTTGGTTATGCCTGCATTCCACATAGCTTCCTTCGGGGAAAGATCCACATCTTTTGCAGGATTGCACAAAAGAGGCTCCACTCTCAGCCACAAGTATTTAACACCACTTAGTTCTCTTGATCTTAAACACTTACCATGCATTCATCATTGATCTGTAGAAAGTCGTCAATCCAGTCAGATTAAGATTCTCAATGTCCATGACAAATAGGTGATGATCTAGTACCATGCCACCTGCATTCCTCAGAAGGGCACACGCCACTTCGAACCAGCACACATTGTCACCGTACATTAGTCATTGGGCTGTCTGAAGTCTGAAGGCTTTAATCCTTGACTTTATGTCCACCAAACCTTGACCTCCCTCTTGTCTGGGCAAGAACAACACTGGAGCTCTCAGCCAATGCTGGCCAGACCAAAAAAAGTCCACTAGATGTTTTTGGATTTTTTGTACAAGATCTTCAGGAGGTTCAAGTATGGTCATTTTATGCCACAAGGACGAGGCTACCAGATTATTACAAATTAGAACCCTTCCCCTATACGACAGCTGGGGTAGCAGCCAATGCCAGCGAGACAACCGAGCACACACTTTTTCCACTAAACCTTTTGTTTTCTGTACTCTTCTGTACCCAAGAATACTCCAAGATGTTTAAAACCATTTAGCTGGAAGCAGTGGTCCCACATCATTGGAACTGCACCACAAAGTATTACTCTTTTCCCAATTTATTTTAGCAGATGCAGCCTTCTAAACTCTAGGGCTGTAATCTCCCAGTCGATTAGTCGATTATTAGTCGATACGTTCTGGCTCGACCAAAATTCTGATTGGTCGATTTTTTTGCCGCGTTCATTTCGTTAGTTTTACCGCGTTCATTTCATCAGTTTTGCCGCGCCGCGTTCATTTGATCAGGTGGAGAGCACTAATTGCTAATGGGGGTGTTTTCAGAGCACCCCTGTTTCACAGGTAACTGTCTGTCTTCAGAACACCCCCTTGTTTCCACTTCTTTTGGATTACCCCAACCCGCTGGTGAAGAGAAGTCTCTCGCTGGTCCTTTGTTTTTCATTCCCCGCTGGCTCAAACGCACGCCCATAGCGGTAAACTTGAGGAACGCCCATCAACATACACATGAGGGGAAGCGTCACAACACCACGCTTCAGTCGTGCCACAAAAGTGGATCTGTACTGTCGGTTTTGCCGCGTTCATTTCATCAGGTGGAAAGCACTAATTGCTAATGGGGGTGTTTTCAGAGCAGCCCTGTTTCACAGGTAACAGTCTGTCTTCAGAACACCCCCTTGTTTCCACTTGGATTAGCCCAACCCGCTAGAGAAGAGAGACAGATTGAAGAAGGCTATAGTTTGCTAGTTTGCTGTATATTATTTATTTAATTGGGAGAGCGTTTTTTCTGCTCTTGATCTGGCTTGTTTAATAAATATTCCTTTTTTATTAAAGTGGACGTGCCTTTTGTGTTTAAGAGTAAAAGCTTTAAGTTAATAGTCTATTCGTGTCTCAGCCGCGAAGCTGAGCTGAGCTCCTGTTCGAGCTGCACAGAGCGGCTGAAATGATAGTGTCTGTCAGTTAGTATAATACATATGACAAAAACAATTGTCTAAATTATGTTGCATATTCCTCAAAAGTTCTTGTGATGATATCACTAGTTGACAACGGAAATCATAGGCTATGATGGTGCTCGTGATGCAACGCCGTCAGAGCCGACAGATTCGTGTCAGACTCATTTCAGTGCAAAATAATCAGGTCAAAAACGATTTAATATACTGCAAATAGCCTACTAGTGTTTATGTTTATTTATAATTCATTTAGGCAGACAACAAGGCTACCAAGTACTGCGCACAGTGCGCAGCTAATTAATTTAACGTTTTTTTTCCTAACGTCATTTTTAGTCGATTTTTAGTCGAAAATTTCAGGACCTCAGTCGACCAAGATTTTCTTTGGTTGATTACAGCCCTACTAAACTCTCCTTTAAATAATCAACATCTTTACTGATCCTTATTATGACTGTTACATCATCCGCATATGCAGTTATTTAACTGTTATTTAGTTATTTAATAGAATGTTGTAAAGCAGCAGTATTAGTCTGTAAACCCGTAAGACCACTCCTTAGCTTACATAGAAAGGGTTCGATTGCTATGCTGTAAAGTTGGCCTGCCTGAAAGTGGGCAACCTTGTCTAATACCTCTCTCTATTTTTATAGGAGTACTCAAACCACCTGCCATTCCTATCATGCATGTCACATCAGTATAAAGTAGCTGAATCAATTAAAGAATATTTTTACCAAACCCAAAAGATTGTAAAGTTTTAAACAGAAAATTGTGATCTACCCGATCAAATGCTTTTTCTTGATCAAGCGACAAAATACCCACATTACTATTTATACAATGAGCATAATCTATAAAATCTCTCATTAAATGTAAATTATCTGTGATAGATCTATCTTTAACAGTATGACTGGTCTTTATGTATTATTCCACAGAGTACATTATTTAACCTAGCTATACTGTACACTTGGACAAAATCTTATAATCAAAACACAATAAAGCCACAGGTCTCCAATTTTTTTAAACTGTTAAATCACCCTTTTTGGGTAGTAATGCAAGTATCGCCCTTTGACAGCTCTTAGGAAGAACCCCTTCATGAATACAGTCTTTTACTACTTCAAAATAATCAGAACCAATGATTTTACAGAAAGTCCTGTAAAATTCTGTGGGAAGTCCATCGATACCAGGTGAACGACCCAGGGAAAGACTCATAACTGCAGCAGTTACCTCTGCAAAAGAGAGTTCAGTCTCTAGAGTGTCTTTATGCTCTGAAGAAATGCGAGGAAGATCCTTCAACAATTCATCTCTAACCTGTTCATCTGTATTGTCCATGGCATAGAGATTGGAATAAAAATCCACAACGATTTTACGCATTTTGATCAGGTCCTCTGTCTAGTGTCCATCATTGTCCTTTAACCGATACATTATCTTTTCTTGTCCAACTTTACGCTCTAAATTAAAAAAATACGATGTTGGACCATTCATGTCCCTTGTAGACCAAAATCTGTTTCTCACAAGAGCCGTTTTAACTTTTACATTTAAAACTGAATACAATTCTCATTTCAAATCAGTCCACTTTTCTTGTAAATTAATAGAATTGGCATCAAACATCTTTTCCTCAATAGCATTAATTTCTTTTTCAATCCACTCTATAGTCATTTACACATTGTGGAATGAGAAACATATTCTTGACAAAAACCTTTAATATGTATCTTCCCAATCTCCCACCACTGGATAATGTCTTCAAATCTTTATTTTTCTTTTTACTATGTTTCCATGTTTTGAAAAAAATCACGAAAACTTTTATCCTTCAAGGGTTTCACATTGAAACGCCAATAGCAGCTCTTATAAGCTCTCTTTTCCACCGTGACGTCAACAGTAATTAACTTATGATCAGAGAAAGCTGTAGGAATGATGTTACTATACAAAATTCGACTACTCATATTATCGGATACATAAAAACAATCTAAACATGCAGCAGAGACTATATTATTGCTGAATTTCACCCAAGTATATTGTTGTGTACCTGGATTTTTCACTCTCCACACATCTCCACAAATTATACGCTTCAATGATGTTTGCTAAAACAGAAGCAGATTTTGGATGAGACTCTTCCCCATTTCTATCTATTGTAAAACTGAGTATACAATTCCTATCTCCTCCTAAGACAATGTAATCACTATCTTGTTGTTGAGTTAGAAACTGTTCCAATTTATTAAAAACATGAATTCTATCATTCCCTTTATTAGGAGCATAGATGTTCACAAAAACAAAAACAAGGTTACTAATTTCTACTCTTACTACAAGTAATCTTCCTGGTTCTAGTTAAATTTTTGATACAATGTTTGCCTTCATAGCAGTAGAAAAAAGAATTGCAACTCCTGCACTAGTATTAGACCCATGGCTTAAGCAGCTTTCCCCCTCCCACCATAAACCCCAGTCTACCTCATTCCTATAATCACTATGAGTCTCTTGCATCATGCTAAAATTAATATTTTTTAACTTAATAAGTTCTATCAATGCATTATTATTTGCCTTATCTCTTAAATCATTAACATTAAGAGATCCTACCCATGAGAAGAGATAAAGAAAAACAGTAAAAAATAAACGCGATTTGGCTTTTTTGGGGGGCTAGTTTTGAGTAGCAATTGTGTGGGTCTTGTTGTGAAAACCTGGCAACCCTGGTGGCTGGCCACGCACAGATCTCTGCTGGCAGTGCTAAAGCAATAACGAGCAGCTGATACAAAGTGCAAACCTCCCAAATGATAGAAAGTCTGAAGCAGTAAAGAAGCAACACGATCATCTTTCCCTTGTGCAGAAAGAGAGGGCTGTGTACAATGACATAACTGAAAATAAACATACACACAGGTCCTTGAAAGTGCTTGAATTTATTTTGTGCAAGAAGTTTTCTGGAAGACATTCCATATTATTCTCTCCGGTCCGATAATGTGTTATTTCGCCAACACTTCGTGGACTATACTTGATTTACGTTTGTTACTTGCATTTACGTGTTACGTTAAGTGTTTCCCGCGTGAGGTACTTTGTGTTATACGTTGCCATGATGTTCATGAGCGCATGCGGTACCTCAGCGTTTCACAGACACACCGTGAAATATTGCAAAATAGACTGTAGGGATGGGCGATATCTTATCGTTTGCGATATACCGGTAAAAATTCTCCCCACGATAAGAATTTGTCTTCCCGCGATAATAACGATAAAGCCTAGTTGATAGCGCGACCCATCCGCACCGTGCCACCGCTGGCCGCCTCTTGATGCTTAAAGCGTTTACTTTATGATGGCCGCGGTGGCTGCGTTCGTCAATTTGTATAGCTGAACGGGGTTTGGAGAGAGAATTTTCTTGTAGTGCCCTCGCAGCACTCGGTGCCCTAAGAGCCGCGCAATGGGAGCGGCGGCACTGAATCCGCATCTCACGTGCAGAGCGAAAACAACTATGGCGGAAGCTGCGGAAGAGTTCATAGCTAAACGAGGGGCTACCTGAGGGCAATCTGAACCATACAGATGTATTTTCACTCGCTGAGCACTTAGAGCGAATATCTTAAGCGCTCAGTCCTTCTCAATCGATCGGTAAAGCATACTATTTCAGTTGATCTCAATGAATGCGCAGTGTATTTGACGCACAGTAAACACTAGTGCAGGGGCGTAGCCGTCTTTTCATAAGTGAGGGGGACAGAAATGTCAGGTATAATACCTGTTTTTTTCTGACCTCTGTCTAATTGACAGATTTAATTGATCTATTGCTTTTAATTCAGTAAGATATCAAATACACTGCTGAACAATAACCACTAATATGTATAATATTTTCCCCTATATTTTATGCCAATTTTATGATTGGTTTATGCACTACAAACACTTGTGCATTAAAGGGTTAGTTCACCCAAAAATGAAAATTCTGTCATTAATTACTCACCCTCATGTTGTTCGACACCAGTAAGACTTCTGCTCACCAAGGCTGCATTTATTTAATAAAAAATGTAGTAAAAAAATAATACAGTGAAATATTATGCCAATTTAAAGCAGCTGTTATCTATGTGAATATATAAATGTGATCAAAGCTGAATTTTCAGCATCATTACTCCAGTTTTCAGTGTCACATGATCCTTCAGAAATCATTCTAATATGCTGCTCAAGAAACATTTATGATTATTATCAGTGATGAAAACAGTTGCTTACTTAATTCACTGCTGAAAACACTGCTGCTTAATTTTTGTGGAAACCATGATAGTATTCAAACTTTTGTGGTAAGATTAAAAAAGAGAGAAATTCATACTTTTATTAATTAAACATGCATTAAATTGATCACAAGTGATATTTATAATATAAATAAAGATTTATATTTAATAAGTGCTTTATTTAATGCAAATAAATGCAGTTAATTTAACTTTCTATTCATCAAAGAATCCTGAAAAATAAAATGCATCATGGTTTCCACAACATTTTTAAGCAGCACAACTGTTTTCAACATTTATAATAATCATAAATGTTTCTTGAGCAGCAAATGCTCATATTATAATGATTTCTGAAGGATCATATGACACAGAAGACTGGTGTAATGATGCTGAAAATTCACCTTTGATCACAGGAAAAAATTACACGTTTACTAGCTCAGTTACATAGTAAACAGCTGTTTTATATAATAAATGCAGCCTTGGTGAGCAGAAGATACTAAACATTAAAAAGGATGTCAGTTAGCACTGCATTATTCATATACTTTATTGTCAATAAATACCTTGAGATGGCTTGAAAAACACACACATATAATGTCGAAATCATGTGTTTGTCGTCGCGTTTCATCAGTCATAATTCTCTTTATTTAGCTGCTGGTTCAGCGCTGTGAATGCCTTTGGAACGTGATTATTTCTACGAATCCGTTTTGGACTTTCTGTGAGAGATCGCCCTCCGGCTTCGAGTATGAATTGAAGTGTTGCACGAGAGTGTTAGTTAGCACTCCATGGTGTTCAGAGCGCCTTGTTTTTGGATACGAATAAAATGACAGGTCATGTAGATTTATTCACATTGGCTTCTACGTAATCAAACTTGCCCGTGTAACAGACGTAGGCCAGTAAGAGCGGTACGACTAGACGCCGGTTCGAATCCCCCACGGAGCGGGTCGACTTGGACCGGTGAGACTCGGTAAAGTGCGGGGGACGAATTTACGTTTTATTAAAGGTGCGGGGGACACGTCCCCCCCGTCCCCCGCGTAATCTACGCCCATGCACTAGTGTGAGGCGCGCGACTGAGAGCGTTCAGTGTTTCACACACACTCAAAGAGAGAGCGAGAGAGTCTTATACCACACAGAATTGATGTGCTACATGTAAACAATATCCTGTGTTGTATTTTCCTGTAAAATAATGGCGTTTATTTGGAATTATTCAGCCTTTCATGAACAGGAAAAAACGAATGCACAAACGGGAATCTCATTGGCTGGCGTGCACCTATTACTGTGCCTGTTTTTATTTCAGCAAATCAGTTTGAATGAGCGCTGACAACATGATTAATATTCATGAACCCAGAAGCTCATTATTCCTTAGTCCAGTTAATTTTTATCAGTAGAAGAATTCGTGGTATTATCTTATCAACTCAAATTGGTCCGTGTACGTTTTGATAGTTTGTTTTCCAATTAGAAATGAAATATGCAGAAACGAGAAAACGGTCGTTTTCTCGTTTTTTCGTTTGTAAAACAAAAACGGAAAACGAGATTTTGGCTGGATTTTCGTTTTTTCGGGTCACGGATAGAAAACAGAAAAACTACTTCAAATCTCGTTTTCCACTTATGGGCGGTCATTACACGCCCCTTTCCCCCGATTGGTGAATCAAATCTGAGACAGTGACGTCATCATCAGTTCGTTCGCCAAAATAACAGTCCTCTGCTGCTCTATCGGAATGCACAGATAATTAAAAACAAAACACAAAAAAAAACAGTAAATTGAATTAAATCTGTTGTTAACATTTATAGGCTAAGTAGCTAAGTACAAATACTCTCATTTGTATTCATGTGTTTTAATTTATATTTGAAGATTTCAGATGAAAAAGCCTCTAAGTGTAATATGAAATTTTCTTCCAAATTGTGCAATTTTATCAAGCTCATATGTTTATGTCCGGTTATTTCACTTTAATGGCAATGAAAATGGCAATGCCTTAAACAGCTTAAGGCATTGTGTTTTTAAATGCAAAATGTAAATGCCTCTACATCTGTAGCCAAAGCACATGACGGGCTACTTCCACCGATCTATAGGCTATATATAATAATAGGCTATCTATTCAGTTATATTCATATTCTCTATCAGTGGCTAACTGCACTCTTTTTTTATAATTATTTAAATGTTTTGTTTACATTTAATACATTTAAATTAAATCATTTAGCAGACGCAATCCTTGCAGTATATAGTAGGATATGCAGTCATTTAATTGCTAAAATAGGCTATCCACTTGGTGGCGCACAGGGACAACAGTCACCATGGACGCGTCAAAAGGCGATCGCGATCCTTTGCCCCGCAGTAGCTTTTTTTCATATTTTCAGTGTTATTAATGCAATATTAAATTGCTGCGAAGTGTGTGTGTGTGTGTGTGTTACATTTGTTTTACCATGTAGCTAGACCAAAACAAAAAACAAACAAATTTGAGATATAATAAGGCTAATGAAACTGTTATTCCTATTTGACATCCCTTAAATTAAACATTTCCCTAGAAATGTAATTAACATAATGAACATTATTATATGTCACACTTTATTTGCTATCCTCACTTTTGCTGTCTTTCCTTCGCTTTTAAATGAATTGGCCGTGAACATTTTACTTTAAATTTTTAATCGCAATTAGCGATTCTGCATCAATTGCTTCAATGGAAAAGAGCAAAACAAAAACTCTCGTAGGTCTAT